>CM068375.1:191189865-191797619 GCA_034769895.1 Magicicada septendecula | reverse complement strand
TAAGGGCTGATTCTGATTCTACTACCCTCAAAACATGAAGAAAAGCAATTTTCGAAAAATGTCTGTACGTAGAATTTTTTCTATGGTGAACAGTAACTGCCGCAAATTCAAACAGATTAAATAATTTTGTGCATATGTGCCCGAGTTGCAGAGGACTCAACACGTATTGATTTTGGTGAAGATCGGTTAAGGGGTAGGGGTAGTTTATCTGCAAAGTTTTACGTTTTAACTTTAAAAAATGCATTAAACTTTTTCAAACAATGGTAATTGTTAAAAATAAGATAAGCTTGTTGTCAGGTAATAAAATTATAATTTTTTTATTTTAATTTAAATTATCTATGCGTGATTTAGATCATCTATCCGTTTCTGGCAGGCAAGAATATCTCCATTATGTAATTTTTACATTTCCAAAGTTTTATTATAGTGAGTACCGCAATTAAAAGTCAGGCAGGACACACACACATAATTCGCGTTATTTCTGGCTTCACTCATGTTTATTTCTTACGTTCGCACGCTTTTTAAATGGAAAGTGCCGAAACCATACCAACACAACGCGTGCAAGCCGACAAGGCCTCCAGCGTGGACACAGATTTGGTTCCTGTGGATCGCTGCCAGTGTAACTGCACGTGTTTACAGAGGAACGGTTCATAAACAGGCTTTTCGTCTTTAGGGAATGAAGCCTCTGCAAGATGCTCAGGGTTCGTGAGTGACTCCGGAGCGCTCCTTCTTTTCCGCGTGTTTGTTCTGTGAAATTTAATTAAGAAAGTTGTGTTGGTAGTTATAATCACAAACAGCTTCCGAGCTATGAAGCTTGAAAGCGCTAATCGGAATAATTTTTCTATAGTGGTGTGCAACAGTGATAATTCTGTTTGTTCTGAGAAACATACACTGTAGATTCGCAGCTTTACTCTGAGCTCCATATGTAATGTTGAAAATTTTTGTCCACGGTGGACCCTCATACCCACTAAAACCTGCTCTGATGTTTTGATTACGGACATCATAATATTAAAACTTTGGAAACTTGAGCAGTACTTAATGGAGATCAAACATTAACTTTACAAGCCTTTAGATTTTATGTATATTTTGAAGCAATAAATGTTTTAATAAATTAATAAAATCTGTGTACTTAATTCTATTATGATATAAGAATTAGAAACTAATATGTGCATGTATGTATGTTTGAAAAATATATAAATATTTTTCTCCTCTGGAAAATTTTTTCCCCTCCTGAAAAGTATTTCGACCTCCCTGATAGCTAGTTATTTACCAGCCTGTGAGGAATTTATGACATGGATCAGAATGGTGGGTGTTAAACAAACAGAAGACACAAGCGTATTAAGGAACAAATTTTTTTCTGAGAAATTTATAATTATACGAATGAACAGAATCGTCGCTCAGGAAATCAGAAGACGAATGGAAAGAAAGACTCGATTAAAAAAAAAAAGATTAGTATGGTATTGACAGGAAAGACTTTGATAACACTAGAGACATCATTCACCGTCGGCCGATAACGCGCAGCGAGAGTCCAAATACATTACAGATCACAGCTCCCTTTGGCCAGCTCTTCGTTCAACCTACAAACATTTTATCCAAAAGTACATTACTTCCTCGCGAAGGTTGGGGATAGTCTTCACCCACCTCACGTGGGAGTACCATTTTAGCTGATACGTCATTTCTTCAGAACCTAAGCATCCACGTATGTAATGTTTTGTCATTATATCTAGCTCCGCTTCTTGTCAAATATACATTACAATAGAACAATATCACTGAGCGAGCTCAAAGGACGCTTTCTAGAAAGATCAAAAATGCATTTTAGAAAGACTCAAAAACCGCTGGCATAATTGTGTTATGTCCAGTGGTGATTACTTTGAAGAGGACGCTATAAATATAGAAACGACATAATTTCTCAAATAAACAAAAAATTTGAATCAGTACAAGACGAGGTTTGCTTAAGATTATCAGTGGGACTGTAAAATTTATCAGTTTGGCTTAAGGCTTATCAGTTACGTATGAGGTTAGGAATTATCCAAAAAACCCGTGGAAAGAAGTATGACGAGCAGTAACGGTAAGATAACATTAGAGTTTCCCTAATTAGGGATTTAACTCAGGCGACTGATTTCCTGGTGCGGATGGAAGATTAAAACTGATAGGCTGTATTGGTAGAATGAAGAATGGTAAGTAGGACCTTTGAACATTTGGGAGAGCCAAATAATTTTTTACACATTAAAGTTTTTAGAATACTACTAACTGCCTATAATAACTGTCTATCAAAAAAGATCGTACCATGAAGAAACACTCGTTCGGAAATTACAGTCTTATTTTTCGTTCGTGCAACACTTCGTACATAGGTAAGTTGCTCTCCCTTCCGCCCTCCCTTGAACTCAAATTGAACTGTATAGTTTATGTTTTGTCAGGTAAAGCCAATGGAATGTTAACAAGATTTCCCTGTTAAATCACCCTCTAGCGGCTACGTTAGTGTATTGTTTTACTCAGAACGTGAGACAGTCTGGCTGTCTTCTCTGAATGGGCCCGTCACACACATACACACACACCACTGTTTAAGTGAATACGCCCACTTAAATTGTAAACACCGAAGTGCACTCACTTCCATGCTGTCTGTGCAATGGCGTCTCCTGTTCATCTGCTATCCGGGTGCACAGTCTTATGTCACCCCTTAAAAATTTTGGGTTAGGCGGTTAGAGGAGATGAGTGATTTGAGACACGTGAAGCTAAGTGCAGAGAACCATTCATAGTATAAGCAAAACATTTTTGTTTATTATTAATCTCACAATGTGACTGATAAACACACAATATCAATTACAATATTGAAAGTAGTATTTCTTATTTTTCAATAATGAAAATCAAGTTTCCTAGAGTTTCTTATCTCAAATTCGTTTACACTATCGTTTTTATCTATGAGAATGTTTTTAATACTTATTATAGGTAGATTTGGCAAACTTTTTGTGTCACATTTTATCTTAAGTTATGATATAGTTTTTTTATAATATCCCTTCGTGTATAGGGGTTTCTCAAGTAAGAATGTTCACGCCGTCTTTAAGTAGATTAATTAACATTCAGTCCTGAGCTATAATTGAACAAACTATACCAACCAATAAATGTTTAATCTACATCTGCTAATCTCAATCGCTACAGTTTCGAGGTGCGACACCGCATACTCAACGCTTTATTTACACAAACATACCGAAAAAAATATAATAACATTACCAATCAACCCGTTATCGCGTTAGATAAGCACGCGCACTATTTAGTTGGAAATCTCTGCAAAGTTAAATTTTTGACATTTTCTGGCATGAAGTAAGTATACGTTAACATCACAATATCCTTTTGACAGTTTCGTCGTATTTTCACGTAGTTTCGTACATAAAATTTTATTCTTGCATAACTGGCAGTGAGCTGACTTATTAGCTTGTAGTAAAATGACCAAGTATTAGGGTCGAAACAAAAAAAATATCATATACGTTTCAAGAGAAAAAAATCTAATGTCTAGGTCACTTAGTGAGACTCGTGCTACGTTGGAAGTGACAAAAGTTTCTATACGGGCAAAACTATGCGGAAGAGTTCTTTAAGATCTTATATCAAAGTGAAAACAGGTTTACATACTTCAAATACATTTACTAAATGTTCGAATGAAATGACAAAGATTAGGAACTTCATAGCTTTTTACTGGATGCCGTTTACGAAAATGAATGTGAAAGAAAGAATAAAGGCAAAAGGAAAAAGTACAACAAAAATAAAGCGTCCACATAACGAAATAGTAATAGAAGAATACTACTTTACGATGATATTAAAAATTGGGAAATATTGTCGAGGTGATATTATCTGGGATATTGGGGAATATTATCTGAGAATAAATTAAAAAATACAGAATTAATGAGTAACAAGACTTCTCTAGGTGGGAAGTTAAAACTGGCGGTAAGAGAAGAGTAAGCCTGGCTTTTTAAAAAACGGTAATTTCTAATTTGTGTAACTTGTAACTTTCTAAACGAGTCCTAACTCCTTCGGTGAGCCTAAGGGAGTTAAAATCATACAAACAACACCCAAGGAACAGTATGTGAACAGTAAGTGCTTGCAAGTGAAGGGAGAATTGGTCAATTATTTTAATTTTTATAATTTCACATTTTGGGGAATTATTATTTATAAGAAGTAAAAAAGAAGTATATTTATTTGTTTTATAACAAATTGTTTTTATTTTTATGTGACATACAAATATTTTCGTGTTGAAATAATATCACGTATAACTTAAACACTGGAAACATTAAAGTAAGGGCTTTAATCAGTTTAATTTGTCGCGCTGTTCGTATTTCTGGTCGTTCGATTTAGACTCTAACGGAGATTCTAGAGATTCTCAACACTTTCACATTCTGTGTATTTCTCGTAAGTACGTATTCTTTTTCATGACCAGCAGCGATTTTTGTGTGACATAAAAATGTTTTCATGTTGAAGTAAAATCACGTATTACTTATATATTCGTATCACTAAAGTGATATTAAAATAACAACTTTAACCAGTTTCATCTTGTCACGCCGTATTTCTGACATTTAGATTCAGACTTTAACGAGGAATCCGAAGATAGTGAACAGCACGTAAACTTTCTGTATAGTTTTTGTAAATACGTAGGCCTACTTTTTTACGGCCAGTAGCGGATTCAGTAATTAATTGAAGAGGAAATTATTATTACTTTTTTAAATATTGATCCTCGCTAGAAAACGATATGTTTTGGTTCATCTTGAATTACCAGTCTCCGTAATTCAAACTTGCTAAACTGCTACCTGTCGTGCTCAGGACGACGCCTTTCAGTGTCTCCAACATTATCAAGATATGTTTTCGGCCTTAATAAACTTTAGAGCCACCGTCTCGCCACAAATCTTTCATTTGCTAGTGATCATTTTCGGACACTTTTTTTTACGTTTTGTTAAGTCGTTATGTAATTTTTAAATTATGTTTTGTTATAAGGGTTTTTGATCTTTCACCCCGTGGAGCCACTAAAGCTTTCATTACAGTAGAAGAAGCATCAACCACAAAACCACTAAAATCATCATCATTATGACACCCCTTTCTAATGCTTTATTCTCATATCACAAAATCGAGTGACCTGTACAGTATAGGCCTACTTCCCTTCGTCGCTGATTTTTCAGTTTTGCTGCGTTTCGCATCTTGGTCTTGTATATACTAGATACATCTTGGTCAAGATGCATCTTGGTCTAGTCTGTATGACTAGATAGACAGCAAGCGGTATCATGTATTTGATAGGTTGTAGTGGACAGTTTAGTCTATTCGTCTTCATGGCGAATATATTACTGATGTGCTTCACATTGTCCGTGGTACCACAAGACGAGCACACGAAAAATCCTTCCGCACTTCAAGACATACCTGTCTAATATCTACTATGTACATCCTGCATATAATAGACTATGTGATTCAGCGCAAAAAACGGGTTCCACTTACCTCTGGTCGTCATACCGTAGTAGACGACTTACTAGGATAAATTATATATATTTTTTTTAATTTTGTCTTTCAAAAATATTAAAAACAAAGAAGTTTTGGCCTTTCCATGCTTATCCATGTTCAGTAGTGTGTAAAGATGGAACTTCGGCGGCCTTCGGGGAGTTGTAGTGGCAGCGTCAACTTCTTTAGAAATGTCTCATTAAGTACGCCTCATTAAGTATTAAATATGCCACATTAAGTCCCGCTGAGAAAACTACGATGGATCTAGCTTGTAGAGTCTACCCTGCTTAGCTAATGAAAAGTTCCCAAACGCTCTTAACGTGATTAAAGTTATTCCAGCGTGGATTTTCTACCTCTTTTATGAGCCACAGCTGCTTTTACATGGGGATTTTAAATTAAAAGAAAATTGACAAATATTTTCTTTTTACATTGTTTTAGTTTTGTTATCTGTCTGTGCCTGTGTCCCTCTGTCTGTCTGTCTGTTTGCCAGTCTCTCTCTCTCTCTCTCTCTCTCTCTCTCTCTCTTTTCTCTCTTTGTTTTGTTTTTTGAAGGTTATATTAAATTAGCCAAAATGTTTTTTATTGGATACACACGAATTTGCAGACACTCGCTAAACGTTACTAATCGTTGTCAGGTGACCATTTACCGCCTTATCTGGGGCATAGACATGTATGTAGTGTAATGTAGTGAATATACATTATTCACTCGTCTGCACGAAAGAACCAAGTAGCTGTGTGACTTATTTATGTAATCGATAAGGCTGCATTAGTAAGTCGTACTGTGTATGTTTGACAGGTGATACGTCATCAAGTTCCTCACAGAATGTGTCAGTGACGTCATCAAAAGCACCCACTGCTACGACTGCCGCTACTGCTACTGCAACTACGACTGCTCCTGCTGTTACGACAGCTACCAACAACTCTCCTGCTGCTCCAGCGGCTGACGACGCCTCATCAGCGAACAATTCTTCCAACGGCAAAGGTAAACATTATATCCTGTTTGTCGCCAATAAAGTATCGCACGATGTATTTGTATATTGCTTTTTGTATGTTAATGGTAGTACGTAGCGCTAACGTGCATACACTGTCTGCCTCAGCACAGTAGAATACTAGCTTTCGTTCTTAAAAATTGTACTTTGATTCAGAAGTTAATAAAAAACAGTCATTCACTATCGCGACAGAGCGGACTTCGTATTCACAAATCGATAGTTAACCTCAGCAATAACAAGCTAACGAAAAGACAAAAGTAGGTAATGAAAAATACAAAATGGCTAAATACTGTCATCGTTATGGCAGGTCTTTAGGGATTACGCATCCACAGCCAGTGGCGGACAAAGCCCGGGGTGTACATTGGGGGGGGGGGGGTGGATTTCATTTTGGCGACGGCAACGGTTCTTTTTATTTATGTAGGTAAATATTTTGTAGTTTTATAGCAATTCGTACTTAAATATTTTACTCACTAGTATGCTCCCTGAGCTGCAGATTTCGCTCGTTATGAACAAAATATTATTATTACGGTATTTGTTAACTTTTGATGTGAGATCATTTTTCAATTATCAGAAAAATTACGAAAATCCCGATTACCCTGTTATTTTTTGTTTAGTAACAAAAGCTTGATTTTTAGAATTTTTCAAATTGTTGCCCCAATTTTTGGGCGCTGGGATCACAAAATTTTGAGATTTACAAACCTATACACTGTATTCAGATTATGGTTAAAATTCCTTAGAATTTGATGCTCCACACGGACTTGATAAAAAAAAAATTTGGACCCCTTACCGAGAATTTTGACTTTAGGCCTACGGTTATAAATCGATTCGGAATCGTTTCCTCGTTACAAGTATCGTATTCTCTGCGTCAAAAACGAACAAAATTGTTCATTTTTAGGGTACAAAAACGGAGTCTAGTGAAACTTTGTTGGAACTTATACGGGGCCCCCAAGTTGAAGGGACCCGGAGCGACGCGTCCACGTTCCCATTTGTCCGCCACTATCCACAACCAAAAGAATTTCGTAATACACAGTTTAATAAACATCTTAATAAAAAGCAAACAAAAAATTGTGCACAAAACACTGAATATTATGTACGAACGAAAAACAACGATTAACACTCGCACTCGCAGGCTATTGACTGATCCAGCACTGTCCGGTATGAATCTGCCCACACCGACAAAATGTTCTTTCATCTATCTACGGTTCTTTCATGAATCGTTGTTCGCATCCATAGAAACGCTGCTCGGAAACAGGAGTATCTTGGAGGTACAGCTGAATGAAATAGTAGGTTTATACTTCGGGCACATAACTTTGGAATAAACGTAAACAAATGAGACTCGCTGTGACTGTTTAATAAAGCCGTACCTCGATCCAACCAAAACAATAACGTTAAATCTTTCGTTCACTTATTCCACAACCGTGTATTTTTGCAGTACCTCACTTACCTAACGGACGATTTTAATTAATTGTGTCCGTTATAAGTTTATTGTTCGACAGTGCGCGCCAAGTGTGAGCTAGCGTAGTCGTTGCTGCCGCCTACCTATCGTTCCTTGTCATAAAGAATGCAGGCTTTGACAACTAACATCTGACTGGAAAACAAATGGCGGGCTGTTAGGTCGTGGACCAGCATTATTAAAATTACGGTTGTTATCGAAAAGCTGCTTCATGATAACAACGCTGTCGCATAAATTGCATGGGCGTTATTTACGGGGGGGGGGTATGATGACAACGTGACTCCTCCCAGAGGGTCCAAAAAGTTGACGAATATTTTTAATCTCTTAATTATTAGATTATTTTTTTTATTATTATTTTTCACCTGTTTACGCTGATGTAGTAGTAAATCTTTTGTAAATATACAGACAGGTTTATTTCACAGCATTTGCGTAAACGTTTGAAATATGAAATATAGAAACATCAGTTCGGTCAATAAGTATGTCCTAAACAATGTTTCAATAACGCGTAATTTTATTGTGTTACTGCCGTTTATTTTAATGGGATTGATTTTAGGATATTATCACACGTTTTTTAACCACTTTGAAGATAGTAATCTTGATTAGTCTTCACTTGTTTTTGTTTTTCAATTAAGTCTACTCGACCGCCAGACAAAATTAAGTCCCCTCCAGACAAAATTCTAGATGCGTTACTGATAAACTAGATAAAAAACTTTAAAAAATTCACAATAAAAACAAAATCAGACGTTTCGGCTGCACCCACGACGGGTTTCTTCAGTGGTGCGAAGAAGTAATCTCAGTCTCTCGCGGGACAGCCCAGCATTTGTTTTCCAGTTCTTTATCATAGTTACACTCACTCCAAGCTTAACTGATCTGAACCGTCACCCACACCGGCCTGGCCGTGTATAGAAGTTCATTGCCGTTGGTCACCAGTTTCCGTTTGTCGCGGTCAAAGACAAGACGCAACTGCATTACAACACGTAGTAGAGAAAATGGCACGCGTTCAAGTAAACCAAATTATAATTTCGGATTGTTGGCTGTTCGGATTACCGACATCCAACCGTCTGTTCTAGTTACACGCTCCATATGATACTTACTACGTTTGTGTGTTAGCATAATACTGTAGCGTCACGTTTTATTGTCTACGGCAGTACACAGTATGTCGTTAGTGTGTGGATGTTGTCGTAAGCAAACTTTAACATTGTCAGAATGGCGTAAAATAATTAGAAAATATTCTTACATGTGTTTTATGGTAGACGTAATATAATATGGTTAATGCTTAAGTACTAGTCAATAATAAAATTTTAATTCATTTTAAAAAACAATACTGTCATTGTTATGGTATAATGTGTCTGTGACTTGTTTTTGATTTAGTTAGAGTTAACGACCTATAGTGTTCCCTATTAGGCCTAAACATGCTTGAAAGCGTGTGTCCGTTCCACTAACATATTTAACATTTTTCCTTATAACCAACAGCATGGAAAACTGTTACGCTACGTAGACCTAATCTAGTCTTCCTGAATCCATGTCGTTGTGTTATAGTTACCATAATGTCTTAACACTTTGCCAGCGTAATCTTTTGGCAAGAAATATAACTTAAATATTTCGCTGCCATTTTGCTTATTTAATTTTCAGATTAATAGATTAGATATCTTAACTAAATTCAATGTGTAGGAAGAAAATAATCGTTTGATTTGAGTTGCGCTTCGAGAAAAATCTTTCACGTTGTTTGAGCAAGGGGCTTGTAGGAAATAACATGAGGCGATAATTACACGTAGTTGTCACTACCGGTCCGTAGAAGCCAGGAAATTTACAAATGGCCGCATTATGCGGGTCTTCTTCTTCTTCTTCTTCTTCTTCTTCTTCTTCTTCTTCTTCTTCTTCTTCTTCTTCTTCTTCTTCTTCTTCTTCTTCTAGCACCCGTCCTCCCACGACACACCCTTCTCTAGCCCCTCACATTCATACTTCTCAAATCATCCTCTACGTCGTCTATCCATCTTTTCGCAGGTCTTTCTCTAATTCTTCTGCCTATTGGTTTCCAGAATGCAATTCTGTTAGTTGTTCTGCTATCATCCATTCGTCTTACGTGTTCCAGCCATTCTGATCTTCTATTCTTGAGCAACCGGACTAGTCAGCAACGTGTATTAATTGATCCAGTTCATAATTCTTTCATATACTCCAGTCTCCGTCTTCAGTTTGCCAAGGCGCAAATTCTTTCGCAAGATTTTATGCTTAAATATACTAAGCTGTTGTCCATCTGTATTAGTTAATGCCTAAGCCTCGCATCCATACGTCATTATTGGCCAAATAAGACTTCTATATATGGTTATAGGTTTCAACTCCTCCTAACGTCTAAAAATGGTCGGTAGGGAAAAATCATTATTTTTATTCGTACGGTGCCAAAAATTACTTTCCTTGGTCTGGCAGTAAGGTAATAACTAGCTTTCAGGATATACTAGATTGTCTAGATTTGGTATACATTGATGTTAACAGTTAATATCGGTGCTGATGACTGCTTATCTTTCTAGAGTTACTCCTCAAAAGAGTCTGTATTCGAAGACGATAGATGTTAGCTAGAATTAGCACGGTTAGTTTTGTAAATTCTCGACTCAGTTTTCAAAAAAAAAGTACTAATCCCCAAAACCATTTATCTGCAACGATTTTTTGTTGCGATCAATTCTCGTTTAGATCTGTATAGACATTAACTTTAAAAGAATGTAAACATAGTTTTTGAAAAGTTCGTGGCTGTCAGGGAGCAGATCGTGACATCGAACTATTACGCAACATAGAAATCCTAACCGATTGTTACTCCGTTACTTATGTAAGCTTAATTTGCACGTTGACTTGTTACTGTTTACCGCGCAAGCGTACTGTGAAACCAACTGGCTCAACTAAAAAACTAGTTTAACGATTTTGGCAGAGCTGTGTTTAACACGCGGATTTAAAGAAATGTTCACATCGCAGAACGGTTGTGTTAGCCTCTCTCTTCGTGTTTTCTAATTTATGTAAAGTTCTGATCTGTGGTAAAGCGAAACGGTTCAACTGTTTTGACATATATAAGTACCGACGGGCGGGTCTAGGTGATAAAGAATTCAAAATAAATAAGCCGAAACAGGAAACAGAATACAAAAAAACATTGACGCCTAAATAGAGTCGTTTAACAGCAAAGGAACATGTTCGACCAGAAATTTGTTCATAACGGTCTTTTCTGATCTGTGATCCTATACAGATTTCAGGAAATCTGTTAATAACATTGATCAGATCTAGTGTGTCACACCAAATTCTACGGATAGAGTAGTTAGGGAATCTTTCCTAGCTCATGGAAGATGGCAAATGTTATTAATTATTTATACTGTGGGAACTCTTCTACCTTCCGGTGTCGGGTTATGACTCTACACCAGTAACAAAAAACCAAACTGAAGTATCTCCATAATAACATACTTAATATTATATACGTGTTTCTTTTGATACCTTCATTAGGTTTTTTTTAAACATTGGCTATTCCGACATTTATTTATGGCTATTAGACATGGATCCCCGGAAGAAGGAGAAAAGGAAGATTCAGGCTGCAGAAATGAAGTTCCTGGAAAATGTTCAGGGCTACTTCCTCTAAATAAGAAACGGGATGAGGAAATCAGACGGGTGTTAGGGATGCAGTCTTTAAACGAGATGACGAAAAGGAGTGTAGGAGGTGATGGTGTGAACACTTAAACCGAATGTCTTCTACAATGTTACCTGTAGCAATCATAGCGTATGAGACGAACTAAAGGAGAGACGTCGGCAGAACGAGGAGAAATGGGTCTCACAACAGGCCAGTTAGTGCCTATTCCTCAGGGTGGAGATGATGATAATGATGATGGTGACGACGACATGCATCCTTAAAAAAAAAACACCGTCTGTCGCACATTGTCTGCTTGACATCCTCAGATTCATTTAACACTGTGTTCTTAGCGTTTGTTGAAATTTTGTCTTCTCATTACTTTCTGTACAAATAAAGTAGAAAGTAACTATTCTTTCCCTTATCTTCATTTTTAATAACGTATAATATACCCTTCAAAAGCGAACAAAGTATATTAAACACACTAATATTACTCTGTTTTCAATTTCGTGATGTAAATTTTACAGATTAGAGATGGTAAACAGATTTTTTATAATTTCCTGTTTTTAAAACTAATGTCGGCGAACATATAATATTACATACAATAGTAGGCCTACATATTTTACTTCGTATTAAATATACCGCTTTGCGACAAAAACGATGTAGCATAGAATCACGCATAGACTAACTATGGACTAGTTTTGTGAAATTCTAATTCTTGAATTAGTTTTGTATCCTGATTTCACTGTGTGTAGGCCTACATAAGAACTATTGTGTGTACCGTTTAACGATTTCACATTGGTACAGTATGTTAGGGGAATCGTTATGTTAGTGCAATCGCTTGACTGTACCGACAGTTGGTCTTTGTAAGCAGGGGGGGTATTTACGGGGGGAGGGGACGTGACCGGACCCCTCACAGGGCCGAAAAAGTTGACGAATTTTCTTAATCTCCTAATTTTTAAACTGTTCTATTATTTTTTTCAGCTGTGTACTCTAATATAGTAGTAACTCCTTTTTTGTTGTAAATACACCAACAGGTTTATTACACAGTATTAGCATATAGGCCTACGTTTGTATTATAAAATATGAAATATAGGAAAAGCAATTTACTCAAATAAGTATCCTGTAAACAGTGTTTCAATAACGCGTATGTTTATTGTGTTATTACCGTTTACTTTAATGGGACTGATTTCAGCCACTTTAAAGATAGTTATGTTGATTAGTCTTAACTTCTTTTTTTCTTTTGTATGAAGACCGGACACCGGACCCCCCCCAGGCCAAATTCTAGATACGCCACTGTTTATAAGTACATTGTATACATTAATAAAATTTCCTACGATATTTAGTAACCATGGGGATAAGACTCTTATCCCAGTTTTATCCTGACTTTGCACAACATTGGGATTTTTTGTCATAAGTAACTACATAGTTAACATTCATCACTATGTAAATACGAGTATACTTTATTTTTATTTATTTTTTGTTTGTTAGTGATTAACTGTTACATAATCTATGTATTGATTATCTTTAAAGAATAACTAAAGTGAAACATTGGTATTTAAGCGTCATACCTTAACCCTATGCACAACGTTTGAGCTCATTGTCACATGGTGTCGGTATTTGAGAGCTTCTGTCTGAGGCTCAGATTGGGGTCGTGTTTGTATACAGTCTTCCTTCCTTATTGGTTCATTTCTCCGTACATAGAGTAGCTGAACGGAACTAAGATTCCTTCGGGTTGAGTCCAGCGCCCTTTGAGTTACGTCTGTTCTTCTTACCATCCATTACAACCAAAGATACATTTCAGATTGTACATCACTGCGCGTGCAGGATCCTCTCTCATCCCCCGTACCGTACAACATTCGTAATTGGTCGCGCCGTCTGTGTCCTTGCAACTATTCTTAGGCATCCTTTTGTTTTTAACGTGTCATGCTATCTTGATTTCCTCGTAAACGTATTCGACAGTTTTTCCTCGCCAACGTTTTGCCTTCTCGTATATCATTTGACGGATCGACTGCCACATCACTGACCGTATCTTCTTACTTAGCTAAACACTGTCAACCTTTTGATGGAAAATAAGTACGAGGCAAAGAAAAAGTGGAAGGACTGTGTCCTTCACAGCGGGATGCGTTATCAGTTCCACCAAACAGTGTCTGAACCGCTTGGGAGAATTTATAAATGCTTTTGATTTAGCAAACTGTTAAAGCAGTTGATCACTTAACAGTGAGTGGATCTCCAGTCACTGTCGTCTGCGGCTATGCTGATTAGTGTGCATGACAGTAGTGATGGGAGTGATCGTTCATTTTAGTGAATCGGTTCACAGGGTCTCAGTCTTGGTAGCGAGCCGGTTATAGGAACGGGCTCAAATGACCGACTGGATTTCGTATTATAGCGGATTTCATTCGTTCGTTCGTTTCTACATTAGCTATCGGAGACAGCGACCGACTGGGTATTATTTGTTTACACATGATAAAAAGTGAAGGTATGTTTACGACATATAAACAAGACAATAAATATATTCTATTCTTTTACAACGCGTGACCTAATTTTATCCGTCTTTTCCACAATTCACATAAAGGTTACTCATTTAGAAGGATTTCGTCATGCAAGTTCGTAGGCAATATTACTCTTTACGTTTACTAAAATGTTGGGAATTTCAGTATCGTATATTCAAGTTTTTCTTTGCTATGGAATGGATAAGTAAATTGTGAAATTTGTATACTATAGTTTCATACTTCTGCCGTAAATACTCAAATAAATTTATTTCAAAAAATGTATTGTAATTACAATATAGTTTCCTCATATTAACGCATAATGATGCACTTTTAGTAACTTCCGATTGTTGAAACGACATATGGAATAAATACGTGGTCATTCAATTTAGAATAAATTATTAGAACACTTGAGTGATATTAGGTTACTATTTAGGATACGTAGAAAATTCACTATTTAAAAAAAAGTTGAATTATGGTGTCTATAAGTTTATTACAAGTCAGATAAATCTCATGGTGGGAATATCTGTGCCGAATGGTTGACTGCCGCATCCCCAAACAACTATGGAACTATAAGCCGAAGGAACGGAGAGGTATGGGACGCCCGAGGAAGCGCTGGAGTTACCGGCTATAGACTTTGCCTGTTCGAAACCGGAACAAACCATCCTTAGTTTAATCCTTGCTGCTGCTGCTGCTGATGATGATGATAAATCTCGCACTTTATTGTTAGTGTAAACTAATTGTTTACTTCATTACAGAAGTGACCTTGTATGATCCTGTAACCGAAACAAGAGTGAACGAGATGGAGGTTCATGAATCACCGATTTGATTAACTGCGAGCCGGTTCGGAAGCGTAACGTACGTTCGGTCTAAATGAACCATGTCACAAGAACCGGTTCGTTCATGACAGTCTGTCACTACAAGACGGTGTTTAAAGTAATCTAGAAGACATGAAGCGACTGGAAAAGTAGTAAACTACAATAAGCGAAATTAAATGTTGTATTTAACTTTATAACTAATCGCTAAAGTTAGCTCCACAGTATGCTAATTATGAAAATTTCAACAAACACTTCGTCCGTCGGTTTTTCCTGATATTCTTGTCCAACTATACACGAGTTGAACGACTGTCCAAAGTAGTCACAACGATTAGACGCCATGTGACGCCAAATGCGAACACTTGTCCCTCCTACAAAAATGTTGCTCACACTTTCTGTCCTCGTATGCGGTGACATGTTTAACTTCTTGGCCCCAAAGACCAGCAAGACAATCGAACCACCGGTGCAGAAGTAGAACATGATTGTGAGCGTAGGCAGAGGGGATTTTTTGGGGTTCAGACGTCCCCGAAATTTCTTACTTTACTAAAAACCGTACTATTGTGTCACTTTATTGTAATTTTAAGGGAGTTATAAGCATTATTTAGCCTAATAAGAAATTATATTACATTCTGTACGTCTACTGAAATGTTGTTAGGAGATAAGTGATCACAATGATTCTCGCCTTCCACTTTTTATAGAATGCCTTCGAAGTAAAATTCTTCATACACCCGTGAACGCGCCCCGTCTTTTTTGTCGCTGTGACTTTCCACTCGCTCGTGTGCGAACCTACTATATAAGAATCAACGTTGTTCACTTCTGCCAACTATCGGCGGTTGTGGCTCGCGGACGAAGGACCAACAAGTCACAGTATATTACCTTCAATTTTTATTATACCGTATTTTATTAAACTCTCCACTATAAAAACAAAGGTAATGGCATTTCGAGACAAGGAACCAATAAAACAAAAAATAATGATTAATGATCGAATTCTAGAACAAGTGACCCATTTTAATTATTTTGGAAATGATACTGGCTATGATAGGAATTATGATATTGATGTTAAGTTAGGTAAGTTGCAAACGATCTATGGGGTAATCAGCCGTATTTTTAGGATCAACGTAAACGAACGTCGAGATACAAAATTAAAGTTCTACAAAGTTATGGCAGTCCCTGTTCTGGCTTATGGGTGCGAATTATGGACAACAACCAAGAAAAAAAACAGGCCTCGAAAATGGCGCTCTTGAGAGGAATTAAAAGTGTTCTATACTTGACCGTATAAAGAGTGATGCCGTAAGAGAAGAGTTCATAGTTTTTAACTTGAATGAAATTTAAAAGATTTCAAAGACGGTAGAAAGAACACTTAGAAGGAATGTCAGATTCCAGACAGGCCAGACAAATCTGGACATACAAACCTATACGTGTGTGGATAGACCCAGGAAGATATGGCTGGAGGATCTTTGGAGGCGGAACAGACAGCAGCTTGCCTATGCCGTGTTGTGAAGACGATCATGATGGAACAAAGTTAGTTTGGCGTAGCTGTGGGTGTCGTGTATATTGTACTGGAAAAGACAACAGCACCCTTTTCGTGTAACTAACTCGTGCTGGCTACCCACAGCCATTAGCTTAACAAAGTAAACTAAATAATACTTTTCGTTCGCAGTGCTAAACATATGGTAATTATACAATGGGAACGTTTTATGTGGCGGGTTGGCGTGATGCGGCAGTGGCAGTAATAATAACAGCCTCAACATTATTACACGTGTATTTCAGTTCTCACCGGCAAAATTTCACAGTTAATTGATAAATTACAGAATAATGCCGCATCAATTTTTAATTTATTATTTCGTTAGCACATAGCACTGTGATTTTTGTAAATACCGTTAATTACAATTCCTGTAAAACGAAATATTGAAAAATCATTGGATAACGAGGCGCTTTTCAGGATTAACTGCCGTTAAGAATAACATTAATTAATGGTATGTATCTGTCACATATCTGCAGTATGTATTTACAATTAAATATTGTTTTTAAACGTTTTTCTTACTGGAGAACTTCATCATCATCATCATCTTAACGGTTTTATAAGCTTTAGCGGCCTATTCTTATTCCACAGTCCGCCTTTTCTTAGACCTACCAACTTTTCTTCTGCCTCGAGGGTTGTAATCTTTCGCTGTCTTCGGTATTCTACTTTCTTCCATTCTATCTGTGTGTTGAATCCATTTTCTTCTGTATTCTTTAATCCTTTCATTAACTTCAAAAATATTTAAACCACTTCTTTGATTCAGATATGTTACAGTTATATTCTTTTCCTTTTTTATGTAAGATGTATATTGCTCGCTGGAGATCGTCTTCTGAAGTGGCGAATATAGCGTGCCCATCCGCGAAGAGAATGGTTTTCAAGCTTTCATTTCGGTGGATTTTAATATCGTCAGGGGATTGTTGTTTCCCTTTTTTGAGGAGATCATCTAGATAAAGGTTAAAAAGTAATGGTGACAGACAACAACCTTGTCTTACGCTTTGGTTTGTTTCAATCGAGATAGATTCTTCTCCGTCGTCTATAGTTACCGCGGTGTGTCTATATAAACTCTTTATGGCCTGAACTAGGTGTTGTGGTATACCTTTATTTTCAAGTATGTCCCATAACTTCGGTCTGATCACTCTATCAACAAAAGCTTTGTTGAAATCGATAAAGGCAGTATGTGTTTCTAAATTCTTTTCACATCGTTTTTCTATCACTTGTGTGTCGTAATTATGCAGTCTATGCAAGAGCATCCTATCCTAAAACCATGTTGTTCTTCTTTTAAAAGTTTTTGGTATGTTTTGCAGTCTTGTTGTTATAATACTGGAGAACAAGCTTTCTAATACTGTGTGCATGAAAATCCGCCTCTTCGGGAATACATCGACTGTATTTTACATCACGTTAACCGATTTGCATTTTGAAAATTCAGTTTTATTTTCAGCGTCATCATAATATTAAGCCAATTTGGAGTAATTTATTGGTGGCAGTTTATTAAGCATGGCGTTGCGGTTTGCATTGCTTCTGAGAATTTAGCTTTCTATTTTTAGAATATGACTGCTTTTTACCAGTTGTCACGCTTGTTTCCGTCTCGATTCGTGCAGTTACGCTCATAACCGCAAGACTCGTTTGTGGCCGGCTTTAAAAACCGAATTACACAAAAAACAACAAAAGAGATTCAGTGGTTTATTTAAATTTGCGTAAAAATACCAGAATAACATTGACAGCAATAAGACATGGCATTAGCTTTTCTTCGGTTGAAAATTTTCGTAAGTCATGTAAACTGAATAGTAGAAAACAGAAATGCTGTTTAGTCAGTTCAAGCGGTTTGTAACAGCTGAGTAAGCTTGCTCTTGGTTCCGTAGTAACATTCATCCTTCTATGGTGGTAAGCAGTAAATCTTGGTGTGCAGTAGTTGCGATCGGTTCACACGGACTTAGAAACTTCCACCTGCTTCCGATATATGCTACACTCGAACTGAGAAACTTGCCGAAACTACTCCCTCAGCCAACACTCGAACTGAGAAACATGGGATTCATTTGTTTAATATGAGTTTCTAATCTTTCTGATCCCCTCAACAATAAATATCTCTAGGAAATGATATCTGTCATTGATCTAGTCGTGGTATCTTAAAGTAGTAGACGTTACTAGTTAATAATTTACTTTAAATAGATTACAGCAAAATAAAATATAAGGAAACATAGTATATTTTATGTTGAGCATCAAATTTATCATAAACTGAGCAAAGTGCATTACATTACAAGATTGCACACATAATTACAAGGTTTGTTATAAGACACAGCAGTTTTACATAAACATATGCAACTACAGATATACTTTACTGTAGGCCCAACACTGCTCACAGTCTACTCATAGGCCTATGCTGCTCTGCAGTTGTCTTATTTTTTTTAGGGTAAAATCTTGCTTTTGTTATGTGTTTTATCTGTTTTAAATCAAACTCCAATTGAGACACTGTTGAGGCGCACTTATGTATCATTTGAATGTTTTTCAAGCTTTTCACGAACACAAAAATGTTTGGCCATGAAGAATCACATGATACGTTGAACCACCTATGAAAGCTTTCGGGCATTCGTGGTTCTCCTCAAGACCCACACTTCCATCTTGTTCGTGTTGGAAGGTGGGAAAGAAGTGTTCATGTTCATCTAAATAGTTCTTCGTCAGATGGTCTGCAGACTTTGTCATACGCGCGTTATGTGGCTCGCTGGAAAAAGAGAAGGAGAGGTAGGAGAGAAAGAGAATGAGAGAGAGAGAGAGAGAGAGAGAGAGAGAGAGAGAGAGAGAGAGAGAGAGAGAGAGAGCGTTCGTGCTGACACATTTTACAAACAAACTTAACAGTATACGAGATTTATTCCCGTCGGTTACGCACTGCCTTCGTGGATCATAACGTTTTTCAATTCGAGTGTGAGGACTGTGGCCTGACAATTTAGAAAAAAGGAATCACCGATTTCAATACGCGCAGAGTGGAGAAGTAAGGCTCCTCCCTTTTCCACTGTCTCTGTCTTGCTGCCCCCTTCTGTTCCTAATCAACGGCATGGTCTGTATAGTTCACATACGATGTTCGGTGAGTGAATGATCCCTTCCACATAGTTGCCTTGCAACACGTGATTTCCCCTATAAATGTTCCAAGTGTGCCAACTTTTTTCCGCCTTATCTCGCGGTCAGAAAATGTTTCTCAATTCCAATGCGCCCGTTGCGATAACCCCTTATCAAATATTCGTTGCCTTCGTTTTCTCTAACGAATACAATATAAAAAATCACTGCTAGCATCGTGCCTAATTGGGCCCAGACTATTTAAGGCGCACGAAAAGGTGGTGGCTAACAATTTCGAAATCGACAAAACAAGCAGACGTATCTCCACTCGCCTCCTGTCAACGCAGTAATTTAACAAGTTACTATACTGGCTCATAAATTTTTTAAACGTAGCAACAATTAATAAAAATTGGTCTGTTATAGTTTATTTCGTTTTATGAAGTTTTAATTTCGAATCATTTCCAATTTATTGAAATTAATTTCAAAATTAAACCTACTCAGAGGCTGGAGATTACGCAGAGTTTGAATTGTGCAGTAATTGCAGCCTATAAATGTCAATGGTAATGCAGGTATTACAAAAAATATTTACATAATCGGTAAATTAAATTTAGAGTTACCCATTTTATACGTACCTTCGACGGGGCAGCGACGTGTGCAGTGCAGTCTTACGTGTCACCATCTATAGGTTGTGAGTTACGTGTGTTTAGTTTGGATAAGTGACTTAGGTGAAGCTAAATAGAGAATCTTTCTTAATACAATCATACACTTACGTTATTATTTATTTCAAAATCGTGTAAAATAATAAAATATGTAAAATGTCAAAATAAAAATTACAATATTCAAAGTAATAACTGTTACTTTCCAGCAATAAAATAATTATGTTTTAATAATAAACTTGTGTGATTAGTTACATTCGCAAACTGAAATTAAATTGCTGGTAATCGGGAATTATCTGTACAGTGTTCAATTATCTGCAAGAGTTTAATTTCTGTTAATAAAATAACTAACTAAGCTTCCTGAACTACAGAACAAGTTCACTGTTTTAAATGAAATACATTTATTATTAGGTAGATTTAAATATTTGATAATTTTTGTATCATCAAGAAAATTACGAAAACCCCGATTTTCATACTATTTGCTTTGCAAAATAATAATTTCAATACCGGCAGTCATACAATAATCATTAAAAATTCCAAACTACTACTAGTTAAATTTATCACCATAATGCTTAAAACAGTAATAATAACCATAATCTTTGTTTGTGTTTTATTTAAGCTTTTAAGATTATGTTTGTTTCCACTGATATTTACAACTAATAATTTTCACAAACCTACAAAACTGATATCAATATGTAAAGATTCTTGAAAAAATAGCTTATAAACGTTTTGAATGCTATCAGAAATTTGCAAGAAATATTGAAAGGTAGTAATGTTGTCGAATGACTAAAGATACTGAGTTTGTATTTTCAATAAAGTTTCTCTTTAACTTACACCCTCAATACAATTTTACAATTTTCTTAATATTGTAAGTTCCTATTTTGTCCCGTGGTGCCCCTAAAGTTAAAAATTGTCATAGTACTACTTTCGGATATGAGGTAAATTTCTCTCAAATCTCTGCGTGTCGTAAACCTCTGATTTAATTTTTACAATTTTTAATCTTTTTTTCGGCCCTAGTGTGAAAAATTAACAAGTTGTTAAAACTGTATACTATATTCTGGTTTTGATTAAAATTCTCTTTTAATTTAATACCACGCGTAGATTTTTGTGATGTTTTGTTAAAAGTGGTCTGAGATCAACTTCGTATTCAGCTTCGTACTGTGACTAAATATTATAGATCTTTTGATGTCATATTTCATCTTAAATGGGTTTTTAATATAGGTCTAAAACTCAGAATTTTTTTAAAGTCAGAAAACGGTCTTTTAAGCTTTAGCAATAGTAACAGGTGATGTTAAATGTTAAGCAACACGTGAAGAAATCGATAATTTGGCAGTGCGCTAATAAAGTTAGTTTTTAAACAAATATTTTTATTTTCGTTTTTTTTTGGTGGGGGTATAAATTTTTTAATTTCGATTGATGGAACCAGGGACTAGAAGTCGCCCAGATTCCGTGCATTGCCGCTTAAGACACTTATATGCTAGTATCGGGTCTAAACTCGCTTTAACGTTCCCAAACTTTTGTTGGGTAGACGTCGCATCGTGGAAAAGGATCCACCTCCTTCGAACCAAGGCTTTGGCTAAGGCTAAAGGCTTTGGAACGAATGCGCTGACCATTAGCGTTACCAGACATAATTGTATAGGCTATAATTTTATTTTCTGACATTGGCATGTTCAGTTGAATACTATTGTAGATATTTCGTAAAAATTGAAATTGCAGTTGTAATTCTATTACTACTAACGGTTAGACGTATCCCCAATTGCGAATTTACTCTTGTAAGTTCAATATTAAATGCATTTTTTTTTGTTTACATTTCCTTGTTACGTTTGGACTCTGTAGCTCGAACACACACACACACATACACACAAAACCACTGAACTCGAAATACGTAGGAAATCTATTCTTTTTGACATGATAATGTCTTATGGCTGGGGGTCATTTGAAAATTTCTGTAACGCATCACGCTGCATGACCTCATCATTTACCAGCCGGGAATCGTTAACTAAAACCGCGACCGCTAACGTGCTAACGTCCGTCGCAGATTAAAGACCTAACAAGCAAACAACACTGCATAGCTGTAGATAGGTATGTAACCAATCAGTCAGTCAGTAACCATAATAATGTTGCGTTTAGCTGGCGGCTGAAAGACATTATCATGCTCTTAAGCTTTTACCATTTGGTAAACGGTACTTTACTTTTTCTTCTCCTCCTTCTTCTAATATAAACGTATCGGTTATCTATTAAACATCTTCCCGTTTATCCCTCGAGCCACCGATTCTTCTCTTGCCTCTTGGTTTCTTGTTACTGCAGGACTCTTATTATTTTGTTTACCATTGTATCAATATCCAACTCAATTTCCTTTTCTCTACTAAGGCCGTTATCCGACTTCTCATCCAATTCCGAGACTTTGATGCTTTTGATCTGGTACTCTGAGCATTTGAAGCTTTTCTTCTCGAACAGGTTACTAGCCTCACTTAGGTAACCCCTGATCTGAGGATCAGAATTTTCTGTAAGGGTTTTCTCTCTCC
This sequence comes from Magicicada septendecula, assembly GCA_034769895.1. Classification (NCBI taxonomy): domain Eukaryota; kingdom Metazoa; phylum Arthropoda; class Insecta; order Hemiptera; family Cicadidae; genus Magicicada; species Magicicada septendecula. The sequence goes on along the minus strand of CM068375.1, from coordinate 191,775,064 downwards.
ATTACGTTCCGGTTAGTGAACGATCCTTTCAGTCTCTCCCATCTGCTGCAGAAGGTACGTGCACAGTACGCCATGTGCACAGGGATCGCCGTCAGCGATTAATCTCTTCTAGCACGTGGCAGTAATGTTTGTTAGCAGGGCTGGTTCGAACGTTTGAACTTATTAACTTACATCAGAAAACAGTTGGCATTACTGAAGTTTTGTTGCTATACATGCAGTGGCCACTGTACTGCCTCCGAGACCAGCCTTTGATCTCCCAGTTCGAAAACGACGGATGAAAATGTATGACGAATCATAGTCTTCATTTCCTGTATGTTATTCCATTGTGTACTAAAATACGTACGGTCCATTGTCATCTACGCTTTGCGTTACTACCAATTGCAAGACGCAATATTTTATCTTTTGTATTAACGTTTGCAAAAATCCAGCATGGTAGTTCAGTGTGCTTACCAATTTTTTTCTTAATATGAACTAACAAACCTAATACTGTGAAATCTAACTATCTGATATACTGTTACCAATTAATATGATTGAAGGGACTAATATGTTCTTAGCAGTCTGTACTAACTGCGTTCGCCTTTCTGTTTTGTTATTCAAGTCAGTTTTATTTGTAGTTCTTTACCTGTTTAAGTTAGCAGTAGAATATTATCAAAATTACTGTTTTGTAACGTATATAAAAGGAATGAAGTTGTTACGGCCGTCCTGTCATTCCCAGATTTTCATATTCAAACACAAACTGATACGGCACACACATAATATCGTTTAAAGTAGAAGATTAACAAGTGAAATTTTAAGTATTTAAAATGTGAACACAGCTATTTTCATTTTAACATAGCTATGGGCTGGATAACTAATGCTAATGTTAGCACCATAAACATCCCAAATATTTTATGCTGAGCAACTGAATCTGGGACACTCAAATTTTTTTCAGATTACCTGAAATACAAAAGCTGGGGTTTTCGCGCGGGATTAAGTGAGAAGCACCTTCTCATTGACATCGTCTTATTCAAGTAAACCGTAGGCTACATTCCAATACTAGAAACTAGTTTGTTACAGAAACTCTCCAGTTATCTGTCAGATTACTTCATGAAGTTAATCAATTAAATTATATAAATTGTGTCTGATTAATGTACAGTATTAGTTTTTTTATTGTCAGGTTAATTTTCTTCACATTTTGGAATTTGGCATGTAAAGTTGTAATTTTTACTATCATACTCGCATAATATTATTAAAAAATAATTAAAACTTTTTTACAATAATTTATCAGTAATTAACATTGTTCTTTTTTAAGTAAGATTCCTAGATGGTTTATTCAGTCAGATTTAAATTTGTCTGTTTTGTATCTTATTATTTTATTTCTATCCATTTCTAAAATGTTATCAAATGTGTTACGGATTTCTGATAGTCATTATTTCTATCAGACTCCGTGGAGATTTCTGACAGATTGGTTAGAGCCCCAGATTTAGTCGCGTTGGTCTGGAAGGCTCATTCCAAGTCTTCAACGTAACCACAGTCGTAGTCGTAATATTCAGTGACTGTCGTCAGATAATACACCAATCAGATTAAATATTTATTTTACAGCTTATTCTGAATCGATTGGAAACAGTAACACAAATTTTTTTTTGAATGCAGACGTCACAAGAGTTATTATGTAATTATAGAGTAATGAGAACAGTTTTGGTGCTGTTCAGATTCGTTAAAAATTTTGAAAATTCTTCAACACTTCTTGAAAATGTTGGATCGCTTTCAAAAATGTTTTTACAAACTACGTTTACAAGATACTTTATATATGTTGTTGTGAGTCTATAAAAAAATTTAATCAACATCTGACGAAGCCTGAATGTAGTAGTTAGTCTGACAACGTTTCAGAGATATCACACATTGAGAGTGTGTACAAGCCATTTGACGCTAAACAGCGAATTGCGTTCTAAACGTATCTTGGTGCCCATTCTATTATATACTTCACCTAGAACAGTAATTCGTTTTTTACGTATTTTCTTTATATTTTTCTTACGTTTCTATTTTGAAAATGAAAGTTTTGCATATGAATTTGAACGTATTTTATTTGACTCCACAGACATATTTCCTTTTTCCATTGAAATTAACGTAATTTAGGATTTTTGGGTGTCTCAGTTTCTCAAAAGCATGGTGTACATGCATAACTCAGATTGTAACAGAGTAATGATTTGATTATAACTATTATGTTTGTTACTTATTTAAAAATTTTTAATTATACTAAGATTGTGCATGTCATTTTAAGATAATGTTCTCATTTAAAATTAATTATGTTTTTACAGTAAAGAGATAAAAATAATTGTATTTAAAAACTGCTTAATTTTTGTTGAGATTGAATGGGGGAAGACTGAAATTTTGTACATATATTTTAACTGCACTCTGATATGTTACATTTCATAAGTCTTGTTTGAACTAAGAATGTTACGATTTTTATGTTTCCACTATTAAAAAATAAACACTTACCTTTTATTAGACTTTAAAACACACACACACACACACACACACACCACATTCTTTGTTTTATTTTTAGTAGGTACCTTCAGTTGCATTTATGTCTACTTTAATTAAATTGGTGTTAATTAAAATAATCATCGTTCATTTTTCATAAATTTTCTGTCACTTGTGACATAAAAGATGTAATGTCTACTTTTATGAATAACGTTTATGCTTGTTACTGGGGAAACTGAAACTGTTGTAAATGAGATTTTAAAAGAATTTGTGGTTCCCAGTTACATTTAAATATTTTACGTTCTTTATCCAACTGCTTTACCATTTTAAATGCAACGAGATATGTTGGTTTCTAATTTAAATCCAGGAAATAAGTCAAAACATAAACGTCAGCAAAGTGAACAACAGCAAAACGTCCCTGCTTTGGAAGAGGATCATGACACAAAAGGGGTACCGACAGGAGAAGAAGGCGAATCCTCAAAGACTGCAGCAGACAACGGGCTCCAGAACGGTGGTAAGATATCGGCGAGCAAAGCGCGAAGACTGAGGAAAGCGAGACTTAGCAACCAAAGAAAACCCAACGAAGATCAACCAAAAGAAGGACAACAGGAAAAAGTAAGTTTTTGCGCGAGTTGTTGTGGTGGGGAAGCTGATGACGTAGACAAAAGTGGCGAAGCGACTCTTGAGGGGGAAACAGTGGTGACTGTAAGTGAAACGTGTTCCGCGAACGCGAAAGACAACTGTAGCGAATCGTCAAAGGACAAAGTGAACGGAAACGAGAAACAGCAGAATAACGGTAGTAAGATATCAGCTAGCAAAGCGAGACGGATGAGAAAGGCGAGGATTAACAGCCAAAGGAAAGAAGAAGAGAAAGACGAACGAGAGAAGATTACGTCGTTAAAAATTGAAGAGAGCAGTACTACTGTCATTACTGAGTCAAAACAGATTGTCCACGAGGTGTTCACAAGGACTGAGAAGGTAACGAACACGATGCCGACTGGGCAGATGATTGTAAGTTTTGCAGAAGATAAAGCAGATAAAGAGAAATATGTGATATCAGATCAAATAATAACCACTGAGAACGAGCCTATTTTGAAGTTGATTAATAATGAAGAATCGCCTTCAGAGAGTTTGCCTGATAGAGTATGCGCAGAATTTTCAAATGAAGTCTCAGACTCAAGACCTGAAGAAGACAGATCTGTAGTCGACGTTACTCAAAAACATTGTGTAGACGCAAACAGTGCAACGACGTCAGCAGATACAGTGACTGAAATCGGCGTTTTAGCTAATAATGAAGATAAAGATACATGTTTAAATGTAGACACGAATTACTCGGAAGTTGATGTGATCTCAGTGAACAAACAGTTTGGTTCGTCAGCAGCAGATATAAAAAGTGCCGACGATGACAATCCTCGCAGAAAACTGATTCAAAAGCCAGAATCAAGTAATTCTAACAAAACTGATAACGAAGAGACTTCACGCCCAAGTGATCAGACTCCTGATAATTCAGGATCTAAGAAGAACAATGACCCCGAAGACGTGATTGCCGACAAAACTGGTATCAAGGAGGGTAGTGAACCCGTGGGAACGAAAAAATCAGTGCATTTCAATTTAGAACAGAACAGAAGTCGACAGATCGAAGACTATACTGAAAGTTTCCCTGCAGACAGTGGTGAAAGTGTGAATTCAGCAAAGGTTGTTATTGTGAAAGAAATCGAACTGCCTAAACCGATTGAAATAAACCAAACTCCTGAAGTCCAAACGAGTCCCGGGAAAACAAGTCCTGGCAGAGCGAGTCCTGGGAGAACAAATTCTGGTAGAACAAGTCCGAACAATTTAATAGTAAAAGATGAATTGGATCAAGAAGATAGTAGAGAACGCGCGTACGTTGTACAGCATGTAGATGAAAAGTGTGAAAGGTCTGATAGTTCACTGATTTGTAAACTAGGAACAGTTACGAGGAGTCAGACTGTTACAGAAGTTACAATTATAGAATTGCCTTCTTCTGATGAACTGGATATAAAACAGAATATAAAAGAAAAAGAAGATGTAAACCGTAAAAGTCCAATAACGATAGTCATACATCCACCGAAAGACGAGGCAGTTATAAGCGATGTTAGCTGGGAATGTGTATCTGACTTTGAATCGTCAAGTTCACAGACTCAGGTGTCCTCGGACGAAGATGAGATACGAATGGAAACGTTGATATACCTACCGCCGAACGATTTTGGTTCTTGTAATTACAACATTCTGAGCCCTCAACCCCAAAGAGTGTCGGACAGTAAAGGCGATGAATACGAGCTCACAGTAGATGACGTTAGCGACCCGTTGATTGAACCGGAAGAAGAAGAAAAACTTAGGTCTTTTTTAAACACACTGGAATTAACGAAGCCGGAAGAATTCGACGATACGTCGTCTGCAACGACACAGGACGAGTCGAGTATGACGTCCGGTTCCGAATCGTCTCCGGTGCCGCCGGCGACTAAAGAAGAAGTAGTAGTTTATCGTCATACGAGAACTCGTTGCTTGCCGGAAACCTGTTTCATACCGCCCGACAGTCAACAGAAAAGGCATCTGGAAGTCATTACGGAGGAACTGAGCGATATCAGTGACTTCGATCGCAGGTCGGACGTGTCCGATACGAACAGTGAAAAGCCGTGGGAAAATTCGTATCTGATACGGAAAAACAATGAGATCGAGATTATACCGAACGATTGGTACGGTTCGGACAACGAAGTGGAAACATCCGATTCAGACGGAATCGATACGTCTTGGACGAATGGCAAGAAACTGGAAGACGCCGAAGGTGTTGAAGTAGTTTACCTGAACAGCGATAGCAATGATGACGAAATATTGTACAAAACATTCAGAGATGACGTTAAATCGTGTGAACCGGGTGCAGTGGACGCGAGAGATCCTCTAGTTAATGTTTTGTTAAAAAAAGAAAATGTCAATGCTGAAAGAGTCACCTCGATAACTGAAGCAGGCACTGAAGTACCTGAAAAGAGCCCAGTAATATCAGTAGAAGACGATACAACAGTAAATGTTAATAATAAGATAGAAGACGAGGAAAAAACCGAGACGGTAACAGAAAAAGAAGTGAATTTACTAAAAAGAACAGAACAGGATGATGTTGACGAAAGAATAAGTAAAGTTAAAGAAATCGTGGACATTTTGAACAGTACGTTTGAAATAAACAAAGATTCATTCGAAGAATGCAGCAAATCCGAGAAGAAGTTAAAACATAAAGAATCTGCGACCAACACTGATAAACCTTTGTCCGATACAACAGGTGACAAGCAGAATCAAAGTAACAGAGCGTATAAGCATCGTGCAAACCTGAACAACTCAATTGGAGTGCGCGCTTATCACGAAATGATAAGTAGTATACGAAATGGTAATTGTAATGGATATAGTGGAAATAATGGCAATACAAACAAAGAGGACAAACCTGTATATTCTAGTGTTACTGACAAATTATCACCAAATAACAGGATAGATCAAAATTTGGTAAACTCTTCCGATCCACAGTCAGCAGTTAAAGATGACCCAGCGAGTATACTGTCGTCATTTAATTCGGAAAAGTATATTAAACAGAGAGAACTGCACCTGCTTGAAGAAAGCAGGAGAGACTACAGTTCGGACGACTCTTTGCCGGCTATGCCTCAAGAGAAAACGGACGTCGTCTCTCCGGAAACGTATTCACGACAGGGGTCCTCGAGCAGCGGCACAGCATCGCACAGTACAGCCAAGTTTTACCCTGGACACTCTCCGATGTCTTCGGAATCGGACGGCGAGTCCATCGTTTCCGACCACCACGTCAGAAGACGACGCGCGCCGAAGTCGTTGCAGAAGCTAGCCGAAAACGTCGTTCTCAGTTTACCCAACGGCGGTTTCTTTCTGGAGAGGATAGGCTACTACGACGAGTGTAACAGACCGAACAAAAGTAGAAAATCGAACGTCAAGAATACTTCGAGGTCGTCAATAGTGGAAGACAACAACAACGTCTACTATCGTTGCTCCACGTCTTCGGTGAAGAGTTACTCGCCACCGGAAAGTATAGTCCTCTTGTCACCGCCTCCTGTATCTACCCCGCCACCGTCTTCTGACGATAGCAACCACTGGGTGGGCATGCCCATATCCGCCGATCCGCACGTGTTAATCTGTCTGTCGCCCGCACAGTCAAGGAGCAACACCCTGCCGTCCAGTAAAGAAGCAACTGTTCTGTTAGATTTACATAACAAGTTCATGGAAAGACGCGGTTATCACGAATATAATCCAAATGCGAGACGTGTTGTCTCACCTAAGAGTGAAAAAAGTATGACACCGGAGACCGCAGGTTCACCCGGTTCCATTCTTGTGAATATTTACGAAAACGGCAAAAATGAAAGTGTTAAAACTACAAAAGAATTATTACAAGAAGCAGCCGATCTGTTGGCTTTGAATGAATACAGAAATTATAGATTTAGTAGAGCGAGTAATAACAACTGCAGCAAAAACAACAATAATAATAAAAATAACAATAATGATGAAAAAAACTATTTGAACAGTAGTGAATGTAACTCTAGTAATCAAACGCCAGAAAAACGAGAAGTAAAAGAAGAAGAAAAGGTAAGCGATTTGATGACGTCACGAAATACAAAAATAGCCGACAAGGAGGATTTCAAAGATAACGACATTAATAGATCAGCTGGTGGTGGCGGCGGTTCAAGACTTTTGGCGATCATCCAAAGTAACAACAGTATGCCGGCTGTGGAGCCGCGGCCGCTGCTGCCACGCGCAACACGCGTCGAACATATTTACAACAACAACAGAGTTCTGTCAGAAATGGACCGTACTGGTTCTGCGATTGGTTACCAAAGGTTTCATCCGAGCAACAGTTTCATCTCTCAGTGGATCAAACTGAGCAAGAACGTGGACGCCAGTGGTGACGTGATCGGCGACAAAGAAAATATCAACTATACGAACAAGATCGTAGAAAAAGAAATAGAACAGAATAATAATAATAATAATAATAATAATAACAACAATAAAGACGCGGTTAATTTTGAAAACGGAGTTGAGAACAGAATTTCAGAAAACATGGAAGAGAAAACACATCAGTTCGAAACAGTGAAGTATCGAATTTCAAAACAAGGTGACATAGCGGTAAACAATTCCGAATTTATGGAAAGAAATTTTAAAGAAACCGGTAGACCGAAATCCTTGCCGCCGACCGGTGCCGAAATTTTTCGCCAGAAAATGTATGAAGAGTACATGGATAAGGTACAAGAACGAACGGAAAGACGACAGCAAAAAGTGATAAAAATATCGCCAAGACCGGCATCGATGTGTTCGTATGGAGGTGAGGACGAGAACACTGGTACTGGTGCTGCAAATACTGCCAGCCAGGCCTACTCGAGTGTGCAGAAACTGGAAACAGAATTTATGGACAAAGTGCGAGAGCGGATGAACAAGCTGGGAATAAACTTGGACGAAAGTGATACGGAAACGCAAAAAGAACAAGACGATAAGAAACCGGATAAGAGTGACAATACTAATAATGCCCTTGTTATTGATAGTAGTGCTTCCAGCACAGATGTGTCCAGTCTGCCGAAACATCTACAAGAGTTTCTACAGCTGACGACAGCAGAGCCCTCTAGCGGTGATGGAGCCCAAGTTCCAGAAGCCGCAAAGACCGGTGAGTTTTTTTGAACGGTTTTGTTTTGTTTTCAGTGTTAGTTGTTTTCTTGTTTAAAATTAACAAAAAGTAATTCTTTTGGTATGTTTCTTAACAAAAACAAATCCTGTGAAGTTATTTGTGGAACTAACAGAAAACATTTTTGTGAATACGTTTTCATGCGGGCAAATTTGACATTGACATTTTGTTGTGATCTGTGCGTTACTAACAGTGTAAACTCATTATAGAAGTGTGCATCGTGCAGTTGTGTGTACTATCAAAATTGTGTGTAAAGTAATTATATCATTTTGTGTTGTTGGTGTTGTGTTATTAACATGAGATTCTCCAGTGATCATAGCCTGAGGCTGTTAATCTGTACGTAGACATCAGCAGACATTTCAGTGTTTGCGTGTGTAATGCGGGGTTGAATAAGGCACTTTATCACGTAACTCTTTTTTATTTAGCAACGAACAAACCGTATTTGAATATTCACGACATTAGTGATACGACAGAAGACATGAAATGACGTTTTGTGGTTACGTCGTGTGACGTCATTTATACGTCATATATAGTAGACGTTTGATATGTCACAGTGTTTGTTGTTTAAATGACTGGCTTACGATTTACTCTTAAAGTCGAGATAACGGGACTATTAATAAACATATACATACGTGGTGCCAAATTCGTTTTACGTGAAATTATGTTTATCGTCACGTAAAAAGAAACCATTTCACTATCAGCGGCAGATTGTATTCGGCTACTGACGACCCTATTTCACAGTTTGGGCGGTGAGGGGAGGGAGATTGTGGTCTTGTAGGATATGACATTTCAGACGTCATTAAGTACGCTTCGTACCTTCTTCGTAAACACCCAGACTGATGGTTGTAGGAGTTTTGTTCAACTGCTACTTTGATAGCCAATATACTTCTGCCTTCATAAGAACGTACATTGTCAGTGCTTGGTAAATGTTGCGGTGATAGGATAGGCCAATGTACTATACTTATCAGTGACTTTAAATATCACAAAAATAACTGTGTCTTCGACATCGTATTTCTCTGCATGCTGCTTAGAACTGTGATTTTTGTATCCTTATTGGTAGAATGTTAGTCCTAAATAAAGAAAATGGCGAATACGTAGAAGGGGTGAAGTCGCCTTCGTCCTCGTCCGTCATAAAAGAACTAGTTTTTAGAACTGTTTATAAGATGTACGAGTGTTGCTCTGAAACTGGTGTTGATTAACACTGTACGGTTTGTCACACTGAGAGTGTTCACAAGAACCCCCCCCCCCACCATGCATGCAATGTCACATTATTTTGCTTACACGATACTCTGAAAGTCGCTAAACACTTGTTTTTGAAAGGCGTTAAAAATAAAACATTAAACTTTATTTGTTCCTACTTATTAATTTAATGAAAAACGAGGTAAGCGTTTGTGTTCTGAAAAACAGGATCATGCTGCAACAAACGGAATTCTTGTTCGTTAATAAATTTCTGTGTTGTTCACTTTTCATGTCTTTTTGAGGGGAAGGGAATTGTTAGGAATAAAAAAAAATTAATCGATTCTCTTTTGGTTGGAACAATAAACGTGTAAATTTGTTTGCGCGCTCGCGCGTGTGTATAATTAAAATTATATTGCTCGTATTGAAAGCAATTAAAATATGAATAAAAATTAAAATTATATAAATTAAAAAATTTAAAGTGAAAAATGACACATAATTAAAATATCGTATACTCAGTGAATCTTCTTATGTTGTTTTGTTAGATAAAGTTATGTTGTTGCATTTTCTTAGTCGTTTTGTTTCGGTCGTAAAGCTACGCTTACGTAGAGAAAAATTAATTTTTCGTTTTCCTTGTTTTGTCTTCTGTTTATGACGGCCTTTCCTTTAGGCCTACATGTTTTTGTACATCAACATTTACAAACATACACAAATGTAAACATTCACAAAAAGTCCATCATGGTGTATCTTGCTCACAGTTGTATTAGGCCCCGCAATTTCTCCTAAATAAAAACGGAGTATTGGCACAATCAGTGATCCCCCACTCTTTGCCAGCATGTGGGTACATAGTTCACGCGTAACCTTACCTGCCAAAAGCTCATTTTGTAAGAACTTGACGGTCTTCCTTGAGCGGTGAAATACGCGGAGCCAACGAAAGAATTGCCACTACTTAAAACTATAGTATAGAGAGGAGAGCAGGGACTATGCTGTATCCGTTTGCTGTCTCGTTCATACACAATCTCTGTCTGTCACATACAGTAGCTTCACAACGACACTTGGATCCCAGCAGATGTACACACGATGATACATTGTACACGACTATACAGCGACGCACAGTGGTCCAGAAACACGTTTTTTTTTTAAGATCCCTAGAATTCATAACGGACAACGTTCGAACAACGTTTTATTAAAACTATAAAGACATTTCTCTAGGCTTGAAAATTTCGGCCTGGCTGGTTTTGCTTTTTGATCTGGAAAATGTTTTGACGTAAAACATTTGTTAAAAATTAAACCAAATTTTAATCAATACATTATTTACAGAAACTTGTTAAATAATCTCAAATTAGGACAGGAAAAACGTTTGTTGTGATCGCAGACTAAGGACTTGAAATTAGAATTGCAAAATTTGCAAGCGGGAACCTTAAATAATAATCCCAGTTAGGTATAGTAATGTTGTATTTTCTTTTTTTTAATCTCTGGCTAAAACGTGGTGTATGTTAGGATTTTGCCATGAGAAGTGACGAAGCAGAAAGCTTCATCGAGACTTTTTTCTGTTTTAAACATTTCTTGGTATTAAAAAAATTGTACGAATCCGCTAAGAATTGAGGGCTCTAGAGAATCGTCATCATCATCATCATCATCATCATCATCATCATCATCATCATCATCGTCGTCGTCGTCGTTGTCGTCGTCGTCATCGTCATGGTTACTCCAAGGACCTGCCCCTAGTGTTGACCTCTTCCGGAACTCATGCTCGCTTCGGTCTACCAACATTTTTCATTCCAGTAGGCTGATGTCACAAGACTTTAACTGGCCTTCTGGCACTGGCGCTACTATGCTACTTGTAATCTGTGATTTAGTATGTGCTCCAAGAGGTGGCACCATCTCATATTGTATCTTTTCTTCTCCTGCAAACCTTCGGTTTAAATTACCGTCTAACGCTTTAATTCCTTTTCCGACCTAGGTTGGAATATAACTTGTGCGTGTCTTAAAACTTTTATTTGGCACCTTTGATTTTTGGCGTCACATGCCAAAAAAGAACTCAGAATTTGAAAAAATTGTAAAACTATGTAGTGATCAAATTATTAAAAATTGTGTTTAACATGAGATCCGGTGTATGTAATAATTTGACAGAATAAGTAGACAGAATCTCTTTCAACGCTCCTTTCAAATTTCGGGTCTCTTTAATTTTCTATTCTTCCTTTTTTCCGAGGGTCCATGTTTCACGTGCATGGAGGAATGTAAGAATCATCTTCTTTAACTTTCCAGTTCTATAACTCTGTCCTGTTCTATAACAACGGTCTTACATGCTGTCACTCTACCTCTTCCTTGGCCGACCAATGCTCCTCTTCGTGTTTGGTTGGCTATCTCTTGCCTTTTTTCACTAGCCATGTCATCTATTCTTAATATGTATTCATTCCATATCCTCCTTCTTTCCGCAACCCAAGAATTAAAATCTGTTACATTAAACGTTTCTCTATTGTTTGGCAACCTATCCTACCTTGTCTTTCCTAGTACCTTCCGTAGCTATTTCTATAGTTAGAATAGCTACTGTTTCGAAAAACGTCATGCGGCTATCCTTTCTTGTTCTTTTTTTTTTTTTAACTAGGTTTCTATGGACCGTTCCAAAAATTCTTCTAATTTTTGCTACTTTTGAACTCCGAGCTCGTGTAGCGTCTATAATCGAACGGGCTCTATGAATTTTGAAAAACTTTAATTTAGACCACTGGATCAGTAGCGTGCTAAAATAATAAACAATAAGCTAACAGGTTAATAGTGTTTGTGAGGATGGCTTTCGGTACTGTAATCAGTTGATTTCTGTGTGCTTTTTTGTATGTAATCGTCGTGAATGAAGTCATTACCGGAGCCAGTAAAATGTTTTATTTCAGTGTATTATTTAATAACTGACGAGATGACTATAAAACGTTTCTGTTGGTAAACAAAATATTTTATGATTTTTTTTTTGTATTACCAAAATTATAAACTAAACTTGCGTACAAAGCATGTGTTTTTAACATCCACAAAAGATGAAAAAGCTTCCAAATATTTGTAACTGTATAAAATTGCCATACGATTTCACGTATCTTGTTTATAGCTGTTGACTGTAACTTTACGATTGAGTAGATAATCATCTAACAGAACGTCTATTATATCTGTATATATTCGGTTTTCTTTGAGAAAAATTATTTTGTGTAGTATTAACGAACGAGACGAGAACAGAAAATTGTAAACACAGTACACAACCTTACCTAAACAGAAATAATGATGACGTTTGTGCGTGTGTGTTTTGTAAACCTTGTAATAGGTCATCGTTGTGTTTAAAACCGCATTATTCGGTGTGTTGTTTACAAGTCCTGAGTAAACATTTTTCCGCTGTATAGCTACGTGTCTTTGTTGTCGGTTCCCAAATTAGCGCGCGGACTCGGAACGAAAGAAATGAAATTATCCCGACTGGTCTTTAAAGAAGTGGGTCCCGTAACAGTGTATATTGTAATAGAACGAGTACGTATGGGTTAAAAGGCACACGTTGATTGCGTCACTTTGTAACCAGACGCGTGTCTTCCGTGAAAGCCTCAAGTTGTTGGCGTCACTTGGTAACACCTCGTGTATTACCGTTAATTAACTTCGTCTTTATTGGGTTAATTTATATTTTAAATTTTATTTTTGTTTATTTTATTTTTAATTAGGGTTCGGGTTAAAAATGTATAACCATCCACTTTTAATTATTTCTTACTCTCCTCTTAATCTCAATCGTGTAGTAGAATTTAATTTGAAGAAATGTTTTGCGTTAGCTGATTCGATTTGACAATCGATTCGTAATATAAGAATTACCTATTCTTCGTTTCGCCCAGCTGATGTTATTCTTCGCAAGTGTTCCTTCTTCTGTACCTGAAATTCTTCTAACTTACTTATTTTTATAAATAAAACGCAATTAATTGATAATTAATCTCATTTAATGCAAATTGAGCAATTAATCGACTCTCGGGTCGATATTGTGATTCCCGGCTCGTCTCCTCAATCTCAGATCGATTGCAAACAAATGTAATTTAAATAAAATTAATATAATTGATTCGGGTTCTTTGAACTGTTACTAAAAAGTCAGAAAGGAAGTTCTTCTAAAAAGTACAATACTTACAAATAAATTCTTAATTATTAACACATAAATATTTGATTTTTTTGTTAGTAGGTATACAACAGTAATTATACGTTTATGTGACCAAAGCTTAAAGATGGGGTCAGTGGAACGACTCGATTCGATCAGTTTGAGAAAATGGCTGCCAGGTCACACCTTAAATTTTCTGTTAATGGTTTTTGTCACTTTTCCTTAAATAAATGATTCTTAAATTGAATGTCCACAGTTATAATAGTTGTTAATCACTTTTTCTTCGTTGTATTGTAATTGAAACGGGGTTGTGAGTTTATTATAGTGTGGTGTTAGGTTAACAGTGCTTTAGGTTAGATAGTTCTGCTTACCAAATGTAGTAGGAATGTTCACTTTCAAATCATACTTTACGTGTTCTTTTGCGTTCTTGATTTAAGGAATTATTATATCTTCAAATTAATATGAGTATTGTTTTTTCTTACTTTTCGGCTGGTTTCTTCTCAACATTTTTTTTTCCACTTAGATCTGATACTTCGACATTTTAGCTTTTTGCTGTACAGAGCTGACCCGCTCGTCTTTATGTCTAACAATCAACTCTTTTATGTTTCTTCATCATTCAAACGGATTTGACCAGTTTTGTCAAATTCTGATTGGTTCATTGGGATGAACTCTTGAGTAATGGGACTGTGTTTGTTCAAAATAAATTGACCCTTCACCTCCCAGTCTAATTTACTCTCTAGTTATAATACAATTTTACTTAATTTAGTCTACTTAGTTAAATTCCTTATTTTATTCTGAACAATTTGATACTAGACATTATATCATTAGCCTCAATATTAAGTGATTTACCCCTTTTACATAAGACTGTTTATAGGCTTTTTTAGTCATTTGACTTATATAGAATTATTCTAAATTTCTTTAATTGTCTACTAAGTTGTAGTTATTATATAATATTGCATGGATTTACATTATTTTATCCCCTTGTTTACTATTTATTTACAATAGTTATGGGTTTTGATATTGGCCTATGTACTGGTAATAGTTTCATGAACAAGTTTACAATCATTTCTAATTACAGTTACCCTTTCTGACTGATTTACTAAGAACCCTTTAACAGTTAAGTTGTTACATTAATAACCTTAATAACTATGAGAACCAACTTAATGTTATATAACAATAGATTAACAGAACAAATTATATCTTATCCTATTAGTGTACCTTCAGGCCTACATGGCTCTAAGTTTGATTGAACATACAAGTAGCTAAAACACAAATCTTACTAAAACAATACTATTAATTAACATTAAATAAGAATATTTTATTCAGTTCACATTGTTTTTATATCATTTCATTCATTATTGTTTTGTTCTCACTTATGGCATCCCCTTACCTTGTACATAGTTATTGGCCTATAGGTTTTAGGGATTTGGAATATAAATTCCCATTGTAACACTAGTTTCTCACATGCTTTATACTGTATTTGCATTTTACTGGTGATATTAAAGGAAAAGGAACAACACTTAGTTTCTTGTGTTATCACTAGTCAACATTTCACTGATGTGGTTTTGTTTGTCACACCATTAGATAAATGTGTTCACTTATTTTTTTATTTTTTTATCTGGCCCCTTCCTGGTCACCTCCTTATGTAAGTATGATTCCAATTTTAGTTACATAGTCTTATATCTAACACTTTTCCTTAACCTAAGGTACATTGTTTCATTCTTTAATAGTATTGTACTTTTTATTATTTCTATAATGGGTTTACTCTTATTTCTATATTATTTTTTTATTTGGGTATATATTTTCTTTATGTAATGGGAAGGAACGTCACGTTACAATATTAATGCTCAATGAGCGTGCGTTTGTGTAACATGAAGCGGAAAGAAAACGACGATAAAAAATAGGGTATGATAACTAGACGATTCAGAGCAGCACACGGCTGCCACACTGGTCCATAACCTTTCTTTGCGTAGAGGACCAGTTTGGCAAACAATTAGAAGCTGCGGGTTTTATGTTACCATTGGTTACTTTAATAAATTCAGAATCAGTTATTCGTAAAGGATTAAGATATCATCTGGTTCCTGGTCGAAAACTTAAAGAAAACAGAGCGTGATCAGCGTCATCATTGACTGTCTCATCTGTCATCTGCCAGGTCTTTGAACTCTTTTTGCATACTTTTTGAATCCTTCATCTACACCACTCTTTTTTATATATGTTGCTTTTTGCAGTTTTCACTACTACTTCAATCGCTGTATGAAAATCCTGTGTACTTGGAGACACGTCTTATAATTCATCCTCTTACTGTTGTTTCCCCTTAGACTTTGGTGTTTCTCAGACTTCCCGAATTCACTCTTCTTTTCGACGCCTAAACTTTCGTTCCCATGAAGTGCTGTGGTATACAAATACTATATACCTTTACAAACTTTTTTCTCGACTTATAGTTACTATTTGAGATGAGCATTTTCTTTTTCTGGAGGAAAGGTTCTGTCTTGATATAGCCACTGAATTTTTTATCAGTAATATTGTTAAATGCGTTACTAATCTCGAACCAAATACAAGTACAGCGTAGTCACAGACCTCAGTTAATAATGGTATTGCGTTAAGTTGTGTCAGCTCAACACAAATTCAGTGTCAGGAAGTGACGCCCGCGTAGCTACTGCAACCGTTACGAACTTAATTTACTTCCGCTTAATCGAATTAACAAATTACGAAAGTTGTTATAGTCACATTCTAGCAAATAGTAATATTTAAATTTACAGAAAAATTTAATTTGACGACGGTTCTATTTATATATTATACACCAACATCTTAAGGGGCGTTTATCTGAATGTTGTGTGATTTACTAAATTTGTGCACGACCCTGGATGAAGATATGGCTTACAGATTTGTAATGTACCGTTTTGGGAATGTTTTATTTACTCTTTTATTAATATTTGTTATTGGTATATATTAATATTTTCTTGAGTTTTTATTTATCTACTGAAACTTTGTTTTTTGTTTGGAACGATCGTGTAGCGGTCCAAACATATGGCATCGTTTCCGTCATGTCATAGAGGTATAATAGAAATCAGGGCTACTGAGATTTGGAAGCCTACATATGACGATTTCGAGGAAGTACTATGAGCACTCATTCAGAAAAATTAATTTAAATAATGTATTCTGAACCCTCGTTTTAAGAGACAGTTTGTAACAACTTCTATTTTTTGATCTTATTTGAACGAGTAAAGCGAGTTCTCAGTTTTAATTACACCGTTTGGCATTTGTCTGTCCGTCTGTTTGTCTCACTATAACTATTGAATGCATCAACCGATTTTTGTAAAACTTTAGGCACGTCTGTCCATGTTTTTAAGCTACAGAACTCTAATATTTCTTACATTGATCCCCCAAAAATAAGGGGGTTCGGGAGGCCAAATGTGGGGGTTCAAAATTGTGAAAAATCGCAAAAACCCGTGTGCGGTATCAAATTAAAAGGCTTTTTACCAGAATCTGAATATTGTGTTCATTTTTGGAAATAACAAAATTAAGGACTCCACGGCTTAAAAAGGGGATTAAATATTTCAAAATTTGTAAAATTTCAGCCGGGTGCCAGGTTAAATGGAATTTTAACCCAAATCCGAATATAGCAATTTACTGTGAATTTTTTTAAAACTAGGAGCACCACTGGCCAAAAATTGAACTCAGAATTTGATGAAATTGTAAAACTATGTAGATATCAAATTATGAAAAATTGTGTTGGAAATGAGATTCGGTATCTTTAATAATTTGACAGAATGAGTGACAGAATATTTTTCAACACTCCTTTCAGATTTCAGGTCGCCTTCAAGAGTTAGTTAGCTAAGTTTACAAAAAAAATCGTTTGTTGTTATCAGTTATGTATAGGTCTGTTTATGAGAAGTGTTATATGTAAGCCTATAAATGTCTATGGAAATATACATAAACTAACAACTAGGACTAAATTATTTGTGATTTGCCGTTATGGCTATAAAGTTACCAAAAAAATGCAATGCAGTAGTTTAGACATTTTTGTCTTTACTGTATGACTCACTGCTTATCAATTGTTATTTTACTAAAATTGCTGTAGGGTGTCGGGATTTTTGTAATTTTTCTGATATTTTAAAAATTATCTGGTATTCAAATTTACCTAATAATAAAATGTATTGTGCTCACAATTTTGAGCGAGTTCTGCACCTCAGGGGACGTACATTGTGTGTGTGTGTGTGTGTGCGTGTGCGCGCGCGCTTGGAGAGAGAGAGAGATAATAATACTCGTCTATATAACTTACCCCTATTAACGTCATTGCGGTATTACTTTATGTATACGGTACACACCAGTCTCCGTTATGACGTTCCAGTGGTTTCGTTTTGTTGCCGACGCTGTATCACTTCAATAAACATTCACGATATGTCCGATTATTTTAGCACCGTCTGTACGTACTGTACGAAAAGGAAAAGAACGCAGCGGAAACATTCACCCTTCCAGCACTTTAAGGCAGCGGTGAAACGGCTGAACAGGCGAATGTAGTAATGAAAATGATCCCTCTTCTGTTTCTGAGAACGACCCGTGTGTGTGCGTAAAGTATGGCGAAAATTGTGTATAAATACTGTAGAGTCTGTGCAAGTATTTACTTTCAATATTTCTTTACTATATACCACGAGAAAAAAAAATAGTTAGACCTATACCTGTGAAACAATTAGATGACTATTAAAGAATAAGACACAGAGGGAGACACAGCTGTTTTATACTTTCATATAAAGTCATGACAGTGCCGATACTTTAATGTATGGCAGTGAAACATGGACGCTTCACCAAAAGGGTATTTCTAAACTACTGGCCTCTAAAATTAAATGTTTAAGAGCTGTTAGGGGATGTAGTTTGAGGGATCATCTTTGAAATGAGGATATAAGGAAAAACCCTCAATGTAGCATCGGTTACTGATAGAATAAAGGAAAACAGGAAACAAGACTGGAAACATCGTGAACGTGTATTCCTAAAGAAGCGCTGAAATATAGATCGGCTCGTAGGAGGGATCGTGGAAGATCCAGGAAACAATGGTCAGACACTCTTACGATGTCAAGTCGTAACGGGCTATAGCCCAAGTATTAAATATTTTGCATGCAAAAATCGTGTATTTCGTTAAAAATTCACATATTTCAGAACCCGATCCCTACTTATGTTATTGTTTCTAATGAGAAAAATTTTCTCACTGTGCGTGGTTCGTAGTATATAACGTTGTGAACGTTAAACACCAAACTTAACGTCAGGTGACGACTTTGTAGCTGTGTGTGTGTGTGTGTGTGTGTGTGTGTGTGTGTGTGTGTGTGTGCGCGTGTGTAAATTGCGTAGATTTACTATTAACGTTTGGTGTTACTGGAAACGGAGTGGAGTCTAAAAGAGAGGTTCTCGTTTGGACTACAGAAATAGAATTTATGCAGTGTGACCGTATATAGGTCACACGTTTCCGCATCCCACACTCGGTTCTCTCGGTCTGAGAGAGAGAAAGTGACGGAGTGACAGATTTAGGAGACGCACAGGAAAATATTTTATTGCTTTAATTTTATCTAACAGAAACCATAGAAACATCAGCACGTCAAAAATGCTCTATCTGTCAGATCGATGTTTATATCAGATGCCTTGCGTATGGAGAAAATAATACACCTTCATTAGTTCCGGAGCGTCGACATCTGTTTCAAGTCTTCGAAATCAAAAATATAGTGATATAGTGCTACTGCAAGATAAAAGAAATTGTTATTCCCTCTTGCATTCAATTTTCTTTCGTCTCCTTTTGTCTTTACCTCGACTTCCGTGTCAAATCTCTGCCTTACTTTCTTGTTGCTTTCATAACAGTTCACACCTCTTGTCTGTCTGTTTATCTGTCTCTGTCTCTGACTCTCTATGACACTCTCTGTCTGTTTCTCTCTCCCCCTCTTTCCCTCCCAAGTCGTGATAATCGATACATCATTATCTGATGGATTAATAGTCTAACTTTGGAAACGAGCGCTTTGGCAGCGCCACTATTTCACTCTCCAATAAACTCAAAAATTGAATTACTGTATTATAATGCATTGCTGATTAATGTAACTAATGTAACTAACGTTGACTAATTACTAATGATGAGATGATGATGATGTTAGTGATGATTCATCGACTCATCGCATCTGTCACGCCAAAAGCCGGGAACACTCTGATATTCATCCCGACCGGTGGTATTTTAGCAGCGTTGTCGTAGATTGTAGGTAAAAGTATACTCCGCGCTTTTCACCGCTTAAGAATGCCTGTCAGGTTTCATCCTACTGTTGGGACAGTACAACAGACCGAATAAAACAAGCGACCCGTAGTCAGTAACAACGCGACATCTACATGTGAACACAGACAACTTTGCAGATCGTCACTGCACTTTGTTAAAAGGAAATTGCAGTGGTGTGGTTTGAGTAATGCCAGGGACCATAGACCTTATGCGTGAGGGAAAGGGATCGACTTATGGACTCATCGGATCAGTAACGCTAAAAATATCGGGGTCACTGGTATACTGATATAATCGTATGATGATGTTACACCAACGTTTTGTAGATTGTTGCTCAACTTCCAATAACTTCAGAGTGGATGAAGTCTTTCAGTGTCATCAAGTCCTAGGTGTGTTTTTGGAACTTCATAATGGTGGAAACACGTAAGTGCCTCATATCCAGTGTGAAACAGTTAGAAGTTGGAACCTACAGCAACGTTGTAAATGAATAATCGAAACTGTCATTTCTGGATTGATATTTCGGAAGACTAGCGGAGAAGCCCACTCGCTCCAATTTTGCCTTTACCTTAACGAAAGTTTACGCATATTTTAGACGTTTCAAAAATAATGAGCCAGGTGAATGAGACGGCATATCTAAATGCTTTGTTTTAGAAACCACATCACTTTTCCTAGACGTGTCATTTTGTATTCGTCGTACAACTCTACTTTGATACTCAGAGGAAAATTTAAACCGAAAAAACGTCAAGACGTATCGGGCCGGTTTGAGAGTAGTCGTAAACAAAATCACGTCTGACCGTCAGTCCGTCGTACAAGTTATAAAAAGTGTAAATGTTATTTTTGGGACTTGTCATATGTTTGTGAGTCACTATAGCGTCGTGCGACCAACCATATGTTAGTCCTTAGCCGTCAGTCGACAAGAGCGGCAGTCCGCCAGCAGAGCGCTTGTAACTGTCTGCTGGACGGTGTGCGCGCGTGCGTGTGTGTGTATACGAAATGATTTAAAACACCTTTCGTGTGTTCGGCCAGATTGGGTCGTAAACATCAACCACTGGCAAACAAACCAATGTCTTCACAAAACCTCATTCACAGCCGAAGCTGTGCAAGAGCATCAGAATGTCGAAACCAATAAATGTTTTTTGTACGATTTGTACCTAACGAACGTTTTGTTCATTTAGTCTGAAAATTTAAACTCGAGTTTCCACGGGAAATGCGTATTTCCATTTCCCATAAGCCACAAAAATGCTTGTAGAAAACTTGAGTGTTTGTGTTCACTCGAATAACTAGCCTAAATGTAATGAAGTTTTCATGTAAACGTCGATTTATAATCAGAGAACGCAAACTCTGTCTGACACACACACACACACACACACACACACACACACACACACACACACACACACACACACACACACACACACACACACACACACACACACACACACACACACACACACACACACACACACACACACACACACACACACACACACACACACACACACACACACACACACACACACACACACACACACACACACAGACAGAGTCAATGTGGTTAAGATTATTGGTGTCCGGGCTGTTAGGCTGTTGTCCATAAATTTCACTTTGGAAAACGCCGTACGTTTCGTCCGAATCCAGGATGGCCATTATCAGTGGAACAAAAACTGAGATTTTGAAAGTCTGTTGAGGACTAAGTTAAGATCAGTCCAATTGGAGGCACGCTCCTATTTATAACTTTTGTCTGTAGTAAGTTATCTTTACAAAAAATAAGATTTCTCTCTTCTTGTCTTGTGGATATATCATATTTTCCTGACTATGAATCCTTCAAATATCAGCTTACTTCGGAAATAACTGTGGCTCGTGGGAAAGTTGGTGCTTTGACTTGTGGTGTCTGTTGCAGAGCCGTTTGTAGGGAATTCGGTGTATCCTATATTGTGGTATCTAATGCGTTACTTAACACACGGTTGCTCGTGGCCTAAATGTCGGCCGATACAATTACCTGCATTCCTGGATACAGTTATCACATCGTATTTGCTGGCTAAAATCCATCAACTGTCATTTGATTTCGGATATTGTTGTACACGAAATCGTTGCTTCGAGTATGTTACAATCATACGCATTATCAATACCTGTGTATTCTACACATCGATTATACAAACTAACCTTTTTCAGTCCGTCTTGTGACTTATTTTTTATATTGATGCCATCATCCTTTCCATAATCAGATCTTAAAATATCCCTCGTAGCAGGTCGTCACCGGTTAAGAATTCAATATCATTTACACTGTGTACGCGTCACTAGGTGCGCACCTATTCACGTTTGGTCGACTACTTATAGCGGTTGTTCGTCTCTCTCTGAATAAGCAGGTTCAAGACACTATCGTATATAGCTGATTGGATTTAAAGTTCAGCTGGTCATTCAATACGAAACCCCGACTGTTTATGTTTGTGTATGCTCTATAAATTTCAAACTCCTCCAACGCATTCATGATTCGACCCTTTTCACAAATGTATAGTGGTTCCAAGTTAGAGTTGAAATCCGTATATTTGTAGCGTGTGAGACCAAGTAGCATGCATAGTTAGACTTTATGTTTACGGAGATAAGATGTTTTAATTGCTTAGGTGTGTGTTCAAGGAAACGTTTAAGAAAACTCCTTCCCGTTTGACCGATGTATAAACAATTATAGTAATTACATGATAGTTTATAGACGCCTGTTTTCTTTTCCAAAGGCGTATGTTTATTCCGCCTAACTGTTCTTAACATACTATTATTAGTTCTAAAATACCCTATCATTGTTTAATACTGAAGTCAAAATCTTTGGCATGAACTCTGTGTATGTGAATGATATAAACGTTTTTTGTGCATCACCATTTTTTACTTTGGTATTTAGGTTTTTAAACATGCATGCTAAAATCGATTGTACACTTTGTAATGTAATTCATATTAGATGGATAGTATCCATTAATTCAATCTGTAAAAGTAAGAGAGCCAAAGGGAATAAGGGAATTTCCCTTTTCTCTTCCCTTGGTACTGGCTGTTAACGTAGTGTAGGCAAGCATACAGTAAGCTATGCAGTACTTACTTTGGAAAAAAGACGCTGAGTTGTTATAAATATTGTATTATATAAAACCTACGGAATGCAAACAAACGGTGTAGTAGAAATTCGTACTTGTCTTAGTTGTATGACATCATAGATTTACTGACTTTACGATAAAAATGCTCTGATCAGAAATTTTGATGAAAAATGAGGTAACTTTACGCCTCCATAAAACTGATCGCATAAACATCTCCACTCGCTACATGTAGGACAATACGTTCGATTAATGTTGAAGGTAGGCGAACAACATTCACAAGTTTATCCCAAATACTGTACGTTTTTTATGTTTTTTCGAGGATATTACACAATTTCTAAACCTAATTACGTCTGATTATAAACAATAGCAATCGAAACAAAGAAGATTACTTGAAATTCATGAAATTGTTTGCAATGAAACTATCGCGACGTATGTTGAAAGTAATTCGTACTAACATCACTTCCAGTCTTCCGTGAGAACATTTAGTTTACTCAAATTGTCGGTTCTGGTCAAACTTAAGCAGTGTTAAAGCTCCCAAGTTATTAGCAATTATTGGGAACATTTGTTTTCAATCGTATTTCTAAGTGTTTTGGTTGATTTTTCTCCACTTTTTTGGGTATTAATTTTTGTAATTTATATTTTACTATTTACATTTCATACGGATTTTCATTTTGTTACAGGTTTGTTTTTACAGCGCTTTTTTCTGATTACTGATATGGAGGTAATTGTTTATTTAATTTTCTTAAACAATCCTTTGAATAGCTTCATTGAGTTTTACGTGCATTTTCTGTACCGAATGTTTAAAATAAACTAAAGCTAGCCGTCAGATAATAAACTGTCGCACTCCCCAGACAAGGGGCATTTATAGCAGATAGTTGATTTTAGTATTGGCGCATTTATGTCAGGATTTCTTGGAAGAGTTTTTATTTGTATTATTTGTAATTTTGATCCACAAAGTAGCATAGGAAGGCCTAGCAAGCGTATTTCCTTTGGGACAAGAACAGGCGATTTGCCTACTCACTGATGGAAGAAAAAGGAATTTCCATCTTTACATTTCCCTCTGGACTGGTCAAAGCGTCAAAATAGTTACTCGCACGCGAACAGCCCGATAATATTCTTTGTCCACGTTTAGAGTCGTTCATCGCCAACTCGTTTAATCGTTTCATCTTTTCCACATCCATATATAAAAACTTTCTAAGTACTTTCTGCTTTCTCTAGTCCTTTCTCCTTGATCTTCACGTTTCAGTAAAGACGTTGATTGGCCTCCGTAATTAATTCTCTGTAATGAGTAGTTGTTTTAATTATTACAATAATATCTGCCAATAAGCTCAAAGTAACATGACGGTACCGTACCTAAACGAAATATACTTACCAATTTAAAATATTCAGAGCTTTAGTAGGTATCAATGTAAAAAAATTAATTTGTTTGCGATAAATATATTTGGAACATAAAGTATTTAATGTAATGTAAACGCAGTGAGCTTATTTTCTACGATCTGTCACAGTAATCTTTTCACCTTACTAATTAAGGAGATTGCTGTGTCGTCATGTGTTTTCGTTAAGCCCAGTTTTTCGATGGCCAACCGCGGGTGCTGTTAACTATCGCCGGTTTTCTATCAAGAATTGACGATTCACTTCAGCTTCCAGTTGCTACAAAAGAATCAGCAGCTATACGCTATTAAATAACGCCTGCGTGATCCGCACCAAGTCAGTTTTTTAAATTACGTAATTGATGGTTTTGTAACCTGTAATTTGGTAGTCTCCTCGCGTTACGTGTCGAAATGCTCCCTTAACGGTTCTTAATTGAAGGAAT
The DNA here is from genome assembly GCA_034769895.1 of Magicicada septendecula. Classification (NCBI taxonomy): domain Eukaryota; kingdom Metazoa; phylum Arthropoda; class Insecta; order Hemiptera; family Cicadidae; genus Magicicada; species Magicicada septendecula. The sequence continues at coordinate 191,750,497 of CM068375.1, read as the reverse complement.
AAGTTGGCGGAACGGATCATTAAACGTCAGCCTGTCATATTTGTTGTTTTAACTGTAATTGGTGAGATGTGGCGATGGGATTGGTATTGTCGGCCACTCGAAATGTAACTGCTTCTTTAAAAATAAAGTAAACATGGATGTTCCTCTTTCCATAAGAGCCGTCTTCGCAAAGGACTATATTTTTATTAAAAATTACTACTACTACTGCTACTACTACTACTACTACTACTACTACTCGGCCCTACAGCCCATGAAGAGCCCTGGCCTCCAGAAGGACGTGCCTCCAATCGTCTCTATCCTGTGCGACTCTTCTGATCCCCAATCTTCTTAAATCTTCATCTATATCATCCACCTATCTTCTTCTTGGTCTCCCTGTTGCTCTTCTTCCACCCGGTCCTACAATTAATACTTTTTTCACTGCCCTTTCATCTGTCATTCTTTGTACGTTACCTGCCCACCTAATCTGCCTTGTTTTATTGCTGTGACGATGTCCGGTTCCTTGTATAGGTTGTAAAATTCGGCATTTGTCCTCATACGCCACGTTCCAGTACCTAATACACCTCCATATATCCTCCTCATAATATTTCTTTTCCATCTTCTGATCATATCTTCTTGGGCTGAGGTCATGGTCCAGGCTTCTGAAGCATGCGATACCGATGGCCGCAATACGGTTTTGTAAATCTGGACCTTGGGGGTTCTAGAAATGTTTCTGGACGGTAAGATAGACAGCAAAGAAAAGTAGCACCTATTTCCCATGGTTAGTTTGTCTTGCATTTCCATTTATTTAAAATGGAATGTATTAATAGTGTATTTAAGACTGTTAATCATAAAAAATATTTTAAATGTTTATGATTTGTACTCTACTTATACGTAGTCCGTATTCTGTAGTTATACTTAGTTCTCTACTTTTTATCTTGGTTATGAAAGGGTATAAAAGGGTTAATACTAATTTCAACATATAGGCTAAGTTACGCTGATAATGCAGGTTTTCCAGTTGGGATGATCTACAAAGGCTTCTGCACAGATTTAACAATGCATGCAAACACCGTAATACGGTACTATTGTCTACAGCTTAAACCTACTAAAACTGTCAACCGTCGCTGGAACGCTTTAGTAGCTCATTATAAAGTTGTGGAGCAGTTAACGGAAGTCAACCGTCTATGCAAGCTCGTAGGGTTCAGTAGGAAGGGAGTAAGCTGCCACATCACAAAATCGCCCTGGAAATTAGAATGTACGAGTGCTATTTGGAACTATACATTTTGAAGTTTGCAAAGTAAAACAACAAGCAAGTACGGGATGAAGACGTCAGCAGTCAGAAGACGTTGAGAGACTAATAGACAAAATGTGGCTAGACGGAATATAGACGAAAATATCCACAAACGTCCAAATACCGGATACTGTGGATTGGTCAAAGGAAAGGCGACAACTCTGAAACGTTCACGTTGACCGATGAGTCACGAAGGTACGAAATAATCGTTCAGAAGGTTGAAGAAGAACTGGACGACCTAGAGTGAGACGAAGATATTGTATCGAGTAGTGATGTTGGTTATAAACAAGAGATTCTCCTAAAGCAAGAGAAGAAGCAGAAAAACAAAGGAGAAGAAAATTTTTTCCTACAAAATATTTTGTAAAGGATGTCGTTTTAATCTCAGGAATTTCTTACAATTGTTTCATTTGTGTATTTTCTGGTCTGAAGCAAGAGGTTCCGCAAATTTCCCAAAACTCGATTATTTTTTTTCATTATTATTATTCCGGCTATACAGTGTTTACACACTTTCCGGAACCAAAGATTACAGAAGTGATCTTCCGCTGCTGCTTGTCCATCCAAATATCTTCAATTTCTCGTTCCCTCAATATAGTATGAATTTCTTCTATCCAGGTGATAGGTGGTTTTCCTCATTTCCTTCTTCCTGGTGGGGTCCATTCCATAACTCTCCTTGGCAATCTTTCCTGTGTCATTCTTTTCGTGTGTCCATACCATTGTAATTTTTTTGTTTAGATAAAATCAACAATTGAATTTTTCACATTCATTCTGTCCTTAATGACTTCATTTGTAATTTCCTCACGTCTGGATACTCTATTTTTCTTTGATGTCTTTATTAAATTCATGTATAATGCCTATATTCCAGGTAGTGAAAATAGCATATGAATTTCGTATAATATTTTATCGTTAGTCAGTGTATTTAATCATATGGGGTGTTTTCCTCTTAGAACCATTACTTTGGTTTCACTCTTCTTGTTTCAGATTCACCGAGTTCTCGCTCCCGTGACGTGCTGTGCTCCATAGATATGATTAAAAAATTCTTTCTCTACTCAGAGTTAATATATGGCATCAGCATTTTCCCTTTCTAGAAGAAAGTTAATACCGTCTTGATATAGCCACTGATTTTTTAACAGGAACATTGTTAAATACATTACTAATCGCGGCGTTTGGTGCAAAATATTTGGCACATCTCAGTACTGTATTGGCGTAATTTCTGTACGGTCAGCACAGATTCAGTGCCAGAAAGTCCGGTAGCCGAAATGTTACTGCAATCTTTATACAACGAACTCAGTTCGTTTTGGACTACTAGAATTAAGAAATCACAAAAATTGTTATAGCCATATTACAGCAAATAGTGAATTTTAAATTTACAGAAAAATTTAATCTGTCAAAATCTGTTCAGTTTACTATTATATCATTCATCCAGCATGTTAATCGGTGTTTATCTGAATGTTGTATAGTTTACTAAATTTGTCCACGACACGGGTTGACGACCAGCTTATCGATTTGTCTGTGGCACTCTGTGGGAATGTTTTATTTATTCATATATTTAAAGTATCGTTTGTGAAAATTATTTTCTTGAATTTTGTACGCATCCACTTAAACTAATTTTTTCTGTTTGCAAAGATCATGTGGCGGTTAATACATACTGCAACATCTCCATCATGTCAAGAGGAATAATAGAAATCATGGCTACTTTGGTATATCAATATGAACGTTTACATTATGTCGAGGAGCGTATTGAATAAGTTTGTGAAAGCGTTCTGTATTACACTGTATATGTTATTTTAGATTTTTTTAATTTCTGGAAGCAAGGTGGTGAGCCGCTGGTTACCTTTCACGTGTTTCGGACTCTGTTAGGGCATCTCTTGTAACGATGACGTGCTGGCACGCGCGTGTTTGAGAAAGAATGAGGGAGAAAGAAGAGCAGGGTGGCGTAAACTCCAACTCACACACACCCAACATCAGTGTGACCGCGGCGCCGCCACCCGACATTGATGAATCACTTTTCACACGTCACCTTTCAGTCCTTACCACTATGATACAAGGAAGTGTCACTAAACTTTTAGCAGCAGTCCACTCACTTTGATTTATGAAGATCGTTGTCTTCTTCAACCGCAGATATATGACGATTTAATCGAGAATGTCGAAAACTCTTATACGATAACATACTAACACAGATTCGTATCCCTGCACGGAATTGACTCTCTCATTATTGTTCTCATTGACTAAACAGTGCAACGAATTCAATTTGCAATCTCGTACGGAATTAGTAATCCGTGTACTAACTTAGATGGCGAGGTGTAGCTTGGGTGGTGGTAGTCAGTAGGTAGAGGTCTAGGGGCCCCTGGCAAAGTTTCAAGGCGGGGGCCCCCTTCGAGTTCGAAATTTCTGTCCTGTTTCATAATGTTCGAATAATTTCCATACATATTGAATCTACTGGCCTGTTACTAGCCAAAACCGGGCGAGGAATGGGGCTCCAAGCTAACGCACAGATAATGAAATGTGACGATAGTCGAGGCCTATCGCTCACCTCTGGTATAATCTATGTATTACTCCCTCAAGTTAAACTTTTTTCCCTCTGTTGCAAAATAACTTGTTAATTTTCCTAGAAAATGTTTCCCAGTGTAAAAAAGAGAAGGTAGGCCCGCTTTACCGTGTGCGCCCCTGGACATTTGCCAGTCTAGCCATCCGGTATTACCCCCCTGGTAGTAGTATTAATTTTGTAAATAAAATGAGTATAAGTGTTTATGTGTAACTTAAGGCGTTTCTCGCTTCTTTTTTGCAGTGCAGGAACGTTTCTTACCCCTAGTCCTATACCAGGGCACTTAACGTCGGTCAGAGTTTGAGCTGAAGTCCCCATGTCTCCATTATCTCTCGGCCCTGTTCGTGGCCCTGTCCCGCAACTGGCCTCCATATCTGTTAGTATTCGGGTGCAGTTCCGTTTTATTTATACACTTCAGAATTGTAAGTCGTGACACTTCTTGTTATGTGGTGTATCCATCTATTTTATCTTTTTATATTTGTTTACCACTTACGATGTCATTTAGTGCAATTATTATCTGTCTGCCTTTCACAAATGGTCAAGTGTAAACTACGTCGTATTTAATGTTCAGTCCCAGATAGTCATAGCTGTGCACCTCTGTATACATTCACCATTCCATAAAATTAAATTCCGTTATTGGTTACAAGTACACATATACTCTGCTTTACTACTACCGCTAATCCCCCGTCTTTTGTATTCCTTAGTTAGTTTTCTTACCATGTACTCGATATCACCGTACACTTGCACAATTGCTGTCTGGTCATTCACAGAACTTAAAATTGGTAGACAGTGTATTTATGTATTACGTAGATTGTATAATGCATTTGAGAGATACCTACTTCTTTACGTCTGCTTTTCCATCCTCTTAATCTTTGTTCTAAGTGAATAATAAAGTTAGGCCTAATTATGTATAGGCTCATCTTGTTATTTGAATTAGCAGTCTTTATAAATTCCAACTTTGTCTAGGTCGTGGTTTAGGACTTGAAAATGGTGGAAAGACTGAAAGGCCTCGTCCGGAACGTGACAAGTAACAGTTCAGCAAGTGAACACGACAAAATTGGAATATGTATAGGCTAAGCAATATAGTGATTAAATTATGTCTATGATTAATTAATAAAGTTATGTCTGTGATTAATTGATTAAGATTATAGGCCTAATATATTTAGTTATCGAAGCTTATCCATTTTTCCCTTGTCAGGTTGTCATTTTAGGTTAGGCTACATTATTTTAGCACTGCGGCATAAAACGAGGCTAGAACTGCGTTCCCCCAGACGATGTGGTCAGTTACCCGTTAGAGCAGGGTGAGTGGCGAGTCCGACTGCAGACCACCTCAAAATGTAAATTCGAATCCCCCAGTGCCCCGATGCAGAATCGAATGTGCTGACTCAGGGATTACACAATTAATTACATCAATTTATGACGTATCAGGGCAGCTGAGTATACGTTTTATTCACTTAATTTTTCCTGTCTGCCGAAAAAATATATTTCTATAGTTGTATAGTTATTAGGCATAGTTGTTGATTCTATTTTCCGTAACATTACAGTTTTCACATATAAACACGCGCGCGCGAGAACAGTCATTTTATCTCAGTAGTGCGGAGATGAAACCACAAAAGTTTAAAATACATAAATTCTCATAAATAACCTAACATTTTTATATGAAATACAGTCGTTTACGTACGTTCTATTGGGACGTTTAAAAGAATGTCAAACGATTCTTTATGATCCACAAGTTCTCTGTACCAACGACTTTGGAATCTTAAAGCGCTCACTGTGTAAGTCTTACATGGTTGATTGCTAAATTTCAGTGGTTAAGAGAAATGCGTACATACTTTTGAGCGAGATATGCTAATATAGGAGGGCAGTGTGAACAATAAGCATTGTCTTATTTTAGAATACATTATTTTGAGGCTAGAATATTAGAACGTGTTGGTTAAACATGCAATAATGGTAATGGGTGTAGATGGTCTGTTTTAGTAGTTGCTTGGCAAATCACTAAACGTTTGCTTGGTATGCTTTATGTTTGGCCACCATCGTAGAGATACGATGCAGGTGTAAGTACAGAAATCGACTGATGGTGTCGGAATTGAATCTGCTGAAGGAAATTGACGAGGCGTTGACGTTGGGCCGCGGGTTTCTCACCGGCAGAGGTATGCTTTGTGCTGTGCTGTGTAGCTATCTGGTGTCCGTCCGTTTGGTTATGCTCTGTTTGTATTCCTGTGTTGCGTTCCGCTTTGCATGGTGTGCCAAAATGTATATATTATACTGTACAAAGTGTAGGTCAAATATTTATGTTAACTCCAACTGTACGTTCGTGTCCACAGCGCTTAGAAAAAGATTTAAAGCTAACAGTTTTTTAAAACTGTACAAATTCAGCTGTATACTGTATATAGAAAATAAATAATAAATAGAAAAATTTAGTTTTTCTTTCGCTGCACTTACCACTGACGTCTTCATTCTCTGGTACAAGCCTACCAGTTACTAAGTTTGTGTCTGTTCTCGTACTTGTCTCTTCTTATCCCCTCCGGCTCTTCCTGTTCCTAAACTTAACCATCATGATGTGTTTTCTGCCAAGGGCAAGTCTTACTAGGCATACTCCCTCCATGCTTTCCTATCCCTGGGCTAATCACTTAATTTCGTCGTATGGCATACGCAGAACGCCCTCTCCTGCCTCTCCTCCGTCCTCTATTATGCTTTCCATTTAACAGACTCTCAAGTGTTTCCACATCACAGTACCTTGTGTTTGCCGCATACAGCGTGCCAACCAATTTCTCTTCCTGTCTCTGATGACATCCAACACCTCTGCTTTTTTCTACTACTCTGCCAAGCCCCTCCTGATTAGTCATTGTATACTTCCAGGATGTCCGTTCCTCCCTTCTCCATATTCATATCTCGATGGCCTGTACCCTCCTCTCCTCTTCTTACCTCAATGTCCAAGTTTCTGTCCCGTTTAGGAGCACGCTCCAAACAAGATACTTCACCACCCCCTTTCTGAGCTTTGGGTCTCGTGATCCGCATACTAATCTTTCCTTTCTATTAAGAGCTTCCTTCGTTAAGATAATTCTGTATTTCACCTCTTGATTACAACACATGACAAAGCATCCCATACATTTAAAAACTGTCACTTTTCAATTTCTCGTCTTCTGTTTTAATCTATGCAGACTTGCTCATTTTGCTTATGGCTCTTTGTTTTCTTTGCATAGATTTTCATTTCGAACACCTCACTAGTACGGTTAAATACTTCAGCATTCCGTTTAGTGTCCACTCATCCTAGGCAAGTAACGGCATATCGTTTGCAAACCTGATGCATTGATGAAATCAATCCCATTAGAGAAAACGGTAATAACATAATGAAAATACCTGCTAATGAAATACTGTTTACAAGGTGCTTGTTGATATTTTGCATTTGAGAATGATAACTATAGTTTTAATAAAAAAAAACTGAAACAAGAAAGTTATACACAAAAAATATGCACTGTTTGAAAAGGTTTTAGATTTTAAGTCGCCTTGATTTTTTGAACACTTTATTAACAATTTTTCCCGGAGTCACCTATTTGATTTTTGTATATTTGCTATTTCAAACGTATACACAAATGCTGTGTTATAAGTGTATTTGTATACTTACAAAATAGTTACTACTATATTAGCGTACAAGCTGAAAAAATTATTTAAACAAAATTTAAAAATTAAGTGTTTATAACAGAATTTATTTTCAACTTTTTCGACCCTTCGAGGTTGGGGTCCGGTCCCCTTCGCCCCCCCCCGTTAATACGCCCCTGCTGGCCATCGTTTTTCATTTTAACATACGCGCGCTAACACACACACACACACACACACACACACACACACACACACACACACACACACACACACACACACACACACACACACACACACACCGTTTGATATTTTGATACCAATATATTCATCTGAAATATATTTCTGTCACATACGTACCACTGAAAAGATTCACCTGTGACAGACGGAATAAGTTTTGATTATAATTAAATAAAATTAATAAAAATAAGTATTCGCGAGTCCAACAACGTGAAGATTAACCATCGGAAGAAGCGAGGCTTTATCATTACCATAATGTTGATATGTGATAATCGTGCTCGTCAAATTGCTACAGTTATTAAATATTTCCCTTTGATGTTTTCGGTTATCACTGTTTCTAATCTACTAGCGATAACGTTATCGAAATTACGAAGTGCACTTAGCCGTCTGCAGTAATTGCCGTTTACTTTGCGTTATCAGTGTTTTGGAATTGGAAAAATTAAAAATGACATGATATGTGCACTTACAAAAAGTAGTATTTTGTGTTTCATATCGAAGGAATATCGGACTCCTAAAGTATTTGCTTATGTTTCTTCCGGTTTCAGTCATTCTACGTGTTGATTGAGTCCGGTATTCACGTGAAGCATGCGATAGATTACCACCCACTTAGTAATCGTGTGTAGGCCTACTTTTTTATCTGCGTCGTCGAAGAGGCTGGTCAGTAAACTTGACATATTCTTTTCTTGAATCGAATATGGAAAACCTTGAGTTAATGTTATTTTTCAACTCGCTGACTTCCTTGTACATACATACATACTCACATTTTATAGTAGTTTATAGATTTTTAAGTTAATTATTTTGTTTAACTGAAATTTGTGGAAGTCTATTTATAAATCGGTTTGAGAACTGCATCGTCTACCCAATCGCTGTTGCTCTTTGTTGGCCCAACGTTAATTGTGTTCTTTGTGTTAATAGAAATTAATGGAAATTTTGTAATTCGTGTATTCACGAACTAAGCATTTGTCTTCTTCAAATTATTTCATTTACTTACAGTAATTACAATAGAATTTTAACATATAAATTGTATATATTAGGGTATATTAATGCTTGCAACATTTTACTGAAAAGAAAAAAAAGCACACTAGCCACGTGTTGGGTTGCGTCTTGTTAAAGTAAACAGACAGAAATGTATATATACATACAACGAATACGGATAGGGAATACTGTGCTTCGATCTGTCCGGAAGTTGGTTATAAATGGATAACGTTTACCGCGAGATTTCTGTCGGCCTGGTTTTTGTCACAGATAAAACGATTCCTGTTCGGCCAAAGGATTGGTCCCGGTTAGCAGACGCTTTCTTCTAGTTAAAGCTTTTGAGTCGTCTCGATAGACAAAGCAAAAGTTATTGGTTTTTGAATAGATCAAGGTTCGATTCTTCGCGTCAGTGTTCACGCACTAGAAACATCAATAACCAGAAATAGCGATGTGTTTATAACACTTTGCCAGTCTTATCATCAGGCAGGGACAGAACTTGATTATTCTAGTAACAGTGCAATTCCCTGAGCTGCAGAACTCGCTCACTATTTTGAACGAAGTACATTTATTATTGGATAAATATTGAAATAGATAATTTTCAGTTAAATAACAATTATCAGACAATTATCAGAAAAATAACGAAAATCGTGATTACCCCACAAATTTTTGTTTAGTAAAGTAACAATTGTAGAGCAGTCCACGACGTTTGTTGAGCAATGAACGGTAAAATTTCCAAACAATCGTATTTGTGTTAAAATTCCATTTAGTCTGACATCTGGCTGTAATTTAGAATTTTTTCAAATATTTGATGCTATTTTTGGCCCCTGGGATGAACACATTTTAAAATTTCCGAAACTGTACACTATATTCAAATATCGGTTACCATTCTCTTTTACTTTGATATCCCACATTGAATTTGTAATTTTGTGAAACTTTCGTCCTACTTTTTGAGTCCTGGCACACCAAAATTTAGAAATTTCCAAAACGAAACAGTACATACAGATTTTAGTTAAAACCCCTTTAAATTTGATACGCCAAATGAATTTTGCGATTTTATCAACATTTCCACCCACATTTTGGCCCCAGTGTCCAGAATTTATAAATTTACTAAATGAATATTAAATACATATCTTAGTTACAATTTCCATTAATTTGATACCCCACATGGACTTTTGCGATATTCTTAAAATTTGGATGCCTTCAATTTTTGCCTCCCTCCCTCTTATTTTTAGGGGGATCATTCTCAGAAACAGTAGGATTCTGTAGGGTAAAATTATGGACATGCATCCCAACTTTTACGAAAACCGGTTATTGCGTCCAAAAGTTATCGTGAGTCATACCCCAAATAGGTAGATGGACAGACAGACAGACAAATGACAAACGGTCGAGTTAAAACTGAGAACTCACTCCGTTCGTTCAACAGTCTATTGACTATTTAACAGCCTTACTTTAGATTAAACTTTACGGAGTTGAAAATCATTCTGAAATGTACATCGTAAAGTTGAGCCGAAGACTGCAACAACCGTTATTTTTCGGCTGTATCTTTTCCCGTCTAGTTAGACGTGCAGGGAGGTATCCAAGGAGAGAGCCCGAGGGTCCAGAGTCCAAAAGAAAGGCTGAAAAATTCCAGTAGCTTTTACAACAGTTAGGTTTAAACAGTCATTATTATTTATATAAAGGTGGGATTCATGATAATTGCACTACCATTATCTATATTTTTTTTATTTGTTATTTCACAGTAGGCCTATGCCGTGTCATTAATCAAACTTTGTTTTAAAAAAGCCAATGTAGAAAACATAAACTCGCTTTAACTTTTTTGGTTTCAAGTTACAAAACATAATGATTCAGCATCGCGATATGCATGCATTATAAAACGTACATGGTGCCTAGAAATTATGTCGTAGATTATAGGGACTGAATACGACTAGTTCAAATTTTAATATTCGTTTATTTATTCAACTTTGATAAAAAAAGTGAGAAAAAAATGACAATACTTCTTTTATTTTAGATAATAATTAAGCGGTGTCCTTAAATTCGATTTTGTGTGGGGGAGGAGTTGAATATCTTTCTTGTTTTAGAAAAAAGCTCTGGACTGTGTTGGAGGAAAAGGATATTCAGTGTCCCACTCCCCAACATTTCTAAATAGACATTATCGCCTTTGATTCCACCTTTTCAATCCGATCTGAACCCCTCCCCCCCCCTTAAAACTAATTCCTTTTTGGCGCCGACTAAAAGTTTTTTTGCAACTGACTTTCGGAAAACGTTTTGTTGTGACTCCGTAATTCTGACATGCAGTAAAATTCATTCAGAGTTAATTGCCAATGCGTGACCGTGAAAATATCTGCGAGATTCCGAAAAATGCCCGATTTCACCTCAAAGTACCATCAGTCTGTATATCGACCTCAAAAGCTGATAATTTGTGTACTAATTCAAACCAAACTGTTTCGCATGCAATTTTCATTGTAAAAAAGGAAATACACCCTACAGTAGATTCCGGACGCATCACGCTGTTGAATGGTAATTGGATAGGACCACTTTCACCTGATGCACTAAATCTAAACTATAATGAAAAATTCGTGCGCTGGCTAACACACGCACAACTGAGGTCTATCGTAATTGTGTCAAGAGTACATTGAGTACGTTAATTTAATGTGTAACATAAATAGGTCATAATAAACAAAATAAGGTGATTCTCTGTTATTTATAACTACCTTGAGTTTTACTTATTTATAGCCCATGCGAGCGAGACGCCTAATTGATATTACTTTTAACGTGATTCATATGCGGCAATAATTAGAACACAAGGTGTTCGGTGCTTCAGTGCTGACCTCTGTAGTGGGAGGAACAACACTCAATGTGGCGCTCTCTTCCTCTAGACTTGCATAACAGTACGGATTTGTTTACGAAATTTATTTTATTGGAAAACTTAACACCTCCGTTTCATAGCGAACAGGTAAACGGTGACAAATTAGCGACAAAAATATATACGTTTATTTTATTGTTAAATTAAATGCAGTATATAGCTGAGGAAGATATTTCAGGTTTTAAAATGCAATAAAATCTTTCTGTTAAGAAAAAATAATAATAATAAAAAACAACAAAATATCGTTACTTTCGTTTGTATTGGGTTTTGCCTTTACTCGAAGTAATTTCAACATTTAGATGAACAAGTCCAGTAAAAAAATAATAAATATGTTATTTGATTTTATTCTGTGATATTAGGCGGGCAATTTTTCGTTGAAACCGACCAAACGTTTATTTATCAGGCGCAGGGGTACCTACAGGGGTGGGGATCGTGTCGCCATTGGCAACATTTAGACAATTTTGGGGGGAGATTTTTTTTTTACTATTGCATGAAAAATCTTCCCCAATTTTACAATACTGTAAAAAACTTATAACGGACACGTATCAGACGCACAATAAATCTACCCAGTATAATCGCTATTTGTGCGTATGATGTCAAATCAATATAATTGATTTATAATAAATATTTTGATATTGTATTACATTTATTTGCAATAGATAATATGTAGTTACTTGCATTAATTGATTACTTTCATGCCGCGCGTTATGCAGCCATTTAACACAATGTATAACTATTCCGATTATTCATAAAACACATACTTGATATCATTTACTAAATTAGTATTGTCAATTCATTTACTTTAATTGAGCAAAAGAAACTGTTAAAATTCTGCTTTATATTTCTTTCAAATTTTAAGTTAATGTCTGGGTTGTATTAGATAATAATGAACGCATATATATGATCAACTTAAATTACTAGTTTATTTGTCATTCACAATAATTATAATCGTACATATGATACGTCGTTGTACCTGAAATACATACATATTTTATAATAACAAATTCATGTTTTAATAGATTCATATTCTACTTATTAATGCGTTCATCAATCCCAGATAAGCTTTTGTTGATATATTTATTAATTACGTTTTAATTTCTGATCTATTCATTGCATTTATTAATAATTTTCTCAGGGATGAATTCTTTGAAAGAATCAGGTCAGTAGAAGTAACTAAGTAGTAATGATTTAAATATTGGTTACTTGATTTATGAAATATCCATTAAGCGTTGGTGCAGTCGAGTTCCAGTGATGGAGATGGCATGGAGACACATTTCGTTGAATGCTGTTGAATCACAATCACTTAACTCACTCTTCCGATCACTCGCGTTGGTGTTGATTTATGTGAATAATTGATGTTTAGTGTTCAATTATATACTTCATCTTACGATGTATGTTGTGTGTTTCTTTTAACGTTAATGTACATGTCTAGTTCCACTTATCGCTGCTTTATCAATGTTCATGTGATCTAATACTTTGTTTAATGTTACACGTTCATTATGGTGTTAATACGGTGTAGTAGCACTATATTAAGTTCAACTGTTTGGTATATTATTTGTGTGGTGATATCTGTTCGTGTAACGATCTGATTGTTCACTTTGAATAATTCTTATCTAAGTTCGTTACGTCGCACTTCGAATTTCACTTCCGAACAATTAGAATAAACTGTCTGAAAATTGCGTAACACTGTCTCTCGAACTTAAAGTGTATTACTTGAAAATTTGATATACGACTGAAGACACGCTTCTTACTTAAAGTAAACTGGTTGTCGATTTGAGTAAAACTTATTAACTGTTAACGGTTAAGATAAGACTCTTCCGAATTTTAGTAAAGACTCTCCCGTCCGATTGAAATAAACTGTTTTAAAATTCGAGTATAATAACTGGCTTCCCCGTCTTGGACAGATAGTTTTATTAACTCGTCCCTACTCAAAATTTTGTCTCTGGCGCTGCTCACGCCTACCTCATTTCGTGATTGGTCAGTTTTTAGTTTTCTTGGAATATTTTGTCCCACTATGTCAAGATCCTACGTCATAGTTCTTCCGATAGGTTTTTCGTTCCTGTTGCTATGGAAACACTCCTCTCTACTAGTTTTCTCTCTGGCCTATGGCTTCTGATAGGTTCTTAGGCCTCCCCCGATTTTGCTCTGACGAACGTTGACCCGTTTCGTAGAAACTATGGCTATTAGAAGCTTGTCCTTCAACCTATTGTCTGAAGTAAACTCAGTGTTTCTCTAGATTGCCATTATCTGTACTTTCGGTCCAACTGACGTATTGTTCTATGTTATACCCCTTTTTTGTGGCTATTAATAATTTTGAACATCTGCTGGCTGGTGAAGTCACCCCAACTTTCCACTCGTAAATTCTGTCTGTCACTTAGACGATAACTCCAGCTGCGTAACATGACTTGAGTCTTTGTCCGATCTTAGCCTCGTATTGTTTCTTAAAGTGCAGTGCATCCGTTCCATTGTAACGTGGAGTTGCACTCTCATTGTCGTTTATCGTATACTGACGTAACATGGTCAAACATCTGCCACGATTCTCAGTACGAGTGTGAATGTCCTCGCCCAATTGTTACAGCAGTAGATAGCAATAATTCTAAACTAAACTTTCCCTGTCATCTTGTACCACCAATTTCTATAGTTAGTTTGGGCTTAACGTCTTTCTATTGTCAAGCTAGCGACGCTACTCTGACATCTCCTCATTACGCTTTATTTATTGCGTCAACTATAAGTCGTTGACACGGCCTCGTGTGAACGCACTCCGTCGAGGTGAAAATTTAAGAAATTTTAAATTTTTTGCTCGTTACACCAGTTGACTTTTCGAGCGGGCTGTAGGGGCGGTGTGCACGGAAAAAAGGATCTAGTCTTCGACTTGAATTTTTTTTTTCTGGTTTATTTACTGGTACTGTAAAACAAATCACGTTTTACTGAAAATATTAATTTTTGATTTATTATTAGAAATCCTTATTACCTACAATCAATATAGCGTTTCGGTAAAAGGTAATATTTTGTAATAGTTTTCAGTTAGAAATCCCCGGCCTTTGCTCGATTAGGTAAGAAATTTTACTGTAGAAGAGAGAAAAGGTCTTATCAGAAAAAGAGGGGATTTTTTTATAAAATTGGGGGAAGCGTCATAAGGGCTGGGGGGATCAGGACCCCTGACTTACACCCCCCTCATAGCCAGTACTGTAATACGTTATATAAAGACACCTTATACTGCGTACCGAGTGTTTCGGGTGTAATATGGTGTAGCGGGCTGGTGGACACAGTGGAAGCGGAAGTGATGCAACGCCGCGGGCGGGTGTGGCGACATCGGTGACACGATCTGATGGCCGCCGCTGGACGTTTTGTTTTGTCTACCCCGAACTAAACGAATGACGGATCTAATTCTCTCTCTCACTCTCTTCCTCTTCCCCCCCTTATCTTTCTCTCCCCCCCAATATCTCTCTAGTAACAGTAAGGCGTAGTACTCGTGAGCGTTTGGTTTGCTACCACTTGTATTTTGCCTTTTTGCGGTGGGAAAAGACAGGAAGAGTGACTGACAGAACGACGAGAAAGAGTGAGAGAGAGACAGTTAAACATAATTAAAAATAATCAAGTGAACATAAGTGAGAATAATCCAGTAAACGAATCACTGTTAAATCTGTCATTGACAGACTCTTAAATTTCGCGCGCGCTTGTTTACATTAAAGTATAAAAGTACGGTTGCCATCTGCTAAAATGAATTCGTAGATCTTGTGTTTTGTGATCTTGGTGTTTTAAAGTTACTTTTACGAAGAAAGTAATCTTGAAATTTATGAAAACGTCTAAATAGGATGCCAATTGACAGGAAGACATTTTGTAATTTAAATTTTAATTTGTAAAATACGAAATATGATGCTATTGTAGACTCTACAAATTTATTGAAAATTATACTAAGCAAATGAAATAAACAATTTTACAATTGGGCCTCAACCTTCACTGTAATTGTAGTAATGATTAATAGTAGGCCTACGTTTACAGTAAATTTTTATATGAAATGTCTCGGCGATATCTTGTTTACGTATCATCAAAGATAATAATGAAATAAAGTTTACACTGCCACATTAGGTACTGCTTTTGTTAAATGTTGTACTATGAGACTGCTGAGTGAATTTAATACCAACCAGCATATACTGAAGTAGGTGACTTTCCACTCGATACTATGACCGAAATATGTAAATTTTTATGAACATTAAAGTATCTATCTAATTTTTAAAGGCAAACTGCACCAAACAAATATTTGAAAATGTTAGCCATTAAACTTGGGTGCGGCTGTTTCCATTTTATTTGAGTTTTCCTTCATACACGTTTAAAGTTACAGAAAACTTAGTATTATTTACAGTTTGAAGTATCATATCTCGAGAACGATTTACATACGTAATAAAACGATCGTTTCATTTGTTTTTTCTTTTCTCTTAATAATCAATACTTGTGACATGTGATTAATATTGGCATTTTTCCAGCTTAACTTCTGTTTCGCGAATTACGACTTCGGTACTGGTCTAGAAATTCCACCGTCAGGTGGATATATCATTTCAGTCAGTTAACTGTGAGTTGATCCGTACACATAAAATTTAATTTATAAAGTTCGTTTTCCACATAATGGGATGCGAGGTAGCGTGTACGAAACTGTAAGTTTATATTTTTGTGATCTTGTATACATGAAGAAGAACACATCTGGTTATCATAAACTGCGCTAAATCAAAGAGTGAGAGAATTGGAACAGACACATTTACACACACACAAAACTCCACAAAACTCATTTACTTTTTTTTCATGCCGTCACTTTTTAATAAAGAGACAGTGAGATTAGCTGTCTTCAACTCGCCTTAGGCTACCCCGACCAACCGAGTGGCAAACTCTGTTTTTAGCGAAATGGATTTTAAATTTCGTTACAGTAACTGTCAGAATAATTGCTTCTCGAGACACGGGTTTTTCGCGATGCGTGTTTAATAGAGCGGAGACGACAGCGCGCACACGCACACGCAAAAGTGAGAGGCAGTCGAGTGTCGTCTAAATCGTTTTTTACGGGCTCTGATTAAGAAAAATAATTCTTTTCTCGCGTGTAATTTTCACCGTGACTTCCACCGTTTCTTGTGCAACGTCTTGTATTATTTTTCTACAATTCTTTCTCATCGTCATCGTTATCAACTCGTAAATACTGAGCGTTAACATCTGTTCTGTTTTCGTAAACCGTGCCATCTTTTGCGTGCGCTTTCAGTATTCCACGTGACGGATTACGTCCCTCAGTCGGTTGTTCTAATCGCGTGATTAATTATTTTATATTACATTAAATATTAAATAAATTAATTCCTATAAATTTTATCCTATTAATGCTGCGGACGAGATTTGCTGTTTTCAGTCTTAAATTACAACAAACGTGTTTCTAACGATTTCTGTAACAGTACAAACGTGTTAATTGAAACACGTCATAATTAATACAGTATGAGAAACAAAGGAAACGGACGTGCGTCAGATGAAACCATAGATGTATAATAACACTGGATTGACGGCTGCGTGTACTGAATTCGGTCCGCTCAACTCTACGCTCGCCCCACCATATTAAGGCAAAAGCCACTTCGCATGCATACTCGCAGTGTTATCTTAATATTAGTTTAACCGATTTGATCGTCGCATAAACAATATTGTTATGAAAATTGTGTATTTTATATTAATCAGATTAAATGGAACACCTGATACTAATTTAAAAATAATGTAAATATAAATTTAATTTCTGTTGTTCATAATGGAAGCTCGTACAGTTTTTTCGTTGGTACAGATCTATAAACAACAAACAAGTTACCGGTAACATTAAAGTTATGCATACATATTTTCGCTAACTATACCGGTTTGTTAGGGTGTAATAATTACCTCTTTTTTTGTAGTAGTTTGTTTTTATTTTGTCAATAAAATAAAGGAAACTGACTAAACAAGAATACAAATGAAAACGAAATTGTTTATTACATAGCTTTACATTTTTTTACATTGATGAATATGTACAAAAAAAATCTTAGTTTACAGCCTATCTGCATATAATTACAACATATCTTACTATTTCTAATCAAAATATATTACATTTGATATAAAACTACATTTGCTATGAATAACATATTGCAATTCTGGGCTAAATATTGCTAAATAGAACTAACTTATTTAATTTTTGACGCACACCAAGTTTCGAAAACATAGCTGATGATGTCTTTCTTTACCTATACTAAAACATACAATTTTGTAAAATAAACTACGGTACCTATTAACATTACTAATCTAATTTCGTGAGTGTCTTCACCATAATCATTGTTAGAAGTATGGCCTTTAAATATGTTATTAGTAAAGGTTCTACACGCTAATATAATCATCTTTTTGTGTCCAAATTGTTTTTGTCAATGTTTTGTTTATTTTTAAAAAGGGAGTACATAAATTTTACTATCCTGATTACATCTGAGGAAGCCCTGACCAAATTTCCTTTTGAAATATAATCAACAAAATGGGTGTAAGGGCTAAGGTTGCTATCATCGGCTATCAGCAGTCTTATACATTCTTCACATTTCAACTTAGAACTAATTTTTCTGACAATAAATCCAGACAAGTAGAAAAGAATATTATCTTTATAATACGAGTTTTTATTTTCCAGCAGACATTTAACGTTTTTAATGGGTTCTTCATAGACGCTGACTGAGTTTAGGTCTACTGTTTCTTCTGCTTCTGAAAAACTCATAACAGAGTTTTGAAATGTCATGTCAAAACTCAAACAGTTGCTTTTGTCAGGTGCTTTAACGGTGTTCCTGAACATAGGTTTCCTCAAGGCCCATTGGAACTGCTTGACATTAGGATTGTTATTATGTCCCCCTCGAGATCTTACACAGGAAAATAACAGTTCCAATTGATCTTGAGAAAACTTTTAAGTCAAAATATACTTGAATTGTAAACTATTTAATAATCTGTTTGACAGAATCTTTATTGCGTTTATATTCGTAATAAATCCCAGTGCAAATGTTTTCCTAGGATGCCGCAGAACCTGAATATTATCAATTTTTAACGTCGTTAAATATGCCAAAAAATTATCTAACATTTTATTGTCATTTTCTAAATTCTTCTTCTTTATTGGTTGTTTGAAGTGCTGCCCAAATCGGTCCCTGATATTAAAATAATCGAATAGCCTGTCTATAACTCTAATATATTCCACTGTTGGTTTAGCACCAATAAAATCAGGATATTGTTTATACATCAAAAATTCTATGGCGTCTGCTACGCTGGCACTTAAGGTTTGGGCCGCAATTTTCACGTTCATTTTTCTGTTGCCATAATGTATGTGTATGTCTGAAAGGCTATTGGCAAACTTTAATCCTTGTTCTTTTTGTAAAGTGTTTAGGCGTTGAATATATTTAAAATCTATCACACCATCTGTAGATAGTAAAGTACCTTTATCTGCTAATGTGTTGCGAGCCAATTTAATCATATGGCTAGCATTTAGCATTACACAAACTGTTACATTTTCTTTGTTTATTTTCACATTGAAAAAGGCTTTTCTGGCAATTCGCAACCAAGTTTCGTAACAGCGTTTATATTTGTAATAGTACCATCAAATGTTACATTATGTACATGGATACCTGATTCGTATAATTTAATAATGCACATTTTTATTAGTTTGGACAAAATTTCTGAACTAATCTTATCAATAAAAAAATAACCAACGGCACATTTGAAATTTCCTCGTAGTGCAACTATCTGAAAGACTAGTGCTTCACTAGCTAATGTTTCGTGTTCATTTACTTTTATATCATTACACAAATTTGCATACCAAAAAATTATTCCCCTCTCGTGGATCGTAGATTACTTGTTTCCTTATGCTCATAGCATTAAAAACCAAGTTAACGTGTTGTAAATGTGGCTTGCTTTGAACGTTTTCTTTTAAATATATAAAAATCTCTTCTAAAAAACCGGGTGAGCAATTAAATTTAGAAAGCCACCTCCTTAAAGTTGATGGGTTAGGTAACTGAAAGTTTAGATTTCTCAAATACTTATAGGCTTTGGGACTGTAGAAATAAACGGTTAAAGCAAACTCCTTCATGTTGTCTGAATAAAACCTCTTAAACTTACTTCTATTATTATTGCTAAAGTTATTAATAATAATTTTTAACGGAAAACCAGAAAAATTATCTTCTAAAATTTCTAGTAACCTTTCAGAATTTAATTTTTTCTTTAAAACTAAAATAATATCTTTCATGGATTTAATTTTAGCATCCCTTCTGTGTAAACGCTGTTGCAGTATTTTCACCTTCCGGCGGAGAAATTTTTCAGTAGGCGATACACACAACTGAAAAATAAAAATCAGGACTTAATTTTATGCTGTTTATTCATTGGCAATAACAACGTTCTTTAATAATGGTCCTTCTTTTTTTTTTGTCAGAGGATTTGGCACGGGGAAGTCAAAGAGCGTTGGCACGGCATCGCTTTTCAACAGTTCGTAATTACAGTTGGGTCTTAACTGATATTGGTCTTTAGAAAAATGTTTGCTACAAAGTGACGTATGTTTTGAAGGAACAAAATTTTTTCTTTTTGTAGCTATAATCCACGTCTTTCGTAGCTCTTGATCTTGTGGAAATCTGGAAGAAATAATGTTATTATAGTACGGTCTTCCTTATTTTTAATACTGTACTTTACGTAAAATAATGAAAAACCACAGTTTTTTCTTAGACATTTGCATTTCTTATATTATGGTATGTTGATAATATAATAATGCTATCAGACAATACACTGTAATAGACAATTCACAGTTTATATGAAAAAGAATACAACGTTAAAAAAAATAACAATTTATAATTAATTTAATCAGTAATTAATTTGTAGAGATTTAAAGAAATGAATGTTTTATATTAGTCTAATAAAAGTTATAAAGGAATTAAACGAAATACTGTATTTACCTATAAAATGATATTCCACTGTTCTTCTTGTATCTGTTAGTGCAGTTGTAAGCAGCACAGGAAGTTACCATTATGCAAAACTAATAATCACAATAATCAAAATTACATACAATTAAATAATAAAAATTACATAACAGTTTCGCTAATAAACACGGAAAAATTTCCGAACTGAATTAAGTATGTAGTTAACAAAACACGGAAGCACGGCTGCATACAATGTATAAACTTGTGCTTAGTGACGGCTTCTTGCCTTATTGTGGTGGGGGGCTGCTGCTTACCCGGTGGACCGTTTTTTGCGCTTTTACTCCCACCTAGCGCGCTATCCAGTGTTATTATACATCGATGGATGAAACGTGACTGCTGAAGTATATTTGTACGATTCGCCCAATAATTTGGAAACCAATAAAGATAGAACGTTGTGAGTTAGATCAAAATTAAATTTAAATCTTTCTGTACAATTTAATTCACTCGCTTAGTGTATTAGTCTGTCTTGAATAGGGGAAAAAGTTTCTCGCAGGCTACTTTTTATGCCTCACTAATGATGGAATAAAAAATTTTGATAACATTTTTATTCTATCAAATAAAAATAAATTTGATATGAAATTTTATTTTTTATTTTGTTATTACAAGAATATTATTAAATTTAAACGGCGTTTACGCGATCTGGACCAGATGTAGACAAAATTATTGTTAAACAGCAAAAACACCTTGCGTAAAGACAGTTTATATTTTAATACGTACTAAATGGAGAGTGCGATGGTTTTATTAGGTTTTTTATTTTTACCGACTTAGTTTTTGGGGTAAACTTATTTAAAATATTCGAAAATATGAAGAATTAAAATACTGTTACTACTGTGTACATTTTGTAGGCTTATCTAGTACTCCATTTTTATCGTTCCAGGTTGTCAAGTCACGGAATAGTACCGAACGTAAAATCCATAAGCGTAATGCATTTCCGTATCTCGCCAATTGTCTCATCCGAATGTTGAACCAAGAATACGTTGATATGCAAATTTCTCAAGCACTGTCAGTTCATCACGAACAGGAAATAGGGCCTACCCGTAGTTCTTGGTTCATTTGAAATTCTCTACTTTCGCTTACATGCTTAACCAAGCTCAGAAAAAAACATAAGATAGGGACGTCAGCACCCGGCATCAGGCTAGAGACGCTATTGCTCCAGAGTAGCGAAACACGAATTTGAACTACCTAAGCGTATTAATGCGCTGGACGTGTCAAGACGTTGTCCAGGTGTGTTTCTTTCAAGCTGTACTTAGCGTTGTTTTACGCTACCGATAGAGCGTGAAACTAAGTTTGTGTCCACGCTACCCCCGTAACTGCTAACACAAATGTTACACAGAAACATACCGAGAAATTTCATGGCAGTTACTTTTCTGAAGTGGCGTTTCGTGGATGCATAACAGCTGTTGCCGGTTGTGATAGGCCTAAACCTTAACCTAAAAATTAAATCGAATTTTTTCTTGTACCAAGTATTCTTTTTAGAGCATTTTCTATCATTCGCTGGGAGAAGAAGAGGGTGCCGGTTCACCCGGTTCAACGGGATCTGACTCCATTATACTTACACAGATTAAATGAGGACACAAATAATCGAATTAAAAAAAAATAAAGACAAACAGGAAAACACATGAATAAACGAACAAACACAAATAGGTAGGCCTACGTAATATCTGCTGCACGTCAGTTTCGAAAACGAACATAGCCGGTAACTGAGCGTTTTGCCGGTTTATACAGCCGGTTTATTGGGTGGACGAATGTCCCCCCCCTCCACAGTTTGTACAGTGACAACTACTACGAGGTAAATGACCGTTCGCAGTAAAACATTGCCGATGTCTGAGCCGGCAACACAAGACGGTGCAAGCGCCCAGCAGTTCGAAAGCAATGCTACACTTTTCTTTAATTTTTCCCTACTAATATTGTTCGGATATCAAATTATTCAATAACTAAAGTATTTATTCTGTAATATAATTAATATTATTTTCTCTTATTTCCAGTACTGTTGCCGCCGGCAATAGAGGTTACATCGACGCGGCGCTACTGCTTTTTTGTCCGATAATTGTTAGCTTTTTAACCGACCACGTCTCTTGTTATTCGCTTATGTTCTGCTCTATTTGACTTTACTAGACTTGCCGTACGTCCGCGACTTAGCCTCTTTTTCAAGTGATAGTAGAACGTCCGGAGGTGATTTTGGCCGAGTCCGCGGTTTCTCAGTACTTAAAATATCGGTATGGAGAACCATACATGGCTTCCATGTTCTAAGATTTATATTTAAAATCATTTTCGAAATGTAATATTTCCATAGAAACTACCGTACTTCTCTCTACTTCTTTCTTCAGACTTAACCACAGTACTGTGGTCACTAACGTATACCACCTCACGTTAGCGCACTCGATTTCCACTGATGATGGCACTGCCGAGACGTCTGTTTTGCAGAAAACATTGGACCATGGCCAAAAGAGCCCGGGAAGGAATTTTAACAACAAACTACTTCTTTGTTGCCGATAACATAGTACACAAATAAAAAATTATCCCCTCCCCTTCAACTATCATTTTCATTTATAGAAAATTACCCCCTCCCCCTTCAGCTACCCTTTTCATCTACCTTTCTACAGTGGATTATTATGACGTTCTTTTCAGGATACTTTATTTATCGATGCTTTACTCTTGTTAAAACATAAGACGTTGCAGGTAAACTACCCCTTTCCCTTAACCGATCTTCACCAAAATCAATAGGCCTTGAGTCCTCTACAACTCAGGCACATATACAAAAATTACTTGATTCTGTTTGAATTTGCGGCAGTTATCGTTCGCCATAGAAAAAATTATTCACACACACACACACACACACACACACACACACACACACACACACACACACACACACACACACACACACACACACACACACACACACACACACACACACACACACACACACACACACACACACACACACACACACACACACACACTTTTCGGAAAATTTCTTTTCTTCATGTTTTGAGGGTAGTAGAATTAGAATCAACCCTTATCCCGAACACGATTTTTTTCGCGATCACCATACTTCCATTTCCTTACGGAACATGGGAGTAAAAAGAACTGTTAGGCCGTGGTCTAAATCTGTTAAAATTTTAGTTATTATTACAATTATTATTAAAGCGGAATTCGTAATAATTAAATCAATAAACTCTAAAAACTCGACAACAAAATCGGAGGTTTCTGCCGTGTCCACGACGGCGTCTTGCAGTGCTGTGGGAAACAGTTGGCATAAGACTAACCACTAGTTTGAACTGGTTTTACGCCCGGCTTGCTAACTTTTCCCAGATTACTGAAGAAGGGCGTCGTAGGCCCGGCCGAAACCTCCGATTTTGTTGAGTTTGCAGAGTTTATTGACTGTTATTATTATTATAAATACCACCTTTAATAATAATTATTATTTAATAATGACTGCAATTTTAACATATTTAGACGATGGCCTGACAGCCCGGATAATCTTCATCAATCAGATTCCTACCGTGAAAGCCTAAGATCTTTACGTAAGATTAAAGCAGTTCGCTATCAGTTATACAGAGTTAGACAGTTAGTCACTGGACAATTGTTTTTATTCAGGTTATGATTTTAACATTGAAAATATTTATAAGGACGTGTCGCACATTTGAAAACGACCGCTGGTGCGTGATCGAAAATGGGAACCGGTGAGTTTCCATAGAAACTACTTCTTTGTTGTCATTAACGTAGTACACATACAAAACTTCGCTTATGAATGCGACTACATTTAACTTATAATCTGTACATTGGTAAATGAAGAATGAATTCATTGATTGGTGAATGAACATAAATATATATATTTTTTAGATTTATTGAAGCATTTTCAATGCCCTTCTCTGTGCATTGCATTTGTCCAATGCCTGTAAATTTTTGTTAAGTAAATGTACCTTCGTTTTCCTTTAGCGATTCATTAATTACTTTACCAATTACAAAATGCCAACGTGCTTGTACACAAATCGTAACCGTATCTCTCATTCAAAAAACAAAAACTCAAATGATTGGTAAGGTGTAAGTTGAGACACATCTTATGTGTGGGCACGCTTAAGGTGCTCTTAAGGTTAAAAGCATAGCATGTGTGTATTTTCATTTTGTTTTATTTTTTAGATTACTGTTTAACTTTTTAATTTATTAGACTGCTATCTCTTGTATAATTAAAATATCGTTTCCGTAAAGAAAATACCATTTTGTAAGAAATAACAATAGCGTTATGTATAGGCCTGTATTTTATTGTTACTAATAAAAATCAATTGTATTTCATAAAGAAATATTTTTTAACTAAAATATGAATTTACTGAAGTATGAAGTACACTGTAATAAAAACTTGAACCTATTAAATAGTGCGTGTGAGCGCGCGCGCGCGCGAGGGAGAGAGCGTGTATGTGAAATTCTTGTTAAAGAAATTATTAGATTTATCGAGTTTTAATGTTTATAAACAGATTAGTATCAGCGAGAGAAGGCAAGTGTGTGAGAATGAGCGAGGCTGGGAGTCGAAGCCAGAAAGAGAGAGAGAGAGAGTGAGAGAGAGAACAAGAGCGTTGTTGTAGTAGTGGCCCGCCCCCACTACTGGGGCTGCTCTATTTTGGTTTTTACTAACGCTCCCCGCCAAACGTGTCGGTTCGCGGTCCCTAGGCCTTCTGAATCATGTGTACTGTGAAACTTTGTTTAGTTCCGATCAGCGGGTCGTTACGTTAACCAGTGGAAAGTGTCAGTGTGTACGCGCCCGCGTGCGTGTGTGTGAGTGAGTGTTTCTTATCTGTATATACATTAGTAAATTTATTACACTCCATCCTACACATATACACAAAATATTTGTACATACATCGAAAACAACAAACATGTTCCACGTATTATACAAATGTTTAAAATAAATCTGTTACATAAATATACAATTCTCTCTGCGAGACTCGAAATCGCGGTAAATTAAGTGCATTGTTTTGAGCATGTAATTGAAACAGGAGAATCTTGCCGATATTATCTGACAAATAAAATCGAGAAGTAAAAAATTGTTCTTCAGTGACAAAAGTGGTCTCAATTTTTCAGCTTAGATATCAGTGTGGATAACATTAGTTTTGTTCCTCGTGAATTCGTCTGTTGGGCTTACGAGGAACGATGTTTTTTCTTGAGATAACAACGTTTCATCGTAGATGTCGATAGCAAGTAACTTTCGCCCATTCTGTGCCGCAGCGTCTCAAGTCGTATCGTAAAACTGAGGCCGACAGTGCTAACTTCCTCAAACGAGAGTATTATTAAAAGTAGCTCTGTCGGTGTCAGATGTTTGAAAGCTGAAAGAGTTAAAAAGCAAGTCGTGAAGACTAAAAAACGTCCCAGAAAAAAATTTGTCTTGGAATCACAAAGTGCAGATAATATTGATATTTAAATGTTTGCAAAACGTTCGAGAATAAATCACGTGCCTTCGTGTGTCGTGTTCTGTAATAACGATCACCGGAATCGATTAATTCTTACAATTTAAAGTTTGAACTAGAACAGTTTCGTTTTTAATTTAGTCGAAACAAGTTATTAGAGTCAGCGATGCACTTAGTCCCCGACTTCACTGTAGAAGTGAAAATAATTTATGTTCACTTTGGTACTCAACGTTGGCTGATCAGGGTGCGTGCAAGAACGATTGTTGACCTTAAAATCGGTTAATCCAGAACAGGCGTAATGTAGCACCGTGACTAGGTGGTGAGGGGGGAAGCAGGAAATGGGCCCGGGGGCTGGGTCCGCCAGAATGATAGACGTTTTGTACAAACCGAATTAACTAGGCTTTAATAAAATGTAAAGCGATTTTTGAGGCTCAGAGGGTTTCCTAATTTATATTATAATGTACAAAAAAGGGCTCATTGGGAGTGACTAGTTTGTTATTTAAAATTTAATAAAACAATTTAAAATTCTGTAGTTATCCACAAGATAATGAACCGAAAATTTCAAAATTATTAAACTATACACATCTTCAAAACTGCAAAATCTTATTGGGTATGACTAAATTTATGGGAATCCTATTCTAAATGATTTAAAAAATCTATAGGAGGCCCATAAAAAATCCAATTACTTGAAACTAAGTTTAAATACATGACAAATTTATGATAATTATTGTAGCAAAATCACATTTTCATAGCCTTAGCTCTTGAAACGAAGAACATTAGGGCCTACAGATTGTATTTTAAATTGATAAAACTACAAGTTCTAATCCAAATGCTAATTTTAATTAACTAACTACTAATATTCTTAAAGACTTTATAAATTATTACACGCGCGCGCTCTCACACGCACACACGCACGCGCGCACACACACACACACCAGTAGTAACGACCAGCTTGCATAACGTATATTTCATAATTGTGTTTATATCAAGGCGGAATTGTAGTGTCCTTAACTTACATTCAAGCACACCTGAAAATGAACAGCTCTATATTGTTTTTGAAACGCAGACACCTCCTTGTGTTCGTGATTAACAATTACATTGCTTAAGTTCTTCTGGTTGTTTTATTTAACGTACGTAGTAAAGTTAAGATTTCCTAACGGCTCGTTTGTCTGTTCAACGGAAAGAGGGTGCGAATTCATTGTCCCACTAACACGGATTCCGGTTGTGGCGCCCCTGCCTGGTAGTGTAATAATCCTTTTTAAAACAATGGATTATATTATTTTTAGCACTGAAATTTGTAGAATCACGCGTAAACATATGTCTCTATTTGTTTTCAACTTGCGGTTAATTATATACTTTGAACGGTACATTCGCGTGAAGGTGGCTCTCACCATTTGCCACGTACTACGCATCATATGTATCACAAACCTCAATCAAACGGTCATCACACTAAGTTCTACCAGCAACACCACCATCATCATCATCATCATCATCATCATCATCATCATCCATCATCACCACTACCTGTCAAAATTATCACCGTCAACCATCGCTATCAGTACCATTATCAACAACAACAATACCAGAAACTAACGCTAACAAAAAATAAAAAAACATAGCATGCTACAAAAATAATTTAACGACCTAAATAAACCAAACAGACCATAGACCCAGGCCCGGATTTCCCACTAGGCACACTAGACACGTGCCTAGGGGCGGCAGGCTCAGGGAGGCGGCACGAGGTGAAAAATTATTTGTTAAAATTTCATGTTTTCGGTTTTATAATTACACTGTTTGTATTGAGCACTTGCATTATGACCAATAATGTGTACTAAAGTGTACACGTAAATAAATATTAATAAAAGTTAAAAAAATGTCTGTTCCCTTTTAGATTTAAGATCAAATGAGATATTTGCAATAGAGATAGTTGAAATAACTATTTTCAGCAACTTTTTTTCAGCAGTCAAGGAGAATTGAATATATAGAAGTTACTTGTTGGGGGAGGGGGGCTAACAATAGTGCCTAGGGGCGGCAGGACACCTAAATCCGGGCCTGCATAGACCATAGACCATGGCTGTGATGTGGACTACCGCTACTTGTGTGATAATTACTGTACAAAATATGTCTTAAAAATCGTTGAGTAATGTAACGTGGAAATGACTTAAGCGCTATGGAATCTGTTTGCACGTGACCAATCTGACTTTATACGATTTATTTTCGATCTACTTACGGGCAAGTAATTAGTTTAAAAAATGTAATATGCCAGTTTACGCAAGTCTTTAAGAGGCGAAATTACCGTGGCTACATTGTAAAATTTACATACGAGAAGTCATTAACACATGTCATCAGTAATATCTACTGCGTTTAAAGCAATTATCCTAATATTTTATTTATTTTTTTTTATAGAGGGGGAAATGCATTATGTATCGTCAGTGGAGGCCGTGCTTCCTCTGGTGTGTAGGACTCTCACCCACTAAAAAAACCACCTCTAATTCAGGCATTCATATCCATCCTGAAACCACTTAGCGTATTACTTCAGGATGGAGTCTATTGCGGGCTCCTTCCAGTTGTTCCTCATATTCTACTGGCCGTTGGGTATAATAGTAATAATAATAATAATTGCAATACAACTAGTAAAGTGACCGTGTATAAGTGTGAACGCGAGCGCTGGCTTTTTATTAGAGGTTTTTAATCAGCGCTCAACATCGCCGTAACGATTTCGCGAACAACTGGCTACTCACGTTTTGGCCTAATTTGTTGTTCTTCTTCTCCTTATTGGGCTGGCCAAAATGGTGTTACGGAAACAATTAATATAACTGTACACGGTTATAGAAAACAAATTAAAACCAAAACGAAAAAGTTGTTTGAAACAGCCGTTGAACGTAGGATCATGAACTGGCCACGAGTAGTTTCCAAAATAGAAAGTAACAACTGTAATTTGTATACGTTGAGAGTGGACATAACATAATACAGTTAAAGCCGATCAACGTTTAATTAATTTTTGACACGTACGAGTTACATCCTGTTCGAGGACACATTACAAGATTTGCGTTCGCAAGTGTTGTCTCATCCACGGAGCCTATATGAAAATTTGTTTCGGCAATCTTTTGTGTATGTGTGATGCATTCGGAATGCATATATTCCAAATGTTTCGGCAATCTTGTGTGTATGTGTGATGCATTCGAAATGCATATATTCCAATTTGTTTCGGCAATCTTGTGTGTATGTGTGATGCATTCGAAATGCATATATTCCAATTTGTTTCGGCTATCTCGTGTGTATGTGTGATGCATTCGAAATGCATATATTCCAAACGTTTCGGCAATCTTGTGTGTATGTGTGATGCATTCGAAATGCATATATTCCAATTTGTTTCGGCAATCTTGTGTGTATGTGTGATGCATTCGAAATGCATATATTCCAATTTGTTTCGGCAATCTTGTGTGTATGTGTGGATCCATTCGAAATGCATATATTCCAATTTTTCATATTTCCGTGTCGAAGTTGTATCTGCATTTTGTCGTAACCTGTTCTTAATATTGCCGTACGAGGAATCACGTATATGGAATTATTCAATTTGCTTACTTAAATATCATAACTGAATTCATTCGCCTCGTTTACACATTCAGTGATCTCTTATTATGGATGTTTGGAGACTATTAATACTAAACTAAACTAACTAAACTAAACTATTTTAATACGGTTAATATTGACGGGCGTAGGCTATTAACTAACACGGACTGTCGTAATTTCCTTTCTTCACGTCAAGATTTATGAGACTAATCTCTTTAATTGGTTATGAATATCCAAAATCACGTTAATCTCTTCTCTATATTACTCGACATTTGTCCATCTCTTTCGTAACTGGACTTCAATAAAAAATATAACAATATAGCTGGTACAAACAAATTAACAATGGAATTCTCTGTAGGAATTGTAAACTTACAGAAAACCTTTAAAGTGTCTAACACAGTCTTTTAATACCCCGCCTTATAGATTTTGAGTTCTACTTTGTGTATACATTGATTTCTGTTTTGATTTATATATACTTGTGTATATTTATACATTCGTTAGATTCCTGGTATTTGCTTAAAGCGCTACTTTTCATCCTTAACACGGTATTTTCCGAATCCAGGTTCTGAAAAGGTTGTCCTTTTTTTCTACATTTCTCTGCATAGTTGCATAAACAAAACTTTATAGTAGATGTCTAGTTTATTACACAGATGTTTTGTTGATTACCTATATATTAAAAAGAAAACTGTTTTAATACAGGTTTTTGGTAACTTTTTTTCTGCAGCCTCTTTACCTTTGTCGGCTCAGAATCAGTTTTGCTTCGGTTATTTTTTGTGCAAATGGCATGGAAGAATCAGTTTTTCTTCGGTTATTTTTTTGTGCAAATGGCATGGAAGAATCAGTTTTTCTTCGGTTATTTTTTTGTGCAAATGGCATGGAAGAATCAGTTTTTCTTCGGTTATTTTTTTGTGCAAATGGCATGGAAGAATCAGTTTTGCTTCGGTTATTTGTTTGTGCAAATGGCATGGAAGAATCAGTTTTGCTTCGGTTATTTTTTGTGCAAATGGCATGGAAGAATCCGTTTTGCTTCGGTTATTTTTTGTGCAAATGGCATGGAGGAATCGGTTTTGCTTCGGTTATTTTTTGTGCATGGAAGAATTAGTTTTGCTTCGGTTATTTGTTTGTGCAAATGGCATGGAAGAATCAGTTTTTATTAAAAAATATACGCGTTTAATTGCGTTTTAATTTAATGGCTTGTCGTTTCAAAGCCTAAATGTTTACCATATATCGAATACTAAGATATAAATTCATATTCATAAGGACTGACATAAAACTAACCTATCAAGCGAAAAGGAATCGTTTCATTTGGATAGCTCAATGAAAGCAATTGAGATGATTGATTATTTCATTCATAGATGGGTTAATCAGTTCGTATGTTTTAACTAATTTATGTTTTAGTTGATGATAAACAATAACATCAAAGACGAGACCAACATAATAGTAGTTATAATAATAACAAAGATAACAATAATAAAAACATTCATTTAACAAGTATTGTAACACCCAGTGTAATTAAGGTAGCGCATCCAGTGAAATCCTGAAGATAGTGTCCCGGGACATAGTAGAAGGTGGGCTAATTGGAATTACAAACGTGATTTATTACAAGCAGTAAAAAATGTCTGTTTTCTTTGCTTGGAGAAACGGTGCCTTTTATCCGGGGACACTGTCGTATGTTTACGCAGCGCCTTAACGTTGATCCGTGTTCAGTCAACAGGAAGAGTCAACCCACAAAGCCGTCTGTTAGGTGCACACACACACACACACACACACACACACACACTCATACAGTTTAATATATAATCAACGGATGAATTTAAAATAGTCCGTGTGTCTGTGTTAGTAAATGAAGTGCCAGAAGTGAAGCAGAAAGTAAAATTTAAAGTTGACGAAAATGCCAGTGCCAGGATCTCCGACGCCCAAGTTTAAAGCAACGACAATCAAAAAGCCAGGTAACGTAGTCCACTGCATACTTGTTGTTTGTTTTATCCATAGATACAGTAGTGCGGATGTTTTGCAACAAAGAGAAACCTACAAGAAAGTCTCCGTATTTTTATAAATATCTTTTTAAATTGTAAGAGGAAAGTGTGTTTACTTTTGTCATGCACGCTTGTTGAAGTTGTTATTATTTTATTTTATTTTTTTTATTGCAAAAGCCTATGACATTCTCGCATCCTGCATCTCAATCACCAACAATCTTCATGTTCCCGTCATACTTTTTCCAAATTTTAGCTCCTCGTTTCTGCCCCCTCCACATCTTGCTTCCAAGTTATATGAGGTTACTACTTTATTTAATTTCTTTTATTGAAGTTAGTAAAATTATTTAACGTATTAGTGGAAATTGGTGTGAATATTTTTTAGTGCTTGTTGGTTTGCACTGTCACATTTCTTTAAATTCATGGTTATTACTTGAGTTCGATTCAACTTTTTTTTTACGAGTTAAGAAATGGTTTCAGTATGCGTACGTCTTCCAACATTTATAACGTTATACTGTGTGATGTTCATATTGTTTTATCGTATAATGTGATTTCTTGATTCAGTTTCTCGGCGAACATCGTTCTCACAACAATCCCTTCGGCCGTCTTCCCCAGCGTGTCTTTCTCAAAACTTTGTCTTCTAAATTGTTATAAGGAAGTCGTTCTGTTGTGTTAAATTCGCGGAAGTTACTTTACTCTTCACTTAGACATTGTATTTATTTTTCACTTATTGTTCAACAACTCTTCATTTTTGTACACAAATTGTTTCTATTACTCCCTCATTCAAAGCAACTTATTCCCCTTATTCTGGGATCGGCACTCAAAGTAATTGTAATCAGTCGTAAACAGTTTTTTATTTCGCATCGTTGTAGTTAGCCTACATTGTTGACAAGTTTCTGCACATCAATAAACAACGGTTACACCGACAGCAAAATGACGACAATACGACGGATCGGCTCCACTGAAGGTGATAGCTGCGGTTGGTGAATACTATTGTGTCAATGCCGAGGCCACGTGGACTAAATACGATAACGTCATTTTACCAACGAACAATCTGAGTGGTGCATGATGTACCACGTTTCATGATGTTTTCACGTTGTAAATTTGTGTTCCCAGTTTGCCAGTCGCAGTGCTCTGGACGGGGCTCCTAGACTTCTTTACAAACTCTGGTTCCGGATTTGCTACATTCACTTGATTGATAGCTTTCTTCGGAACAGAACCTTCCGCGAGAAAGTAGATAACACCCCTTCTTCGGAAAGATAACACCCCTATTACGGCTGGTGTGCCTAAAGAAAGCCCTCTGCTTTTCTCCGTGTACGACAGTTACCTGGAACCAGGTTGGTCAAGTTCGTCGACGATACGGAGGTTTACGCCGTCGATCGTCGGGCTCAAACAGTCGCTGTCTGGCTCCAGAAACAGCTCCCCGACAGACTCTACGTAGGCGATACTCCCCTCCTCTGATCTCCCAGTGTCAAGTACCTCGGGCTTCACCTGGCGGACACATTCCGAGTATGTAGTCCGCAAAACTGACAATCGTCTGTACAAACTCCGATCCCTACTTTGCAGCAGACTGTGAGCCTCAGATGTAGGGAAACTCATCGTCACCACGTATGTGGCGTCGATGGTTACCTATGTGATCCCTGTATGTGATCTTACTTGGGCTACTTGGCAAAAACCTATAAGCGTAAACGTCAGTCTCTCCTTGAGCGAGGACTGCGCAGGGTATGGAAAGCCTATTATTTGACTTCAAACTAGACCATCCGACAATCCATTCGTGAACGCCACTATAGTTTCCAGAAAGTTTTACCGCCGCAGTGCCCCCTTTGAGGGCAATCCCCTAATTAGCGCCCTCGGTCGCAACCGCTGGTACAGTAGACGAGGCCTTTCGTTGTCTCCGCACATCTCAAATCCTATTCTGCAACAACCTAGAGGCGTACTATGCCGAATTTAGTCGTCCAGAAGGAAGTTATTGGTGGGCTGGGAACACAAAATGGATCCGACAGTAATGCTAACAATTATCTGGTTGAAAGGTATCAACTTTAGCTAGACACCTAATTGCCTAAACACTTGTGTTTTATGTCTGTCGTCGTGTTTGTTACCTGACGATCACGGCCGCTCTTTTGCAGTGTACTAAATGTTGTAGAGGGGTTAGTTCAAACCGCAATACGACTTCCATCCCTCTGCCCAGAGTACTGGGCATAACTGTGGAGTTTCTGTCCAACATACCAACTAAGAATCTTAATTTAGACTTTCCGTTTGGTTTAGCACAAAACATCTGAATGAGGACTGTGTAATAATAACCCATGCAAAATTAAACCTCATCGTTTTGAGATAAGTAATTCAGGGAAAGTTTCCAGGTGTACATCATTCTTGTGTTTCTGCACGGAATTATTTACGATCACCGTGTTAACGTGACACGAAGATTTTAGTGTTTTTACTTCCATATTCCTTAAGGAATGGAAGTATGGTGATGGCAAACAAAATCGTGTTCGAGAATATTGCAGATTCTGATTCTACTACACTCAAAACTTGAAAAAAAGTCGTTTTCCGAAAAGTGTCTGTGTGTGTGTCTGTAGATTTTTTTTCTATGGCAAACGATAACTGCCGCAAATTCAAACAGAATCAAATAATTTTTTGCATACAGCCCTGATTTGTAGAGTACTCGCGACCTATTGTTTTTGGTGAAGATCGGTTGAGGGAAAGGGGTAGTTTACCTGCAACAGTTTTTTTTTATCAAGGGAAATTTTTTTTTTGGCAAACGATAACAGCCGCAAATTCAAACAGAATTAAATAGTGTTTCGTATACAGCCCTGAATTGTAGAGTTCTCAAGACCTATTGTTTTTGGTGAAGATCGGTTAAGGGAAAGGGGTAGTTTACCTGCAACGTTTTTTAACAAGGGTATTTTCTATGGCAAACGATAACAGCCGCAAATTCAAACAGAATCAAATAATGTTTTGCATACAGCCCTGATTTGTAGAGTACTCAAGACATATTGTTTTTGGTGAAGATCGGTTAAGGGGAAGGGGTAGTTTACCTGCAACGTTTTTTTATCAAGCGTATTTTCTATGGCAAACGATAACTGCCGCAAATTCAAACAGAATCAAATAATTTTTTGCATACGTCCCTGAATTGTAGAGGTCTCAAGGACTTTCGATTTTGGTGAAGATCGGTTAAGGGGAAGGTGTAGTTTACCTGCAACCTTTTACGTTTTAACAAGAGTAAAGTACTTGAAAATTTATTTAAACTTTTCAAACAATGGTAATTGTTAAAAATAAAATAATTTTGTTGCCAGGCAATAAAATTAAAATTTTTTCATTTTAATGTAAATCATGTATAAGAGAAAATATATCGCGCTTAGCAGGCGATATTAAGATTTAAATATGATTCTTAGAATATGGAAGTCTTGTATGGTTCTCCATACCGATATTTTTGTTAAGGCATCAGACACATCGCTCGTTAGGTTTATCGATAAAATTCATATAGCGACAATATCGAAGTATAATCAGTGACTTTATCGGTTGTAGAATTTATCAGTAAATATAATTGGCGATAACTGTATAAAATGTATCGTTTTAATCAGGTACGGAAAATACTAACAGTGCGTACTTATATAACTACTTAATTTATGCACACTTATAGGAGTACATACAGACTTAAGTTTATATAATGAAACTCGTATATACAGACAGATGTTTCTGTGTATTTATTTTTACTTGATTAAGCGTGTGTTTGTATGAGAGGGAGAAGATAGTGAGAGTGGCAGAACGCAAGTTGTTAAGCGATATGATTGTCCTTCGTATCAATTCCGAGGAATAACCTGGTTAAAACAAAGCTTGTTTAATAGTAAGTGTAAAATGGCTGATAGAAAGTAATTTTATATTGTCACGGGAGAAAGTTCATTAACGAGAGGAAATTGTACACATTAATATTATTGATAAACCGTCCGGTACTTTCTATCGTAATCAATTACATTTTCCGTTCTTAGCGTGGGTATATATTTCACAACCGCCTAATTGCATTTCATTCTTATTCCATATTGTGTACTCTTCACGTTCAAGGCAATCTAGGCTGGTAAGGTTCCCATCTCTTCTCCCTCTGGCTAGTTAGGCGTCTTCTTGTTGAGCTTATGCCTTCTTGGGTTTATAGTAGTCCGTTTCTTCCATCCTTTGTGATTTATTTGTGAGGTTGTACAACTAGCCTCAGAAAGATTATTTCTTGTGCCCACGTTGTAATTGAGATTCATGCGTCAGTGTACTAGGGGAGAGGGCATTTATTTTACTTTCCGTAGAGGAAATCTTTTACAGGAGACGCTTATATTTATTTTATTTCTTTTATGTTTACCTGTAATTGTTATATTTGTTTTATAGAAAATTCCTAAAACCTTTTACGTAGTATGTTTTTCTTGACGTGTTCCTTAAACACAACACCATCGCCTAATAGTTATTAGTACTGACACTTATTGGAATAATTTCGTGTGCAATTATTAGATGATGTTCGTTCTTAGAGTTGAATATAATTTTTTTTGAAAAGTGAATACAGCAGGATATTCCTAATTTTTGTTACAAAGCGTAGTTCTCCGAACTATTTATTACTTGTTTGTTCGAATTAAAAAATCTAAAGTGTTTAGATATTAAACATTTAATTTTAACACTTTTTGATCGCATATCTACCTCCGTACACCGAAGCAGGTATAAGGAAATCTGTTATTTTTAATTGCGTTATAAAATTATTGCCAATCTTGTTTCCTGTGAGCAATGTTTATTTTTTTATTTATATTTATTTTTAGTGTGTTTCAATAAAGGTAGAATCGCCTAAAATATTGTTACGACGGTCTACTTGATCGCCGTAGGGTACAGTGGAAAACAAAATACAAGACACCAATTAAGTCACTAATCACCAGCTTTAATTTTCACAGTTAAACAGTTCGTAATTAACAACACAGTCTCTTGCAACAAATCAAATAAAAATTGTTCACACGCACTAAAATGTCAACTAATATAAAACACAATTGTATTACGATTATACCGCCCGATTATAAAACACAACACTTCAATAATAACCACTTGAACGCACACAGTATCGCCCGACAATAAACTCGAACCGCACTGTTATATATCGCAACTATAACTGAAACTGAACGTCGTTGAGTACTGGTATTTATACCCCCCCCCCCCGAAATACTATATTATTCCATACTGTGCATTATTCCAATGTGCATTAACAATAAAGGAAAACAGTAGAGCGTAATTCATTGCGGCCTTGACACAGTTCGCGCGGCTTCTGCACAGTCTAGCTAATGCGTCGAGAATCACGTACGCCACACATATTCAGCTGGATTCATCTGGAACATTCGATAAACACGTAGCTTGTTCTGTAATGTCGTAACAATATGATATTAAAGTGTGACTTGATTTCGTATTTTAGGGACTGGAATTTTTTTTCGTCAAATGGAAGAATTTTTCTGTTGACACTACGAAAATTTTATGGGAAAATTAAGACTAGTAAATAGTAAATATTCTTTAACAAATTTAACACCTGACAGTCGTATAAGGTTTGTTGTAGTGGATAAGAGGCTACTTCTGTTCGTCTTGTATTAAAAACCCTAGCGTGACAGCCGTATGTAGGCCTAGGGTAGCGATATTTTATAGAAGGGTGTGAGTGCTTATTACATATTACTTTACCGTAGTTGTCCGGGGTTCATGCATCTGCCAGCTGTCCTATTATGTTTACGATGTTGGACGAACACCGTACAGACGTCTCGTAATTATTGAGCCCCCGCAGCCTTCGCCAGTGAAAGCGAGACGGTTAGACACTAACCCTATCCTTAGGCCTATATTACAGCGTGTCAGTTCACCTAATTCCTAACGTATATAGTGGAGGCTATGTAAAGATTTGTATGGTCTGTGTATCGCGTACAAGGTAGAAGAATAACTCGGATATTCTTATGCAAATATCAGTACATCCATGTATGCTAAATCCCTACTACGAGTATTTGAATAAATAAAAATAAATACTTAAATAGCAAAGCATTTGTACTATTGAATAATATATTAGTGTATTACGTGAGGCATGACAAAGGGCCTATCTGCCGATTTTGAGTTAGTGTCCATGTAATTTTTTGATTCCTTTTGCTATAGCTTCTAAAAGGTTCTAGAACAAAGTTAAGGAAACATTTTGGTCCGCTCTCACCCCTAAAGGGTTGAAAACTACCCCTAAATGGTTGAAAATATGAAATGACGCGATGATGCATTTTGAAGCCCTGAAATTAGGTACTTATAGGTTTTTGGGAGTGCTGATTATGATTCTGACTTCCAAAATTATATTCAACGCAAAGCGTAGTTTTTAAAGGGTTGAAGCAGACTATAATCAGGGGGTATAATTACTAAACTTCGCGAGAATGCCGGTCAAAGCCTCGAAAGTGAGTACCTATAGGTTTTTGGGGATTCTGACGTCCAAAATTATATTCGACGCAAAGCGTACTTTTTAAAGGGTTGAAGCAGACTATAATCAGGGGTGTAAATATTAAACTTCTCGAGAATGCCGGTCAAAGCCTCGAAAGTGAGTACCTATAGGTTTTTGGGAGTGCTAATTACGATTTTGACGTCAAGGAATACATTCGACGCAAGGGTTCGACTTGAAAGGATTGAAAACCACCCCTAAAGGGTTGAAAACGTGAAACAACGCGAGGATGTACTTTGAAGTCCTGAAATTGGGTACATTCAAAATTCAAAAGTTCAAAATTCAATCGAAAAAAATATATATTTCATCCATACTTACAAAATCAAAGAAAAGTTGAACCATAAACATTATATTATTAAATTAAATATTCGATTGATATAACGAACCAGCAGTACAGACAGTGACAAATTGCAACAGATATTGTTTTGTTTACAATAGACGTTAAAAAATTAAAAATAATACTTAATTCTATTGTCAATTTGAAAAAAGTTTAGTTTAGTATAAATTAATATACTCTCAGGACCGCACCCGAACATATAACGTTCGATAACAAAATCTAACTGTTGGAGCGCGTTTACATTTTTGGTCATAACACGGGCAATATTTAAGAACAAATTTTCAATCAAAATGCATTTTATAGGAAATTTAGAGAGCTACATTGTCCTATGCACTATAGTAAAAAAACCTACTATTCACTAGATATGTCGCGTAGAATTCAAAAATGTTTTACACGATGTCGGCAAAATACACATTTAAACTGCTTTAACTCATAGAGTTTTAGTCATAAAGGAATCAAACAAAATTTAAAAGTTTTGTTATTAGATAAGCTTTATTTTTGACTCATAACAATTTTTTGATAAAACGTATTGTTACTGAGATATTTAATGAAAAACCGAATTTTGATGAAAATCCAAAAACTTGAATTTTCATAAAACGTTACGTGTTACTGTACAGCAATACATATACCCTATAGTTAAAAAAAATTGAGGACATTGATAATATAATAGGCAACCGAAAACTACAGTATCTCGGCTTAATATGCATATTTGACAAAATGGCGGACGTCCCTTTTTAAATTTCTTGGAAAAAATTTGCAGAAATTATGATATTTTCCTACATAACTTCGTAATGTTTTAAGGTTTACAAGTAATTAACAGAGATTTCATTTGATACTAATATGGTTACGATCGAACAATTTTTCACCGAGATATATCAGTTTTAAGCACGTAATTTGATCAAAAACCGGTGAATCGCCATTTTGTTTTGGCTGTGTCTCGAGAACCATTTGACATAAGGAAACCAAAAAATGTGGAAAATGTTCGGCTGGTAATAAGCTTTAAGTTTGAGTTATAAAAATGTTTCGCTAAATGGCGTCGTTTTTTAGTTATTTGCAGATTAATTTTGAAAAAAACGCGTTTTTTTTGCAAAACTTTGAACCCTTGTAACTCGCAAACAGCACATTTTTTCGAAAAAGTGTATACCACCTTTTTGGTTAGAATGTAATTCTCTATCGGGTCCCGGGGTTAATTAAATTTTGTTTTTTTCACCCCAGAAAAAGGGGTGAAAACAACCCCTAAATTTAAGAGCGGGCCAAAATATTTCCTTAACTTTATATTATAACCCTTTATGAAGATTTTTCAAAAAAAAAATCAGAAGGATCCATGGATACTAACTCAAAATCTGCAGAAAATTCCTGACGTAATAGACTATATCACCGAGATGTTATTCCGCATAGAGACAACTAGAACGTTTCGATTGCCTTAACATGATGAACATAACCTGTTTGTACTTGAACAAAAATTAATTCAGCACTGAATTATGTTGTTTACAAATAGTGTGTCCTCTTAATTATCATTAGCATTTTAACTTATTCGTTGCTGAACATATGACTCCTTACTCCTTCTCCATCGAGTTATGAGTTATCTCAAGAAAAACAGCTACGTAAGGCGGAATCTCGGTGTGTGCCAAGTTCGAGAGATCAAACGATAAACGATAGTTCAAAAGTAATGTTGTTGAAGAAGAAGAAAAAATCTGTTTATAGGCGAACAAGTGTAACTGGGAAAATTCTTTTTCTTTGAAAGTGCCTGTTTAATCTCCATTATAGTTTGCATAAATTATCATGTGAAACATGAGAGATGTTTTATCCTAAAGAACGTGTAAATAAAATTGCTTGAATTTAACTTGTTTCTTTCCCGTTTCCATCTGATGAATAAATTATTTAGTTAATCATCCAAAATAAAATTCAGATTATCGGGATTATAAAGCATAACCTTGGCAATGAACGTACAAATTTCTTTGTCCCTTATTCCTTTGTAAGTAACTCGTTGCGTTTCCTGCAGGTCTCCCAGGTAATATCTTCAAATAAATACACTGCAAGTAGGTTTATTTTCACCTGACGCACGTTTCACAGAAAATTATTGTAAGCAAAATTACACATATTGTAAGCAAAACATTCAATTACAATTCAAATAAACCTCTGAAGATACAGAATAATTTCAGAACATAATATAGAATATAATAAACCTATTTGTAGATATTAAAAATTTCTTTGTATACACTATAGTACAACCACACACATAGATTTCGACATCATGTTACGCGGGCATTACAGTTTGCCGTGTTAGGCCTAACAAAATTTTAATTAACACATGTCGCCGTAAACCCAAATCTGACTCTGATACATTACATTATCTGACCAACTCTGCAGGAAACACATTTAGTCTTGGCTTTATTTTGAAACGGCTCGCATCCTCTACTTGTTACGACATCGTTTCGTCAATTAGATCGCAATCGTTTTGTTGCTACAATCATATCTAAAACTATACAATTGAGCCTTTATTTAACCTAAATAGGTAACAGTCGGATTTACTAAACTCTAGTTATCTGGTAGCGCGTTACTCGAGAATCGCCTGTCATAATACGTGAGTGTGATGTGTTTCAGAGGTAGTAAACAGATAAATATATAACGACCGCGCTCAGTTATTTTCGTGTCCGTGATGACGTCATTAAGACCGGTACAAACGATTTTTTCACGTCCGTTTACTGTAAATAGCCCCCCGCCATTTGGCGCCCACTACACGCTGAATCATGGGCGAGGTTCCCATATGTTTGAGTTTTTCGTATAAGGCCACGTAAGTACACACACATATCCCTTATACATATTCATCAAACATGTACACATTCACATTCTCGCACATACACACTGTATCATATGTACGTTGCACGCATGTTATGTGTATGTATGTAGGCCTATTTATAAAAAAAAAGTTTCTTGTTTGTGTTATTCAGCAAGCACCAAATATATTCAAAATTGTTTTCACAATTATATTTTTCTCTGAGATCTCCTTACAAGCCACTGTAAATGGTTTGTGCTTTGAATTAGTTTCAATTTTCAATTTTCCAGCTGTTTACTTCTCTTCAGTTCAGATGTTCAACCCATTTTCGGGTTTACACGCGTCGTTATATCCTTTACGCTTATTTCTTCATTGATCCGTCTCTCTTCAGTTTCCTTCTCTCATTATTATGTTCTCTGTCTTTTGAGAGAAATAATTCACACCGGGCGCTGTTCGAAGTTGGTCCTCACATTTCAGAACAACAAAATAACCAATTGTGCTTATCGCTAACATTTAAATGACACTATTTGACTACACCTCGATTAGTAGACTACACCTCGCTTTTTCTGTAGGGGGGTCTGGTTTTGTCTTTTTGTATACGTTGCAGTGCCTAAAATAACATGTTAACTGGGCGACAATGGTGTCGCCTAGTGCCGAGGTTTTGTCGCCCAGTGGCCGTGGCTGGTGCCGGCAAAAAGTTTAAGAAAAACGGTAAAAAAACGAAAAAATTTAAAAATTTTACAAGTTACTTTAAAAATTAGCCTGCCGCAGATAAGAACAGGAGAATAACAATAAAGCTAATTTCGAAAGAAAGAGATAGTAGACTCTATTCTACTCTCTCACTCTTCTGAGCAGACGGGCTAAGTGAGATGGTGGCTGGGGAGCCAACGGAGGTGTGGAATGGCAGGAAGTGCGCGCGCGTGTCTGTGTGTGTGTGTGTGACGTGCCGACGTGAACTTCCTAGGAGACGTAGAGTAAACTCTTCTTTAGTTTCAACTAAGCGACGCTGGGTTGCAGTAAGAAAAGAGATTGTCTTGAGCTGCAAAGTATTTATTTCTCAAAGACTAGCCGATGATCAAAGAGAAATATCAAAACGAATCAAAAACTTCGTAAATGCAAGAACGCCTACTGAAGTTGTCAAAGCAGCTCGCACTGACGTGGAGAACATTTTTGGTAAAGATAAAGTATCAGATTTTACAGATGATGTAGAGTTGTACGCGGTGGAAAAACTTCCTCCTTCGTCTATAATGACATCCTCAACAGCGAAACTGTACCATTGTTTAAAGGTTTCCCAACCTCATTCCACTTTTAGTAAGTTAGTACAATCGTATGTCTCTCTAACACCACACTGCTGGTCCTGAGAGGGCGGTATCTGTGCACACAACTTTAAAAACAAATAAGCAATCAAGCCTATCAAGAGAAGCTCTCAATTTAAGGATGTACATCGCTCTAAATGGAGTTGGAACTGCCTTTTTTGACCCGAGGCCAGCTGTAGCGAAATTTCTTGAGAAAAAAAGAAAGAAGAAGGAAGCTTCCTGACCAGGAACTCTACCAGGACCATGAGTTTGTCAAAAAGTTTTTCGCAAAAGACAGTACCCTGTAAATATAAATTGTGTTTAAATTTGAAAGATTACCTATTTCTTTATTTGAAAAGTTTAGTAGTACAATTTACAAATCTTTACCGTAACTGTATTTCTACATGTGCCTAATAAAACATAACTAAGTAACAACGCAAAGAAATTGTTTTCATTCTAAAATTGTGTATTCTTCCTAAAATGCCTCTAGGGAAGAAACATTATAGAGGCTTCAAATCTGTTTAAGTAGGGCTTAAAATCACGCCTTTAAGCTTCAAAATTTTCCCGGGGGGGGGGCACTGAATGTCGCCCAGTGAAAATCCCTTAAAATATGCTCTGATACGTTGTGCAGGAGACGGTAGAAAAAACTCGAACGTTTGTTGACTCTCGTTACTTACTGATTCACATGGTGCGTCTAGAAGTATCGTACAGTAATCCTTACAGGTGAAAGCCAGCTATTGTCAGCTTCTGTTTACAAACATTGTTTTGTTAAAGGGATTATAATTGTGCCAGTGCTCGTTCAAAGGGCATTGCAAACGTGATCTGTGTTTGCGCGTGTGCGTGTATAGTATTGACGCCGTCAAGGAATACCTTAAAAGTAGAATCTTTTTAAAGAGAACGGCAATAACACAATAAAAACTGCGTTTCTGAAACAATGTTTTAGAAGGTACTTATCGACTGAATTGATTTACCTATACGGTATTTCATATTTCAAACGTATACACAAATGCCGTGTAATAAACCTGTTTTTATGTTTAAAAATATACTCACTACTGTATTAGCGTACAAAGCTGAAAAACAATACAATGATATAAAAATTAAGA
This sequence comes from Magicicada septendecula, assembly GCA_034769895.1. Classification (NCBI taxonomy): domain Eukaryota; kingdom Metazoa; phylum Arthropoda; class Insecta; order Hemiptera; family Cicadidae; genus Magicicada; species Magicicada septendecula. Next base: position 191,707,125 of record CM068375.1, on the reverse strand, counting down.
GAATAACAAAATTCGTCAACTTTTCTCGACCGCTTGGGGGGGGGGTCCGATCCCGTTTGTCGCCCCCGTAAATACGCCCCTGAACTTACTTAAAACGAAACATTTCGTCGATTATTTATTTTAAATTAATAAGGGCGCATGAGCGTATGAACTACAAACTTTGACGTCAACAAAAATGGGTGTGATCATGTATTATTCTTACGGCGTACACTTTAGTGTATACTGATAACGGTTGGTCATCGTCGGTTGGTACGATAGGGGCAAAGACGGAATAGAGTAATTTATTTTTAACGTCCTGCAATAAGGCTATAGTTTGGTCGTTATTGTGGCGGACAGCAGTAATGTATGGCAGTAATTAATTATAAACTGAGCCGGCGTGTTACTGTCGTTTGTATTCCCCGCACAGCCACGATATAACCACGCAATCGTGATACCACTGTGACTCTACTGAAACTTTCACGATCACGCGATAAAAGTCGACTTTACCAAAAATTCTATTAATAAAATCGTGTGCAGACATAAAAAACAAGACTTTGCACTGTGCGGACAACACAGTAGGCTACTGACTGCGCTAAAAGCAAACCACTTGCAGAGAATGTTAATGACGATGGCGCAAATACGTGTAACAAAACGTGTCATCAGAATAGACAAAATACGTCTCGAGAAGTAAACATTTTTGAGATGAACGTTTTGCTAGAGCTGATCACTCCAGTGCTACTTCGGACATCCCACACCTCTCCGCCCTTTTGGCTTATAATTCAATCGTAAAATTATAATACTTATTTCGAAATTAATTATAATACTTACTTTATTCTTGAATTTCCTTTATTTAATAGACAAAAAATATTTTTACACAAAAAACTACCATCATAGGAAATTTGAAACGAAATTTATTTGCTATAAATCTACTGATCTGTTAAAAGAGGAGTAGTTATTTTAATGATTATAAATATAAATTATTTAATTATAATTATTGTTAATTTAATGAAATTAGAAATTTGATAACTTCAACATTTTTGGCAACCAGTAGAAGACGTTCTTTAATTATCTGTTATTTATTTGTATATACAGTATGTATTTCGAAAGTTTCCCTAAGGTTAATATATTGATAGACCTTTAGAGACTTATTTAAATAAATAACATATGGACTTTAATAAATTACGGGTATAATTAAATAATGTGTATTTTCCTTTACATCATCAGCTGGTTTTATTTCAATGTTCGTTTCGCACTATACCTAATGAAGGTAGTTCAGATACTGAAGTACGTATTACGTTGAAAAAAAATATATTCTTTTGTTAAATCTTTTGATTTATTTATAAGGTTAACACGGTGTCTTAATACAATTATATCCCACGTAAACATAAGGGCACTTGTGGTTGTAAAGTGCAATTGTAGATGGGGGTTCAGAACTGTGGTACTCATGTGAGAGACGACTGGTATATTTTGACTGCAGGCGAACGTTTAAAACGAAGCGTACACAGAATTAGTTTGCGGTGGTTCTTCCTTGGTTTTATTTTGTATACCACATGTGTGCGTGCCGGGCCAGCCACCTTTGGTAAGCCGGTCTTCAAAGCGGAAGTCATAACTATTCACTACTGGTGTAGCACAGTTTGTGTCAGACGCAGGGCTTGCGTCGATATCGCGCTTGCGCACACGGATTTGTTGAACTTCTTAACGCATTTAAAAGCTACAAGAATCGTATTAAGTATAAACAACTTGCGATCCATCAATACTCAATGCCTGCTTAACATCGGCATCTTTCTTTCGCTTTAAATCATAAATTTCTTGCGATCTCTATCTGATATCTCAACACTATTTTAACTAAATTTTAAATAATTTTATTATTTTGCTTTATTTTATATTTCTTGGTTATTATATTCATCGCACAAACAAACAAACACTGGATGTTTCTGTTTCTACAGCTTAAATTATTTTATGATTAATAATGACGTCGTCGTGCAGTCGTCAAAAGCCCTCAATGAGAGAAAACAAAATTATAGAAATAATTTAGAAGAAGAGACAGTTTATTTTATTGTCAATGAAACAGCGAGCTAATTATTCATAAAGTCTGTGTATGAATTTCGATACTGTAGATTAATTTTTGTCCGTTACAAATACGCTGTAACTTACACCATCATGAATTGCTCGAATTTTAAGGGATCCCTCATGAACTCAGATCGCGTTTTATCATCCGCCATGGTCCCACGTAGTGCAAATAAAACAAAACAAATTGTTGTCGGTCGAAGTATCTGTTGGATTTTCAGACCTTCACGACCTCTGTTGAACTATGCCTACATTTTCTTATTGTTTCAGTCTTGTCTTATTATGTTTTGTCGCGCGTTTGCCCGATCGATGATCGCGGATGATCTCGGCATTCTGTTTCTTTTGTACAATTGAAGTCAATCATAACATGTCACTTAATAATGTATATGAATGATTATTATAATATTGTCCTGTCGAGCTAGGTATGTATACATCTCCTGTCTTTTATTCAGTCTTAAGAACTGCGAAAGGCACCTTGAGGTCAGCTAGCACTCTGCGTTTCAGTCTCCGCCCTCGTACAGGGGCGTATTTATGGGGGGACGAACGGGACCAGACCCCGTCAGAGGATCGGGAAAATCGACAAGTTTTGTTAATCTCTTAATTTTTAGGCTGTTTTAATATTCTTTAGCTGTATACGCTACCATAGTAGTAACTTTTTTTTTATGCAAACAGTATAAGAGTATACGTTTGAGATACGAAATACGCGTATAGGAAAATCAATTCAATCAATCAGTATCTAGAAACACTGTGTCAATAACGCGTGTTTTTATTGTCTTATTACCGTTTACTTTAATGGAACTGACTTCAGCTTGATATCACACGTTTTTCAGCCACTTTAAAGATAGTAATGTTAGTAATGTTGAATAGTCTTAAAATGGCGGATTTGATCAAGGTCTGCTCCGACTTTCACATTTCCATTATTTTTGGACGTAATTTCATCTCCTTTCTATGGATATGTTCCATTGTTTTCTGTGGACTGTGTAAATCATTCATATTTATCAGTTATTATAATTTCTCTTCTGAGTTAGAATTTACCGATTTCTTCTAATATTGTCGTTTCACATCCTTTTCGTCCTCCACAGTCCTTTAAGTCCATGTACCGTCAGGTTATCGTCGTACCTTATTAGTTCATTTCGTTTACAGATTACTTAATTTCGTTTACTTCAAAAAGTAAATAGTTAAATGTGTAGTGCCACGTTATTTATTTCTCTACTCTTAACTACAAATGTTTAAAGAATTTTTGAAGCTTTCATTAAACAATATTTAATAAGAAGTGTTATTTTTTCAGTATTCGTCGTATACAGGAAAACCAAGGTTTACAGAATCTTGTGTATCTTGACTGTAACCCGTAAAAATTTGGAAGCAAACCTATTCTTACAGAAGTATTTTGTTCAATGTAAGATACACAGTTTAGTTTATTTTTTTTTGTAATGTTGCCTACTTTTCTCTTAATTGTCGAAAACTATTTAAACTGGAAAGATAACTTGCTAATGTTTACGCTTTGCTTCAGGAGCATACATAGGCTATATATTTAACATAATTCCTACAACGGGTGTTGCTATATTAGATGCTGCAATAATGGTCTAATTTGTCACTCAGAAAGCATTAATCAGTGTATATGATCTAAAGGTTTTTATGGATTTCTAGAAATTCTTCTTTATTGACTGTTCAGAAGTTTCAGTGTCCTAAATGTGCAAGACAGCTTGAAGCATACAGTGATTTCTACTGGCGATAACGTAGGTGTAACGTATTGTATATTAGAAAACAGTACACAGAACAACGCATGGTTTTTATAAATTAATTTTTATAAATGTGACTGAGAAACAACAGCTTTATTTTTAACATTGGCCCACTTTAATCTCTTTTTAAATGTTAAAATAAACACTGGTGTGTGCGTGTGTGTGTGCGCGCGCGCGCGCGTGTCTGGAGTTTCCAACCAAGACTAAAACTGGCAGTGCCAACCGATCCGGCCGCCACTGTGTAAAATTTTGAGTTAGTAATTCTATAGACCGTGTCGTCCTATGTGTGAGTGTGTTTTGAAATATACCACAATAGAAAACAAGGTGTGTGTGTGTGTGTGTGTGTGTGTGTGTGTGTGTGTGTGTGTGTGTGTGTGTGTGTGTTGTAGGTAGGAGTTGGGAACTGTGTTTACAGCGAATAAGACTGAGCAGTAAAGGGATTAATTTTAGTTTATTAGTGGAAGCGTCCAAGAAGAGAGGAAAATATGCGCACGATACTGAGGCCTTTATGTTTTGGCATGTTCTCAACTCTAGGAGGCTGTGTGTTTCCACGGTTATGAATCCGCCTTCGCTAAATGACCGGTCGCAAGTTCGATTTTGGAAATCACAAAAGCAATTCCACACGTTCGTGAGGAGGTGGTTACGTACTTAACAATAAATAGAGAACGCTCAATAAACTCTGAATGAAGCGTCAAGGAAATATTGCATTCTTTTTGTGTTTTAGATTTATGACAACAAGCAGAATCGTATTGCAATCTTTGGCAGAGGTAAAGATCATTTTTATAATCATAATTGATATTCTTTACCGTTAAAATTTAAATTCTATGAAACTCTATTTTTTTAAATGAGAAATTATGTAACTAACTTCGATGATTATGTAAAATGCAGTTCGTAAAAGTAATCGAATGTCTGTCTATCTATTTATTTGTATAAGAGGTTTTAAGATGTCAATGTCATTTAAAATCTTTACAGGTACAAAGAGATATTTATTATATTGCATCAGATCTTCTAGCACATCATCCAACCATCTTAAATTTGGCTCCTCTTTCTGCTTTTATAGACTTACGCCCTCAGGATTTTCTTTGGCATACGCTGATCATCCATCCGGTCTAGGTGACCTAGCCATAGTATTCGTTGAGCCTTTACGAATCTTACAATGGCCTCATGCTCCAATAGCTCATCTATCTCCTGGTTATTTCGTATACTCCACTAGTCATCTTCTATAACCGGGCCATACAGACGTCTTACAATCTTTCTGTCAAACCTTCATAGCGTTCGTTGTTCCTTTTTTAATTTTCATGTCTCGCCTCCATGAGTAACAACCGGATTTGTTTGAATACATCTGTTATCAAGCCTGAACTTAAAGCAGTGATCAGCGTACATATAATTTTTCAAATCGTCTCAGAAAAAATAAGTTTCATCCTAAACCTAAATAATCATCTCCTTGTCTTTCGGTTTTTGTGGCTATGTTCGTTTCGTGTCGTCAGATTGCGAAGATAGTCTCGTGAGACTTCCCCAATGGACAGTCACCAACAATAACACCAAATGTATCTCGCTAATGAAGTCATCCCCGTTTTTTAGTTCTGATAACATGAACAAACCAATCGGGTACTTTTCCCGCATTTCTAGTAGGTATGATATGTCAAGCCAACGTCTCTAGGTCTTTAAAGTGCTACCCCCATCAAACTGGAGTCACTCTTGGCTTTTCCTTTGTTCAGCCTCTATACCTTGCGGTAGAAGAGGATTGGAATAAGTGAAGTAAAGTGAACAAACGTTCTATGCTTTTACCACATGTTTTTGTATATCCCACTGTGCGTGCGTTAGAGCGTGTGTTGTACACAAGTAGGCATATATTTTGGTTTACTAACAACATGTATTCACATATGTGTCTTATTTATTTATTCGTTAAAAGTAAAGAAACCTCCCTTGAACATAATTCGTAATGAAGAAATCGCCTTTGAGTGTCTTGTTTTACTCTAAAACTAAACAGAAATACATTTTGTAGTAGGCCTATACGAAATCCTACACGATACATCTGGCACGAACGAGATTCTCTGTTCTTACTTATTGTTTTTTATTTATTTGTATAATTATCCTGTATTGTCTGTATCTCGCAATACACATCTATAATATCTGTATTTGTATAAGTATCCTGTATCCTGAAATCGTTTATAACGACTCCAACGGATCTCAGAAACGCGGAGAGTAAAGACGGTACATGAAGAACCGCTTTGTAACCGCTTTGCTAATCTTTAAATTTTGTCTTTCATAATTGTATGTGCTATTTTTTCTATTTTTAAGATTTTAAAAATGTAGTGAAATATCGTAAGAAGAATGATAAAGAGCAATAACATTTTTCAGCAATTTGATGTACCCAGTTTGAACAAAACTGTGATTTTTTCCACGTGTTCTTCTTTTTTTAATATAAATCTTTTGTAAAGGAGAAACGTTTACATTATTTTTGTCTGAATTTCGTAATGAAAGAAATTACTGAGAATAATTAGACCAGCTGTGATAACATGTAAAACTGTTTGAAGTTGTAATTCATTATTATCGTCATTATCATCGTTGTCACGATAGTTTTCGTCGTCTTCAACGCAATAATTTGTGCCTGTTTTTGCAAATTTCTGACACAATGAAACATGACAAGATCATTTTTTACAAATTTTATGCCCTGAGATTATAAACGTACATCTTCCCTGTTGCTGGTCTTAATATAATGTGGAAATATTATGTTTGTTGTTTCAACTCTCGTAAAGATACCTCTACGTTGAAATTGTAAACGTGAACAGACTGACTGTTAGTAACAGGAGCGGGTCCAGCAAGCAATTTGTGGGGGGGGGGAGAATTGGATTTTGAGGATGGATGACTCTATGCTGTGCGGATTAACGCGTCTGAGGTGATAAGCAATACGTAGCCAAGTACCGAGATTTCTTCTGAGTTCCTGGCCCAAGACGCAGTGTTTGCTCTTTACAGGGCCTACAGCTGGTGGTCGGACTTAAGATATAAATGATAGGAATGAATGAAGATAATAATGCAGTGTGTTATTATCAGCACAACAAGTTTGTTAACGTACAAGTGCAATATCGTATCTGTGTTTGTCAGTTCATTGTTATTTTAATAATATTCACTTACAGTTCAAAATACGCACTACTCATTTATGCTATGTATCAATCAAAAATTAATATGGTGGTAAGGTACAGATATAATGTAAAGTAATTTTCGAGTAAAATCAATGAACCTACGTATGTGATATGAATTTTGCATCGTAGTTTCATACACAAAACCATTCTGCAATCACAAGACGACGAAAAAATTTCGTCTTAAGTGGCCATTTGGGAGGGGGCTATTCCTCCCATCCCCCCGGTGGATCCGCGCCTGGTTACTGTCACGCGTTGTATGATGCATATTGGAGTGTAGTGTAGCATGAATGCATACAGTTGTACCATAAATTATGATACGTTGTGAAAAAAATGTTTATATCACAGAATAAATACTTTAGATATTGAATAATTTGAAATCCGAACAATATTAGTAGGAAAACTTAAAGAAAACAGTAGCATTGCTTGCGAACTGCTGGGCACTTGCACCGTCTTGTGTTGCCGGCTCAGACATCGACAATGTTTTACTCCGTACGGAAATTTACCTCGTACTAGTTGTCACTGTACAAAATGTAGAGGGGGGACACATTCGTCCGTCCAATGTGTTGCCGGTGTATAAACCGGCAAAACGCTCAGTTAGCAGCTACGTTCGTTTTTGGAACTGACGTGCAGCAGACACTACGTAGCTATTTGTGTTTTGGTTCGTTTAGTCATGTGTTTCTCTGTTTGTCTTTATTATTTTTAATTCGATTATTTGTGTTCTGATTTATTCTGTGTAAGCATAATGAGAGTCCGATCCCGTTGAACCGGGACTCTCTTCGTCTCCCAGCGAATGATAGAAAATGCTCTAAAAAGAACACTTGGTACAAGAAAAATTCGAATTAATTTTTAGATCAAGTTTTAGGCCTATCACAACCGGCAAGAGGCGTTATGTACAAACGCCACGCCACTGATTGTGATTGTGGTATAGTGTGGTTTAGTAGGATATCAACACCCGTGAGTGGTTTCCCTCCATCGTACAAGGCGACGGCAAGGCATTCGTTGGTACTCGTTCTAATGAAATGCCTCTACCTAACCGGTTGGAAGCTCTGTTAAACCAGAGTTTTTGTATACCGTTGAGACAGTCTTCCGAGTAGACAGTGCGAGATATACCTCATATGCACTAACTATTAGGTATATCTCGTATATACCGAAGGAAGATATGTAACGTACAGAGATAATTGAGACCTGCAGAGTGTGGCGTTCGAATGAAGATGACGAAGTAACAACATTACGGCACGTGTAACCGTCTCGAACACCTTTCATCCACACCTACGCATTCTGGTCGCCACACACCTTAGATTCATTTCTGTCTCCTATTAGTTAGTTGGTATGTCAACTGTGGGCGGGGGAGAGGTAGCGAACGTATGTCAGCAGGCTGAGAACACAAAGTCGTTAATCGTCCCAGTAACAAAGTGTTGTGTTCACAGACCAGAACACCATTGAGGACACTGGTCTTGATTCTGACAGTCCTAACAACTATCATATTCGGTAAATACCACTAATACTGTAACGTAAGATAGAAATAATTTTAATACAGCAGTAATATTTAAGTTCGAAATACTGTACGTCTTACCGTCTTGAAATCAAACCGTAGTTTTTTGTCTTTACACACTGTTTTCTTGACAGCCCTGGTTTTACTGGCGGAAGTAAGAAGACCAGTTATGAAAGAGGCGTCCCCCAAATCTGGCTCCACGTCGTATATAAAATAGTACAAGTGTAAGGAAAATGTCCGCGAAACGGCGCTCTCTTGGCTTTTATTGGCTCCTAGCAGCGAGTTTGTTAAGCGTTGATGTATTGCGATCTTGCCTAGTCGGCGGTATGCAGGCGCATGTCACACTACAATGACATACCCGAAACACTTCAGTGCTTTTTTCAGTTTACAACAAAGACAAACCCGTCTACAGCATTAATCCTAGCAGTATTCTGGTTTATCGTTTACATAACTATTTTACAGGAAAATTAATCTGCTTAGCGAAACATAACACATCGTATGAAGGAGGCCTCCCTGTGAAGTAAGCATTTTCTAAAGTAGCTGTGTGTATCCACTCTTTCGTACGTACGGCTTAGAATCTCGCTCTAATCAACAAAGAAGAGATTGGGGCTAATTAAATTAGAATATTTAGCGCTACAACTGTATTTTGCAGAAACATAAAATGGATAAAGGTATACGACCATTAACCAAGCACGCCAAAGTTTAGTAAAAACCGGAGAATATAACTCGTATACAATCGACTGTCAGAATCTAATGAGTACCAAGGCTATCGAACACTGTACGTTCTGACTATCGCTTCGGACAAGCTGCACGTAGATGAGCCGATCGTTTTTCATTTTAATGGTTTTAGAACTTTGTTCATTAATATTGCAATGGTACAAATCTGAATTTAAACAGTGACATTTTTTTAATATTGTAGAGCTTATATTTAACGGAGTAAACATATTACGGAATATGGAATAAATTTTTAGTTTATGTAAATTACAAAAATATTGTAATGTAATTGTATTCATTTAATAATGTGAGTCGGATACAAAATCTCGGTCATAGAATATGTCAATGTTTGTATTACTGATGTATCCCCGAAACCCAGACAATAATTGTTGTAGACAACATTTGTACAAATAACTGGGAAACGTGTTTAATCAGAATACTACAACACAGAAATCACTTTATTTGAAATAATTCTCTTCTGGATTTGCACAGCATACCGTCCCAAGCGCCACCTATGCCTATACGGGCATCGTTCACTTCTAGTTTGTGCGCTTCTACGTTTCGCGGTCTTCGTATCTTCCGACTCTCGGGTGATGTCTACTTAAGTATCCACTTTGGCCATCGTGCGTCCCCCCATTCTCATTTCAGCCATCTTTCTCTAATAGGAGCACTGTAGTCTCTCCCACTTGCATCCGTCATCTGATCTCCTCGTTACAGATACTTTGCAGTCTCGGTATTCCTGCACTGCTTGACAGCATTAGCCGCAACGTTCGAGCTCCAAAATTCCGATTCACAACGTAGCACTGGCTCTATTGCTGATTTCTGAATGCGTTTTTTAAACCCGTATGGAAATGTTTTTGCCCCACCGTATGGAATTTAACCTCCGTATACCTTTACGACTTTGTTCTGCTAGTGATTTGATTTCCATTTATTCTATACCTTCGTTTGTGATCGTCAACTCCGCATATTTGAATTCATTGACTCGTATCACTTGCTCTTGATCTGTGTTGAAAACTGCGCATCTGATTTGCTACCAGGTACTCTTGTCTTATCAGCATTGACTTTAAGGCCATTTTCGCAGGTGTTGTAAAGTCTCTTTAGCAGAAATTCGAGATCGAAAGAATCTTGTGCCATTACCATCTGTTCATTCGCGAAACTGTGTGTAAACAAATGGTTCTCTCCATTAGGCGTGCCCATCCTCCATCACGTTGTTTTCCACTGTCTTAGTGTTATCTCCAGAGCGGAGAAAGGTTGGACCCTCTGTCTCAGTCCTTTTGTTACAGTATTAATGGGGAAAGAACAGGAAAATTGTTGCCAGAAAAAATTGTACGAAAATAAAGATCCCAACATATGTAACAAAACTGGTTGTGGATACTAATGTGATCATATGGTGAAATTAATATAACCACCGTTAATTGACAGAGTCATCATCTTCACGGATTAAAGCAAGGATGGTTTGTTCCCGTCTCAAATAGGCAAAGATTAGAGCTGGTCATTCCAGCGCTTCCTCGGAGGTCCCACACCTCTCCGTCCCCTCGGCTTATAGTTCCAGAGTTGTTTGGGGGATGCGGCAGTCATCCATTCGGCAAAGATGTTCCCACCTATTCAGCCAATACTGAGGGATCCTGTCGAGTATACTCATAATATTCAGTTCCTACCGGATATCTGTGTGTTAATGAACAGAGTAATTTATAAATACCGCTAATACATTTTCTGACTGTAGCGGTGTTACAGTGTAACGCCGCATTGATAATAAACATAAGTTGTTTCTGATTAACACGGTCAATAAATTATAATTAAATTAAAATTATATTGCTTGCAGTGCTCAATAACTACTCAATGTTGGCACGAAATAAACATTTATAGTATGAATTATTTCTTTCATTTCGAAAATAGTTAACTTCACAATTTTCGTATATGCAGATGATGGTACATTAATTTTCAGTGAACAGTGAAGTGTAGAATACGTGTTGTAATTACATTTTTACAAATCTGTAGCTCTCTTTTTTCCCTGTATACGTAAGCGAATGCATAACGATTAATCGATTTATTTTAATGTGTCCTAGATGTTCTTGGACAATTTCCCAGTGTTGTTACTGTAGAAATTAAAATACAATTTTGAAAAGAGATGTTAAAAACCTGTGTTCGAGTTTTCGATTCCCCTTAGTGTCATAATAAATTATTTTACTACCACCAGACTGCGTTGCCAGATATTTTGTCAACGCTCACACTACAGGTTTATAGATTGGCCTTCAGTATTACAAAACCTACGGCTGCTTGACGCGTAGACGGTTCAATATCCAAATTTAAATACGTCAACTTAAACGACGTGTAAAGTCATTGACCTTAACGAACGTATAAAATGTATCGCGTAACCAGAAGCGATACAATTATAAAATGTAAATTTGGGTCGAATCCATGTTGGCACGCTGTCAGAGCGGAGAACACGGACCCCCTGCAAATCTGCCGTGCTGTGTTTTTCTTGGCACAGGCCCGCGACCGTAGTTACAACATAACCAGCACCTTTAAGTCGGATTATATCATCAATATTGTTAGACGTTACCTCTTTGTCTCTTTAAGTGGCTCCTTATAATACATTTCTTAAGCAAACCGGCTTATGTAGCTAGAATGATGTATCACCGCTAATACAAAAATTGAATTTAACCCACTATTAGTAATAATACCATTATAAATAAAATAATTAACACGTTATATTACTAATATATACATTCTAAAACCGAGCCGTTCAGGTTAATTTAAGATAATTAGGCTACGTAAGACTCAGTGGGTTTAATCTGTTATAACCAGTTGGCGTGCATCTAAATGGACACGAATAGGTATAACGTAAAAATTTGATACTACAAATTATTCACACCGAAATGCTGATAAATTTTGCTCCCGCTAATGTAACTAAATAGAAGACGACTTCTGATTTTGAAATGAAAACTTACTAATTACAGTAAGGGCCAAATTACTTTTGCGTATGGGCCACAAGTCGCTTGACGTTTTTTTTTTAATAATTTGTATTGATGAAAACTGTTTTTGTAACGGTTAGTTTAAAAGACACTATTTTAAAACATTTTTACCGTCATTTCGCATCGCCATCTTGTCAAGGCTCGAAAGTCACTGTAATCATCAGGATCTATATATGGGCTGTACAAAATACAAATTAAAATTAATCATGGGCTGTAAATTTAAATTTTGGGCTGTATCATATTAAAAATATCGGTATGGAGAACCATACATGACTTCCATATTCTAAGATTTATATTTAAAATCATTTTCGAAATGAAATATTACCATAGAAACTACCGTACTTCTTTCTACTTACTGCTTCAGCCTTAACCACAGTACTGTGGTCACTAACGTATACTACCTCACGTTATCGCACTCGATTTTCACTGATGATGGAAGTCGATGGCATTGCCGAAACGTCTGGTTTTGTAGAAAACATTGGACTACGGCCAAATATCCCGGGAAGGAATTTTAACAAAAACTACTTCTTTGTTGCCGATAACGTTGTACACATATATATAAAAAATATGCATAAAATTAATGGCTTGTATAAGTTAATGATTGATCTCCATTAAGTAGTGCTCAAGTTTCCAAAGTTTTAATATTATGATGTCCGTAATTAAAACATCAGAGCAGGTTTAGTGTGAATGAGGGTACACCGTGGACAAAATTTTCAACATTTCCTATTGAGCGTTGCTTAGAGTAAAGCTGCGAATCTACAGTGTATGTTTCACAGAACAAACACGCGAAAAAGAAGGAGCGCTCCGAAGTCACTCATGGACCCTCAGCATCTTGCAGAGGGTTCATTCCCTAAAGACGAAAAGTCTGTCTATGAATCGTTCCTCTGTAAACACGTGCAGTTACACTGCCCAGCGATCCACAGGAAGCAAATCGCTATCCACGCTGGACACTTTTTCGACTTGCACGCGTTATGTTGGTATGGGTTTCGGCACTTACCATTTAAAAAGCGTGCAAATGTAAGAAAATAAACATGAGTGAGGCCAGAAATAACGCGAATTGTGCGTTGTGTGTGTGTGTGTGTGTGTGTGTGTGTGTGTGTGTGTGTGTGTGTGTGTGTGTGTCTTCCCTGCCTTTTTATTGCGGTAGTCATAATAATAAAATGGAAACGTAAACATTACATAATTGAGATATGCTTGCCTGCCACGAACGATATTGATGTTTGTAACTAAATTTTCTGTCTGTACATTTTGAGTGTAAATTAATCCATTATACTATTAACTCATACATGATTTACATTAAAATGAAAAGATTATAATTTTATTGCCTGGCAACAAAATTATTTTATTTTTAACAATTACCATTGTTTCAAAAAGTTTAAATGAATTTTCAAGTACTTTACTGTTGTTAAAACGTAAAAGGTTGCAGGTAAACTACCCCTTCCCCTTAACGGATCTTCACCAAAATAGAAAATCCTTGAGATCTCTACAATTCAGGGACATATGCAAAAAATTATTTGATTCTGTTTGAATTTGCGGCTGTTATCGTTTGCCATATAAAATACCCTTGTTAAAAAAACGTTGCAGGTAAACTACCCCTTTCCCTTAACCGATCTTCACCAAAAACAATAGGTCTTGAGAACTCTACAATTTAGGGCTGTATGCAAATAATCTTTTGATTCTGTTTGAATTTGCGGCTGTTATCGTTTGCCATAGAAAATACCCTTGTTAAAACATAAAACGTTGGAGGTAAACTACCCCTTTCCCTTAACCGATCTTCACCAAAAACAATACGTCTTGAGAACTCTACAATTCAGGACTGTATGCGAAACATTATTTGATTCTGTTTGAAATTGCGGCTGTTATTGTTTGCCAAAAAAAATTTACCCTTGATAAAAAAAACCGTTGCAGGTAAACTACCCCTTTCCCTCAACCGATCTTCACCAAAAACAATAGGTCGTGAGTACTCTACAAATCAGGGCTGTATGCAAAACATTATTTGATTCTGTTTGAATTTGCGGCTGTTATCGTTTGCCATAGAAAAAAATCTACAGACAGACACACACACAGACACTTGTCGAAAACGACTTTTTCATGCTTTGAGTGTAGTACGATCAGAATCTGCAATAATCTCGAACACGATTTTTTTTGCCATCACCATACTTCTATTTCCTTAAGGAATATGGAAGTAATTAATCTAATTTATAAAAAAGTATGTTAAAGTAAATATAATGAATACACAAATAATATATGTTAATGTTTGTGGAATATTGTAATTAACTTAAGAATAATAATATATGTGTAATAATTATTGTTAACCTTTATGTAACATAGTACACATATTCTCACAACTTATAATATGCGTATTGTTTCCGTGTCGGCTGTGTACAAGTTCTGACGATGCATAGACATAATTTTTTTCCAAAACATCAACACAAATGTTTTAAAATTGCGTCCAGTTAATGATCGACCCCATAAAACCTTTACTGACGGTATCTGCTAAACTAAGAACACTTCTAGATGATCCGCTGTGTATTTAATTAATTATTGAAAGACTTAGAGTATTATATTTACGTTAAATGTCATTACAGTGTCACTACCGTATGTATACATTTTTGAACGCTACTCAGAGTTGCTGTTCTTTATGGGCGTCCACTGCGGAGATCATCTTCATTGCTCGTGTGACCAAGGTTAAACTCGAGTTCTTCCTTAAAAAAACACAATTTTCAAAGGCTCCTGATTCATTTACCGCCATTGGCGCTAGCACTTTTTGATTTTGTTCATTTTCAAAACACGCGTGACACGTAAATTTCGAACAGCTCGTAAACAATGAAAAGTGACAGATAGGTTTGGAAATTAACAGGTGTTTATATAGTATACGAATCTTACAAGAAACTTAAAGATTGTAGTTCCGTCGTTAAGCTTTAGGAACTTTTCAACTGACGCCGTAGTCCTAATTCTTTCAACCTTCTTCAAATTGATATTTCAGTTCTTAGGCACTACATATGTTGACGTTCATTACAGATAATGGTACCAACCGGAGTTTTTAATTTCGTGATCACTACCCTGTCATGAATTAAACAAATGCTCTATAACTTTCTTGATCTGTCTTTAGATCTTCTGCCGTGTGGGGCATTGAACATTATTTGCTTCAGAATTTTATAGGCCTCCTTTCGGTCCAGCCTTTGACACCTCGTAAAAATTGCTGCACATATCTTTCTTTACTTGTTTCTTCCAATAGTCCATTCGTAACCGTACGTGGTGCGTGGTTCGTGATGTCGAAGGTGGAACTGGCACTGTTTTGTGAAGCTTCGATCTTTAGTTGTATTACTATATAGTTTATAGTGCACAGCGTCATTGTATTGCTCTAGACCAGCGTTCCTCAACCCACTGTTGGATTCCGAGAGGGCGTTTGGTGGGTCGCGAAGTCGGGCTCGAAAATGTATTTACTGTGTCTTAAAAACCTATTGCATATTTACTTTTCTATAATTACGTATTATAATTTATTTAAGCGTAAAAGAGGGCTTAAAGTACTAGACGTTACCAAAAATATGATTATAAATTGGAAGCACGCCTGTTGCGGTTTGGAAGCTCTTGAAGAATCGCGAGTTATTCCAAAGACGCTAATAAGGAAGGCTGGATTGTTTGTTAGAAAGAAGTGGACTGTATTTGAGATATTGAACATGCGTTTATTGAATAATTTGGTTTGTTAGTTACGATCGGCACGTGCGGAAGCATTTGAGGCGATAATGCCCGAGATTAATTTTGAATGAAATCGTGGTCCATTGCAGATGGACGCAGGTAGACGATTAAAGTGAAATGTTATAAATGCATGCTGTATAATAGCCAAAAGCCGCGGCTGTAAGAGAAGTGTTTAACGAGAGTTGCGCTCGGAGTCGTGTTATAAACTAAACTAATACTGGCTTGCAGTCGGCTAGGCTGGCCGATTGCAAGGTTTGATAAAAGCGTGACGTCATCCGCGCGTGCCGTGCAATGTTAGTAGGCTGCTTACAACTGACAAAACAGTACAAAGTTTAAACATACTGCCCGCCAAAATCGGGACGATTTTGTACATTAACGGTTAGATTGAACAATATAATAATTAGACTTACATGTCGTAAGCGATACAATAATTGGCGCACTGGCCAGAGAGCAATGACATAATGGACATAATATAAATTCAATTAACAATCACCAAGCATACAATAAATTGATAACACCATAAAAATACAATAATTTCCCCATGATATTGACATAACAACCCCAATGAATTTCATAATGTTTTGACCCTTAGAAAATACAATACATATATAGAATAATTGCCACTATAACTGACACTTGTGGTTCTCAGAATTTGAATCACACAAACATATTAACGATACACAACATTCATAATAATTGATAGTACATATGAGACACAGTCACTATTTCTGTAATAGCTAGCGACACTTAACAATGTTACAATGCTTATGATACAATTGACTTGTATGCTCGCCCCGGGGAATGTCCCGGGCGTGTTCCATGTAATGTGACACGCGCACACCCATGCATACACACACACACACACACACACCGTAAGGCACGCAAACGACTAGCTTGTTGCCACCGGAAGGGGGCATAATTTGTGGATGGGTCGGCGTAAGATACCTAGCGCGGTGCGTACTTCTGCGACGCGTACTAAGGAATCTTGACCCGGAAAAACATTGGTAATTACCCCACGCTTCCATTCTAGAGGGGGGGAATTGTCATCCAAAATGAGGACAAGTTGTCCGACCTTCAAATTTTTAAATGGGGTGCGCCATTTGTTGCGCTGCTGCAGCTGGTGCAGATAATCCCTAGACCACCGTTTCCAGATGGTCTGCGTAAATTTTTGGAGCAGAAGCCATCTGCCCAAATGAGTATTATTGCCTTGTGTATAGTCGGGTTCCGGAAGTGCCGTCAGTGGAGCACCGACCAAAAAATGAGCGGGTGTTAAGGGTTCAGGGTCTCTAGCATCGTCGGACACGGCGCATAACGGGCGTGAATTAAGGCAGGCCTCAATTTGAGAAAGAAGGGTAGAATATTCCTCAAAATTCAAAATCGTACCGCCAATTACGCGACGTAAATGGAATTTAACACTCCTTACACCACTTTCCCACAAACCACCGAAATGAGGGGCTGAAGGGGGGATAAAGGACCATTTGATGCCGTGGAGACCGCAAAACTCCAGAGAAGATTGTTCAACTTCCTTGGAGGTTAAAAATTTGTACCAATCATGCAACGTGTGGTTGGCACGACGAAAATTCGTGCCATTATCCGAAAATATTTGCGCGGGAATACCTGTGCGCGATATGAACCTTTTTAAAGCCGCTATAAAGGCGTTGGAAGTAAGATCCGACACCAATTCTAAATGGATGGCCCTAGTACACATGCATATAAATAGAGCGATATATGCCTTGGTCGTGGACTTAGAGCGCTGCCCGCCATGGCGCAAAAACACCGGACCTGCGTAATCCACGGCCGACTGTGAGAATGGCCTTGACGGCGTGACCCTAGAAGAGGGTAATTGACCGAGTAATTGATTCGCGCCTTTAGCCCGGAAACGAAAACAAGTGACACACTTATGTATCACTGAGCGGATATAGGACTTATCGTGTATGATCCAATACTTACGCCTAAGCGAAGCTTGAGTTGATTGCACTCCAGCGTGCAACAAACGGATGTGTTCGTATTCAATTATTAATCTCGTGAGATGAGAGTGCGGGTGTAAAATTATTTGGTGTTTAGTCTCGTAGCTAAGTGGGGAGAATTGCAAGCGTCCACCCACTCTTAAAATGCCTGATTTATCCAGGAATGGGTTGAGAGCAAGAATTTTACTACTGCGTGGAAGGCACCGGTGTGCCTCAAGTTCCCTAACCTCTACGTCGAAATGCAACTTCTGAGATTGCCGGACAAAAACCAAGAGCGTGTCAGACAATTCTTGAGCCGACAAAAAGGACGTGTCTCTTTCAACCACCGCGAGCCTAGAATTGCGAAGAAATCGACGGCAGTATGCGAAGACGCGAATAAGCCTCGTAAGAGATGAATAGTTTTCAATGTAACTATGTGTTGAGGACGCGACAATTAGTGAGGTTTGAGCCTGCTTGTGACGCTCCTCTTCAATGTCGGGAAAGGTACAGGGAGTATTAATGTCGAACGCGCTGACCGGCCATGAGGCCGCATCACGAGCCAACCAGGAGGGACCATGCCACCATTGAGCATGACAGTGCAGACTACGAGGGAGGCAACCGCGCGATAAAACGTCGGCAGGGTTGTCATTCGATACTACATGACGCCAAATTCCCCTGCTGCTAACAAGACGCTGTATTTCTGCGACACGGTTAGCCACAAATACCTTCCAGCGGGAAGATTGCTGATGTATCCAGTACAACGCTATCATCGAATCCGAATAAAGATATAATCCGTCAAAATTGTAATCGACGGCATTTAAAACCTTGGACGTTAATTGAGCCAACAATAAACAAGCACAAAGTTCAAGTCTAGGAAGCGTTATCTGTTTCAGCGGAGCGACCCTAGATTTAGCACACAACAAGTTTGATGATATGGCGCCGTTCGAATAGACCGCCCGCACATAAATGCAACACGCGTAACCTTTAACCGAAGCGTCGGCGAATCCGTGCAGCTGCAATGAACTAACTGGGCAACTGTTCGAACTCTTAACCGACCTCGTAATCTCAAAATGAGTGTCGGAGACTAATTGGGTGTATAATTCCGACCATTGATTGGCTAGTGACCCGGACAAGGGTTCGTCCCAATCAGTGCCCGCCAACCACAACTGCTGCACGAAATGCTTGCAGCAAAATGTGATGGGAGCAATTAGACCTAGTGGATCATAGATCCCGGCAATGATTGACAACACGCTTCTCTTGTTGAGAACGGTTAGATTGTCATCACCCCTAACGGTGTACAAAAAGTTATCCCCCTCAACATTCCACTGTATGCCCAAGGTACGCACGTTTTGACCCTTGCTGAAGTCACGGGTTACTTGGGCGCGAAGAGTCATAATCTTATGGTGGTTAGAGAACCATTTGTGTAACGAAAAACCATACCTCCTCAACAACTTCTCGATCTCGCCTTTCATTTCAGCTAAGCTGTTCGGATCATCCGAACCCGTTATGAGATCGTCTACGTAAAAGTCATTTGCTATGGCCTTAGCAGCGGTAGGGTAGTCGGCTTTATTTTCATATGCTATTTGAGCCAGACAACGCGTAGCAAGGAAGGAGGCACTAGCAGTGCCATATGTAACCGTCCTTAACGCGTAATGTCGCAATTCCTTATGCGGTGCATCACGCCAAACAATGCGTTGCAAGTTTGAATCCTTAGGATTAACAATGATCTGGCGATACATCTTTTCAATGTCCGCAATAAGTACGTATCGGTGGGTGCGGAACCGAACCATTATCGAAAACAGATCCTGCTGGATCGTAGGACCGACCATTAAAGTGTCGTTAAGGGACAAATTATTGGTGGTTTTAGCGGATGCGTCAAATACCACGCGCAATTTAGTGGTTAAGCTAGAGTCTTTGAAGACTGCGTGATGGGGCAGATAAAAGATCTCTGACCTGTCAAGCGACAGATCGTATTCATTAAGCGGCGACATGTGGCCAAGTCTTAAGTAGTCATTCATGAACTCACTATAATCCTTGTAAAGGGTAGGGTTCTGCTTGAATTTGAATTCTAACGATTGGAATCTGCGTATTGCTCCGCGGAGAGAATCTCCCAAATACGATTTATCAGATCTGCGGGGCAGGGCTACCACGAATCTCCCGTCGCGATTGCGGCTAGTGTTTTTCACGAAATGCCTTTCACACGGTGAGTCCTCAGATCGGGTTTCGCGACTAGAGATTTCCTCCAACTTCCAAAATTCCTTTAGTTGCGAGGAAACCTGATTATCATCCTTACAGACCATAAATGAAGAAACCGTTCTAGTCATGTCGACGTTGAATGGTAAGTCACCGGCCAAAATAAATCCTAACTTGGTTTCCTGAATTATAGGAAAGTGTGGTCCGCGCGTATATTTCACAGGTTCAATTAATTGTAGAAAATATTGAGCGCCGATTAATATATCGACTTGCGATGAGCAATGTAGGTGAGGATCCGCCAGGAATATGCGCTTGGGTAAATTTAAAGAGGTAAGATTGAATGACTCCGCCGGTAAATTATTAGTTATACTGGGTAATACGGCACAATGTACGTTTAACGTGAAGGGTTTATAGCGTGAATGTAGCCTTACGTTAGTACTGAAGTCAGCCTGGGAAAGCGAGTTGTTTATACCCGTGATGGGCAATTGCGATTTAACTAATTGGAGGCCCAACCTGCGGGCGAAATCCATTGTGCAAAAGTTCGCTTGAGAACCGGAATCCAGTAATATCCTAACGGGAAATTTTTTGCCGACCTTATTGTATGTCATACAGACGGCGGTAGATAACAATACCGATTTATTGGTCTGTGATTTCAGTGAGCACTGGTTGTTAACAGAAGTTACGTCCCTGTTGGGGACATGAATCATGGTGTGGTGACGCCTAGAACATTTTTTACACGAAAATTTGGAGGGACATTTTGAACCCTCGTGTCCCGAACGGAGACAGTTTAAGCAAAGTTTGTTTTTAAGTAACGCATTTTTTCTATCAGGGATAGACAGCGATATAAATTGTGGGCAATCGCTAAGTCTATGCTCACCGTTACATAGCCTGCATAAATTATTTCTGATATGTGAGTGGAATGCGCCCTTTGGATTGCTTATCTGTTTAACTGCCTTGCGATAAGGAGACTTATCGCTTTTGTTCAACCTGCTCGTTGGGCTAGTCGCGTTATCGATATTTTGCAGTAGTTTCCTACGTGAATTTAAAAAATTTATAAAATTATTAAAATCAGGGAGTTTATGCTCCGATAAACTCTCTTTCCACAAACGTAAAGTATAACTGTCAAGTTTTTTGGCTAGATAATTTACGACAATAATTTCAAACGTGTTGACTGGCAGTTTGAGATTATTTAAAGCGTTTATATTTGCAGAGATTTGATCAATAAATTGCGATATGCTACCTTGGGATTCCTGCTGAACTAATGGTACGTCTAGGACATTCCACACGTGGTGAGCGGAGACAATCAGCTTACTATCATATCTATTCCTCAACAGATCGATAGCCACCGCGTAATTTTCATGTGTTATGGGTAATGATTTTATTACGTTAAGCGCCTCGCCATGTAATGACGAGTGCAAATAATGAAGCTTCTGTATATCTGTCAGGTCTGTTCTGACATGAATTAGTTCCATAAAAATATGGTAATAATGTTGCCATTCCACAATACTACCCTCGAACCGTGGTAATTTTATTGGTTCCAATTGAATGGGGGTTGTTTTAGGCTGTTTACCATCAGTATTAATTAGTGGTTTTTGGTTCAAGTGCTCAGATTGCTCCAACAAGTGTTGCAATTTACATTCTATAGCACAGAGATCGTCCTCCGTTTGCACTCTATCACTTGTTGACGCAACGTCTGCTTCCTCAGCCTCGATTTGTGACTGTATCTCGTCATATTTGGTGGATAATTCCATCAAATGACGCAGTTTTATTTTGAGCGCATGAGGATCGCTGTTTAACAAATCAAAATTATCCGCGAAGGTATTTATTCGGGATATTGAGGCCTTAATTGTACCTCGTTTTTTTATCAGAGCCCTTACATCGGCCATTATTACAGTTTGAGATAAAAAATGGAAAGATATTTAGAAACAATTGAGCATCGAGCATGTGAACCACAAACTTAATTTTGAATGAGTTTAAATACGTTTGGTAGCTAGCGATCGTTGGTTTGAACATAAACTTACTCTCTCTAACTAATCAAACTCGTTGGCAGTTAAATTATTGAAATTATAAATCTAAATGATTACAAAGTATAGCTTTATCTTTAAAGTTCTGACTGATAATGAGCTGCCAACCATCTATTAATTTATATTGTGTAATAAGTTAATTGTTTATATAAATATGTCAAAAATACACACTGGGTGAAATATTATTAAAAATAAATCAAATATAGGTAAAGTTTATAGTCACGTGGCCGTCGATCCATTCGTGATGAAGCTGGCTTCGATCCCGTTTGGAGCTGCTACACCTCCTGTCTCTGCCGGTTAGCCGTTGCCTCATGTTGTACCCTCCATCATTTAAAGCTGTGGAATCTCGAAAATGTTGTCCTGTTTCGTCCCGTCGTCTCTGGTCTACTGCTTGGCTGAATCTTGTCGAGATGACTGCGACGTGCTTCACGATAATGGTGTCGCTCAGGACGAAAATGATGCCCGTCTGTCGTGATTAACTTCAGATTGGTTTTTCCAGAAATGATGTATATAAATAAATGTTGTCGCCTGTGTACTCAGGTATGAGAAATCTGTGCCGTTGGGACCAAAAATGATGTAGTTTGTTTTGGCCTGAAAATGTGAAATCCTGCCTGATTGGACCAAAAATGATGTCGTTTTTGGCCTGAAATGTGAAATCCGGTCCGGTGGGACCAAAAATGTTGCGGTTTGGAAGCTCTTGAAGAATCGCGAGTTATTCCAAAGACGCTAATAAGGAAGGCTGGATTGTTTGTTAGAAAGAAGTGGACTGTATTTGAGATATTGAACATGCGTTTATTGAATAATTTGGTTTGTTAGTTACGATCGGCACGTGCGGAAGCATTTGAGGCGATAATGCCCGAGATTAATTTTGAATGAAATCGTGGTCCATTGCAGATGGACGCAGGTAGACGATTAAAGTGAAATGTTATAAATGCATGCTGTATAATAGCCAAAAGCCGCGGCTGTAAGAGAAGTGTTTAACGAGAGTTGCGCTCGGAGTCGTGTTATAAACTAAACTAATACTGGCTTGCAGTCGGCTAGGCTGGCCGATTGCAAGGTTTGATAAAAGCGTGACGTCATCCGCGCGTGCCGTGCAATGTTAGTAGGCTGCTTACAACTGACAAAACAGTACAAAGTTTAAACAACGCCTCTACTACAGGTAATTCTGCCAGCTCCCATGCTTATGTGGGCCCATGAAATGTAATAACCTTCAAGGTGAATCCCGGAATTATAAAGGTTGAGAACCACTGGTCTAGACCAAAAGTATTCCACATTTTTCCTTACACATTCATATATAGGATTGCCCAGCAGACAGAAATATTGTGTACCTCTAGAAACGTTGTTTCAACAGTTGAATAAAAAATCTTTTCACTTGTGAGTGATGCTTACCATCAGTTGTGGGGCGTAACGGTACTTTGTGGCGGTTATTAATGAGGCGATAATGCGCGCAGGAAGAAAAGAAATACCGTTTGCTACATACAATGTTTTACGGGTTTAAGCAGTTTTGTGAATTAACAACCATTTGCGATTTGATGATGTTTCGCAAATCACTTCTTGTTCCGTAATGACTCGCTTTTTCTGGAGTCAGAGGAACGACAGATATGAGTCCTGAAGCTTAACATTAAGCACCGTCTCCTATGAAGAAGGTTTTACTGTTTTAAAGAGTTTTTGGAGAATATTTTAAAGAGTTTATATATTTATTTGTTATTATCTTTTAAATCATAATGTATATAAACAAACATACGCTTAAACGAAAATTTGTCGTGTATTTCTGCAATCACTTCATCAAATCACAGAGGTTGCGTTGGCTGGCACATGTGGAAAGAATGTCTGAGGAAAGAATGGCTAAAAGAATGCTGAAAGCAAGATTATAATACTACTAGACGTAGAAGCATACCAAGGATGAGATGGTTGGATGGCGTAACAGAAGATCTTATTAGCATGGAAATCAGTGGGTGGTGAGGATGGGCGAACAGGGAACCATGGAGGAGTGTTGTGTTGACCACCAAAGGCTGTAACGCCAGATAAGACGAAGAAGAAGATTTTTGCAATGAAAGTAAAAATAACATCCTGCTAAACTGAAAACCGAATTATTTATACTTGCCAGTAGGACATACTCGCATTGCAAAGCCGAAGTATTTTTGATAACAAATAAGCCCATAGTCGTTTCCATGCATTGTACAAAACACTATTTTACTTCCGATTTGTCACTTAAAGTCTCGTCTATACTTTCATATGACAGAAGGTATCTATAATAAAAGAAGCGTGTGTTTAATATATAAAAAATATATAATAAAGTTGTTTAAATTAGTCACGTTGGATCGTTTAAATAAAAAAAACTTTAGTAAAAAATACTGTCAAAAAGGTGCGTGGTTCAGAGAGTATGTAAGTTTCAAAACGGACATTCACCTATGCAGTATTTAACTCGGACGTAAAAACGCAGTGTGCCCGTCATTTTTGTAAATAAAAAGAAAGAGACAAACATTTACGAATAATTACGAATAATGTTTCGACTGTGCACTTGGCTTGAAACTTTTTAATGTCTGCACGTAATTTACAATAACAAATTATCTAGAATAACTGTAATCTGTCATTCAGTTTTATGTCGAGGAGTACAGTTGACGACAGTTTGGTTGGTCTGGTTTCGATTCTGGCAAACTATCAAGAGGAGAGACCGCTGAAATAACCATATGACTCAAGCGGGTGCCTGGTCCGCCAACCGGATTTGGATTCTCCCGTCAAACTGGACGCCCGTCAATATTTATGTCACATAATCTCGTGTTTCCTTCCTTAATCCACGTGACTAACGCCGAATAAAGTCACGATATTTTAAAAGTTTTTTTAAGTAGTGTATTTTTAAAAAGTCGTGTACCTCCAACAACGTATATAATCTGAACGTTCGAGGCGATTGCGTTCGTTTAGGTGTTATACGTACTCAGCATTGTTCATCATTGAGTAGTGATTTTGAATGCTTTACAATATGCCAGTATGAAGGTAGCCACTGATTATTTCACGTAGCCTATGTAGTTCTTTCGTTCTGTGAGTTTCTACGTTTGCTGTACTTTTTCTCTCTTCACGTATATATTATACTATACCCTCTCAATTTATCACTATTCCGTGCTGCTTACTATCACCTGGTGTTTGCTACAATTAGATAAATATTGCCCACAACGCTGTTGTGTCGTACATTAGTGTAGTCGTCCGTTTTGTGTGGCATTTATCGTACTAAATCTTCTTCTTTTTTTTATTGAGCTCATTGATTCGTCGAGGTCAAATGTTCGCGGTGACATAATGTGAACAACCCATCCGTCCATTGTCAGCGCTATAGCGCATGTAGGCAGCCTAGGCTTCTTTCACAGTACGTCCCAATTCCCTTCTGTCCTCCGGCACGTGTCTCCACCTACGGACACAAGTCCTACTCGAGACTGTCCAGCCACCTTTTCTTTGGTTTCCCTTTCAGTCTTCTTCCACCTGGTCTACAGTGGAATTTGTTTTAGGTATTATTTCTGCTATCACCAGGGTAGGTGACCTGCCCATTTTACTCTTGTCATTTTGATTTCACCTAATATACCAGGTTCTACCTTAGGGCTGCTGCAATTCATTATTTCTCCGTATTTTCTCTACACTTCGTTCACCATAACTGGTTTATTTCCTTAGGATTTTTACTCCCATCTTTACGCCATGTTTTCCTCTCTTGCCAAAGTTCACGTGTCAGACTCGTAGGTGACAACTGGTCTTAATAAATACTTATTTTTGAGTCTCCGCTAAAGGTGTTGGATTGGGATACGTGTTCTAGTGCAACGTAGGCTCTATTTCCTGCTGCTACACGTTCCTCAATGTCAGCAGGTACGGAAATTTGTTCTGTGACCAAAGAGCCCAGGTGACTAAACTTGTTACTTTTTCAATCTGTTTATTCCCAAATGTTAGTATATTCACTTCCGACTTCTGTGTTATTTCGACAACTTTCTAATCTTATAATTTTTCCAAGATTTGTTTTAACACCCATGATGCTTTGTGCAGCTCTTTCTAATGTAGTGTAAGTTTCTTCCGAATCTCTTATGTTTCTAGCTACAATTGCCACATCGTCTGCGGTAGCCAAATATTGGCCGTTTCTGTTCAAATTTGTATCACCTTCATTATATGTTATAGCTTGTCTCACCGCTTTCTCAAGTACAAGATTAATACGTAATGCCGAGAGAACGTAACCCTCTCCCTACTCTGGATTGTCGTTACAACCCCATCAATCCGTACTTTACTTCCCGTATTTTCAGTGATAATTTTAACTAGTCTTATGGTTCTTTGGTATTCCAAATTCCTGCATCGTACGATGTAAGTAAGCTCTGTGTAGCGTATCGAATGCCTGCTTGAAATCCACGTATACATGCTAGCAATCCAGTAACGTTTAACTTGGCGAGTTAACGCCACTGAAGCGTTAAAAACGACGCAGGGTAGTCTGCGCCTCCTGTTTCATCTTGTACAACAATCGTTTCCATTTTGCTTGTTCGCTCAAGTATACATTATTAGTATTCTTAATTGAACTCCCCTTTAACTTCAGTTTGAGTTAAACAGAAGCATCCATTCTGCGTTCGACACATGACATTCTGATAATGCCCGTAATGCATTCAGAGTAATGGGCTTCGATTCTTTCCTGAACTCCTCTTGTTTCAGCATCAAAATTAAAGACGCAATGACTTCTGAGAATACGAAGCTGTTGAACTAAGATTACTTTTTCTTCTTCTTCTGCACCTCACCTTTGCCTGTTCCGTCTTCACAGGGTATCTCTCCATCTCGTTCTCGGTCTTCCTACGTCTCTTGTACCAAAGAGTCTATATCGAAACAAACGCAACCTTAGGTAATCGTCCGTACTCCATTCTGTCCAGATGCTGTAACCATTCCACTAACAGTATTTAATTGATAAAATATCTCTGTAACTTGATGTAGTGGCACACGCATACAGATCTGCATTTCTTTATTAAAATTAGCGTTTCGCCCGTTGTGGTTGTTTTCGCCCAATTGCATTAGTTTTCTGCTGTAATACTTTTTATAGATTTTAAGTTAATAATTCCCCTCCCCCCGGGAAACCTCCTTGACTAATGAAGGGGTGGAAGAATAGGTAGAAGGAACTCTGTGTGCTCAACGAAAGCTTTCAGGCAGCGTAGGTGCAACGTACTCTAAAAAATACAATATTTTTTACTGTTCCACAATTGAAACTTACGTGTTCAAGAAAAAAATAATACTGACTTGCTACTAAATCTTTACCAGTCCACATTAAAGGACCAGTATTCATGCCCGTGGAATTTTCCAATGGAATTACCTGGTAGTCTTCTTGGTATTATCTGCTGTAAATATGTTTCTTACAATAATGAAAGTGTAGACAAATTAATCGAAACCTATTTTGGTAATAATGCATATGGTCTTTTAATAAATGAGTTTTTTCATCTGATTGATGGAAACGGAACTCCGACATTAGTGTGTGTGTGTGTGTGTGTGTGTGTGTGTGTGTGTGTGTGTGTGTGTGTGTGTGTGTGTGTGTGTGTGTGTGTGTGTGTGTGTGTGTGTGTGTGTGTGTGTGTGTGTGTGTGTGTGTGTGTGTGTGTGTGTGTGTGTGTGTGTGTGTGTGTGTGTGTGTGAAGTTTTGCCAGCAGGCATTCGGCCAACAGCAGAATCAGGCCTTGCATCCTCTTTCTTTTCGCGTTTTCATGTTTTGCTTTTTCGCCTCCAATTTATCGTTCGGTACGGGTGTTGTGATTTCATTAAAAGATAAATTCGACGCAACGAAAGCTTCATTCAGACTCGACTTTGTTAAATGAAATTTACTTTATCACGATAAAATAAAACATTTCAGTAGAAATTGTCAGTTTTACATTACGTTGATCTTGTGTGTGTGTGTGTGTGTGTGTGTGTGTGTGTGTGTGTGTGTGTGTGTGTGTGTGTGTGTGTGTGTGTGTGTGTGTGTGTGTGTGTGTGTGTGTGTGTGAAGTTATTTTATAGTGAAGTTTAGATTCATGATAATTGTTAAGATAAAAGTAATTTGTACAGGATGATGAAATTTACTTAGGCTTATTAATTGGTACAACTTATTTTTGTAGCTCTTTGCCGTTAGACCATTGCCTTGAAGACATAGAAATTTCAGGCCTATCGTGTCGTAATGTAATAACCTCTCGCTTCGGATGTGTAACTTAATATAACTTATAATATTTAATACTAAATAATTAATGTGTAACAGACAGGAAATATTTTATTTTTATAGGCGTTATGATATTGGCCCCATAATGCGATGATGTTATAGTGCAGTTGTTTATAAATTGCATATAGGCCTACGGCCTGTATTTATGAATTATTATTTTTATTATTTCCGGCTGTACAATGTTTACACATTTACCAAAGGTTACAGAAGCGATTGAATTCTCAGCTTCCACTGCCGCTTGTCCATCCAAAGATTTTCAATTTCTCGTTCCCTCAATATGGCCTGAATTTCTTCTAACCAGGTGATAGGTGGTATTCCTCTTTTCCTTCTTCCTGGTGGGGTCCATTCCATAACTCTCCTTGGCAATCTTTCCTGTGAGATTCTTTTCGTGTGTCCATACCATTGGATTTTTTTGTTTGATAAAATCAACAATTCACATTCATTCTGTCCTTAATGACTTCATTTTTAATGGATTTATGAATTCATTCATAAAAACCTGACTCGTGAGAACAACTTCTTTCATGGACACAGTACCGACTCGTATTCTGACACAGACCGTGTTGTTTGACCAAGTTTTCTAACAATTTTTCTTGAATCTGGAAATTTATCAAGACTTCTATAAATTGTGGAACGAAACAAGGATTTTTTTATTTACAGTATTTTGTATATACCTTGAAGAATATGGTAACGTTTTGGAATGAAAGGAATAGGACATTAGGAGAAATGTTTGTTGATTTGATCACAGGAAGGATCATTTGAGTTGATTATATTTTGGAACGTCAGATTGGAAAATTTGTAGTAAATTTCTCGTAATAACGCATCAGAACTGAATTGGATTGGGGGCTCTTGTATTCTATGCTCCATTAGGAAGAAATTGTGAAACTAGAATTCGTAATTTAACTACTTCTTCAAACGTTCTTCGTAAACCACCAACGGTTTTAGTTTTCGTTTACTTTTCTGCACATACGCGCGCGTCCACACACACGCACGCACGCGCGCGCGCACATTTTGGAAACCACTTTTAACCTGATGCAGATCGTAAATTAAGGATCTACGCATATCTTGAACACGATTTGTTAAGTCGGTTTGCAAAATCCAAGTACTTTCGTTTTATACTAAACCTGAATTTGGGAGCGGATAGGCTTATGTGATTTTAGTTCAGTTTATCAGTTCATCTTGTGATTAGAGTTTCAAAGTGGCAAAGTCTGCAACAGTCTGTCCGTCCGTATTGTTATCGCCACGTTACTTTTCAACATTATTTTTTAAATAGTACAGTTTTCTGGAGTGCATGAAGTGAAAGTGAAGATCATACACACTCATAATCACTATTGACAGTGACATCACGGAAGATTTGCAGATCTTGATACAGTTTTATTAGGACCTACGCAATCATATCTGCAAAAAGGTCCATGAGTGAAAATTGTAAGACTTAGCTTTCAAAACAAAAAATCTTTGAATAAAGGTAAAACTATTTGAACGTTTAAAGAATTTTAAATTAAGTAGGTCTTCATTATTACTTTCAACTGACAATTGACAGTATTAAACAATTTTATCATATACGTTAACTGAACTACCTTAATACATAGTGACGCATAGTGAAACGTATGATGTCCACCCAGACATCAGTTAACGCTTCTGATCTCATGCAGGTAGGAATTACGTTTCTGTGTAGTGTCTGGATTTGAGTCTGCATGAATTTGTATACAAGTACAAAATATGAACTGTGTTGTTGTTTATTTAAAACGTAAGTGTGTACAGCTAAAATAATTAGACATGAAACGGCTGCCTGGTTGCGCTGTGTCAAAGATCTCATTGCGCATGCGTAGCTTTGACGCGTTGTTTTGGGACCAATTACTGTATTTTGTGTTCAGAAGGGCGACATGGATGGTGTACACATGGTCGTGTGCCATGATTGGTCGCCTCACACCCCATATCCTGCGCTGCCTTCCCTGCCCCCACTACCATCTGCGCGAAACGTTTCATGTCTAACTATTTCATCTGTAATAAGATTAGTTTTCTTTTATCGCTTTAAATAAAGGTTACCTTTCAAAAATTGTATAATTTTTACAGATAATTTTATTTCTTAAAATTTATATGTTACATACATGTACTTGCGCGCGCTTATAGCCCATACCCCCTCCGCCAGCATACACATTTGTTTTTTATTGTATTTTCCATGATTGTTCGTGACGTAGTTGGTCGGAAAATGGTAGGTTTTGTCACTGCTGGAGTTTTACATCCAACAGCATTCGGTTTCCGGTAAGTCCAGATAAAAATGAGCAATCCGACAAACTGAATGACGGTACATGGGTTCAAGACAACACTTCACACAACGAAAAAACTGCCTGTTGTAAGGACTTTGCTATTTGCGTTTCACGTGTTGTGAATGCTGGCGTTCATAAACTGTTGTAGCCTATAGGCTAATAGTGGTTACTTTTCGTAGCATCAGAGCAGCATGTGAGGGGCAGACCATGTGCCTACAGTAGACCATTCGGCGTACAGACCGCCCATTCTTACCCCAAAATATTATCCTAGTCTTTCAAAGACTGAATCCACTTGGACGCTGCTTATTACGATGCTGTTGGGAATCAAACTTGGGACCTCTGGGGTAGTCAAATGACACACCATATTGATTGTCAAACCTATTTATAAATTTACTTCATTAAACGTCTGAATAATCTTTTATTAAGACAAATTGAGATAAATTATTAAGACTAAATGAATTAGTGTAAAGAGTTCCGCGTAATAAGAAGTTAAATTTCTCTTAGTCAGCAGTTCACCTAATTTCGCCTTTGGAATGTATACCTGAAGGATTGTGAATGAATTAACGTATTCGCCAGTTTCATTAAAGTGTTCTAGGATATTGAATTCTAGATTATTCGTCCACTAATCGTAAACCTTCTAAACCATTTTTCTCGGTTATTATTTAAACAAGTGTCAATAGTAAACATAAAATATTGTGTCGTGTAGTATTAACCACCGACATATAATTTACATTCACATTAAGTGTATACTCATACTCATATTAAATGTACGTATTAATTTTCTGTTTTTAGGTGTCTGGTCGCCATCGCAGACGCCTGAAGCACAACGGAAAGAATTTGATTTCACTGCGGCGAGTAAAGGTGAAAAACAGGATGAGAAGAAGAAATCCGAGACAGATAGCGAACCAACGCCTGTAGTCTGGACTCCACGTAGCGCGGGAGCCAGTCCCACGGCGGAGAGAAAAGCTTTCAAGCCAGTTAACTTTGAATCACCCATATTGTCAAGGAAAGTTTATACGCCACAAAAGTCGGAGGTAACGTTTCTGTAAATTGTAACGTTTGTGCGCAATATTTTTTTTTATCAATTTAAATCAAACAGTGTTTGAAACTTTTAAAAGTTACTTCCCTCAGAGAGAGAGAGAGAGAGAGAGAGAGAGAGAGAGAGAGAGAGAGAGTGTACAAATTTCTTTCATTAAATGGAAATGCTGTCTGTTGGTATACCATTCCTTTCAAGGTGGAGGTAATGAATTATATACAAATTAAAGAGTCATTTTAAGAACTGAAAAATCATTGAAAGCAC
Organism: Magicicada septendecula; assembly: GCA_034769895.1. Classification (NCBI taxonomy): domain Eukaryota; kingdom Metazoa; phylum Arthropoda; class Insecta; order Hemiptera; family Cicadidae; genus Magicicada; species Magicicada septendecula. Next base: position 191,675,403 of record CM068375.1, on the reverse strand, counting down.
TTAAGAACAAAAATCAATTCGGAATTATTAAAAACAGACGACAGATTGATGAGTGTGGGGCTTGAAGGCAGTAAGTCATACAATTAAATATTTTAATAGTTAAGACACATGCATTGTCAAAGTAAAAGTTCTTAACAGTACTGTAACAAATTTTAAAAAGTTTAGCACTAAAAAAAAAACTGTAACATTCCTTCAAGGGCAAATATGAAGTTACTTATTTTTAAGAAAGTATTGAACTAGCCAATAATGCGTTACATTTTCCAACCCATGAGTTTACTTACTCCACCCATTCCTCCTCATCATCCTTCTCTTTCTATGATACTACAAACCTAAATGGGGTCTTGACCTCCTTTATCTTGACCCTCCACCTTTCCCTTCTTCTCCTCATTCTGTGGCACTACAATCCAAAATTAGGCCGTGACCTCCTCTGCCTTGACCCTGCACCTTTTCCTCCTCCTCCTCCTCCTCCTCCTCCTAGACACTACACCTCCAAATTGGGCCTCCTCTTGACTCCTCTATCTTGACCCTCCATGTTTTCCTTCTCCTTCTCCTTTTATGGCAGTAGTACACAAAATTGCGCCTTCGCCTCCTCTATCATGACCTTCCACTTCAGTTTATCAGTAGTAAAGGACTCTAACATGTGCAGAAACAACATTCTCCTTTTCTTGGATGGCCTTTTGGTCTTTTGCCCTCCATGTTTCCTCTCAATGCGTTATTTGGTATTCTCCGTTATTCATTCTGCCAACATGACCAGCCTATTGTAGTCTCCTCAGTTTCATGTTGACTCGTTGAAATTATTATAAAACTCATCATTATTTCTTTGTGTTTCATTACTCATTCATGTATATGAGGTACAGGATTGCCTTCAGGAGCTTCCTCTCAAATAGCTTCAGGTGTTCCAGTGCTCTTTGGGTTAGTATCCAGGTTTCATTACTATAGCACAGGATAGTTCATATAATACTTTTATATATGCATATTTTTGTCTGCCCATGATTATGTTTTGATTTAAAGGTGGGGATAAGTGCAAAATATGCTTTGTTGGCTACAGTTATTCTTATCTCTGCATCTTAATTCACATCTTCTGATATTGTTGCTCCTAGGTATGTGAACACATCACTTCTGCTACTGAGTCTTCATCCATACAACAACAGTTTGGCCTGAGTTGGATAGCTCTTGTGTGAATTATTATTTTAGTTTTATCTACATTTATTGATAGTCGTACTGGCTTTGTACTTCTTTCCAGGCTTTTGTGACTTCATATATATCATTAAGTGATTCATCATCATTATAGGATGGTTTGTGGTATCAGTATACTGATAATATTCCAGTGTCAGATCACTAAAGTTAACTTGTTATGAGACTGAAAGTATAGTGAAAGCAAGTGTAAGAAAACCAAGTACACTGGTATGATTAAAGATTAATTAAAGATTAAAAATATTAAAGATTTCCATTTTAGTCGTATCAGTTACAGATGGTTTTTATTTATAATTTATTATTATTATTCTGATACTCTACACTGCTATGTGAATTAAGTACCTCTTCTCCCATGAGGCACATTGCCAATGGTCTTGTGCTGTTGTCGTCAAAGAGATTGTATTTTTAGTGCTTTCTTCTTCCTCTTCTTAAGTAATGTAAAGTGAGAGAGTACAGTGTACAAAACATGAAGTAATTAGATTAAGTGTATTAAGGGACACTAGAATGTTAACATGATATAACGCAGTGGCAGCTGGTGGTTCCAAATTTTGGTGGTTGCAGTTATTGGTTGAGTGGATGGGAAAGGGATTAAAAGACATTAAACTATCATAATCACAATTATACAAAATTATTACTGTAATTTTATAACCTCAAACAACGGTTAACGTTTACCTTGAATCAACATAAACACTAAACCTGACACAACTTACAAATTAAGAAGGCTGTGCTGATTGATGACACAACTAAGTTGCGCTACAACGCTACTAGTGGAGCATTGCAGAAACTTTGCAAGCACCAAGCTTACATTGGGAACATAGGGCAATTGTGAAGAGTAGTGCACATCCTCCCATATATTTGTGTAGTAAGCTCTGCCATTTACTGTTCAAGTTGCAAGCAGCCTACAACCACCAGCCTGCGTGCCACATTTGAATTGTATGCGAACATTGCCGCGTAGACTCTAATACGCTCTCTGTTGAAATTTATGACACTTTTAGCTGCTTAATGTTTTCGTATATTATTTTATAGTTTAGTTATTCTATATTGGTGGTTGTACAACGCTGCAGCCATAACACCAACCGCCACTGATATAACGTATCGTAAATTAAGTTTCAACTGTTTTTAATAAGGAAGCAGTTATTAACATTTTTGTTTAACTTTCCAACAGGGTTCTCCAAAGCCACCAACAGACTTGCCAATAACTATAGAGTGGGCTAAAGACAATAGCAGCACACTTTCTTCATTTAACAGAACCAGTGAATTTAAATCTGAAAGAGTAGAACAACAAGAGACAGCGACACGTTTGGTAACTAGTCACAGCGCACCGGACACTTCGGTTGCAGGCACCAACATTAAACTACCTCGAGCACAGAATCCTACTATCACATTGCTGCAGAAAGCCAGAGGTAGACATTAATAATGTAGATACACCATATATTTGGTTTTCTTTTCAGGTTTCTTATATTTTTCCAGTTGCTAGATTACCTTTTAGAGTCACGTAAATATTTATTCTCTTTAAAAAAAGGTTTGACCTTATTAGATCCTGACTTAGTTGCATTTATATATTACTGTATCAGCAAACAGCCTCTGATAGATGCCACATTTCATCCTATCAGCCCAACTTGCCCCTTTGTCAGCTACTTCCTAATGACCATTTGTTATCAAGCATTAAAGTTTCAATGGCCATTTCACCAGGTGCTCATTCTGTTGCTTAATGTTTGTTAAAGACGGATGTTCATTGATGTGCACCATGATATCAAACAGCTATGCTTATTTCTGACTGGTCTTCAGGGGAAAGCCACATGCGTTCTATGAGCATCCACTGATTTTCTGAAAATTGGCGTGTGGTGTGCCATACCTTATTGGCTGAGTGCTACCATTATAACTATTGATAACAAGATGGAGTGATAAGCACATGTACAGCAAACACCAAACTTAGCTATCTAAGTTTGCATGCTTTATTTGGTGACTGGATAATTTCTCGTGGTCTTTCAACAAATGTACACCTCCTGCTGATGTTTATTTGGGAATATGTAAATTTAAACATATTTACCTTATGTGAATTAAAACTTTGAAACATGTACCAACTCCTCCATTCTGTGTACTCAGTATAGTTTCTTGGTGACTTTTGGTTATTACCTACGTGTTTCTTTATTGGCCCATTAAGTAATGGCCAGTAAAGATTACTTAACCCTCTACGTAATCAAGAGGTGTGTGTGTGTGTGTGTGTGTGTGTGTGTGTGTGTGTGTGTGTGCACTTCATTACTTTTTGTTATTTTTGTTGATTGAATCTCTGAATACTTTTCTTTTAATTTTTTTCTTAATTGTTATTCCTTGTATTACTTATATAATTCTAGTACTATAAGATTTTCATCTTTTGTAATATATTTTATTTTTGTTTTCTTCAGAAGGGCAGTTACCTCGAGGGGCACACTACCTGGATGAGAGTACAATAATAGATGAAAAGGTTTCTTCTGTCCGCCCTAATGAAATTCGTAAGTATTATCACATCAATACTCTCCTTACGATCAAATCATCAAGATTAGTTATGATATTATTGAACACAGCTTCCAGTGAATCTTCATTCTTATTTTATTTGGACATTCTTATGTTTTTTATTTTTGGATATTTTTTTAGGAAAGGAATAGCCAACAAAATAAAAGATAAAAGGTAGACTTTTACCAGGTTTCATAATAAATGGGATGGACTAAATGTATTCATTTCACTAATTTTGAATATCTGTAAATTATATTTCATGATGGTGAATATGTACATGGTATCTTCGTAACAGCAAACAGAATCTGCTGGTGCTGTCCTTGCACTGGTTTATTGTCTCATACTTCTATTTATTCTTAATTACCGAAAAGCATTGGTGTGTAGCTTAAGTTAATTTGTGGACATTCATTGATACATGCCACTCGTGTGTGTGTGTGTGTGTGTGTGTGTGTGTGTGTGTGTGTGTGTGTGTGTGTGTGTGTGTGTGTGTGTGTGTGTGTGTGTGTGTGTGTGTGTGTGTGTGTGTGTGTGTGTGTGTGTGTGTGTGTGTGTGTGTGTGTGTGTGTGTGTGTGTGTGTGTGTGTGTGTGTGTGTGAATTCTCATATAATTCACTTGTAACTGTTATGTGTTCATATTAATCTACAGCTTGTCAAGAACTTATGGTTAAACCTTCAAGAATACTCAGTTTGAATACTGTCCTTTCATTGTTGTTTGGTATAACACTTTAGGATGTAAATAATATGACACAATATATGTAGAGTATCATAATAAATTTAATAAACATGTCAAGTTAAATGATATCTGTGTTGTTTTTGTATGAAACTAATTTTATTTATAAAAAAAATGTTAGTGGTATTATATAACTTAAATAAGAATTTGCATTGTATATTACCTTTTATAATTAAATTATAATATTATGTTAAATAACATATTACTAACTTTTCCAGTCTATTCTGTGAAGAAGGAGTACGAATCAGAAACCGAAGATAAACGACCAAAGAAGATTGTTGAGCTTGGACCAAAAAAGATTGATGGGATCGGACCAATTACTAGGGAAGGCATTCCAATTGTCCTTAGATCTGTAAGTCATCTGTTCTGATTAGTCCGTAAAGTTTTTGAACTGATTTGGATTAAAGTTTCAAAACCAACTGTTGACCAAGATGACTGTTGATTGTTAATCTAGGGGGGGATTATTTATTTAAAACCATTACGTATAGTAGGGTTAAGATGTTATTTTGTTGTAAGAGTTGAAAATATCTGTAGGAGAACTGCACAAATTTATGCACTATACAAGTTGTATGCATTATGTCATGTGGAGTGTTTATTATTTTAACACTCATACATTTATACAGACCATTATCTCTGGTAGTAGAACTATGTTTCAGATAAATTAACAGTTTTAGTATTAGCAGGTGCTGGTACACATTTCTTAATGAGAGGGCATATTTTCTAACAGTTACAGTCATGAGAAACCCTACATTTACAAAGTTGGTGTTTTGTTTCCATCAAATATTATGATACATAATGACAGAACGGTGACTCTGTCAAAACTTCATAGTATAGCCTAAATGCCGGAAAACAGTGTTGTTCTAGTGCAGAAAACACATGGATTTGACATTGCCACATGTATGATTTTATGACAATGCTACTTCTTAAGCGTCTTAAATTGTAGATAAGTCTATTATACAGATTCTTGAAAATTTTGTCAAAATATGTAAAACTATTTAATGCAATAAAAAAATACAAATAAACAAATAGTATACAAACCAAGTACAAAGAAACTTAAGTAGTAATGTTCAATGAAATGTAAATAAGAAAATAAACTAATACTTGCATGGCAACTCTATGTTACAGTAAAATGAAAATATTTACATAAAACTATGCTTTGAATGTTTTGTGTATAATGGATGTAGCTTCTTTGAGCAATCAAAGTAGATGTAGCTTCTTCTTTACAAAGTAATGTAGATGCTTCTACAATACTTCAAAACAGAATAGCCTTCTTCTTTGAGCACCATGTTTGAATCAGTACACTATACATATACCATACCCATGGTAGCGTATTACGGTCCATGAGACCTATAATTTTAATGCTGACTCTGGAAAGTTAAATAGAGAGGTCTTATGCTCTGTATGACAGTGGTTGGCATGTGGACCCTTGGCCTACCTGCTGCCTCTTCCCCATTGTAACACTTCCACCCGGGCTCAACAGCAGCTAATTGCTGCGTGAGTCCAGTATGAAACAATTTTTTTGCGTCACCCAATACTGGTAAAATTTTGTTATATTTGAAATCAGTGAAATAATACGATGAAAATGACACCAAACACGACTAAGGAATATTAAAAATTGGGCGTTATAAAGTAACAATGACTGAATAATTACAATGACTTTATTTGTATCATTTAATTTACAATAACTTTACATATTTACAATGACTTATGCTAGCGATTGTAATAAAGCAGGTCAAAGTTGATGCTGGTAAACGAAATCGATCCGAGTCACCAGAGGACCTATGAAAAAAACAAACATTTGCTAACATTTTTCTGAAAATAATTATTTGTAAATAAGACCAGTTATGACTTAGCTTATGAAAATAATTTTTTTTCTACTAATCTTTTTTTACTATTATGACTTGCTCATAGTAGTACCCTACTTTGATAATATTTTTTTAGATAGTACTATATTTTTATAATATCTTTTGGAACAACGTTTCTCAAACATTTTGACCTTTGAAATATAAGGCAAAAAAAATAATTAAAACACTAAATAAATATACCAAGTCTACTTACTCTCATTAAAACAGCTATTCCAGTGGAGATGTTCCCAAGTCTTCTTCCTTGTCAGAGTTCCAGTCACTGTCATCAATCTGAATCTCCTGGAACCAAGTTGATGATCATTTCCTGGACACTGTGGTCATCAAGTCCTTCTCACTCAGCCAATCATCATCCATTTCTTTCTTTACGTGTTTAACGCAGTTTTTCCATGAATCTGCTTGGTAGGAGTTTACAGCTTCAAAAAACAAATTTTGCACATCGTCGAGTTTGAATGTTGTGTTGCGCTGTTTGACATAATTCTTCAAGTGAGCCCAGACCTTTTTAATAGCATTGTAATTACAATGATAAGGTGGAAGCCGAATAACATGAAATCCAAGCTCAGATGCTTTCTTGTCAATGACATAAGAAGTCAGTTGGGGCTTGTGTAGCTTGACGAGATTATACAGTTCGGGCTTACGCATGTCGTCCGTGATACGAACTCCTTGTGAGGTTAGCCAATCTGCCATTTCTCCTTTCCTTGAGGATGAGGTTGGAGTCGAGTTGTTTTCTCTTGAATGGTAAGGAGCGTTGTCCATCACTATTGTTGAACTGGGTGGTAGTGAAGGAAGCAACACTTCAAAAAACCAGCACTCAAATATCTCAGAATTCATTTCTCCATGGTAGTCAACCGTTTTCTTAGATTTGAAAATCAGCGGGGGTGCATTTATCCATCCATTGACGCCACCTGCATGGCAGATTATGAGTCGCTGTCCTTTGCCTAGAGGTGCACCCAGAGTAGAGCTAACACTGCTGTCGGTCCAACCAACATCTTTGGAGATATTACTATTAATCCATGTTTCATCTAAAAACACCACGTTTTTAATGTCCACATTACGAATTTTCCTCAAAAACCAGCATCTTGATAAAGCAACTGATGGCTTCTCCATAAGTACCTTTCTTTTATTGAACTTTTCCATTTGAAACCAATATTCTTTAATACTTTAGACAGAGACTGTAAGCATCCCTTGAAAAGTCCCGCATCTTTGAGAGATGCTTGTAATTTTCGGAGGGTCGGCACTTCCTTGCGTCTATAATAATCTACAACATGGCGTCGGATGGCAGATTTGTCAAAATCATCAATATAAGTCACTGGGCATGGGAGAAGTTTTTTCTTTTTGGCGTGTGGAGCACACTAGCATTTTCCGTGTTCACTGCATCTGGGAGCACATCGTCATTTTCATTATCTTCGCTTATAACAAAGCTATCGTTCTTACACTCCTTAAGTTCACTTTTTATTCTAGTAATGGTGCATAGAGACACTTGACACGCTGCCGAAACTCTCTCACACACTTTTTTTATATCAATTAACGGGCCTTTATTGTCACGCTCCTGTTCAAAGTGCTGCATAACCGACGCGATTATTGTTCTAGCTTGAGAATGATACACTTTACCATGTTTATTAGATGAAGACATCTCTATAAAAAAATTAAAAAAAAACACTAATAAAACTTGAAATACTCAACTTAACAAAATGTAACCTTATAATATTCAACTAATTAAACTAATATTCCGTAAACTCACGATCGACAGTAGCGACGAACAGTAGACACTAAACTATTCAACTGTTTGTGAGCAACTGAAGAAGGGATGAGGCTGAGTCATAAATACCAAGCAGCACTAGTCACGAGATGACTCATAGCAACCCCATTATAGGAAATGAGCAGGAAGTTCTCTGTCCACTACCAGCACTTAAACACGAAATATTATGTGTGTTCTTTTTCAATCAAAGAATCAAACAAAGCAATTAAACAAGTATTTGTATTTTTCATTTAAATTTATTCTTTGAGCACTATGCACTGAAGATGTGTATTAAAGTAGTTGTTGAGCTTTTACCTTGAAACACCTTAAAATATAATATTTTTTAGTCGTGTTTGGTGTCATTTTCATTGTATTATTTCACTGATTTCAAATATAACAAAATTTTACCAGTATTGGGCGAGACAAAAAAAAATTGTTTCATACTGGACGCACAGTGAGGTGACTCACACGGCAATTAGCTGCTATCAAGCCGGGGGCGGAAGTATTACAATGGGGGAGAGGCAGCAGGTAGGCCAAGGGTCCACACGCCAACCACCATCATACAGAGCATAGTAGGTAGTGGTACAACTAACTCACAGGTTGGCCATCATCGTGTGAGGGTGGAGGGGAGAGATATATCTAAAAGACATACATATTTTTTCCCAGACACAAAAATTTTGATTATGGCATTAAATTCTTGGATTTCATTGTCCATGACGTGTCCGTTACTTAACTAAATACAACTATTACATTAACGACTCGGAACACAAAGTTTTTTATAAGTAAAAACATAAAGTTTTACCTTACAACCTGAACCGGTTTTCACCTTTAAAAGGCTTCTTCAGAGGTTGCCGCTGGTAGCGCTGTCCATCCTGTTGTGGGCAATGGAATCGGATTTCGAAAGATCGATGTTGTGTGTGTGGGGTGAGATATGTTCGAATAATGCATGCGATTTGAATTGTGTCTGTTTCTGTAAACACACACACACACACACACACACACACACACACACACACACACACACACACACACACACACACACACACACACACACACACACACACACACACACACACACACACACACACACACACACACACACACAAAACATCGATCTTTCGAAATTCGATTCCATCGCCCACAACAGGACGGACAGCGCTACCAGCGGCAACCTCTGAAGAAGCCTTAAAAAATTATTTTTAAAAAATTAATTAAATAATTAGAAAAAAAGATTAACGTAATTAATTAATAATTAGTAATTAGATACATTTTTAATCAGATACAAAATTTCTCATTCGAGTTTCTTCTTGTTTTCTACACTTTAACATATGTGAATTTTTAATATTACAAAATCTATCGTAAGAAAATGTTCTGTTTAATGCTAAACCTTCTAAAGTTTTTACTCTCGACAACGCAACATATGTTGAACCAATAGAAGGTTCCTTTTCTCCAATATCTACAACAGCTCTATCTAATGTTAAACCTTGAGACTTATGAATTGTAATTGCAAAGGCATTGTAATGGAAATTGTTTCCTAAAACAATTAATATTTCCACTTTTCCAAAATTTAGTTATAGGTGGAATTGGAACACAACTTTCATAAGTTGAATGAAAATAATTTTCAAAACGAACCATTATCACTCGTGGTATTTGATCAGGGGGACCATGATTTTCTTCATAGATAATATCTTCAACGTAACCTAAAGCTCCGTTCACTAATCCTTTTTTAACCCACAAATTAGAACGTAACATAACTTTAGATCCAATTGATAAAATTAAAATGGTTCATGTCCACCTGATAATTCTGCACTTGCTGATTTTGCTTTAGAACAATTATTAATAGCTGGAATATAAGCAAGCAACTGGTTGACGAAATTCTTTTAACTTTTGATGATTAAATTCTTTTACATTTTTATTTGTTGCAAATAGCCTAATTGCATCATTGAAAAAATGACATTCATTTTGTGAAAAAGTTTGTATACTACGTGTCATTAATATTTCATAGTCTTGAACTGTACATTCACCATTACTAACACGATCAAGTATATCTCAAAATATTTGTTGAGATTCATTTTTTCGAAATGATGACGATAAAAAAAATACTTTTGAATACTTGATGTAAATAATAATTTTCCTTCTAAAAGGAATTCACTTCCTTCAATTTTATCATTGTAAAGTGGTCTGTCATTAACAGGAGGTAACTGATTAATATCCCCCAAAAAATATACAAATAATCCACCAAACGGTTCATCTTGTCTTGATGGAATAGGTCTGTGTACTCTTAAATCAATTTTCCTCAAAAGACTACATCCAATCATACTCATTTCATCTATAAACAGAAATTTACAACCACGAATTTCCTGTTGAAATTGAGCAAGTGAGCGTGAACTGAGTTCTCTAAATACTTTATGTACTCCTAATAAAAGTTTGGAGCGTATTGTTGATCCATTAATATTAACAGCAGCAGGACCAGTTGGTGCAAGCAATTGATAAGAAGATGATCCCAATGTTTGATTCAATCGACAAGTGAAATAATTAGTTAAAGTACTCTTTCCAGAATAGGCTTTTCCTGGAATAACAATTCTTTTAATCGGAAGTTCTTCTTTGTTACCTTGTAGATAACTAAGCAGTGGCGGCTCGTGAGTAATGAAATGGGAGGGGCACACAGTGGGGAGGATCTAAGGTGGGCCACCATTCGCGGTAATTAGTACTTAGGTAAAAAAATATAGAATGTCTTACCTGGTATTTCACTTTTGTATAACAATTCCATTCTCCTGTTTTTAGATGTAGCGAATTCCTCTATCACTTGTTTGTTGAAATCTTGAATTCCATGAATCATTTTTTTTTCTGTGGATAGCATAGCCAATACATTCAGTCTATCAGTGCCCATGGAATTTCTTAAAAATGTTTTTATTCTTTTCAATGTAGAAAAGCACCTTTCACTTTCAACAGTTGTCATCGGTATGGTAACAATTATCTTTAAAATAGTCACACACTCTGAGAAGGTACGAAACATGTTATTATCAAGGAAAAACTGTAATAAGGGTGTTGCACCAGAAGCAATACGTAAATCTTCACGACTGTATAACACTTCTAGTTCGGTTCTCAGTTTCAGACCATTTATTGTTGGATAAAATTTAATTGTAGTCTGAAAATCATTTTCCGGAAACTCAACACAGTACTGTGGGAACTTTTCAACTAAAAACAATTTGGAAATACATAAATGATCTGAAAATTGAAATCTTTCATTAATATTGTTCACAATCATATCACAAAATTCCAAAGCGGCCACACGGTTGCTCCTATTACTTAATTGTTCAACACACTGTCTCTTAGTCACAGGCTCACTTACAGACACTTCACTGTCTTCATAGGTCTTACGAATATTAACCACTGCACTCACAAAATGTTTAACAAATGTTCTCATTTTTATTGCATCAATGTTTCTTTGTTGAATGCAATCAAAGAAAATCGCCACATGAGGCATAATTTTGTGGAAAAAAATCAACCAGAAAATGAACTGAGGATCCCTCAAAGTTCGTACAAATCCTGCAGCCTGGCTAGAAGCACTTTTGTCAGAAATCTCTATGTCCCTAATGTGTTCAAAACATTTTATTAGATTATCTTATGTTCAAACACAGTATTAACAGCCCTGTGTTGAAAGTACCATCTTGTAGGAGGCACAGACCCAATTTTTTTTTTACAATTTCTACTAAATAATCCATCCTCTTTGGAGATCTTGAAAAATATGGTCCTATTCCTTGCAGGTCTTGAAAAAATATTCTACTCTGGGAGGCAGATGATGTTGAGTTTTGAAGAATCAGATTCCCTTGATGGGCATAACAATGAATAAAATTTGCATTTGGATACTTCTCTTTAACCAAACACTGGACCCCTCCTTTCTGACCACTCATAACAGATGCACCATCGTAAGTCTGACAAATTAGTTTTCCGGGGACTTGTATATTCCTATTTCTTCCAACTGTCCTAAAATTGTCGAGGCTAAACTTCGAGCACTTTTATCAAAAGGGACTTCAAAAAAACCCCAAAACCTTTCAATTATTCTCCCTTCAATGAGATATCTCAAAATCAGTGCCATCTGTGTTTTGCACGAACTGTCAGTTGTTTCATCAGCCTGAAGTGATATGAAGTCTATCGTAGAAATTTCAGTCACAATATTTTTTCGACACACTGACAAAATGGCATCTAAAAGTTCGTTCTGAATTGTTTTCGAGGTTCCTTTAAACACTGTTGAATTTTCTAAATGATCTTTCAAAACACTGTCAAGTGCTGCAGTATAATTGATTAGTCCTTTAAAAATCCCTGGGTTGTTGTCTGCTTCTTCCGTTTCATCGTGGCCACGTAAAGCTAATTCAAATTCCCCACAAAATTTAATCGCATCAATTATTCGAGACAAGATGTATCTGTTCTTGTCTACAAGTTCGTTATGTTTACGAACAGAAATTCTGTAACCATCATCGAGTTGCAATCTAATATTTACAATACCTAGTACGGCTAAACTCATTTCATTGTCTAAATGACATTTAGACAGCGAATGCTTCTTACTCTTTTCTGGTAAATGTTTCAGATCTTTAACGCCCGACTTAGTCCACGTGTCTTCACCGCCAAACAGAAGACAAGCAAAGCAAAATAAAGCATTGATTGTGGGGCATCCGCACATCCATTCCCATTTTTCGTACACTGTGGTATTGAAAGTTCTATTATAGGTTCTGTTTTTGTCCTTAAACACTTGGTTGATAGACAACTGCGGTCTTGGTGGACCCAATTGTTTTGCTATTAACCTATCTTCATAGCACAAAGTTTTACTCTGTAAATACTTGACATCATTCATTTTGTCTCAGAGATTTACACAAGCACACAAAATACCGACACTTGAATATTTTCAACACCGTTATTTACACGCATGCGTAACACTGATTACTGAAAACCACTTGTAAACTTGTAACACTACAATTTATACAATTACTATAAGCACTACCACCACAACTATCGTGTAGCACATAACATAACCGCTCTAGGTACACGTTCTATTTAAATATTTCCTTCAATGAGAATATAATTTAAAATTATATAAAATCGCAAAAATTATTATAATCATATTCACGATAGAAACATTATAATAACATTATTTCATAACAATATACACTAAGAAAGTAACAGTAATTATTAGTATTATAGAACAGCTCAGATGGCGGTAAAATGTAATAGTCTACTAAATAGCTCCAATTCATATCCGTTAGTTGCAGTAATGTGGCGCACCTACAGGATTCAGAGTTTACTACTTGAAGACTGTAAATGTTTGGTCAATGGTCACATAGTCTACTGTGACCGAACGCTATGGGATTTTAGCATTACGCTCTCCCACCACAAGAGAGTAGTGAAGAGGAAGGGAGTAGTAATATTGGGTCACAACGTCTCTGTGACCGTCGCTATGTTGCCACATTTGTTTTCGCGTTGCCACATTTCTCCAGACTTCGCACTGTTACAAACTATTGCTATCATTTTTAAAATGAGGACGTTTCTACAATATTTATTTATTTATTTCGTGTTTTTTTGGTGGGGCACGTGACCATGTGCCCTTATGAGTGAGCCGCCTCTGTAACTAAGTTGAATAGTGATTATAATATTGACGACTCGGAACACTAAGGTGTTCTATAGGTGAAAGCCGGTTTAGGCTGTAAGGTAAAACTTTACGTTTTCACTTATAAAAAAACTTAGTGTTCCGAGTCGTCAATATTATAGTGATATTCAGTTAAGTAACGGACACGTCATGGACAACGAAATCCAAGAATATAACTAAGTTGTTTTTCAAATATATTTGTCAGTTCTTGTTGTTCATCAGAGACAACAATATTTGGCAGATTATATTGAACATTAACAATGTCATTTCTTTGATTTTCTATTACTTTTTCATTTTCAATAAAATTTTCTAAGGTATTCAACACTTGTTGATTCAAAATAGAATGCCAATTATATCTGATATCAATTTCTCTTCTACCTAGATCTACTTCTTCCTGTATAGTATTTGGTCCAGCAGCTACGTCCATCCAATCATATGGTTGATCTACTTCTAATTGGTCTATTTCTTCAAAATCTTCTTCGTCTTCCAAATTTTGTAGCATATAATCCAAATCATAATTCAGAGTATCGTCATTTCCAAAATGCTGCTCATATATAATCTTCCAAGTACTATTATGTGGATTAATATTGATTGTTAAACTTTCACTTGTGAACTTACTTTGTTTTTTCCCATACGTGTTTCGGCGTGATGTGTGCCTTCGTCAGCGGTGTGAGACAGAATGTCTGGAACTTGTAACGGTTTTTTGGTTGGTAGGTTGAGTGGGGGGGGGGAATTGGCACGGGGATCAGAATTATTGTATGTTTTATGTATAATTGGGTCAAAGAGTGCATGTGATTTAAAGTGTAATTGGTCGTTAAGTATGTTGTTTGGTTGTGTTGTGTAGTGTTTGTATATTTCATATTGTTCTGCTGTGTTAAGTTTCCGACTTTTAGGCAAGTAGTGTAATATCTCAAGATTATTATCTATGTTGGTGTAGCTGTGGTTTTTTTGTGTGTATGTGTGTGGCAAACGCGGAATGTATGTTGTTGCTGGATAAAGCTTTTAGGTGTTCAGAGAAACGTGAAGAAAATGATCTTCCTGCCTGGCCTATATAGAAACTATTACAATCACTACAGTTACAATCATTACTTCACGTTACTCTGAACACCTAAAACCTCTATCCAGCAACAACATACATTCCGCATTTCCCTGTCTGCCTGTCGATTACATTTAAAAGTGACCGTTGGAGCTCCAGATTCATAAATATTATTTAACAATGGAGTTTGGTCATCATCTTCACTATCCAAATTAACATTATCCAAATTAAATGAAATATTTTGTTGTTCTTGACTATATATTATTTGTAGAAAAACACTTTTATTATCAGGTAGTCTTTCTAAATTACTTTTTGTCAATTATAACATCACAATACCAAGGATTATTGTTTTTAAGATATGCAAAGCAGCCTTGACATTATTGCGATTTACAATAAAATCTTTATACCCTTCACCCTCATGTCTTCTAACAAAAATATATTGTGAAATAGTATCAATAGAATGAGGTAAAGAAGTAGTAAAATGTGTAATGTCTTGATGAAAATTAATTACTTGTCCACTATATCCAAATTGACCACCTTTAAGTCGATAGACTGTGATTACTGGATGAACTTGAGCAATTAATTGTTCTTCAACAAACGTTAATTTCTTCAATACATCAGGCCATTTTTGATATTAAATTTATGACAAAGAGTACAAGATCCATCCTCTTCAATATGTAGATCAAACCAACGACGATGACACACATTACACAATTTGAAATCCAAATTTTTCTGAGCAGTTTCAAAATTCACTGCATACTCGTAAAAACGGGCATCATCATGTTGGGAACATTGTTCATTGTGTTGATCTTCTCGTTGTCGCTATCTTGCATCACGCATTAATGAACGATTACATGCACGTTCTTTATGGCCAGTCAGCGTACGATTTCGTGGCATTTTACTGTAATAAAACAAATTAATAATGTATATATTTTTTGATTTAAAAAGAAAAAACATACCTTTCACACAAAAAATCTCTTTTAACAATGTAACTTAACCTCAAACGCAAATATAAAAATACAAAAAATATTTTCACTTGCCGATATTGAAAAAAAAATACATGAAAAATGTATCTTGGATTTACGAAATATACTTTATGATTTATGAAATTTATGAAATATATTTTATAAACAACACAGCACACCAGTATCTTTCATTCAAGAAAAACGCTAGAAATTTCGGTATATACACTGTTTGTCTAAAACCACAGAACACATTAGTAACAGACTATAAAGTAATATTAAAGAAATCCCACAGATGGCGACACTTTACATACATACCACGGAAGGCATTAGTAACAGACTATATAGTAATATTAAAGAAATCCCACAGATGGTGACACTTTACATACATATATACAGATATATACTGTGAAAGAACCGGCTTATCACTGTTATTTTTAAAAATTAAACGTATTTTGATTTATTTAAAGTTAAGTTATAATTTATCGATTATAATGAATAATAAGTTACAATTTAAAAATGAACTCTTTTTTAAAATAATTGCAGCAATAATCTTTAGTAATAATTGATAATACTGTTCAGTTAATAAAGTTTGATAATAATAGTGAATAAATCTTTAATCGCTGGTCGGTGGATGAATGTAGCCTTAGCGTCGATCTTGCAGCGGAACTCCTCTTCTCGGTTATGTGTCGTCAGAGTACGTAACGTTAAGTCTCGTCTGGACAACAAAAACTGATAATAGTAATATATACTTTCACGTACCTGTTCGTGATACTAGAAGTTCTGAAGTTCACTTACAAAAAAATAAGCTGTCAAGATGTACTCAACACCAGCTTGCTTTATTAACAAGGTTATAACACTCTTTGTTTATGATAAGGGCGCCACATGGGTTTATTTGAGGAAAATTCCCATGAAAAACCAATTAATAAAATTTAGAAGTCGATAAATTTTCTTTAAACTTTGGTTAAATGCTTAATGCATTCACTGCAATTCAAATCTAATATCGTGGAGTCTCTATTCAGAGTTATCTCCTTGTATTCAAATTTAATCATTAACTCACTATTTGAAATAAATAGAATCAAAGTTTATGCTGAAAACAAACGGGTTTTATTTTACCCTTTGAAAATAAACTCAAAAATTACAAATACAATTGATACATTAATATAACTTTGGCATTACTTCGTCCATTTACAATACGGTCTAGCTCAGATAAAACAATAAACTCTTATGGTTATTAACAAATTAACTTTTAATTATATATTATATATCTCATGGGTAGATTCTTTGAAATACAAGAAAGAACTACTTTATGCCTTGACAGACGTTAATGACAATAATTACTAATTTGGCCTCTTTTTAAAATTCGTACCTTTTTCAGGGTAGTGTTGGTCACACTGACTTATTTACTAACAAATATTTTTAAAACTTAGGATTAATACAAATATCTTACATAGGATTGACAAATCCACTAAATAAATTTGATCTGGTGTATCAGATAGAAAGTTTTGTTGTTCTTGCGTCAGTACAATTTTGTGGTAAATGATTATAAGTGCAAGCAGATAAATAAAATAAATTGTCACAGTGTTACCTTTTTTTATTTAATCATATAGATTAAAATTTATTAAAACACTCCAGTGGTCGGATTATAATGACCACTGGTTAATTACACTTCACACGAACTAAGAACGGAGAGTTCGGCCCTCTTCTGACTAAATCGGGGCTATGTTAAATACTGGTTATAAAACTCTCTCTCTCGTTCTAAAATCGCGCACAAATGAAAATATTCACTATACATTCGATGCACTTCCTGGTAATCAATTGTTGTATGGTTATCTGTGTTGGAAGAAATTTTAAAGGGACTCACTGTTTACATATTACGTTAAGTTATTAAAATGTTGTGTTGATGAGCGACGACCTTCTCGCTCGAGTGATGAGACAAAAGTGTGTAACGAATTCACTCCGTTTTTGATTATATACCCCCTTGCTTCATATGGCTTAGGTGGTGAAATCGTTTAATAAGCTATTTTCTGATTGGTTCTGATAGCCGTTACAAAAATGACGTATTGTTTTTTAACCGCCGTTCAGCAAACGTTACTGACAGTTGTTTGTGTTGTTAGTTTTACCCAACCAATTTCTCACTTTATAATAATAAATGATGCTAACGCGCACTGCGCACTTATTATAGTTTCGATCGCGAGGTTATTACCACCAAATTAAAGTTTAGTTTATGGGCTTTAATTTGATGTGACTTAACACTGGTTTTAACCGCGTTTTCTTTGACAATGCTAATAAATAATGTTTAGAAACATGGTTTCTCATTGTCATCTGCTAGCGATGCCAAATACAATCCTTCCCTATCTTTTTATGTTTAGTGTTTTACATTGCGTTTTCTTTATAACGTCTTTGTTGGAACACTAACACATTTGTGATTATACTTAATAGCTATTTATGACTGTACAATATGAAATCTTAACATAATTAAGGCGATACATTATTATCGAAAATTCTTATTTCTAATTACAGTTCGTTTGGCCTACTCAATTTAACGTTATTCATTAATAATTGAGTGGTAATATTTCCTATTACATTTATTTATATTGGTTGTTCAGTAAATTTTATGTACACTAGGAGTCCATTTTCCTTACTAATTTACTGACAAACGTTTGTTGAGGCATAGTCTAGGCATACCTTTAGCATCGGTTTATGCCGTAATAATTTTTACTAGTTACATTTTGTATACTCAGGAAGTTACTCATCCATATAAGGCTTCCTTTTATAAGTATTCTTACTTCTTAATATTACATTTGGGTTTGTAATGCAAGTTTTAATACACATTATGGCCATAGCTAATCTAGTCATAGGCTTTGTCATTTACTGGTCATGGTTCCCTTATTTTCAGCTAAAATGCTGTTACTGATATTACATTATTTTAGTCATTATTTCATTAGTTTTATTTAACACATGACATTACATTCATGTCATTGACTGGCTTGTATGACAGCTTATAGTGAACTTAGCATGTCCATTAGTTAGAGTCAGTCATAGTATTTGTTGTAGTGTCATGCAGTGTATTCCTCACTGCTTCTTGGGATTCTTCTTCTTCTTTCTTCTTTGTTGGTCCTTCTCTTCTTTGTTACTTTCATCATAAATTATTCACTTTTATTATTTCAGTGTATTTATTTATCCTTCTGGTGAACGTCTAGGTTATGTAACATTTTGTTGTGTTCATATACTCCCCTCTCAAAATTGATAATTTGAGAGAAATTTTACATTTGAAGAAATTATCATTTTAGTTTGGTTTTATTATACTATTACTGCTTCTTTTCTGCATTGAATTTAATATTTTGTTGGTGTGTTACACTAGCTTGAGTTCTTGGCTAGTATTATTTTTTAGCTTACTAGTATTTTTTCAAGTTTCTTATATTCTAAGTCATTTAGTTATAACATGTTTTATTTCTTAAGTTAACAATTTCCTGTTTTACAATAATACACTTTTCTTTATCATTAAACACATCTTGATTCTCGTGATAAACTCTATTGTTCTTTCATTTTTTACCTCACAGTTTTTTTATTAATAATCCTTGACATATTACCATTTAATTCCCTAACATTTGTTGTGGGTTCGGAATCAGAGTGGCTCACTGTGGCATACATTCTCCGCCGTTCCTCATCTACACATCCTCAGAATCAGAGGAATCCTCATCTCTGTCTGGGACAAAAAATAAAAATTGCACGTAGCAACAGTTGCACTATCACAACACATAAAATATAACATATCATTTATTTTTCCAATAATATAACATATTCAATATAACATTCAAGGTATTAGAGGTTTCATTGTTATCACTTTTCATGCTTTA
Source organism: Magicicada septendecula (assembly GCA_034769895.1). Lineage (NCBI taxonomy): Eukaryota > Metazoa > Arthropoda > Insecta > Hemiptera > Cicadidae > Magicicada > Magicicada septendecula. The sequence continues at coordinate 191,655,887 of CM068375.1, read as the reverse complement.
ATACTTTAGCTAACATACTTCTCTTCACAGGTCATTATTTTTTCTCTAACTTGACATATTGGCTAGGTTATTTATTAACCTTGTTGTTATTTTTTCTATACTAGCTTGTAAGTTGATTGGTTTATCTTAATATTCTTAAATTACACACTTAGATTTATCACTATATAATTATGCAGTTGTTCCTTAAATTCTTCTTGGGTTCACAATACTTCACTCTTAACATTGCTTGTATATAGGGGTTTTTTTTTTTTAACATTTGGTTCATTATCATCCTGGATTATCAGGGTTTACAATATTCTCGTAATAAACATTTTTGTTAGATACAATTTAATACACATTTGGTATATACAACTAGACATTTTTCTCTATCGTTCATTTAACATTCTTGTTCCTTAATAATAGTAGTATTATTTGGTAAACATTTTGGTTATATACATAATATATTGACAAACATTTAGGTCATACATAAATAGACATTTTCCTTATTTATACAATATGATAATCATTCTCGTTTATCATTTATTTAACATGATAAACAGTCTTGGTATATGTTATACGATATACATTTTTCTTGGTTATATAATATGATAAGTATTATTTATCACTTAATTAATTATTCCCATTCCTTGTTTAATCCATCTCCTTTCAATATTCGACACTTTGTTGTTTTTCTCCTCTGCTCCTTCAAATGTTAGATTGTTAACATTTATTCTGGACGTTTTATTTCATTTATTGAAATTAATCATTTGAAGAGTCAGAGTAACATTATATTATTATTTTGACATACATTTTTGTTAGATAATCATTTTGTTTTATACAACATAATAGACATTTTTCTTTATCAATTGATATGCTAAACATTTTTCTTATCATACAATCCTTTAATTTATAAAAAACATTTTTCCTTACCATTCAATATGATAAACATTGTTAGTATACATGATATGTTACACATTTTTCTTTATTATTTAATAGGGTAAACATTGTTCTTACTTAAGATATAATGTACATTTTTCTTCATGATACAATATGATAAACATTTTTGTTATATGCCCTTAGATATTTTCAACACATTTAATATGATAAATATTTTTCTTTATCACTTATTTAACCTTCTCATGGTAGACATTTTTATATTTGATATAATAAACACTCTTATATAATAATAAGTCCATGCAATAGTCTATATAGGGGTTCTCTTGTGGTTCACCATTCTATTGGGTTCATTATGGGTCAATTACGTTTTCATAGATCCATTTTTGACAGTTGTTTATAGTACGACATATATTATGATATTTAACATCTTACAATACATTTTTATAATAAATTTCCTTACACGTAATACATTTTTATATTCTTTAAATAATTTCATATAGTTCTGATAGTTTTATATCTTCTTAAACCTTTGGTTGCTTTTCTCGGTTATCTTTGATATCTGTCCTTTTCTTCAGTGGCTGATGGTTTCTAATGTTTAGCCATAGTCACTCATATTCGGTGTGTTTGTCGTTTGGATCATCTTTATGTTCGGACTTTTTTCTGCCCCTATCACGTACCTCACTATCATTCGGCTCTTCCATTTTGTTGTGACCAAATCTTCAGCTACCTTATGTCCTTTCGTTTTCTTCTCCTCATCATCTTTGTTACCCAGGTGTCTGGTGTTCTCCTGGTTTTTGTTATAATTAACTTCTGGTGTCTCTTCTAACTCTAGTTCGTTGTCTCCTGTCTTCTGGCTGGAGTTCTCCGTCAACTGGTTCCTTTCCTGCCGCAATTTTCTGATCGCTTGGGCGTATCCTTCAATGATCCGGTCCATCTGTTTCTGGTAGTTTTCCTTCTTCCTGCAATGCATCCTTCTTCTAGGAGTATTCACTTTAAATATCTCGTTGTTTATAACCTTCTCCGTCATGACATAGTCACTGGTATGTAACATTGTTTTAATCGTCCTGTCATCTGGATCATTAATTAAATATTTTAATGGTCGGTTATTCATTGAGGAGTTAACTAACCTTGTCTGGTGTCTTTCACTTGTTGGCATATTTGATTTAATTATATTCTTATTTAAGTTTTTACCCACGGTTTTATGATGATTTACTTTTAATATTTTTATGAAGTTCTGTTCATACTTCTTACCGTTGATTCTTGCTCTGTGACGAATAATTGGGTTGTCCATGAAGTTAATTAAGGCTCTCCTAGTCATCTCTGATATTTCCCATGTAATTCTCACTTTCTTTGGACGTATCATGCTTCTTTCTTCCTTTTTCTTAATTAGTTGGATCTTCTTTACACCTTCGGCGTCGATCTCCCTGTATTGAAAATTTTCTTCGTTTCTGTCGGGCTTGTCTTCAGATGATAATGTCTCTGCGTCTTGTTGCTTTTCTGTTTGGTTACCATTATTTTTAGTTTGTACAGTTGATTGTTCTGCAATTTCATCGCTTGGTGCTTCTGCGGTTGTTGGTTCGTCATCGTTTTCCATTTCTTCCCTCCATTGTTGGATGATTTCTTCTCTCCATAGTCTAATATCGTTTATCATTTCTTCTCTCGTCTTCTCAAAGCTATCCTCTATGGGTTGGGGAAACTGTTCCCTCCTACATTTCACCATCATCTCCTGGAAACTTAGCAGCTCTGCTGGTTCGGGTTCCTCAGGTTGGTTTTCTACGGTGTCACCTGCGGTAGTCTCCCCTTCAGGCGTTTTCGTGGCCTTACTCATGGTTTCACTGGGTTCATTTAGAGATTCAAGTATTTCATTATTGTCATCCTCCATTATTGTTTTGATTACTGGGTCGGTACCTATTATTTCCTCCTCCTGGTTATTCTTATTGCCCTCTTGGTCTTGGGTATCCTTATCTATCTTTTCTAGTAGTGGTTCCGTGGAATCTTTCTTACTATGGTCGTCTTCAGATTTTTCGTTAAGGTGATTCTTATTTCCATCAATATTTTCTTTATTTTTTATTAAATCTTCATTCATCGGTTTCTTCTCGTTTAGTAATTTCTTAGCTCTTTTCAATTCTTCTTCGAAATCTTCTTTTCGCTTCCGCTCATCTTCTCGTCTCTGGTTCTGATAGCTCATTTCCTCTTCGTCCCGTTGTGCTGCTTGGCTGTAGAACAGTTCTTCATTTCGTCTTATTTTGTTGTATCTCAGTTCCTCTTCGAATGCTTCTTTTCTTCTACGCTCGTCTTCCCATCTCTGGTAATGGTAGTCCCTCTTCTCTTCGTTTCGCCACGCTGGTTGGTTATTATACCATCTTGTATTCCGGTTCCTCCTTGTTTGTGGGGTTTCCCATTCGTGGAGTCTTGCAAAACCTTCTTCTATCTTGCGTCTTAATTGGTCTGATCCTCTCTCATCTGTCTCTTTTCCTCTTCCATTTGTCGGTTCATCTTCTCACCATCTATTTTCAATATTCTGTATACTTGGTCCCAGTCTACTCTCTCCCTTCCCCTTCAATTTCTCCGGTACATCTTTGCTTTGTATCTATTATCGTCGGTGTATGCAAGGCGTGGTTGTTCTCTTATATTTGCCGGGCTTAATATTAATATTAAAAATTTATTCGTTTAATATTTTTAAAGCCTCACGTTGCTGGTCGCCAATTTGTGAAAGAACCGGCTTATCACTGTTATTTTTAAAAATTAAACGTATTTTGATTTATTTAAAGTTAAGTTATAATTTATCGATTATAATGAATAATAAGTTACAATTTAAAAATGAACTCTTTTTTAAAATAATTGCAGCAATAATCTTTAGTAATAATTGATAATACTGTTCAGTTAATAAAGTTTGATAATAATAGTGAATAAATCTTTAATCGCTGGTCGGTGGATGAATGTAGCCTTAGCGTCGATCTTGCAGCGGAACTCCTCTTCTCGGTTATGTGTCGTCAGAGTACGTAACGTTAAGTCTCGTCTGGACAACAAAAATTGATAATAGTAATATATACTTTCACGTACCTGTTCGTGATACTAGAAGTTCTGAAGTTCACTTACAAAAAAATAAGCTGTCAAGATGTACTCAACACCAGCTTGCTTTATTAACAAGGTTATAACACTCTTTGTTTATGATAAGGGCGCCACATGGGTTTATTTGAGGAAAATTCCCATGAAAAACCAATTAATAAAATTTAGAAGTCGATAAATTTTCTTTAAACTTTGGTTAAATGCTTAATGCATTCACTGCAATTCAAATCTAATATCGTGGAGTCTCTATTCAGAGTTATCTCCTTGTATTCAAATTTAATCATTAACTCACTATTTGAAATAAATAGAATCAAAGTTTATGCTGAAAACAAACGGGTTTTATTTTACCCTTTGAAAATAAACTCAAAAATTACAAATACAATTGATACATTAATATAACTTTGGCATTACTTCGTCCATTTACAATACGGTCTAGCTCAGATAAAACAATAAACTCTTATGGTTATTAACAAATTAACTTTTAATTATATATTATATATCTCATGGGTAGATTCTTTGAAATACAAGAAAGAACTACTTTATGCCTTGACAGACGTTAATGACAATAATTACTAATTTGGCCTCTTTTTAAAATTCGTACCTTTTTCAGGGTAGTGTTGGTCACACTGACTTATTTACTAACAAATATTTTTAAAACTTAGGATTAATACAAATATCTTACATAGGATTGACAAATCCACTAAATAAATTTGATCTGGTGTATCAGATAGAAAGTTTTGTTGTTCTTGCGTCAGTACAATTTTGTGGTAAATGATTATAAGTGCAAGCAGATAAATAAAATAAATTGTCACAGTGTTACCTTTTTTTATTTAATCATATAGATTAAAATTTATTAAAACACTCCAGTGGTCGGATTATAATGACCACTGGTTAATTACACTTCACACGAACTAAGAACGGAGAGTTCGGCCCTCTTCTGACTAAATCGGGGCTATGTTAAATACTGGTTATAAAACTCTCTCTCTCGTTCTAAAATCGCGCACAAATGAAAATATTCACTATACATTCGATGCACTTCCTGGTAATCAATTGTTGTATGGTTATCTGTGTTGGAAGAAATTTTAAAGGGACTCACTGTTTACATATTACGTTAAGTTATTAAAATGTTGTGTTGATGAGCGACGACCTTCTCGCTCGAGTGATGAGACAAAAGTGTGTAACGAATTCACTCCGTTTTTGATTATATACCCCCTTGCTTCATATGGCTTAGGTGGTGAAATCGTTTAATAAGCTATTTTCTGATTGGTTCTGATAGCCGTTACAAAAATGACGTATTGTTTTTTAACCGCCGTTCAGCAAACGTTACTGACAGTTGTTTGTGTTGTTAGTTTTACCCAACCAATTTCTCACTTTATAATAATAAATGATGCTAACGCGCACTGCGCACTTATTATAGTTTCGATCGCGAGGTTATTACCACCAAATTAAAGTTTAGTTTATGGGCTTTAATTTGATGTGACTTAACACTGGTTTTAACCGCGTTTTCTTTGACAATGCTAATAAATAATGTTTAGAAACATGGTTTCTCATTGTCATCTGCTAGCGATGCCAAATACAATCCTTCCCTATCTTTTTATGTTTAGTGTTTTACATTGCGTTTTCTTTATAACGTCTTTGTTGGAACACTAACACATTTGTGATTATACTTAATAGCTATTTATGACTGTACAATATGAAATCTTAACATAATTAAGGCGATACATTATTATCGAAAATTCTTATTTCTAATTACAGTTCGTTTGGCCTACTCAATTTAACGTTATTCATTAATAATTGAGTGGTAATATTTCCTATTACATTTATTTATATTGGTTGTTCAGTAAATTTTATGTACACTAGGAGTCCATTTTCCTTACTAATTTACTGACAAACGTTTGTTGAGGCATAGTCTAGGCATACCTTTAGCATCGGTTTATGCCGTAATAATTTTTACTAGTTACATTTTGTATACTCAGGAAGTTACTCATCCATATAAGGCTTCCTTTTATAAGTATTCTTACTTCTTAATATTACATTTGGGTTTGTAATGCAAGTTTTAATACACATTATGGCCATAGCTAATCTAGTCATAGGCTTTGTCATTTACTGGTCATGGTTCCCTTATTTTCAGCTAAAATGCTGTTACTGATATTACATTATTTTAGTCATTATTTCATTAGTTTTATTTAACACATGACATTACATTCATGTCATTGACTGGCTTGTATGACAGCTTATAGTGAACTTAGCATGTCCATTAGTTAGAGTCAGTCATAGTATTTGTTGTAGTGTCATGCAGTGTATTCCTCACTGCTTCTTGGGATTCTTCTTCTTCTTTCTTCTTTGTTGGTCCTTCTCTTCTTTGTTACTTTCATCATAAATTATTCACTTTTATTATTTCAGTGTATTTATTTATCCTTCTGGTGAACGTCTAGGTTATGTAACATTTTGTTGTGTTCATATACTCCCCTCTCAAAATTGATAATTTGAGAGAAATTTTACATTTGAAGAAATTATCATTTTAGTTTGGTTTTATTATACTATTACTGCTTCTTTTCTGCATTGAATTTAATATTTTGTTGGTGTGTTACACTAGCTTGAGTTCTTGGCTAGTATTATTTTTTAGCTTACTAGTATTTTTTCAAGTTTCTTATATTCTAAGTCATTTAGTTATAACATGTTTTATTTCTTAAGTTAACAATTTCCTGTTTTACAATAATACACTTTTCTTTATCATTAAACACATCTTGATTCTCGTGATAAACTCTATTGTTCTTTCATTTTTTACCTCACAGTTTTTTTATTAATAATCCTTGACATATTACCATTTAATTCCCTAACATTTGTTGTGGGTTCGGAATCAGAGTGGCTCACTGTGGCATACATTCTCCGCCGTTCCTCATCTACACATCCTCAGAATCAGAGGAATCCTCATCTCTGTCTGGGACAAAAAATAAAAATTGCACGTAGCAACAGTTGCACTATCACAACACATAAAATATAACATATCATTTATTTTTCCAATAATATAACATATTCAATATAACATTCAAGGTATTAGAGGTTTCATTGTTATCACTTTTCATGCTTTAATACTTTAGCTAACATACTTCTCTTCACAGGTCATTATTTTTTCTCTAACTTGACATATTGGCTAGGTTATTTATTAACCTTGTTGTTATTTTTTCTATACTAGCTTGTAAGTTGATTGGTTTATCTTAATATTCTTAAATTACACACTTAGATTTATCACTATATAATTATGCAGTTGTTCCTTAAATTCTTCTTGGGTTCACAATACTTCACTCTTAACATTGCTTGTATATAGGGGTTTTTTTTTTTTAACATTTGGTTCATTATCATCCTGGATTATCAGGGTTTACAATATTCTCGTAATAAACATTTTTGTTAGATACAATTTAATACACATTTGGTATATACAACTAGACATTTTTCTCTATCGTTCATTTAACATTCTTGTTCCTTAATAATAGTAGTATTATTTGGTAAACATTTTGGTTATATACATAATATATTGACAAACATTTAGGTCATACATAAATAGACATTTTCCTTATTTATACAATATGATAATCATTCTCGTTTATCATTTATTTAACATGATAAACAGTCTTGGTATATGTTATACGATATACATTTTTCTTGGTTATATAATATGATAAGTATTATTTATCACTTAATTAATTATTCCCATTCCTTGTTTAATCCATCTCCTTTCAATATTCGACACTTTGTTGTTTTTCTCCTCTGCTCCTTCAAATGTTAGATTGTTAACATTTATTCTGGACGTTTTATTTCATTTATTGAAATTAATCATTTGAAGAGTCAGAGTAACATTATATTATTATTTTGACATACATTTTTGTTAGATAATCATTTTGTTTTATACAACATAATAGACATTTTTCTTTATCAATTGATATGCTAAACATTTTTCTTATCATACAATCCTTTAATTTATAAAAAACATTTTTCCTTACCATTCAATATGATAAACATTGTTAGTATACATGATATGTTACACATTTTTCTTTATTATTTAATAGGGTAAACATTGTTCTTACTTAAGATATAATGTACATTTTTCTTCATGATACAATATGATAAACATTTTTGTTATATGCCCTTAGATATTTTCAACACATTTAATATGATAAATATTTTTCTTTATCACTTATTTAACCTTCTCATGGTAGACATTTTTATATTTGATATAATAAACACTCTTATATAATAATAAGTCCATGCAATAGTCTATATAGGGGTTCTCTTGTGGTTCACCATTCTATTGGGTTCATTATGGGTCAATTACGTTTTCATAGATCCATTTTTGACAGTTGTTTATAGTACGACATATATTATGATATTTAACATCTTACAATACATTTTTATAATAAATTTCCTTACACGTAATACATTTTTATATTCTTTAAATAATTTCATATAGTTCTGATAGTTTTATATCTTCTTAAACCTTTGGTTGCTTTTCTCGGTTATCTTTGATATCTGTCCTTTTCTTCAGTGGCTGATGGTTTCTAATGTTTAGCCATAGTCACTCATATTCGGTGTGTTTGTCGTTTGGATCATCTTTATGTTCGGACTTTTTTCTGCCCCTATCACGTACCTCACTATCATTCGGCTCTTCCATTTTGTTGTGACCAAATCTTCAGCTACCTTATGTCCTTTCGTTTTCTTCTCCTCATCATCTTTGTTACCCAGGTGTCTGGTGTTCTCCTGGTTTTTGTTATAATTAACTTCTGGTGTCTCTTCTAACTCTAGTTCGTTGTCTCCTGTCTTCTGGCTGGAGTTCTCCGTCAACTGGTTCCTTTCCTGCCGCAATTTTCTGATCGCTTGGGCGTATCCTTCAATGATCCGGTCCATCTGTTTCTGGTAGTTTTCCTTCTTCCTGCAATGCATCCTTCTTCTAGGAGTATTCACTTTAAATATCTCGTTGTTTATAACCTTCTCCGTCATGACATAGTCACTGGTATGTAACATTGTTTTAATCGTCCTGTCATCTGGATCATTAATTAAATATTTTAATGGTCGGTTATTCATTGAGGAGTTAACTAACCTTGTCTGGTGTCTTTCACTTGTTGGCATATTTGATTTAATTATATTCTTATTTAAGTTTTTACCCACGGTTTTATGATGATTTACTTTTAATATTTTTATGAAGTTCTGTTCATACTTCTTACCGTTGATTCTTGCTCTGTGACGAATAATTGGGTTGTCCATGAAGTTAATTAAGGCTCTCCTAGTCATCTCTGATATTTCCCATGTAATTCTCACTTTCTTTGGACGTATCATGCTTCTTTCTTCCTTTTTCTTAATTAGTTGGATCTTCTTTACACCTTCGGCGTCGATCTCCCTGTATTGAAAATTTTCTTCGTTTCTGTCGGGCTTGTCTTCAGATGATAATGTCTCTGCGTCTTGTTGCTTTTCTGTTTGGTTACCATTATTTTTAGTTTGTACAGTTGATTGTTCTGCAATTTCATCGCTTGGTGCTTCTGCGGTTGTTGGTTCGTCATCGTTTTCCATTTCTTCCCTCCATTGTTGGATGATTTCTTCTCTCCATAGTCTAATATCGTTTATCATTTCTTCTCTCGTCTTCTCAAAGCTATCCTCTATGGGTTGGGGAAACTGTTCCCTCCTACATTTCACCATCATCTCCTGGAAACTTAGCAGCTCTGCTGGTTCGGGTTCCTCAGGTTGGTTTTCTACGGTGTCACCTGCGGTAGTCTCCCCTTCAGGCGTTTTCGTGGCCTTACTCATGGTTTCACTGGGTTCATTTAGAGATTCAAGTATTTCATTATTGTCATCCTCCATTATTGTTTTGATTACTGGGTCGGTACCTATTATTTCCTCCTCCTGGTTATTCTTATTGCCCTCTTGGTCTTGGGTATCCTTATCTATCTTTTCTAGTAGTGGTTCCGTGGAATCTTTCTTACTATGGTCGTCTTCAGATTTTTCGTTAAGGTGATTCTTATTTCCATCAATATTTTCTTTATTTTTTATTAAATCTTCATTCATCGGTTTCTTCTCGTTTAGTAATTTCTTAGCTCTTTTCAATTCTTCTTCGAAATCTTCTTTTCGCTTCCGCTCATCTTCTCGTCTCTGGTTCTGATAGCTCATTTCCTCTTCGTCCCGTTGTGCTGCTTGGCTGTAGAACAGTTCTTCATTTCGTCTTATTTTGTTGTATCTCAGTTCCTCTTCGAATGCTTCTTTTCTTCTACGCTCGTCTTCCCATCTCTGGTAATGGTAGTCCCTCTTCTCTTCGTTTCGCCACGCTGGTTGGTTATTATACCATCTTGTATTCCGGTTCCTCCTTGTTTGTGGGGTTTCCCATTCGTGGAGTCTTGCAAAACCTTCTTCTATCTTGCGTCTTAATTGGTCTGATCCTCTCTCATCTGTCTCTTTTCCTCTTCCATTTGTCGGTTCATCTTCTCACCATCTATTTTCAATATTCTGTATACTTGGTCCCAGTCTACTCTCTCCCTTCCCCTTCAATTTCTCCGGTACATCTTTGCTTTGTATCTATTATCGTCGGTGTATGCAAGGCGTGGTTGTTCTCTTATATTTGCCGGGCTTAATATTAATATTAAAAATTTATTCGTTTAATATTTTTAAAGCCTCACGTTGCTGGTCGCCAATTTGTGAAAGAACCGGCTTATCACTGTTATTTTTAAAAATTAAACGTATTTTGATTTATTTAAAGTTAAGTTATAATTTATCGATTATAATGAATAATAAGTTACAATTTAAAAATGAACTCTTTTTTAAAATAATTGCAGCAATAATCTTTAGTAATAATTGATAATACTGTTCAGTTAATAAAGTTTGATAATAATAGTAAATAAATCTTTAATCGCTGGTCGGTGGATGAATGTAGCCGTAGCGTCGATCTTGCAGCGGAACTCCTCTTCTCGGTTATGTGTCGTCAGAGTACGTAACGTTAAGTCTCGTCTGGACAACAAAAATTGATAATAGTAATATATACTTTCACGTACCTGTTCGTGATACTAGAAGTTCTGAAGTTCACTTACAAAAAAATAAGCTGTCAAGATGTACTCAACACCAGCTTGCTTTATTAACAAGGTTATAACACTCCTTGTTTATGATAAGGGCGCCACATGGGTTTATTTGAGGAAAATTCCCATGAAAAACCAATTAATAAAATTTAGAAGTTGATAAATTTTCTTTAAACTTTGGTTAAATGCTTAATGCATTCACTGCAATTCAAATCTAATATCGTGGAGTCTCTATTCAGAGTTATCTCCTTGTATTCAAATTTAATCATTAACTCACTATTTGAAATAAATAGAATCAAAGTTTATGCTGAAAACTAACGGGTTTTATTTTACCCTTTGAAAATAAACTCAAAAATTACAAATACAATTGATACATTAATATAACTTTGGCATTACTTTGTCCATTTACAATACGGTCTAGCTCAGATAAAACAATAAACTCTTATGGTTATTAACAAATTAACTTTTAATTATATATTATATATCTCATGGGTAGATTCTTTGAAATACAAGAAAGAACTACTGTATGCCTTGACAGACGTTAATGACAATAATTACTAATTTGGCCTCTTTTTAAAATTCGTACCTTTTTCAGGGTAGTGTTGGTCACACTGACTTATTTACTAACAAATATTTTTAAAACTTAGGATTAATACAAATATCTTACATAGGATTGACAAATCCACTAAATAAATTTGATCCGGTGTATCAGATAGAAAGTTTTGTTGTTCTTGCGTCAGTACAATTTTGTGGTAAATGATTATAAGTGCAAGCAGATAAATAAAATAAATTGTCACAGTGTTACCTTTTTTTATTTAATCATATAGATTAAAATTTATTAAAACACTCCAGTGGTCGGATTATAATGACCACTGGTTAATTACACTTCACACGAACTAAGAACGGAGAGTTCGGCCCTCTTCTGACTAAATCGGGGCTATGTTAAATACTGGTTATAAAACTCTCTCTCTCGTTCTAAAATCGCGCACAAATGAAAATATTCACTATACATTCGATGCACTTCCTGGTAATCAATTGTTGTATGGTTATCTGTGTTGGAAGAAATTTTAAAGGGACTCACTGTTTACATATTACGTTAAGTTATTAAAATGTTGTGTTGATGAGCGACGACCTTCTCGCTCGAGTGATGAGACAAAAGTGTGTAACGAATTCACTCCGTTTTTGATTATATACCCCCTTGCTTCATATGGCTTAGGTGGTGAAATCGTTTAATAAGCTATTTTCTGATTGGTTCTGATAGCCGTTACAAAAATGACGTATTGTTTTTTAACCGCCGTTCAGCAAACGTTACTGACAGTTGTTTGTGTTGTTAGTTTTACCCAACCAATTTCTCACTTTATAATAATAAATGATGCTAACGCGCACTGCGCACTTATTATAGTTTCGATCGCGATGTTATTACCACCAAATTAAAGTTTAGTTTATGGGCTTTAATTTGATGTGACTTAACACTGGTTTTAACCGCGTTTTCTTTGACAATGCTAATAAATAATGTTTAGAAACATGGTTTCTCATTGTCATCTGCTAGCGATGCCAAATACAATCCTTCCCTATCTTTTTATGTTTAGTGTTTTACATTGCGTTTTCTTTATAACGTCTTTGTTGGAACACTAACACATTTGTGATTATACTTAATAGCTATTTATGACTGTACAATATGAAATCTTAACATAATTAAGGCGATACATTATTATCGAAAATTCTTATTTCTAATTACAGTTCGTTTGGCCTACTCAATTTAACGTTATTCATTAATAATTGAGTGGTAATATTTCCTATTACATTTATTTATATTGGTTGTTCAGTAAATTTTATGTACACTAGGAGTCCATTTTCCTTACTAATTTACTGACAAACGTTTGTTGAGGCATAGTCTAGGCATACCTTTAGCATCGGTTTATGCCGTAATAATTTTTACTAGTTACATTTTGTATACTCAGGAAGTTACTCATCCATATAAGGCTTCCTTTTATAAGTATTCTTACTTCTTAATATTACATTTGGGTTTGTAATGCAAGTTTTAATACACATTATGGCCATAGCTAATCTAGTCATAGGCTTTGTCATTTACTGGTCATGGTTCCCTTATTTTCAGCTAAAATGCTGTTACTGATATTACATTATTTTAGTCATTATTTCATTAGTTTTATTTAACACATGACATTACATTCATGTCATTGACTGGCTTGTATGACAGCTTATAGTGAACTTAGCATGTCCATTAGTTAGAGTCAGTCATAGTATTTGTTGTAGTGTCATGCAGTGTATTCCTCACTGCTTCTTGGGATTCTTCTTCTTCTTTCTTCTTTGTTGGTCCTTCTCTTCTTTGTTACTTTCATCATAAATTATTCACTTTTATTATTTCAGTGTATTTATTTATCCTTCTGGTGAACGTCTAGGTTATGTAACATTTTGTTGTGTTCATATACTCCCCTCTCAAAATTGATAATTTGAGAGAAATTTTACATTTGAAGAAATTATCATTTTAGTTTGGTTTTATTATACTATTACTGCTTCTTTTCTGCATTGAATTTAATATTTTGTTGGTGTGTTACACTAGCTTGAGTTCTTGGCTAGTATTATTTTTTAGCTTACTAGTATTTTTTCAAGTTTCTTATATTCTAAGTCATTTAGTTATAACATGTTTTATTTCTTAAGTTAACAATTTCCTGTTTTACAATAATACACTTTTCTTTATCATTAAACACATCTTGATTCTCGTGATAAACTCTATTGTTCTTTCATTTTTTACCTCACAGTTTTTTTATTAATAATCCTTGACATATTACCATTTAATTCCCTAACATTTGTTGTGGGTTCGGAATCAGAGTGGCTCACTGTGGCATACATTCTCCGCCGTTCCTCATCTACACATCCTCAGAATCAGAGGAATCCTCATCTCTGTCTGGGACAAAAAATAAAAATTGCACGTAGCAACAGTTGCACTATCACAACACATAAAATATAACATATCATTTATTTTTCCAATAATATAACATATTCAATATAACATTCAAGGTATTAGAGGTTTCATTGTTATCACTTTTCATGCTTTAATACTTTAGCTAACATACTTCTCTTCACAGGTCATTATTTTTTCTCTAACTTGACATATTGGCTAGGTTATTTATTAACCTTGTTGTTATTTTTTCTATACTAGCTTGTAAGTTGATTGGTTTATCTTAATATTCTTAAATTACACACTTAGATTTATCACTATTTGTAAGTTGATTGGTTTATCTTAATATTCTTAAATTACACACTTAGATTTATCACTATATAATTATGCAGTTGTTCCTTAAATTCTTCTTGGGTTCACAATACTTCACTCTTAACATTGCTTGTATATAGGGGTTTTTTTTTTTTAACATTTGGTTCATTATCATCCTGGATTATCAGGGTTTACAATATTCTCGTAATAAACATTTTTGTTAGATACAATTTAATACACATTTGGTATATACAACTAGACATTTTTCTCTATCGTTCATTTAACATTCTTGTTCCTTAATAATAGTAGTATTATTTGGTAAACATTTTGGTTATATACATAATATATTGACAAACATTTAGGTCATACATAAATAGACATTTTCCTTATTTATACAATATGATAATCATTCTCGTTTATCATTTATTTAACATGATAAACAGTCTTGGTATATGTTATACGATATACATTTTTCTTGGTTATATAATATGATAAGTATTTTTATTTATCACTTAATTAATTATTCCCATTCCTTGTTTAATCCATCTCCTTTCAATATTCGACACTTTGTTGTTTTTCTCCTCTGCTCCTTCAAATGTTAGATTGTTAACATTTATTCTGGACGTTTTATTTCATTTATTGAAATTAATCATTTGAAGAGTCAGAGTAACATTATATTATTATTTTGACATACATTTTTGTTAGATAATCATTTTGTTTTATACAACATAATAGACATTTTTCTTTATCAATTGATATGCTAAACATTTTTCTTATCATACAATCCTTTAATTTATAAAAAACATTTTTCCTTACCATTCAATATGATAAACATTGTTAGTATACATGATATGTTACACATTTTTCTTTATTATTTAATAGGGTAAACATTGTTCTTACTTAAGATATAATGCACATTTTTCTTCATGATACAATATGATAAACATTTTTGTTATATGCCCTTAGATATTTTCAACACATTTAATATGATAAATATTTTTCTTTATCACTTATTTAACCTTCTCATGGTAGACATTTTTATATTTGATATAATAAACACTCTTATATAATAATAAGTCCATGCAATAGTCTATATAGGGGTTCTCTTGTGGTTCACCATTCTATTGGGTTCATTATGGGTCAATTACGTTTTCATAGATCCATTTTTGACAGTTGTTTATAGTACGACATATATTATGATATTTAACATCTTACAATACATTTTTATAATAAATTTCCTTACACGTAATACATTTTTATATTCTTTAAATAATTTCATATAGTTCTGATAGTTTTATATCTTCTTAAACCTTTGGTTGCTTTTCTCGGTTATCTTTGATATCTGTCCTTTTCTTCAGTGGCTGATGGTTTCTAATGTTTAGCCATAGTCACTCATATTCGGTGTGTTTGTCGTTTGGATCATCTTTATGTTCGGACTTTTTTCTGCCCCTATCACGTACCTCACTATCATTCGGCTCTTCCATTTTGTTGTGACCAAATCTTCAGCTACCTTATGTCCTTTCGTTTTCTTCTCCTCATCATCTTTGTTACCCAGGTGTCTGGTGTTCTCCTGGTTTTTGTTATAATTAACTTCTGGTGTCTCTTCTAACTCTAGTTCGTTGTCTCCTGTCTTCTGGCTGGAGTTCTCCGTCAACTGGTTCCTTTCCTGCCGCAATTTTCTGATCGCTTGGGCGTATCCTTCAATGATCCGGTCCATCTGTTTCTGGTAGTTTTCCTTCTTCCTGCAATGCATCCTTCTTCTAGGAGTATTCACTTTAAATATCTCGTTGTTTATAACCTTCTCCGTCATGACATAGTCACTGGTATGTAACATTGTTTTAATCGTCCTGTCATCTGGATCATTAATTAAATATTTTAATGGTCGGTTATTCATTGAGGAGTTAACTAACCTTGTCTGGTGTCTTTCACTTGTTGGCATATTTGATTTAATTATATTCTTATTTAAGTTTTTACCCACGGTTTTATGATGATTTACTTTTAATATTTTTATGAAGTTCTGTTCATACTTCTTACCGTTGATTCTTGCTCTGTGACGAATAATTGGGTTGTCCATGAAGTTAATTAAGGCTCTCCTAGTCATCTCTGATATTTCCCATGTAATTCTCACTTTCTTTGGACGTATCATGCTTCTTTCTTCCTTTTTCTTAATTAGTTGGATCTTCTTTACACCTTCGGCGTCGATCTCCCTGTATTGAAAATTTTCTTCGTTTCTGTCGGGCTTGTCTTCAGATGATAATGTCTCTGCGTCTTGTTGCTTTTCTGTTTGGTTACCATTATTTTTAGTTTGTACAGTTGATTGTTCTGCAATTTCATCGCTTGGTGCTTCTGCGGTTGTTGGTTCGTCATCGTTTTCCATTTCTTCCCTCCATTGTTGGATGATTTCTTCTCTCCATAGTCTAATATCGTTTATCATTTCTTCTCTCGTCTTCTCAAAGCTATCCTCTATGGGTTGGGGAAACTGTTCCCTCCTACATTTCACCATCATCTCCTGGAAACTTAGCAGCTCTGCTGGTTCGGGTTCCTCAGGTTGGTTTTCTACGGTGTCACCTGCGGTAGTCTCCCCTTCAGGCGTTTTCGTGGCCTTACTCATGGTTTCACTGGGTTCATTTAGAGATTCAAGTATTTCATTATTGTCATCCTCCATTATTGTTTTGATTACTGGGTCGGTACCTATTATTTCCTCCTCCTGGTTATTCTTATTGCCCTCTTGGTCTTGGGTATCCTTATCTATCTTTTCTAGTAGTGGTTCCGTGGAATCTTTCTTACTATGGTCGTCTTCAGATTTTTCGTTAAGGTGATTCTTATTTCCATCAATATTTTCTTTATTTTTTATTAAATCTTCATTCATCGGTTTCTTCTCGTTTAGTAATTTCTTAGCTCTTTTCAATTCTTCTTCGAAATCTTCTTTTCGCTTCCGCTCATCTTCTCGTCTCTGGTTCTGATAGCTCATTTCCTCTTCGTCCCGTTGTGCTGCTTGGCTGTAGAACAGTTCTTCATTTCGTCTTATTTTGTTGTATCTCAGTTCCTCTTCGAATGCTTCTTTTCTTCTACGCTCGTCTTCCCATCTCTGGTAATGGTAGTCCCTCTTCTCTTCGTTTCGCCACGCTGGTTGGTTATTATACCATCTTGTATTCCGGTTCCTCCTTGTTTGTGGGGTTTCCCATTCGTGGAGTCTTGCAAAACCTTCTTCTATCTTGCGTCTTAATTGGTCTGATCCTCTCTCATCTGTCTCTTTTCCTCTTCCATTTGTCGGTTCATCTTCTCACCATCTATTTTCAATATTCTGTATACTTGGTCCCAGTCTACTCTCTCCCTTCCCCTTCAATTTCTCCGGTACATCTTTGCTTTGTATCTATTATCGTCGGTGTATGCAAGGCGTGGTTGTTCTCTTATATTTGCCGGGCTTAATATTAATATTAAAAATTTATTCGTTTAATATTTTTAAAGCCTCACGTTGCTGGTCGCCAATTTGTGAAAGAACCGGCTTATCACTGTTATTTTTAAAAATTAAACGTATTTTGATTTATTTAAAGTTAAGTTATAATTTATCGATTATAATGAATAATAAGTTACAATTTAAAAATGAACTCTTTTTTAAAATAATTGCAGCAATAATCTTTAGTAATAATTGATAATACTGTTCAGTTAATAAAGTTTGATAATAATAGTAAATAAATCTTTAATCGCTGGTCGGTGGATGAATGTAGCCGTAGCGTCGATCTTGCAGCGGAACTCCTCTTCTCGGTTATGTGTCGTCAGAGTACGTAACGTTAAGTCTCGTCTGGACAACAAAAATTGATAATAGTAATATATACTTTCACGTACCTGTTCGTGATACTAGAAGTTCTGAAGTTCACTTACAAAAAAATAAGCTGTCAAGATGTACTCAACACCAGCTTGCTTTATTAACAAGGTTATAACACTCCTTGTTTATGATAAGGGCGCCACATGGGTTTATTTGAGGAAAATTCCCATGAAAAACCAATTAATAAAATTTAGAAGTTGATAAATTTTCTTTAAACTTTGGTTAAATGCTTAATGCATTCACTGCAATTCAAATCTAATATCGTGGAGTCTCTATTCAGAGTTATCTCCTTGTATTCAAATTTAATCATTAACTCACTATTTGAAATAAATAGAATCAAAGTTTATGCTGAAAACTAACGGGTTTTATTTTACCCTTTGAAAATAAACTCAAAAATTACAAATACAATTGATACATTAATATAACTTTGGCATTACTTTGTCCATTTACAATACGGTCTAGCTCAGATAAAACAATAAACTCTTATGGTTATTAACAAATTAACTTTTAATTATATATTATATATCTCATGGGTAGATTCTTTGAAATACAAGAAAGAACTACTGTATGCCTTGACAGATGTTAATGACAATAATTACTAATTTGGCCTCTTTTTAAAATTCCTACCCTTTTCAGGGTAGTGTTGGTCACACTGACTTATTTACTAACAAATATTTTTAAAACTTAGGATTAATACAAATATCTTACATAGGATTGACAAATCCACTAAATAAATTTGATCCGGTGTATCAGATAGAAAGTTTTGTTGTTCTTGCGTCAGTACAATTTTGTGGTAAATGGTTATAAGTGCAAGCAGATAAATAAAATAAATTGTCACAGTGTTACCTTTTTTTATTTAATCATATAGATTAAAATTTATTAAAACACTCCAGTGGTCGGATTATAATGACCACTGGTTAATTACACTTCACACGAACTAAGAACGGAGAGTTCGGCCCTCTTCTGACTAAATCGGGGCTATGTTAAATACTGGTTATAAAACTCTCTCTCTCGTTCTAAAATCGCGCACAAATGAAAATATTCACTATACATTCGATGCACTTCCTGGTAATCAATTGTTGTATGGTTATCTGTGTTGAAGAAATTTTAAAGGGACTCACTGTTTACATATTACGTTAAGTTATTAAAATGTTGTGTTGACGAGCGACGACCTTCTCGCTCTAGTGATGAGACAAAAGTGTGTAACGAATAACACACAACTGGGGGTAGCGCGGCCCGCGCGAAGCGCGGGTCGCGAGTAGTGCAGTGTCCCGAGTCTCAGAAAGGACTCCTGCCACTGGGTCTATTTGAGTTCATTATATATGTTTTTACCTAATTATGGAGGGGTCTGAAACGACCTGCGATTGGTGGATTATACCACCGGGACTAGCAAACGAGGTCGCTTCCAGGACTCACCTGGTCGCGGGGTGTATTTACCAAGTCCGGCAATGAGGGAATTGTGGGTTACTCTGTCGGAACGAACATAGAATCTACGCGCCAGGCGTCTCACGGTGTCATCAAGAGAGCGGACACCGAGTCCTCTCCTCAAAAGACGAGAAGAGTACCTCCGGGGGAATTTGCACGCGAGCTTCAGTCCCCGGTCGAGTACGCGCTGGAGCGTTGTTCTATGACCACGAGCCAGGTATCCCCAAACAGGACAGGCGTAGGTAATCACGGGCAACACGTACGTGTTGACTATGAGCTTACCTAGCCGGGGGGTCATTGCCGGATTAGAAAGCACGGGCCAGAGTCTACTGAGTTGCACCGAAGCGCGTTGTCGGATGTACTGTACATGGGTTCGCCAGGTGAGTCGGGAATCCACGTGGAGCCCGAGGTACTTGACGCTATTGGTCCAGGGCACCTCGACGGGGCCTACTTTAAGCGGCCGAGGCCGCTTACGTTTTTGCGAGAATATTACCGCGGCGCTCTTGGAAGCGTTAACGGCAACCCTCCAGTCATCGGTCCACCCGACATACGCGTCGAGTTGGCGCTGGAGCTTAACTGCCGCATAACTCGCGTTCGGCTCTGAGGCAAAAGCCGCAGTGTCGTCCGCGAATAGCGACAATTTCACTCCAGGAACTCGGGGCGTGTCGTTGACAAACAACGAGAACAGGAGAGGCCCAAGGACACTTCCCTGAGGGACGCCAGCGGTAATACGCCTCTCCGAAGAGAGAGCGTGCTCTACTCTCACTCGGAAGCTACGGTCTCGCAGAAAGCTGCCGATCAAGTGAACGTAGCAGTCTGGGAGAAGGACTTCCGTGAGTTTGTACAGGACACCCTCGTGCCACACGCGGTCAAAGGCTTTCTCTACGTCTAGGAAGATCGTAGTCGTCTGTTTGCCCTGGCAGCCAGCCTCGGTAATGCATTCCACGAGTCTCATCAGCTGATGAGTCGAGGAGTGCAGCTCACGAAAGCCGAACTGTTCGGGGATCAGCACGTCTAGTCTTTCTAGATGGTCGCGGATCCTACGCTGGATCAGACGCTCAAAAACCTTGGACGTCGCGGACAAGAGGCTGATGGGCCTGAGGTTTTCCACGCGAGAAGAATTCTTTCCCGGCTTAGGTATCACGATGACGGTAGCCGTTTTCCATTTCACCGGAAAATAGGCCAGTCTGAGGCATGAATTGAACAGGTCAGTGAGGAAATGGGTTCCTCGCTCCGGAAGGCGATGGAGGGCGGAATTCATGACTCCGTCCGGGCCAGGCGCCTTCCGGGGCTTGAGCTGAACAATCCTCTCAGAGACCTCCTCCGGGGAGATGGGGTCCGGCTGGACTGTGATATCGGCCGATAGAAAGCGCTCTATCTCGCGGCAGATTTGCTCAGTGAAGGCCGGGTTCTTGGATGGGTTGGGAGCGAACTGACGCTCTAAACTGTCAGCCAAGAACTTTGCCTTTTCGAGGGGGCGGCCAAGGGGTTGACCGCCGGGTCCGGCCAGTGCGGGGAGAGGCGCACGTTTGCGCTTTCCCGTTAGGGCACTGGGAATCCGCCAGACATTACGGTCCTCGGCAGGGCCATCCATCTGTGTAACAGCTAACTCCCAGTTGCGTCTACGGAACGCCAGCATGTCGCGACGCAGCTTGCCGGACGCTCTGTTGAACGCAGCCTTGTCAGCCGGGTCACGAGTCCTCTGCCAGCGTCTCCGGAGGCGATTCCTCTCGCAAGCGAGCTGAGACACCTCTTCGGGGATCCGCTGATAGTCGGGCGTGAGCCCCGGCTTCATCCGGGAGGACACGTCTACCGCCGAGACTACGGCTGTGTCGAATAAGGCAACTGCCTCGTCGACATGGTTTCCATCAAAACGCATAAATCTTTCGCCTTTTAGTGTGTAACGAATTCGCTCCGTTTTTGATTATATACCCCCTTGCTTCATATGGCTTAGGTGGTGAAATCGTTTAATAAGCTATTTTCTGATTGGTTCTGATAGCCGTTACAAAAATGACGTATTGTTTTTTAACCGCAGTTCGGTAAACGTTACTAACAGTTGTTTGTGTTGTTAGTTTTACCCAACCAATTTCTCACTTTATAATAATAAATGATGCTAACGCGCACTGCGCACTTATTATAGTTTCGATCGCGAGGTTATTACCACCAAATTAAAGTTTAGTTTATGGGCTTTAATTTGATGTGACTTAACACTGGTTTTAACCGCGTTTTCTTTGACAATGCTAATAAATAATGTTTAGAAACGTGGTTTCTCATTGTCGTCTGCTAGCGATGCCAAATACAATCCTTCCCTATCTTTTTATGTTTAGTGTTTTACATTGCGTTTTCTTTATAACGTCTTTGTTGGAACACTAACACATTTGTGATTATACTCAATAGCTATTTATGACTGTACAATATGAAATCTTAACATAATTAAGGCGATACATTATTATCGAAAATTCTTATTTCTAATTACATTTCGTTTGGCCTACTCAATTTAACGTTATTCATTAATAATTGAGTGGTAATATTTCCTATTACATTTATTTATATTGGTTGTTCAGTAAATTTTATGTACACTAGGAGTCCTTTTTCCTTACTAATTTACTTACAAACGTTTGTTGAGGCATAGTCTAGGCATACCTTTAGCATCGGTTTATGCCTTAATAATTGTTACTAGTTACATTTTGTATACTCAGGAAGTTACTCATCCATATAAGGCTTCCTTTTATAAGTATTCTTACTTCTTAATATTACATTTGGGTTTGTAATGCAAGTTTTAATACACATTATGGCCATAGCTAATCTAGTCATAGTCTTTGTCGTTTACTGGTCATGGTTCCCTTATTTCCAGCTAAAATGCTGTTACTGATATTACATTATTTTAGTCATTATTTCATTAGTTTTATTTAACACATGACATTACATTCATGTCATTGACTGGCTTGTATGACAGCTTATAGTGAACTTAGCATGTCCATTAGTTAGAGTCAGTCATAGTATTTGTTGTAGTGTCATGCAGTGTATTCCTCACTGCTTGGGATCCTCCTTCTTCTTTCTTCTTTGTTGGTCCTTCTCTTCTTTGCTACTTTCATCATAAATTATTCACTTTTATTATTTCAGTGTATTTATTTATCCTTCTGGTGAACGTCTAGGTTATGTAACATTTTGTGGTGTTACAATACACGTGTATGAATGAAAAAATTATTACAATTATTTCTTGTCAAAATTAATTTTGTATAAAAATAATGATTGATGACACATATAGACATGAATATGAATAATTATGTTCAATTTCAAGTCTAGAGGTTCAGTAGTTTTTCCGTAAAGTTATACCACAAAAATGTACCAATTGTTGCCTAGTACCCTATACAACCTAGTCATCCCTACTCGCTTCGCTCGTCCTAATAATATTTCTATTAAATAATGCTCAGACATCATAACACAGAGTTGTAACACAAGAGCAAGGGAAACTTGAAGATGTGGGAGAGAGTGTGCTAACTATTAGTGGTTTATTGTATATAAAAACTGTCAAAAATAGGAAAGTAATTTTGGAAAGATAAAAAGTAGAAATGGACTTGTCAGAAAGTCATTTTATTATTCATATTAAATAAATTCTTATTACTTAGTAATAATTTACCCCTTTGGTTGGTGATTAAAAAAAAAATGGAAATTACTGAGTTAAAAGGTAGAAAATATGCTGTCTTCATGTAGACACTTGGCTGGTACCTTATAAGAGGTAACATTTAGTATTACTAAAATGTTACCAATTTTTACTTTAATATCATGGGCCATTATTATTCCCATATATCTAAATTATCCGCTTTGATACATAATTATTTTTACTATATAAACTAGATCATGTTATTTGTAAATTTTATATCTCTGTAGTATTTTAATACATTCATTTCCTTCCTTTTTACATGCACTACAAAAGGATCTGATATATGTAAGTAGTTGTATTGTGTTTCTGAAAAATGTGGAACATTTTGGTATTAAACATGTGAAAATAATTGCTTATTTAAATTTAGTATGAATTTTTAAGAGACAGTTTTTTTCAATTCTTCTGATAGTTCTAAATTTATTGTGTATCTTCCCTTTTGTTTATTCATAAATGTATTAATCAGCCGTGTGTGTGTGCGTGCGTGCGTGCGCGCGCGCGCGCGCGCGCGCGCGTGTGTGTGTGTGTGTGTGTGTGTGTGTGTGTGTGTGTGTGTGTGTGTGTGTGTGTGTGAAATAGACATTGTTAGTAAATGTCTTGTAGTATAATGTAGTCTACAAGGGTAGGGTGAAAAGTTCCAGAACTGACACAGAGATAGCGCCACTATGCTTATTATTTTGATCATGTTGTATGATTTCATCCTTTGTAGGCTGAATTTAGATATTTAAAGTCAATGGGTTGTTTAGTATTAGTTTGACAGTACATCACAAAATTTGTGGAGTCATTAAACACTTTTCTTTCGAAAGGGTTAACTGCAACCAATATAAAAATGAAGCTAAATTTATTGCTGGAGTACTCTTCTCCATTGAATACAATGGTAAAGAGCTGGTTTGGTGGTAATGATTTAAAGGGGTCGGACAAGCACAACTGGCAACCCATGGTTTGGACGTCCCATCGAAGTGACTATGCCAGAAATAAATATAAGAAAATCTACAAAATCGTTTTGGTAGACCGCAGAATGAAAGTGAGTGAGATAGCAGAGACTGTTAGTATATCAATGGCATGAGTGCACACTATGTTACACAAACTAGATGTGCTAGATGGGTGCTATGTTTGCTGACACTTGACTAAAAACCATGTCGAAAGGATGTTTCAACCAATTGTTTGGCACTCTATACTTGCAATCCTACAAAATTTTTGTGTCGATTCATAACCATTAATGAAACTTGGCACCACCACAACATTCCTGAGACCAAAGAAGGCAAAGAGAATTTCTTCTACTGATAAGGTTATGGTGACTATTTTTTGGGACGCATGTGGAATAATCTTCATTGATTACCTTAAAAAGGGGAAAAATTAGTGGCAAGTACTATGCAAATGTACTGCACCTTTTAAACAACAATATCAAGCAAAAAAAAGTGCTGTTCCACCATGATAATGCACCATCTCACATGTCAATTGTTGCGATGGATGAAATCAAAGACTTGAAGTTGGAATTGCTTCCTCGCCCACCATACTCACCAAATTTAGCCCCGAGCGACTTCTACCTCTTGCCGAACCTCAAAAAATGGCTCAGTGGAAAAAGATTTACTGACAACAATGAAGTCAGGCATGCTGAAAATGGCTACTTTGAGTACCTTGACAAATCAGCTTATCAGTCTGGCATAGCCTCTTTAGAACATTGTTGGAAAAAGTGTATAGAGCTAAATTGAGATTATGTTGAGAAAATGCAAATTAATCCAAAAAGTATTGTTTTCTTATTCAGGCATGGGTCTTTTCACTCTATCCTCATAAATTATTATTTTTTCCAATAAGTTATTAATGTCAAAGTAAAGAATTATTGTTTCTGTATCCAAATGTGCTGATTTGTTAGTTTGTGTTTGTCACATGCAGTGGCAAAGCTAGTAGTTAATGAATGGGTAGGCAAAAATCTTACCTTAAATTTTTCTTAAGGAATTACTAAAAGGACGGTGGTTCAAATCAGAAGCTGAGGTACAGTTTACTGTTAGCGAATGGTTCTGCAAAAAGCCGTAAGAATTTTGCTAGTAGGGAATCTACAGATTAGTGCAACAGTGGGGCTTGTCTTAATGTTAATGGAGACTTCGTTTAAAATCGTTGAATAAAAAATGCTTTACAGCTCTAAACGTGTTTCTATTGAACAATCCTTGTATAAGTCATACACAATAATACAACTGATTGAACTTCAAAATTTTAAACTTGATTTGTTTCTATGTATATGTTTAATGTTACAAATAATTCAAATAACAATCTTGATCTTCTGTTAGTTCAGCGGAATAACAGGCACACTTTTAATAACCCTATAAAATAAACACACTTATAAACAACACAGGGCGCTTTAACTTAACTGTTTGGACCACAGAAGTGAGACATACCTCAACAATCTATGTGTACAGCACGGAATAATCCCCTCCCCCGCACTTCCCTATCGCACCAGCACAATATTTTTGCAGCATCCCTGACTTTGTAGTAACATAATAATCATTGAGATTTTTTCATGATTGTGGTTTTTGTGTGGTGATTGAGAAATTCACATGCTCTGGTTTCCTGAAAGCTTCATGGTTTCTAATGATAGTGATGATTCAAGTTACTAATAATAACTTAAAACACAGTAACACAGAAAGCAAAAAATTTGTTTAAGACTGAAAAACTAAAAATATTAAGTGAATACATTTTTGTGACTCAAAATCATAGGCATAATTTTTAAAAGTATGTATATGTGTGTAGGTGTACACACGTCATAATGCATTTGTAATGATAGCAAAATTAGTACAGTTATTTTGCATCAAAGTTTTTTGCCTCATAGTTTTTTAACCAGAAAAAGTTTTAAAAATTTGAAATTGTTTGCAGGAAGTCAAAGACATAAACCAACAGAAATGGTACAAACGAATGTATGATTCCTTACATAAAGCTGATAAAGGAAGTAAGTATTTGTAAAACAAGAATACAAAACTTTAATTAGAATACTATTAATTTAGTTTTAATAGATATCCAAGCATATGCTGTAACATATGACATGTTATGAAATCTTTAGTTTGTATTGTAAAAGGTGACTGAAATTTGATTGCAAATATAATTAACTTCAAATTTTGTTGTGAAGTAATTTTAGATTAGCCTAAATAGTGATTTATGATTATTGTGTGTGTGGGGTCAGTAGTGAAAATCATATTTTAGTATGTTTTGGAGTATATTTTTTAATAGTAATAAGCTTGTTGCATATAATTGTGAAAACTTGTTCAGGCTATAAGGTAAAACATTTTTTACTAAAAAAAATTAGTGATACGAGCCAGTAGTGATATATTTATAATTGTATTTTTATTATTATCTTTCTTGTTTGTAATGCAATCGTTTCAACATTTGTATGGTTTATAAGGGAGCAATACTTGTTTCTTGCCTGTCCTTAATTTCTTTCTTCCTACTACATTCTAGGAACTTTCGGCTGTTCTATCTTAATAAATATAGATTTTAAGGTGTATGTGGGGGAAGGGGTGCAAAATGTTGTTGCCTCCAACAGATTTTCGTAAATTGGCACTGTTTTAGTTCTAGTGTGGACTCTTTTATTCTGTCATGTGTGAATGCTTTTTGAGAAATGACTATAGACTGTGAAGTAGATGTAGGTCGTGCAATACTATGAAGTCTAGAAACTGTCGTTTTCTAGTTTTGTGTATGTCACAATTACAAACTACTGTGCTGTCTAAATGCCTAAATCAAGTCATTTACATCAGTCTGATGTAATTTTAATGAATACTCAAATTCAGATTAACTTAAATTAAGTTGTGTGTTTCTATACAGATTAGTAAAAATTAAATTGGGAATTTATAAACAATAAAACTTGTTAATTGATTATTAAAGTTGTTTTTGCAGTTTCGTAAGTAGTATTAATTGTTGCATCACATTTACTTACTTGCATGTTAGTCTGATCTGTCTGAGGTGTCAAGGCACTGCTTCTTCTTCATCCTTTATTATCGCTTATTTATAGCATGTACCTTATGTCCATTTGAAGTCTCTCTTCTTTATTATATTAGCATTTTATTGTTCCATAACTTTCTATGTTGTCAACACTTTCCTTTGTTTCATGTCTTGTTGCCCTAACCTAACTTCTTCTTCTTCTTCTTCTTCTTCTTCTTCTTCTTCTTCTTCTTCTTCTTCTTCTTCTTCTTCTTCTTCTTCTTCTTCTTCTTCTTCTTCTTCTTCTTCTTCTTCTTCTTCTTCTTCTTCTTCTTCTTCTTCGGCTCTACAGCCCTTGGTGGGCCTTGGCCTTCTCAACAATCCGCCTCCAGTCATCTCTATCCACCACTCTCTCTCTCTCCATCCTCGAACTCCCAACTTCATCAGATCCTTCAACACCTCATCTAACCATCTCATCCTTGGCTGTCCCCTTCGTCTTCCACAATAGAGTCTTCTCTGCATCACTCTCTTATTCATTCTATCCTCTTCCATTCTCTCCACATGCCCCAACCATCTTATCCTCTGTGACTTGATAAATTTTACAAGGTCCCTCTCATGTATCAGTTGTTGCAATTCTGCATTACTTCGTATTCTCCAATTCTCGCCTTCCCTCACTGGGCCATATATTTTTCATAGGATATTGCGTTCAAAAATTCTTAAACTTTTTTCATCCTCCACTGTCATCGTCCACACCTCTGAGCCATAGGCAACAATAGGTCTTATGAGTGAATGATATATTTTTAGCTTGGTTTCTCTCCTTACATTTTTATTTCTAAAGATATTTATATTAGCAAAAAACGCTCTATTTGCATACCTTATCCTCTCTTTAATGCATTTTTTTATGTCATTATCATTCGATATTGTAGTGCCCAAATATTCAAAGCCTGACACGCCTCCAAAGCGCTTCCCATTTATTTCCAGGTCACGAGGTTTTCTTCTATCCGCAGACTTCGACATTATCATATACTTTGTCTTGCTCTCATTCACATTTAGCCCAATTTTTGTTGCTTCTACTTCCATCACTTCGTATACCTCCCTCACTTTGTTTGCATTTCTTGCAACAATTGCAATATCATCCGCATAGCTGAATATTTGGCTAGATTTTGTAAATATTGTCCCTTTTTGATCGACCATCTTTATAACACTGTGTAATGCCAAATTAAACAGTACCGAAGAAAGACCATCACCCTGTTTTACTCTATTACTGAAACTGAAGCTTTTAGTCATCCTATTAATCACTTTGCCCTTGTATCCTTCATTGTCATTTCGACTAATCTTATTAGTTTGTTAACTATGCCGAATTCCCTCATTACTCTATATAATTCTTGCCTATTCACGTTGTTGAACACCTGCTTGAAATCGACAAATAAGAAATGCAGGTCCGTGTCATGTTCATAAAACCTTTCCATCATCTGCCTGATAGCAAACAATTGGTGCACTGTACTTGTCTTTCGCCTAAATCCGCACTGATACTCTCCAATAAACTCTTCAGCACATCTCTGTAGTCTCTCATTCAGTACACCCGAAAATATCTTGTAGCCAACGTTGAGTAATGTTATTCCTCTATAATTTTCACACCTCATTTTATCTCCTTTTTTGTAGGTAGGGCATATTATTACTGTTTTCCATTTCTCCGGCATGCTTTCAGTTTCCCATATTTCTGTTATTAGTTTATGTATTTCCATTATTACAGAGTGTCCTCCATATTTGAATAGCTCAGCAACAATATTGTCTTCCCCTGGAGCACGATTATTTTTCATTTTACACACCACATCCTCCACTTCCTCTACTGTTGGTACCTCAATGTCCTCCTCTCTGCCTGGGTTTTCTCTTGTAACCTCTCTCCTTTCTCGTCTCATGTCATTATTCAACATCTCCTCAAAATATTCATGCCATCTTTGTAGTACCATCTGCTCCTCTGTTATCATATTTCCTTCTTTGTTCTTGCAGACAAATATTTTTGGTTGAAAAATTTTCTTCATCTTATCAATGACACGATAGAACTTCTTGGCTTCATTTTTCTGGTTTAACTCTTCTATTTCTTGAAATTGCGTTTGAATCCAGTCCCTCTTCTTTTTCTTACATACTTTGTGTGCCCTCGTTCGTAGTTCAACATATCTTTCAAAATTACTTTGCGTCTCCCTTTGGAGCATTTTATTCCTCGCAGTGTTCTTTTCTTCTATTGCTAATCTGCAGTCATCATCGAACCATTCATTCCTCTGATCTTTCTTCACTCTAATGGATTTCTCCGCTGTCTCCATTATCACTCTCTCCACTCATGCCCATCTGTCATCAATTCCCCCCTGTACCTCATCTTCTCTCAGTTTGTTTTCTAATTCCATCTGGTAGTCCTGCACCAACTCCAAAGTCTTCAACCTACCTGTGTTCCACCATATTCTTTTTCTCACTTCATCCCTTCTTACCACGGCCAGTTTTTCAACTACAACTACCCTTACCATGTAGTGATCTGAGTCACAGTTTGGCCCTCTACAGCTTCGTACATCAGTTATTGAAGAGGAGTATCGATTATTCACTAATATATGATCAATTTGATTCACCACGCCCTGGACACCAGATTTCCACGTTCCCAGGTGAATCGCTTTATGAGGAAAGCAGGTACTTTTGATATAACATTATTTCTGGCCGCAAATGACACAATAAAATTCCATTGTCATTACTTTCCTCATGCAATGAATACCTCCCCAACACTCCCTTCTGGCACTCCCTTCTTCCTACCTTCACATTGAAATCTCCCAGGACAATCAGCATATCATACCTCTGAACTCTGTCACACGTTTTTTCCAACTCATCATAAAATTGCTCTTTAATTATTCCATCTTTCTCCTCCGTTGGTGCATGTACATTAACTATCGTTATATTTCTAAATTTTCCTCTCATTCACATTCTGCATATTCTTTCATTCACTGCTTCAAACTCGATTAAACTTTGCCTCATTCTTTTTGATATTATAAATCCTGTACCATATTGCCCAGTCCTTCTCTGTGGACCACTATAAAAAAGGAGTATTCAGCTTTATCTATCCGACCTTGTCCTTGCCATCTTATTTCCTGTATGCCAACAATATCATATCGATACTTCAAAACCTGATCCGTCACTTCTTTCATTTTCCCAGGTTTAAGCATCGTTCGAACATTCCATGTCGCCACTATCAAACTCTTTATCCTTATACTTTTCCGATTCTGTATACCAATTGATCCGTCCACCATCCAAGGCTGCTGTTGAGTTTTCATAACATGCTGCTTTTACATTGTGGGGTTGTTAGCCCCACACCCAACCCCCAACCTAGAGGACCAGGAGCTTTGATTTCGGGCTGCTCTTCCCCTAGAAAGTTGCCTTCGCTTCAGCTAATGAGCGCTCTCTGCCCGGTCGCAGTATCACAGCCGGTTAAATCAATATCTGATTGCCGCCTGTGATAATCCAAAGTTAATCCGGTCCAGGATCATTTCCTATACGCCCTAACTTGGTACTGGTGGGTACTGCTGTCCTCCCCCAGGAATGTTTATCGACCTTCCGGTCTAGATCCATACTATTCTGCGTTAACAGGGTCACCTCTAGTAGGATGTGGCTCTTCACCATGCAGTACGGTCTTGGCTGGAGATAGGCTAAGGGCTCCTTTGGGAGCTAACATCGCATCATCCAACCCTGGGAATTTGTGAGGACCAGTGCCCAGTCAACCCAGAACAAAGGTACTACCTCTTCAAATTCCCTCGACCCCTAACCTAACCTCTTTAGCAATGTTTTTTCCATTTTAACTATATGCTTGAACTATCTCAGTTGTTATGTCTGAATTTCTCAACACACTTCTCATCTTTATAGTGTTTCTAACATTTTCACCCTTGTTTGTGTATATTCTACAAAAAAAAAATCAATCGATTACAACACTTTTATTTCATATTGTTGTATCATATAAATTCTATGTTTCAGAAATAGGCAATAATACTTAGTTGATTGTAGTATGTATATTATATATATATTTTGCAACGATACAGCCATACGCTGTATTAGGCATTAATTTGAATAAATATAAAATTTGTAGAATTATTATAAGTTAAGAGTAAATGGAAAGGTCTGAGATTGTAAAAATATTTCATTGTTAGATTAGTGGAGAAATTAACCTGTTCCGACAAGCAGAGAACACCTGCTCAATTGTATGTGTGTTACCCGTGTATCTTGTGTGTGTTAGTGATGCATGTACAGACAGGAATCTCAGCAACCCGCCCCAAGTAATTAATAAAATAATTATTTTAATTCACTGTGCGAAAACTAATGAGTGTATAAACAAACCAAAGGCACCAAAGTGTGTGTAAATTTTATAGTTATCCCCAGTGAAAAAATGACGTTAATAGGACACGCTACGCGAAGTCAGTGCGAAATAAACGTACCAAAAAATACGCAAATTACCTTATGACGCTCAAATTAATACAGTGAGTGCTTAATCGAATTAGCTATGATTTGTGCTATCTCGATTCTGTGCAAAATATTGCTATTTGCTAATAATTGCAAATAGATGAAAAGGTTCGGGAGTGGGGGCTATCAGGTGATATGCAGGTATCGACAGGACGATTTTGGAGCCAACTTGCGCGGAATCTCGAGAGGGTATAAATTGAGGGTTCGACCGAAAACCCTTCTCTTCATTTCAAGACACAGTTGCAGTCGGACATGCTGTCTGTCGGCAGAACAGTTTTAATTTTATTACAAGTCTCATTAACGAAAGAATAAAACGTTCATTAATTATGTGACAATATTCCGGAAAACGTAAAGTACCGGGATCGTTTAAGTCTACCAAGAGTATCTACGGAGAAGCTACCAGAGCAACGAGGGATGCTGGACGTTAGACGATGTTTAAGATCTACCTTGCAGCAGATAACAACTCTCTGAAGCGGACCACACACACTGCTGGAGAACGACGCTGGACTCTAGATATAGCCAGGACAGGAGGAATGGAAAACCAACTCTGGACAATGCTGGACCCCGTCAATAAGTCGTAAGATCATCAGAACTCGAGGTGACATGCATAATGCATTTTTAAAAGAGCTCATAAAGACTATATTAAAAGACAATAAATTGAAAAAAAAAATTATAATTAGAAATAATATTTTAGAAATGTAGATAAATGTTTAGTTGTAAGAATGAGCGATTGCATATAAAGAAATGAATTTTAAATAAAAAAAAAGAATTTAAAGTTGAGAGAGTAGATTTTGTTTACCAAAGTAAATAGTTAAATTGATTTGATATTCGCATTATAGAAAAGAATAATTTAAATTTGAATATTAAAACAAATGCCAGTCTAAAAGTAATTAATATAAATTCAAATTAATTTTAAACATTGGTATAGACTGAGCGAGTTGAGGTCAGATCTGAATTAAAAGAATTCAATTCAAATTACATTTTAATATTATATTTTAGTAGTAAATCAAATTATTAGCATGTCTAGATTAAGATTATTAACATGTCTAGATGTAAGAGGGTTTTTAAATATGTGTAACACTGCATAGTATAAGAGAGAAACATTTAATAATGAGCAATATCGTGACCGAAGAATTTTAATGATGTTTATTATTTATAAGATTGAGTAAACAATAAATATGAATTTTAAATACTCATAAATACAATACTCTTATTAGAATTACACCTGAAACCCAATTACACATACACGGTATTTGTATTGTTATAATTTTGTCGCCCGTCAACGTGTGGCACGACACGCATACATTTAAATTTGCAATCATATATACTGTTGTAATATATATGTTAAAGGTAAGTTATATCTCTTCATACAACTTTTTGAATTTATTTTATTAAGTTTTTAAGTCATACACATATTTAAATTATATTTTGTGAAGTTTTGTGAGATGAAGTTGTGGATTCTTAAGACATTATATTGAATTTGCTCTTAAATTTCTGAAGAAATTGGGCTGTTTTATGTTAGTTGTAATTTATGAATTCAAGGCAGTATGTTTTCTATTTATCAGCATTTATAATAAAATATGTGTATTTTATTGTTTTCTTTTTCTTGCAGACGAATTTGTTACAGTCCGATACAAAACAAAACGAAGAGGTGATAAATATTTTCTTCGTTGATACTTCTGCTGAGTTTTCTGTTTTGATTATTTTTTCAATAACATTTTTTAATGCGTACTAACTGGTTGGTTTGCTGATTTGATTCCTTTTGTTAGTTTACACTTATTATTTACAACCAGAATAACCTTGGTGGTTTGGTGGTGTAGTTATTCACCATGGTATAAGGGATTGCAAAAGCTAACATGTTTTAATTGAATTGCAGTTTTAAAAAACTGTCAAGCACTGCTTTAATTTTAGTTTAATGTCTAATGAAGGTAATTCTGAACTTGTCTTTTACACAGATTTATACAAGTAACATACTAACATAAAACATCAAATTATGTATTAATATCAAATAAATAGACATGTGTAACAAGCACTAGCACAGGGTGTGTTCTTTGACTTAGGGTGTTTGTTATTTAACTCAGTTGTCAGTTACTGAAATTCTTATAAATTGAGCGTAATAATTCTAGTATTTTTGGAGCAGAAAATTTAACACGAGATTTAATAAAGTTGTGTGCACTCCTATTGTATTTGACACAAGTTACTTATCTTGACTTAAATAAGATTTGAGTCAGTTGGGATGAGATGACAACAATGACATAGCATTCATTCTGTCATCCACAATAGGGTATTCTCCTGTTTTCACCTGCTGTTAGTGAACAGTAAGTTTTTATCGTCTTTCATTCATTGCAATTGTTTGATATGTTACATTCATTTCAAGAGAGTTAATACTCATAGAAAAATAGTGTTCCATAGAAATTATTACACGAAGGCCAAACTAAAAAAAAAATGATTTGAATTTTGACTGAATTCTTTTGAAAAAAAATTACATTAAAGCTCCCATAAGCTTTCATATCCAATGTTCCCAAAACCAGCTAATCTGTAGAGACATTTGTACATGTTTTTTACTTCCAATATATCTTACATGAAGAAAAATAACGTAGAATAAAGATAAAAATAAAGAAAACTCAAGGTATACTGATACTGTCTGTTTACTCAGTTCTTACACAGTTATACACAGTTTAACAAAGTTTTTAGCAGGTATTACTGCATTCGTTAAATTTAAATAACATTTAAAATAAATATGGGAAAGTTTTTTTTTGGGTTATGGAAACCTGACGGTGCCATCTAGTCAGACTGCCTGCTTTAGTCATAAACTATCCCATTTATGACCTTAAAAGCATTGCTTAGTGTTCCATAATACAATGACTGCAGGTATAACAGGTAAAATTTAGGATGGCCCCATGAAATTATTTGAGGTACACTTTAGAATAAAATAAGCATACTCAGATTGAACAGTAACTATTCTGTTACTGTTTGTCATAACAAAATAAGACTAATGTCTTTAAGTACTTCTACCATATATATTTCTTAACTGCTTCTGTAGAATCTATCTCTAGCCGCAAGATAATATGGAAAGATACTGATTATTTTTGGGTTCCACCGACACCCAATGAATCTTACTTAGTTGCCGTCAGATTTTATTTCTGTCTACGGAATGCAATTTCATCAACTTCAACAGTGTGCCCTACACTCCCAATTTTACAAGAATTTTCAATGAGCCACACAAAAGAATTTCTCTGAAAGAATGTATTAATTTTCTTGCCGTTGGTTGTGACGAACTAGCGTCTCTCACAATGACAGAAAAGGATACTTCAAAATCCGTGCAATTAAAACAAACAACAAGGTGACGGGAAGAAAGCATGAAGTCCAAAGATAGTACTGTCCCGTACATGTTTTTTCACTTGGCAGTTTTTTGCCCCACATCTGTAAATCAAGTTTTCATTTTGCCCATAATTAATATGCATGTTTCCTCCACACTTTGCATGCTCAGTTAATTTTTTCACAAGCTTCCAGTCTTCAGCACAGTTTTTAAGGCCTCTCCTTAGTATATAATTTTTCAGTGAATCTATAGTGTTGAAACCATCTTGTTGTTCAGTTTACTGGTTAAAATTTGATGTAACAAAATGCTCTGGCACTGGATTACACAATGTAGTTTTAATGCTCTATGCTTCAAGAAAACACAATGTTGATAGAACACTGTACACTGACAAAATAAAATGGCCTTTAAGAAACTAGATGGGGCCACGTTGGTTGGGGATTTCCTTCAATATGTATGAATAGATGACTTGCTTGGGTGCAATGAAATAAACAATAGGTGACCCTTTCGAAGGGTGTTAACATAGTAGGCAGGTAGTCTGATACGATGGCCCTATCAGGTTTCCAAAACCCTTTTTTTTATTATTTGTGTGGATTCTTTAGGAAAAAGTTGAATTATTCAGGTCATTGAATTGTCATTTCATATTTTAATAATAACAAACTGTGAATACACTTCTTAACATATGTACATCAACTTCATTCACTAAGGAAGAAAGATGGAAACAAAAAGGTAGGGAGAGAAAGAGTGAGAGGGGTGGTGAGTGGTGGGGGAGGGGGAGAGAGAGATGATAAAGATGAAATGGAGAAAAATGAATGTGTTCATATATATTAAATTATTAAACTCAAATGTCATTGTTTTTTATAAATGATAATAATAAGTAATAATTAGTGTAAATGGTACTGTATTAAAATTTTATTTCTATTCATTTTAATTTCTGATGACAGTTAGGAAAGAAAAACTGTCAAAATGGTATAAATATAAATAAATATATTTTTTCTTGTTAAAAAAAGAAAAATACTGTATATTATTAAAATGGTATGTTTATTACTTTTTCTTTTCCTTTTCCCCACTGTCTATTGAATTATTTAATTTGATTTAGTATTACGTACTTTCAGGGGTGCCCACGGGGGGGATCGTAGCACAAGTTGCGCATTGAGAATTTTGGGGGGGGGGGATTTTTCGGGTGTATTTTAAGGATTTTTGGGGGGGATTTTTTCAAGAATAACATTTTAATTCCAACATTGATAGAAATTGTTACCGTGTTTGTGCAACAAACTAAGCTATTAGTAAAAACCTAAACCAATTGGATATCTTTATGATTGTTTTAACGAACTGGCGGCATAAATGTCTCTACCAGTACAACTAGTAGTAAATTTCGTTTTGGAATTTGGAAAACTGACCCTGGCAGCCTGCAGCAACATCCTGTCAATGAGTCAGAGGGTACGTGAATAATATATTCATAATAAATCGTGAATGTAAAAATGTGTCCGTGTGCTAAGCTTGTAGACCGGCGGACAGTGGGGGGAGGACTTTTCAATTGGGGGGAGTGCTGATACTTTTGGGGGGGTTTGCACATTAGGCCTTGGGGGGATGGGCACCCCTGCATACTTTATTAGAACGTATTGCAGGTTTTTAAATAAATGGTTTTCAAACTGTATCATACAAACAATGTACAGCCATCTCAGCTGTTATAATCATTTTTGATTTTATTAAAATCAACCAGTTTATTGTTTCATGGGTTTAGTAATTCTGTTAATTTTTACAGTTGGAAATGAATAGCCTTTTATTATATAGTATGTCTGTTATACTTACATTTATCTGAAAGTGGCTTATGGGTCATTCTTATGTGCTGTACCAGTTTTGTTTTCCTTTATTTTGTGTTTCTGTGTCATACTAATACATAAAGAAGAGTGAGAGTCACCATTGCTAGATTGTGAAATATCTAGTGCATTTTGGGTTTCTGCTGCAATGTTTTTTAACTGTACCGAAGAGTGTACTTTTTGTTTAGACATTGGTTATTACACTTACTCGTTTATATACTATATACGTGCAATGAATTGAATATAGAAAATTGCAGTATAACATTTCGTCTGTTACATTCTTAACTATCACTGATTATGCAACATACATTTAAATTTCGGTATCTTGTATATAACAACTGTAAATTGTGTTCAGTTCATGCACATCCTGGAACTTACATGTAACATTCCTTCGTAATTATATACAAATGGTACATTTTTTGAACAGCAGACTATTACATTAAACTCTACTTATGAATTCAGCTGTATTCTAACAGTACAGCAAAATATTAATTTTTTAATCAAGAATAACATAATCATTACTGAATGTTTACTCATTTTTCACTTAACATCTGTACACAGTTCTGAAGAGATTCATTATACTGACTGAAGGTACTGTTTGTTGTGTTAGTAATTGATATGACACACACCAGAATTATCATTCGATATTTTTGTATATATTTTTGTAATTCATGGTCATTATATTATCATTATAATGAAGTTAAAATTATAACCTCTTTGTATCTCTTTATTGTTAGAGGCATAGGAATTACAGTTTTATGGATATTTAAGACAATATCAGAATTACCTACAAAAATAAGTTATTTTATTTCAAGTGAAGTGTTTTGAGCTATGGTTTCCAGTTTGTGGTTGTGGTTATAGTTTTAGATATTATGATTGATGCTTAATTTTTGCACTGCATTATATGGATGGTATCAGAGCTTTTCATTTACAACCTTGGTAATGGATACTCCACTGTGTGGTGTTCTTTTTGAAACTTTAACAATTTGTTAAAAATAATGTACACAGTGTGTGTGTGTGTGGGGGGGGGGTGTTGGAGAGAGAGCATGGAACATTTAGAAGTAATTGTATTACACAATTAACATTTTGTCAACATATGTGTGACAAAACAGAAGTATAATTAGTATAGTAATGTAATATCGTCAAACACATAAAATCCACATACGTAACAAATACTAGGGTCAGTTGAAGACTTTGTGAAGCGACATCTATAGGTCAGTGGTAGAACACATCTTTCGTGTGCTGCAAGACGTATATTTTGCATGATCACCTGTTAATTTCCAGATATATCTGTCAATGTATTCACTTTTTACCAGCTGTTTGAAATTTTCCAGTCACGCGTGTTTTTAAAATGCACAAAATCAAACATCGTGTTGTGATGAATTCTCTGTTAAAAACGTTTTAGCACCAATGGAAAATCAAAACGAAATTGTAAATGTGTTAGGAGATGCTGCGCCTTCAGAAAAAAAATGGTAAGTGGGGCACACTCGAGTTTAAATGTGAACGTACAAGCATTGAAGACAATCCCAGCAGTGGACGTCCAAAAAGTGCAACAAAAAATGAAAAAGTTTTATAGGATGTTGGGAGACCACAGATTGAGGGGTGGATGACGTTGCTGAACTCATAGGCATCTCATATGAGCATGTGTATCAAACTTTAACTCAAGAACTTGGTGTGAAAAAGCGTTGTGTAAGATGGCTGCCACATCTGGAGTTGTTGCATTTTTTGGTATCCAGTGCGGGGATCATTTTCAATTTCGTTCTGAATTTCCGTTGGTGCTAAACTATTTTTAACAAAGAATCACATCACAATGTTTGATTTTGTCTATTTTTCAAAACACACATGACATGTCAATTTTAAACAGCTTCTAAACAATGAATAAGCTGATAGATCGATTTGGAAATTAACAGGAGTTCACATAAAATACAGATCTTGCAGCACACAAAAAATTTAATTTTACAGCTAAGCTACAGATGTCGCTCCATGAACTTTTCAGCTGACCCTCGTACATGTACAGATTTTTTAGTTAAGCATAAAATTATGATTGACCCCTTGACTACAGACTCAATGAACATATGTGCTCTTTACTATGTTAAATGAATAAAAATAATGTCTTACATGTATAACAACCATAAGACAGGTATTCAATTATCATATGTATACTGTAAAACTGAACTGAACAAAACTACTGAAGACCCATTCAAAGCAAGAAAACTCATGATATATATTCTTTGCCTGACAAGTTGTTACCATATGTAAACAATGGTTAGTATTCATACTGATAAGTGAACACCTCGTAGGGTTCTTCAGAGTAGAACTGAAATAAACACATAAATTATGACTTAATCATAATCTTCCCTTTGTCCTTAATCATTAATACCTGTGCACTTAACCTGACAATTCTTCATAATTACAGCAGCCTAGAATGGACTCTTCACAGCCCATTACTTGCAGTACTTTCTGTAAGAATTAGTTAAATATAGCTAATTCCAGTAATTCACAATAATCACTTAATATAGCAACACAATACCTTCATTCTGCCAACACTCTGTTTATATAACTTAAATCTGAAATCCAGACATTGTAGAGTCTAGATTTCACTAGAATTTTCTGTTGTATTCTTTAAAATTACTGTATAAACATTTGACATAAAGTAGATTATCCATGCCCAAACTTCTTCAAACGTCCATAGACCATTCCCTTTTGTATTGTAGTATTGTACCATAAATTCGTTCACAACAATTCATTCAGCAGTATCAACAGATTGTTAGAAACAGATCTATTATAAATTTTTCATTTCTTTGTTTTACATTAGGCCTGTATCCAAATTGTTGGTTAACAGTTAATCCGGTACATGTTTATTTCTTAACATAAAATAACTGGAGTCTGGTATGTTTAAATTCCAGATTAAAATGTTAAGTGCACTGCATAGTCTGACATTTGTTATGTTCACATGGATTTTGGGGCTAACTCAAATTGAGGATTTTGGAGATTATTAACTGGATCTTTAATAATTGGTAATGGTTATCTTTCTCATCAGGTGGGGAAGCTGCAGAGTAAGAGTTATAGTGTCAGTTCATTTAATTTGGAAACTTTTTTAAGCTCATTATTACCGTAAGACTTATTACAAAAATCAATTCATACTGGAATTGTTCTTTCTTGTAATAAAACTGAATA
Source organism: Magicicada septendecula (assembly GCA_034769895.1). Lineage (NCBI taxonomy): Eukaryota > Metazoa > Arthropoda > Insecta > Hemiptera > Cicadidae > Magicicada > Magicicada septendecula. The sequence continues at coordinate 191,616,039 of CM068375.1, read as the reverse complement.
TTATGGGTTTTCTTTGATTTATTGTTCCTGCTTGATCAAAATATATTAAGTCACAAAAATTTTACTTTTTCTGACAAGTAAACTTATTTAGCTAATATGAAGACAGTAGATATCAGCAAACAAAATACAATTAGAGCATTGTATCATTTAGCTTTATTAACTGTACCAAGTTCAAAAAATGAGTAATTATAATTAAAGAACTGTGTATATAATGGGCAGCAACTTAGAGTTCTTTTGTGCTTGTGTGCAGGTCAGTATCCATACACTTCAGCAGGAGGGTACTTGTCAGAACCAGAACCCCTTGGTGGAGGTTATGAATCGGATATAACCTCGTCCAAGTATGCTACACTAGATAGACGAAGGATACGTAACAAGGAAAACGATTTCTCAACTAGTACAATGCCAAGAAATAAGTAAGTTCATTGTCTTCTCTCTGCATAAATTACTTATGACTATTGTACACTTGGCTACTAATATAAATGTTGATGTTTGGTTGTAAAGGTATAGTCAGAGTGCAGCAGTAAAACATGCTGTTGATGTCTACAAGAATCAGCCGGGTCGAATTGAAGACTATGAGCCTGGTCATTCATCGATTGCTGATAAAGAAGCAAAACAGGTAAGTTTTAGATATAATTTAATAACTAGGAAGTAGTAAGATAGTGATAAATTTCTAAAAACTACTTTATTATATGAGCGTAGATGACAGGGGACACATTCAGCCTTACATAATGGCTTCAAAGTGGATTTAAGAATTAAAAAGTCATTTACATTGTGTCCAGTGGTTTGTGGTCAAAATTTTGAATGTAATGTACCAACTGATACAAAACTCTGGTAACAACTCTTCTGATTTTTGTAGAAAATCCAGAAATTTATTGCATTGGATGATTTTCTAATGTATAGTTGTGTTGATTTCTTCCCATTTTATCAGACTCATGGCAGTTTTTAGAATTATGTTTGTTGGTTAGCTTTAAAGTGCAAGATAGGTATTGTGAAAAGATTCGTTCTTAACATCATGCAGAATATTACTTGCAGTGGCATGCAGGCATTATTAAAACTTGACTATTTGTTTTTTCTTGTAGATGGAACACATAATCTTTGCTTAAGATTTGATAGATGTTTCTGACTAGGTTAGTAAAATCCTGTATATAAGATTAGTTGTTTACCGTCATCTTCCCTATCATCTGTCATAAGAAAGTGATTGAAAATTGTGAAAGTAGTGAAAGTGAACAATTTGCTAGTGTTGATAATAAGTTATGTGTTGTACAGTTACATGGCCTTACTGTTGTCCTGTTTGACCTGGCAGCCAACGTTCCTGTGGTGTATTTTTCTGGCACCCTATGTAAACAAATTTAATGTGCAGATTTTTATATTAATTCAAATTTTAATGCTCAGTAAGTTAGAATGTCTAAGTAAATCTAACAGGTATTCCTACGAATCCCATGAAGTCGTAAACAATGATTGTTAATAATTAATAATTGTATCAATTGTACTGCCTCATCAGTGATACCAGTTTTAATTTTTCGTTTTTTTTTATAGAGGAAGCACCATCCTCTCAAGATGAGACAGTTTGGCCTAACACTTTTTTTATCCCTTCAAACATTCAGTTCCCTGTGATGTGATTTATATTTGTAGTTAGTATGCCAAAAAACTTCCCTGACTCTAACAACATTAATCGCAACAAAACAGTTGGATATTTTTAAATATAATTATATTTTCAAAAGGATTTAGTCAGTTTCTCTGTTATATTATGTGAGGATGACAAGTTTGAGTGACTGGATCCAATGACCTGCCAAAACATGATAGAATTTCAATGCTTATGTTACATATACTAACGTAATATAAAAAACAGTAAGGCACACCTTGATGTTTGTTGAAATTTGACATGCTTTTTTGTCTTGTCTTTTGGAATTATGAGCCTTTGTTTAGGTGTCATAACCATACAGCTACTTTTCATTGCCTGTTATGGTGTATTTGAGTATTCCTGAGCTTTTATCGTTGACTTCAGCGAACATTTGCTCAGTAATGTTTGTTTTAGTGATGTTCATTCTGCCAAAAACATCAGTTTTGGATTAAATTTGGATGCCACTTCATTCCATGCCCGAAATGTTAGTGAAAATTTCTTCATATGTCTCGTATGAAATACCAACTTCTTTGGCAGTCTCCCTTACAGTGATTCAGCAATTAGTAAGGGCAATGTCCTTAATTTTTCCCATGTTTTCATTGGTGGCTGGTGTGCTAGGATGCCCAGTTCTCTTGTTGTCATCAACATCTTCACAGCGCTCTTGGAAACATGTGTGCCACTCATAAACCCAGGTTTGAACGCCACATTCTCTCCAGAAGTCAAGAACGTATTCAAACATTTGCACTACTTCACTGAGTGTGGTTTTGTTTTTAATACAGAATTGCTACAAATTCTTTACTCTGTCATTTTCAAAATAAAAAGATACCTGAGAATGCCAAAATGCATTAACAGTGCTTGCTTGTCAAATAGAAACTACATGTCAATATTGCCAACAATTGACATGTATGTCATGGACAGTGGTACCAACATGAAAAAAAGATGTTCTCAGTTGAAAACAGATAGCCCATGAAATTGAAAAATTATCATTATTTTTTATCATGTCTCACATTTAGCTTAGTTAAGAAGAATTAAACTGTGTTCTACTCATCAGTGACAAAACTCTTCAGGCATTTGCAATAATTAAATTATAGAAATCAGAGTCTTGTTACATGCAGACACTCCTGAATTTTTAAAAACCCGAAAAGTCAATAGTGGTGTCATTGTGTGGATCTAGTATTTAGTGAACCTCGAATGCTTATAAAGATCATTTTTGAGGTTCTAAAGACATTATTTTAGAACAGTATTTAATAATGGAGGTTTTTAACAATATTTATTAACTAGTTGTATTATTATGTTGTTTTACATGTACATTACCTGATTCTCTTCAAGTTTGCTTATATTGGGTTGTGCATGGTGACTGTGAGAATTTTGTAATTTTAAGTTTTTAAGGTCGGCAGGTGTACAAAAGTAAACAATAGCTCACACATAATGAAAACATAAAGCAAGATTCCGCAGTGTATACGCCGTGTGAAACGTTGTTAAACATGTTGACAACCCCCTCTACTGTAACATTTTGTATGCAGTTATTCTTACCCAGCCTGTACCCCACGATTCAGTGCATTTTCTAAATTATCTTATACATATGATTTTAATGTATACATCTCATATCGAAATTGATGTGTATTCATATTTGAAATTGTAGTCTACAGACTACATGTAACATGTTATGATAATTAGCATGACTATTGTTGACTACATGTAGTTAGAAACTAACATAATAACATAAGGACGAAGGTTTTCCAAATTTATATTGTTGGAACATTTTTGCATATAAATTATAAAATTGAATAGTCTTCACTTAAGACAATAATGTCACTGTTTGTTTCAATTCAAGTATATATTATAATTGGAATGCCATAACAAGAATTTGTTAGTAATAGAGTTCTACCTCTATCTAACCAACATAAACACCTCACTATGTGACATATGCTACAGATTTCATATTGAGAAAAAATATGTAACAAATTTATCAAGCAATAAAATGGAATATAATCCGCTCCTAGATAAGATAAAATGTTTGTTTCTGAAATATAGTGTCTGTGTGTGCTGATGTACATGTGTGTTAGCATCTTTGAGGAATGTTGTTGACTATGATTATTGTGTATTTCTTCTTGTCTTGTGCAATTTCATCTGTTATAATGACAACTAGAATACAGTTGAGATGCGACCAGGCCGTTCTGTAAGTATATTTTACTTTGCTCAGTGAGAACATTCCATCTTTACGTAGGTTTTATAGGCAGGTAAACATAATTGTTTGTTTGTGTGTGTTTCAGTGGTGGGATGAGGTGATGGACATCTTTGATGGAGTAAGTAAAATTTTGCAATGTTAAAGTATAATTTATTAAGTATATTAATAAGAATACTTCATTCTGGTTGACAACCATGTTGTATTGGTATTAACACCAAACATTTCGCCCATATTGTTGTGTGGCATCCTGAGTTATAAATCTCAACCAAAAAGAGTGTTGCTAATAGAAGTTGAACCACAAAAGTCTACAGTGAAAAATTATTAAATATATTCTTGATTTTAGAGTAAAACTTAAATGTTTTTACGATCATTTATGTGTCAAAAATTTATCATTTTAAGTGCATAAAGTTGTTAAATTGTTATAGTCACAGAAATATTTTCTTAGTTGATTTGGCAGGGTATAGTAACATACAAGCTTGTATTATGTAAATATAATTATAATTACATATCACAAAATGGGCAATACATGTAATATGTCTGTAAACATACAGACTGTGTAGTTTTAAAGCTTGTAATAAAAGTTTATGTATATATTTAAAGTGAAAGTGAGAAACAATATTGAAGTAAATGCTGTTCGTTGAAGTTACTTTACTTATTGAAAAATAATTTAATATTACGTTTAAAATACTTTAATATTGAAGTTAAAGTCTTTGAAACAATTATAAGCTTACACCATTCAGATTACTGGTTGCATATATTTAGTACTGAATCACAGCTAAGTTATATACCACATTGTAGGAGTTGGAGCTTTCAGTAAACTATTCAGTTTTTATAAAAATCAGTAGGGTTATGTTTGCACAATCAAATGCTGTGTTTTTTTTTTATTATTATAATCCGATATACTGTGTATTGTACAATTTTGGTGTATGTCATGTACTTTTCATAATACATTGAGGAAAATGCGTATTGGACAGTAGAAATATGTCCATGCTGACACAAACCCAAGGCCGTTTATGTTGACTGTCAACTTGTTCAACATTTTGATTGTCAACTAATTTCAAGACTACTTCTCTTGAATGCCAACTGTTTTTAGCATTTTTCAATTAATATAATGACATATCCAGGATTTTTTCGTGGTGGCAGGTAATCTATATAAATAAAAATTAAATGCTGTTCGTTGGTAAGCGCATCACTTGAGAACGGCTGGACCGATTTGGCTAATTTTTTTTTTTAAATGTTCGTAATAGTCCGAATGAGGTTTTTAGGGAAAGAAAAATTGGAAAAGTTGCCCGGAAAATTGGAAAATTCGGGAAAAAATGAAAGTGATTTTTTTTCTATGGGATTTTTGTGTGACCTCAAGACCATAACTCACGATTCGAACGATGGATATGTGTAATTCTTTTTTTGTTTTGTTCGTTATGGGCCTGGAAAAGTTTTCAGAAAAAAAAATCGGGACAATTACAAAGGAAAGTCGGAAAATTCGGAAAAACTGCAAAAATCATAATTTTTGTATGCACTCTCGATCATAACTGATGATAGGAACGACATATTTGGTTGATTCTTTTTTTGTTTTGTTCGTTATGCTCCTGGGATGGAAATAACTCAATTGAATGTTTTCAATTGAAAAAAAAATCTGCAAGATCTGGAGAAAAATGTAGTTATTTTATTTCTATTCCAATTTATTTCGCTACTAGCTGACCCGACAAACATTGTCCTGTCCAAATTTCAATAAATTTGTTTTTGATCGTTTTATTTACATTTCGATTTCGATTGCAAGATCGATGTTCAAGTAAACAATCAAAACAAAGAAATGCTTTGTTTCCATTGGTTTGCTGTGACATCACCATTTCGTTGATTGAATTGCTTTATGATACATGACATTTTTTGTTTTGTTGTCTGGCGCGTAAACAAACAAAGCTGATGGTTTTCCGACATTTCTGACATATTTCGCTATACGTGCGCAAATGTCGTTTGACAGCTGATTGTCACATTGTGAATCAAGCCAATCGGTTACATAGTGACGAAAAATTGATTCAGTTGTTTATTTTCAGTTGAATTGTGATTCTGTTGTAAGTTCATCGCAATTGTTTCATGAAATGAATTAAGTTTCGTCGTTTTATCTCAAACAAATTTACAGATTTACCTACGAAATACGGTGAGTTTTGAAGTGACAAACGGTTATACAGTAACAACAAAGTGAATCAATTGTCCATTTTCAGTTGAATTGTGATTCTTCGCATCGCACATTGTGTTGCAATTGACACAATTGAATTGAATTGACACAATTTAATCGCATTCCAATGCCGCCAATAAGACGGAGCAATTTAGGTCGCAGAACTCGCAATGCTACAAACCAAACGAATTTTCGATCTAATCGAACTGCAGAGCAACACGAAGAGCGAAATGAAATTGAACGGAATCGATTATCACAAACACGTTCAGCACGTACACAAGAAGAAAGAGAAAATGCAAACGAAGATGATATGCAACGAATGAGACATCATCGGTCAGTAGAAACCAATCGCGCGATAATGAATTTGAATAATCGTGCAAGAAGACAAACAAATGTTGCGTTGAATACTCATCAAGCTGCATTCTGTTAACAACATGACAATTGATTACAGTGCAGATCAATCCGTTACTATCGGATCGATGAGCGTTGTGTGCCCACATTGTAAGGCATTGAAATACAGAAATGAAACCCATGGATTGTGTTGCGCAAGTGGCAAAGTCAAATTGGCGCCATTGGTCCCGCCACCAGAGCCATTGCGCTCATTGGTTTCTGGAACAGGAACAGATTCCACACATTTCCTGACACAAATCCAGAAATACAACAGTTGCTTCCAAATGACTTCATTTGGCGCAACAAATGTGGTTCGGGACAATTTCATACCCACTTTCAAGGTAATTGCAACACAATCATCTTTCACACCATTCGACACTTCCACACAACATGATTATTCGACAACAACATTATTATCATTATTATATTATCTATATAAATAAAAATTAAATTCGTGCTGTATATAATATATAGCAGCCTATATATTGCTTCTTTAACCTTTACAGATTCAAGGTCAAATATATCATCGAGCAGGTTCGCTATTGCCACCGCCGGATGCAGACTATAAATTTCTGCAGATTTATTTCATGGGCAATTCACCACAAGAAGTAGATAAGCGTTGTGCACACAACAGTTCGGTGAAAAGACCAATTGTGGAACAACTGCAAATTTTTTTCATCAATACAATGAATTGATTGCATTGTTGAAAACCGCACTGGACCGCATGCCATCTGATAATCACAAAATTATAATCAGAGCCGATAAGACGCCTGTGGGAGAACACGCAAGATGTTTCAATGCGCCAACAATTGATGAAGTCGCCATTGTCATCGTTGGTGAAAATTTGAAATCCCATGATATCGTTCTACATTGGCGGAACGATCAGCTGCAGCGTGTGTATGAAACGCACCGATCATATGATGCATTGCAATATCCCATCATATTTTGGCAAGGTGAAGACGGTTATCATTTCTCAATCAAGATGATAAATCCGCTTACAGGTGAATAGCAAATCTATATTTTTTCTAATAAGATTAATTCATTTAATTGACACAAAAATTCATTTACAGGCGCTGAAACGAACAAAAAAGTCAGTTCAATGAATTATTATTCATATCGACTGATGGTTCGTGAAAATGAGGACAATCACATCTTGAAATGTCGGCATCTATTTCATCAATATGCTGTCGATATGTACGTCAAAGTTGAAACTGAGCGATTGACATTCATCAGATTGAACCAGACAAAACTCCGTTCTGAAGAGTATATTCACCTTCGAGATGCCATCAATGCTGACGGAAACGCACAGAATGTCGGACGAATGACGATTCTCCCAGCAACGTACGTCGGAAGTCCGCGACATATGCATGAATACGCTCAAGATGCCATGTCGTATGTTCGCCATTACGGTACACCAGATTTGTTCATCACGTTCACGTGCAGTCCGCAGTGGATAGAAATTCGGCAAGAGTTATTCCCTGGCCAATCACCCATCAATCGCCATGACATCACCGCGAGAGTCTTCAAACAGAAATTGAAATTACTGATGGATTTCATTGTGAAGCATCTCGTGTTCGGTGAGACGTGCTGCTGGATGTATTCAGTGGAGTGGCAGAAACGCGGATTGCCACACGCACATATTCTCATTTGGTTGATTGAGAAGATAAGACCGAATGAAATCGATGATGTGATATCAGCGGAAATTCCCAATGAAGAAGAAGATCCAGGCTTGCATGAGGTTGTTACTAAGAACATGGCCCCTGTAGAACATTAAATAACAATTCTCCGTGTATGGTCGACGGAAAATGTTCGAAGCGTTATCCACGGGCATTAGTAGCAGAAACAATTGCCAGAAATGACGGTTATCCACTGTATCGTCGCCGATCGACTGCGGACAATGGAAGATCAACAATTGTCTTCCGTCAAGACACTGGAAGAGTAACCTAACAATTAATGTGTCATGGTATAGGCTTATCATATTTAAGCTAATTTCAATCAGTGTGCAACAAGTGTTGTGAACAGACTTGACTTACTTGAGTTAAGTCCTTAAATTCCAAGGTGGAACATAGGGCTCGACAAAATTTCTCCATCACGTTCTGTCACCATCCCTCCATCTCACCATCTCTCCAGGGTCTTCACCTCCCTCCATGTCTTGTTGACACCAGCCAGCTCTCTTTCCATAGTCCTCTTCCAGGTGTTCCTCAGTCTTCTATGTCTGTGGCTGTCTTGCGGATTCCAATTCAGTGCCTGTCTAGCGATATTTTCTGGTGGTCTTCTCAGGGTGTGACTGATCCACTTCCATTTTCTTCTCTTTATCTGTAGTTGGATGGTACTCTGACTTGTGGCCTCCCATAGATTTCTGTTCGAGGTGTTATTGGGCCACCAAATTCTCATTATGTGCCTCAGGCAATGGTTTATGAAAGTCTGTAACCTTGTGCTAATGTCACTTTCCAGGTCTCATATCCATACAGCAACACCGATTTGGTATTTTATGAACATGCGTGTTGAGTTGCAGAACGACCAATCTGGAGAAGTATTTTCAAAACAATTGCTGGACATTGGCAATGGCAAAATCCCCGTTGACATTTCGACTGGCTGCATTACATTCCCCGTCGATTTTTGCCAGTTCACCGAATCAAAGACCGAACTCATCCGAAAGGTGTTCCCAAACATTGCTCAAAATTAGAAAAATCATGCTTGGTTGAGCGAACGTGCTATATTGGCTGCGAAAAACATTGATGTCGACGAATTGAATTTCAACATTCAAAGTGAAATTGCTGGCGAATTGATGACGTACAAATCAGTGGATTCCGTTACTAGCCAAGATGATGTCGTCAACTATCCAACCGAATTTTAAACTCGCTGGAATTGCCCGGATTGCCGCCTCACAATCTCAAATTGAAAGTCGGATCGGTAATCATAATGTTGCGAAATATCAACCAACCAATTCTTTGTAGTGGCACCCAGCTTGTGGTGAAGAAACTGATAAACAACGTCATCGAAGCAACAATTCTTAAAGGAAAGTACAAAGGAGAAGACGTTTTGATACCACGCATCCCAATGATTCCGACCGACATGCCATTCGACTTTAAACGCTTGCAGTTTCTGGTGCGGCTTGCATTCGCAATGACAATAAACAAATCACAAGGGCAGTTATTGAGTGTTTGCAGCATTAACCTTGAAAATCCATGCTTCTCGCATGGTCAATTGTATGTTGCCTGTTCCCATGTCGGAAAACCATCAGCTTTGTTTGTTTACGCGCCAGACAACAAAACAAAAAATGTCGTGTATTATAAAGCATTGCAATGAATGAAATGGTGATGTCACAGCAAACCAATCGAAACAAAGCATTTCTTTGTTTTGATTGTTTACTTGAACATCGATCTTGCAATCGAAATCGAAATGTAAATAAAACACCTTGAGATTCATTGTGATTTCAAATTTAATGGAAGAAAATAAATCATTTGGTTGACATGAAATTCTGACTTAATTCAATTGTGTCTTAAATTTTGGAACAAAACCGCATGGTTCCAAGTCGATCACATTCCAGGCACATCACACATTTCCAGCATTTCAGCGGTGTACTGCCGATAGAATTCATCTCGCATGTAAAATTTCCCATTGGCGTACTTCTGAATGTACTCCTCCTCAAATTGAATATCCATGGCCACAATCATTAATAGATACAATGAACACTCAGAAATACGTTTTATTCTCATTTTTACTTTGTTTACACATTTCCAATAGCTTTTCACAAATTCACAAAACGATCACAAACAAATTTATTGAAATTTGGACAGGACAACGTCTGTCGGGTCATCTAGTTGATGATAAATAGGGAGAGGGGAGGTGTTGAATGGTTGTTGGAGATTCACCAATTATAGCCCACCATGTGTGTTATACGTATACAGGTTACTAGCTGAGCTGGTCTGGTACTCCTTGACTGCAGATTTTACCCACAAAACTCCATTGGTGACTTACCCAACATGTGGCTACCTTATTAATTTATTTAATGAATTAAATAATTAATGCAGTTGTTTTATACTGGGACAGTGTCATCCAACTTCTTGTAATTGTTGAGATTTTCTGTCTAAATACGAATGCTGTACGAATATTTATTGGGTGACTTTAACACTTTGATTTCATGTTTCATCCTTTGTATAAGATTTTTTAATAAAAATAAGAGGTTTCACATTAGTAACATATGTCTTAAATATATGTGTCTAAAATAACATTTTTCATTAAAAATTAGTTAAATGTTTAATTTACATTAATTTGAATAATGCTTGGATGAATTTAATTCACAGACTAATTAAGAACAAATATAATAGCAGACTAATATGGTTTGTTACTTTTCTTTTTTATTGAGTTTACTTGACATCTATGTAAGAACTGGAAGAGTAACCTAACAATTAATGTGTCATGGTATAGGCTTATCATATTTAAGCTAATTTCAATCAGTGTGCAAGTGTTGTGAACAGACTTGACTTACTTGAGTTAAGTCCTTAAATTCCTAGGTGGAACATAGGGCTCGACAAAATTTCTCCAGCACGTTCTGTCCATTGCCAGGGCCTTCACCTCCCTCCATGTCTTGTTGACACCAGCCAGCTCTCTTTCCATAGTCCTCTTCCAGGTGTTCCTCGGTCTTCTATGTCTGTGGCTACCTTGCGGATTCCAATTCAGTGCCTGTCTAGCGATATTTTCTGGTGGTCTTCTCAGGGTGTGACTGATCCACTTCCATGTTCTTCTCTTTATCTGTAGTTGGATGGTACTCTGACTTGTGGCCACCCATAGATTTCTGTTCGAGGTGTTATTGGGCCACCAAATTCCCATTATGTGCCTCAGGCAATGGTTTATGAAAGTCTGTAACCTTGTGCTAATGTCACTTTCCAGGTCTCATATCCATACAGCAACACCGATTTGGTATTTTATGAACATGCGTGTTGAGTTGCAGAACGACCAATCTGGAGAAGTATTTTCAAAACAATTGCTGGACATTGGCAATGGCAAAATCCCCGTTGACATTTCGACTGGCTGCATTACATTCCCCGTCGATTTTTGCCAGTTCACCGAATCAAAGACCGAACTCATCCGAAAGGTGTTCCCAAACATTGCTCAAAATTAGAAAAATCATGCTTGGTTGAGCGAACGTGCTATATTGGCTGCGAAAAACATTGATGTCGACGAATTGAATTTCAACATTCAAAGTGAAATTGCTGGCGAATTGATGACGTACAAATCAGTGGATTCCGTTACTAGCCAAGATGATGTCGTCAACTATCCAACCGAATTTTAAACTCGCTGGAATTGCCCGGATTGCCGCCTCACAATCTCAAATTGAAAGTCGGATCGGTAATCATAATGTTGCGAAATATCAACCAACCAATTCTTTGTAGTGGCACCCAGCTTGTGGTGAAGAAACTGATAAACAACGTCATCGAAGCAACAATTCTTAAAGGAAAGTACAAAGGAGAAGACGTTTTGATACCACGCATCCCAATGATTCCGACCGACATGCCATTCGACTTTAAACGCTTGCAGTTTCTGGTGCGGCTTGCATTCGCAATGACAATAAACAAATCACAAGGGCAGTTATTGAGTGTTTGCAGCATTAACCTTGAAAATCCATGCTTCTCGCATGGTCAATTGTATGTTGCCTGTTCCCATGTCGGAAAACCATCAGCTTTGTTTGTTTACGCGCCAGACAACAAAACAAAAAATGTCGTGTATTATAAAGCATTGCAATGAATGAAATGGTGATGTCACAGCAAACCAATCGAAACAAAGCATTTCTTTGTTTTGATTGTTTACTTGAACATCGATCTTGCAATCGAAATCGAAATGTAAATAAAACACCTTGAGATTCATTGTGATTTCAAATTTAATGGAAGAAAATAAATCATTTGGTTGACATGAAATTCTGACTTAATTCAATTGTGTCTTAAATTTTGGAACAAAACCGCATGGTTCCAAGTCGATCACATTCCAGGCACATCACACATTTCCAGCATTTCAGCGGTGTACTGCCGATAGAATTCATCTCGCATGTAAAATTTCCCATTGGCGTACTTCTGAATGTACTCCTCCTCAAATTGAATATCCATGGCCACAATCATTAATAGATACAATGAACACTCAGAAATACGTTTTATTCTCATTTTTACTTTGTTTACACATTTCCAATAGCTTTTCACAAATTCACAAAACGATCACAAACAAATTTATTGAAATTTGGACAGGACAACGTCTGTCGGGTCATCTAGTTGATGATAAATAGGGAGAGGGGAGGTGTTGAATGGTTGTTGGAGATTCACCAATTATAGCCCACCATGTGTGTTATACGTATACAGGTTACTAGCTGAGCTGGTCTGGTACTCCTTGACTGCAGATTTTACCCACAAAACTCCATTGGTGACTTACCCAACATGTGGCTACCTTATTAATTTATTTAATGAATTAAATAATTAATGCAGTTGTTTTATACTGGGACAGTGTCATCCAACTTCTTGTAATTGTTGAGATTTTCTGTCTAAATACGAATGCTGTACGAATATTTATTGGGTGACTTTAACACTTTGATTTCATGTTTCATCCTTTGTATAAGATTTTTTAATAAAAATAAGAGGTTTCACATTAGTAACATATGTCTTAAATATATGTGTCTAAAATAACATTTTTCATTAAAAATTAGTTAAATGTTTAATTTACATTAATTTGAATAATGCTTGGATGAATTTAATTCACAGACTAATTAAGAACAAATATAATAGCAGACTAATATGGTTTGTTACTTTTCTTTTTTATTGAGTTTACTTGACATCTATGTAAGAACTGGAAGAGTAACCTAACAATTAATGTGTCATGGTATAGGCTTATCATATTTAAGCTAATTTCAATCAGTGTGCAAGTGTTGTGAACAGACTTGACTTACTTGAGTTAAGTCCTTAAATTCCTAGGTGGAACATAGGGCTCGACAAAATTTCTCCAGCACGTTCTGTCCATTGCCAGGGCCTTCACCTCCCTCCATGTCTTGTTGACACCAGCCAGCTCTCTTTCCATAGTCCTCTTCCAGGTGTTCCTCGGTCTTCTATGTCTGTGGCTACCTTGCGGATTCCAATTCAGTGCCTGTCTAGCGATATTTTCTGGTGGTCTTCTCAGGGTGTGACTGATCCACTTCCATGTTCTTCTCTTTATCTGTAGTTGGATGGTACTCTGACTTGTGGCCACCCATAGATTTCTGTTCGAGGTGTTATTGGGCCACCAAATTCCCATTATGTGCCTCAGGCAATGGTTTATGAAAGTCTGTAACCTTGTGCTAATGTCACTTTCCAGGTCTCATATCCATACAGCAACACCGATTTGGTATTTGAGTCAAATATTCTGAGTTTTGTTTTCCTGAATATATGGGGACTGTGCAAATGCTCCTTTTGCTTTATTTATACGACTTATCCCATCCCTAAGAGCACCTCCACTCTGACTAACCATGCTACCCAGATAGCAAAATCCCTCAATCGATGTGAACATTAGCCAGTTTTAGCTATTGATGATACTACATTATAAGACATTAGAAAAAATCTTATGAAACCATTTATAAAATAATATGTGAGTGTTTAGAAACTGTAAATTTTTTTTTTCTTAAAACATGCAGAACAAATTGTAATTTTCTTAACATTTGTTTGTTTATTTTTTAACAGATACAGTGTCAAGTTTTCTTTAAAATAACATTTTATTAGAATACTGGTACGAACAAGTGATTTGAGCTGCAGAACATGCACACTGTTTTGAACGAAATATATTTATTATTAGATACATTTCTAATAATCTTCTAATTATGTAATTTGTTAATTATCAGGCAAAATTATGAAAACTCTTATTGTTTTTTAGGAAAATAACAATTGTAAAGCAGACAGTCATAAAAAAACACCAAACATTCTGAACAACTAGTTGATTAACCATAATTTCTATGGTTTGACTGGTTAATGAAGGCAGCTGGACTACTGCTACCAGCATAGGCTCACTAACACACACACAGCTGGCCCCACCTCACCTACACTTGGTAATTCACTGACTGGGTCTTTGCGTCACGTCCAAGCTATTGTCTGACAGTCTGTGCCTGTGCGTGCATTGGCAAAAGGTCTTCTAATCTTCAGATGCCCTTGTCTGGCCTCAGTACATATAAGTGACAAATAATTTAGTCCCAGCTTTTCAGTTTATGTATGCTTGTGTAAATATCTATAGGCCTATATCTAATACTTTTCACAATTATGTGTAACTGATAAAATTATATAAAGTTATTTGCAAACATAGCTTACAAACCTCTTTAAGGCAGTCTAAAATTTTAGGATAGTGAGTTTGTATTTGAATATTTGAATAAAAATCTTCATAATTTGATGCCCCACATAGACTTACAATTTTCTTAAAATTTTGACTTCCATTTTTGACCCATGGTCCATCTAAAGTTAACAAAATGTCAAAAGTAAACACTGCTTATGGATTTGGATTAAAATACCCTTTAGTTTGAACCAGCATGAATTTTTGGAATTTATTAAAATTTTTTATCCCTTTTTTTACTCTGATTGGTTATTATTCTTTTTCGTTTGATACCTCACATGGACATTTGTCAAAATTTTTACCCCTCAAATGTTTGCCTCCTACTTCCTACTTGTATTTGGGGGGGGGGGTAAATTTCAAAAGTAATAGTCTCTGTGGGGTAAAAGTATGGATGACACACATGTCAAGTTTGGTGAAAATTGGTTGATGTGTTCAAAAGTTATTGTAAGACATACTACGTACAGACAGGCAGATGGATAAATAGACAGTGCCAAACAGTCAAGTTAAAACTGTTAACTTGCTTCACTCATTCAATTATATTTTCAATCAATGTGACATTTCCTTCTCAAAAGTGTCATATTTGTAAGTTTCATAAGTATCAGTGGATTTGTAGACGTTATCTGAAGTGCGTTTTATTATTTAAGGTAGTGAATGTAAAATACAATTAGTTTTCTTCCATATTGCCAGCATAATGTAATGAGACAGCACGTGATCAGAGATTTTGGATAAAGCATTTATACATTTACTCTATTTTAACACATTTAGTCTCCGAGTCTCACAAGATGCAATTCAATTTCTCTGTTTTTCGTTAATATTTGTATCCAAGAGTGGAACTTAAAATTATAAATTTACAAAGTAATTAGTATATATTTTAAAATTCCAAATAACCTTAATATATTTTGAAAACTCTGGCTACAGTTGCATGTTAGGTATCATTAGACTGCAACTAAGTAACAAAAAAAAAAATGGTTTCACTTGAGAAGAACTAACTATCCCCTGTTTGTGAAACAAAATGTGGTGTTGTTACAGTTGATATGATGCTTCTTACAGGAAATGAGTAGTACAAGAATTTTAAAAATCTGTCAAACTAAAGATAGGAAAAATGATTATCTTATCGGTATTGCTGAATACTTATCTATTTTCTCTACATGTTAACTAGGTCTATTTACTTGTGTATAGGTCAAGTGTATGAAGGTCTTCAATGGTTGTTTTATCTCATTGTGATAGATCAACTACAATTACACGTAAACAAAATTTTTATGTTATAAACAGCATAATGGACAGGTTAGCACACTTAATGATGCGTAATTCAGTACCTATATTACTTCATAGTTAAACTGATAACAAAAACAAGGCAAATAATAATTAATAAGGAATTAGATGATGCTTGTGTTGCTTCATTCCAAGATCATAGTCTAAACCCATGAGATTAGTGTACTATTGTAGGCGAGCCTCCAGGTGGTCTCGTGGCTAACGCGGGCGATTGATGCGCTCGTGGTCCCGGGTTCAATTCCCGGCAGAGGCTCCATATGGCGTGCACTCATCATCGTGAGGCAGAACTGAGTAGGCGCTGAGATAACAGCGCCACCTCCTGGCTGTGAATACCGCAACAAGCAGCTGGTGGCACGTAGTACTAGCTATACACCGTCACACTAACACAAAAGCCGCACGGTACGCCTTGGTCCTTAACGGACTGTTGAGCGGAGGTTTTTTATTTTTATTGTAGGCATGTACAAGGTTGTCCATTATCACCTTCTCTTTTTAATTTATATATTGACGATGTCATACAAAACTGGCAGATGTGTCTTCAAGAGCATTTTATGATTGGTCACTCCACAATTGACACTTTGTTGTTTGCGTATGATTTGCCTATTCTGTTGGACTCGGAAAACAGGTTGCAGATGGGTATACATCTGTTCAATTGAATCTGCAAAGACTTTGGATTACAAATATCTACACTTAAGACCAAGAATGATAATGCATGACAAGAATTATGAATAAACCAAAACCAGAAGTAAAAAGCAGTACAATAAAAGCGGAAGGGCTATGTAGGTCAAATTTATGTAATGCTCCGGAAAGAATGCTGCAGAAAGCTGTATTTATAGGCTGTTAGGTAGGAGAAGGTTGGAAGACTGATAGTAAGACAGTGGAATCCTGAACAGATAAATATGTATAATACTGGGAATGATAGAAGAAGAAGATTACAAACATTTTATTAAGCTTCACTGAAAAATTCATAGTTTGGGTAATGAGTAAATGCATTCAATTTATGTAACTGGGTGAGTGAGTTTCATAGGTCATGTTTAATTTTACTGAGAAAAAATAAACAAACATTGCATCCAGTATGTGGTTATTAATTACTCAAGTGAAAAGTATGCTGTCTCTAGGATCCTCAAATTTGAAACACTTTATTATCTATTGTTGTTTTTTTATGAATAACTAGTTTACACGCTTAATTATAGGTTTTTTGTATCATAGTATTATACATAAGTTTTATAGTGTTGTATGTATTATCTGTATAACAGTGGCCTATTTAACTGTTTTTTTTTTTTTTTTAATATAAATAATAGAATTTATGATAATAATGGATTAGTGTATCACTTGCATTTAGAAAAAAACTACAGTCTTTACTACTTGTCCCCTATTGATGATAAATTTTTAATAAAGCTAGATCAAAGGTTCAGTTACACATGTGACAACTTACATTTGTCTTTTTATGATGTTCTTTGTTGATGTTAACTTCTGGTAAAGTAAGCAGTATTTAAATACCGTGGGGTTATTTGTAAAGTTACCCAAGTCCACATAGGTGAATTTACAGAAAACTGAAATTGAACATTTTCAGGCCCATTGATAAATCATAAAAATAATTAAACTGATTTTCAAAGTTAATTTTTTATTATTAATAGGTTTCTTTATTGGATACATAGCTTTGGGAAAATGAAAAGAAAAATGAAAATATATAAAACAAATAGAATATCTTTTTTGAAACAACATTGAATTTTGGTAGTTTTACCACTAACCCCTCGATATGGCCACTGTTTTTTAATTTATGGATTTTACATGTTCCAAATTATTTTGTGATTATGTTACTATTTTTTTACAAATCAAACACAATGGGAATTCTGTAACAGTGAAGAGAATAATTGAACGTGTGAATGAAGTAGATGGTATGCAATGTAGCCTACTGTATTCAGGCCCCTGTCCATTCTGGTGATCAAAACCTATTCTGTCTTCTTAAAACATAGTTTTATGATTTTATCAATTCAAGTCATATACGTTTACACTATATGTAGAGGATCTTAGCCTTCAAATTACCATGTGGTCATCCATATAGGCTTGTTGCATATGAATTGGTTTTATGCTTTAACTAGACTGACCAAATTGTCTAAACAAAAACCCAGAGCATTTCTAGTGGATGAATTTTCTCAGAAACTTTTTATTGGAACTGTTGTTTTACACACATTATTTTATTGGAACTATTACTATTACTATTACCATTAATATTAAACACACTATTGTTGTTGTTATTATATTACTGTTATTACTTCTTTATTTGTAATAGGAAAAAAATTAGACAGACAGCCAGACACACACACACACACACACACACACACACACACACACACACACACACACACACACACACACACACACACACACACACACACACACACACACACACGTGCATTAAATCGTGTGTATTAATATTTGGGCACCTCTGAGAATGAGATTGTTAGGTATAACTGGAGTACTTTTCTGTTTACTAGTGTTTTATTTTGAAGTTTGCTTTTTTCAGAATCATAGTTATAAAGGTTTACGCAGTTCGTTTGAAAATTGTAGAGAACATTAAGCATACCAGCCAAGCACTGTCACTGTCTAGCCTGCTTTTCTCATCAGACCAATGCATTTTCATGTACAAGAATATTTTTTCTATGTTGGCTTTGTGAGGTGGTACTGCAAGTAAACAGTAACACAGTTTCTTAGAAATTTAGAGTACACTGTTCTTCACCCCTACAGTTGAAAACAGAATCTACCCAATTTTTTAAACTAATTTTCTGTTCAATTCTTCTTTTTCCATCCTTATCAACAAACAAAAACTCATACTTTACAAAACTTAAAATCTGAGATAAATCATCATCATTGGTAGGCCATTACTAGCACAACCATTCACAACCTGGGATGAATCCCAATTTTCAGGATGTTTGGTCATGCTGCTTTAACCAGCATGTTAAAGCTGTACTACCAGATTCTGTAATTTGAATAATACTTAATTACTGGAAATACAATATAAATTTAAAAAGGCTTAAACTTGATGTGTACATTCCATGTGTGTGTGTGTGTGTGTGTGTGTCTGTGTGTTTAAAATCGTATACACCAGAGGTATAGAGAAGAGGAGGGTTGAGAGAGAGAGAACTGTTTACATATGTAAATCTGATATAACATGATTCATGAATTTTTAAGTTAGTTATCACTTGATAAGGAAACAGGTGTTATTGTTCTGATTGTACTCTTGTAATCAGTCAAGATAGCAATGACTGAGTGGTCTAAGTAAGAATTGCACAACCGTATTATACCGAATTACATTTGTGTTTATTGAACACGTAGAAAGGCTTTGGTTGTCAGTATGAGTCAGTCAAGTTCTGTTAGTGTTCCTCGTCGGCGTAAAGTTGTAAGTAGCAACCTTTATTAATGAATTAACCGATTGTTTTTCTGCTAAATGATACATACATTTTAACACTTGTAACACAATTTTTGGTTTAGTTGTAATTTTTTTTCTAATTGTCCTACGCCCATTGTGCCTAATGGTCTTCTGAACATTTCTGAAATAAATTGCAAGATGTGTTCTGCTTGATTATGAAAGGCAGAAAAGTATTAGTACTCCAATCTTGTTTAGTTCAGTTCTTGTTAGAAGTTGGTTTGTGTGTTATACCGACATGTTTGTTGTAGTGTTGTCTATAATGTTGTATTATAGATCAGTATAACAATATTACTATCAACTTTTTACAAGTAATATTTGTATTGTTATTGTCGATAACATCAAAATTTGTATTTTATATTGGTTTAAAAGCAAAATGTGACTTATTGAAACTTCAAAACCATCACATCAATACTGGTGATAAAGCAATAAAACACGATTCTGAGAAAAAAAAAAGATAAAACCTTTATGACCACATCCTGTAATTTTATTGTAGTTAGTTATTAGAAAATGGAACAATATTTTTTTGTTACTGAGCATTATTCTGACCACTATGATCACTTTACTGAATGATCACTTTAAAGAATACATGCACAGTCGGTATAGCAGTGTACTTACAAATGGAGAAAGAGTCATTTTTCTGAAAGAGAGAAAGTAGCTTCATGATTTGCGACATGTAGCCTATTATGCAGTATAATTTAATAAAGACTTCAACCATAATCATTAGTTATAGAATTAATTTGTGTGTGTGTTTTAGTTTTATACCTGAAATTACACATTAATAGGATGTGTGTATATGCACATGTGTGTGCGTGCACACACACGCACACACACACACACACAACACATGCAACACACACATATATTTGTGTACATTATAAAGACAAGTCCATATTTATTTTTTGTTTATAAATTACAGGAATTCGAGCAACCAAAGTCCACTGTGAGGCCTATTTCAGCTACCAATAACAGTGGCAAACCATTTATGACTTAGTAAGTACAAGCATGATCGTAGTTTTGTATGGATAGTTAGCAATGATTATTTAGTGAATGATAGGAACATTGAAATTTTTTACTTGTTAGCTAGGTAGTAGAAAGTTCTTTTTTTACGTAACTGCTTAACTAGAGTCACTTATTAAGTAAAGTTGCAAAAAATTATATAACTTCAAACACAGGATGTATTGAATTTATATTTATGTAGTTGAGCCTATTTATGAAAAGCGGCTGCTTACTGCAATATATTTTCTTTAATTAAAAAAAAACACAAAAATTAAAAATAATTTTTTAACTTCTCTTTATTGTTTATTCAAGAAATCAAAGTCCAGTATTCTTTGAGTTCTTCAGCTTTATCAAGGCAGCTTTTTCTTGTCCAGCAGATTGGACATAAGAGGCATGTGTAATGAGCGAATTTGTGTTGGTTTGTTGTCTCCTGACTATTCATAATCCAATTAAACGCAATTGCCTTATGTTGAGATCATATGATATGTGTTACAGTATGTCTCTGTCCATGAGTTGGTTGTTTTCATCAAACTACAGCAAGTCTGCCATACTAGTTGGTTGTTGATACTTTGTCAGTCATATGAAAACCAAAAAATAGTTTAAAAATTCATGAAATTCATCATGTATACACCTTGAGTGAATGAAGGTGTTCTTGATGGTCCTGAATCATCTGTGATATCCCATAGGTGACTAATAATGGAAGATTGTTTAGGTTGAAATTTTCTTCTCACGTTTCAGTAATCCTCCTCATGAAAAGTGCGTTCTACCAATAACAGAATATCATCTGGTCATGTTAGCAGGTTATTTAGAAAGTAAAGACCATTTATATACATTATTTGCTTTCTAAAAAATACTCAGCACACGCGGGCATAGAGTTGCAAAAAACTTTAGGGGACGCCAAAAGATGAAAAGTTAATTGACAGGTAGCAATGCCCCCCAAGCACACACACATATCACAAAATATATCATTAAGTGTGGATGGTGAAGTTAGTTCAGAATTTAAAATAAAATACTCATATAAAAACATTCATGTCAACAACTATAAATTTATTTTTGAAAAGTCAGAAATCTTATGATTTGACACAGTGAATTTTTCACAATAAATCATCATCATCTTCTTCATCAAGGATTAACCAAAAATGGTTTGTTTTGGTCCCAAGCAGATAGACTATAGCTGGTCACTCCATTGCTTCTTTGGACGCACCATGCCTTTCCGTCCTTTTGGCTTGTAATTGCAAAGTTGTTTGGGGATGCAGCAGTCATCCATTTGGTTCATATGTTCCAACCATTTTAGCTGATACTGGACAATTCTATTCAAAGCTATCGTCAGCAACATTTAATCCATCCGGTTACATCTTCCTTGTGACAGTTTAGTAACTAATATATCCCCTGAATATGTTACTAGCATATCACAGGGTAAGACAATGGTGGGATTGCCACCTTCGGGCTTAATGTCTAGCCCAATTCTGTCTGGGTTGTATCCCATAAACTGGCTGCCTTACCGGGCTAAAGGGGCCAGTTGTCCCTATGCACAGTATTACAGCCGACTAAATCCAATTAGATTCATGCCTGTAATATTCCAAAACTAAGCCGGTCCATGATCATTTTCGTTATGCCTTAACTTGGCACTGGTGGTTACTGCTGCCCTCCACCAGGCAAATTTACCGACCTTTTGGTCTAGATCCATACTGTTCTGCATCAACAGGGTCACCTCTTGTAGGATGTGGCACTTCATCATGGAGTACTGTCTTGGCTGGAGAGAGGCTGAGGGCTCCTTTGGGAACTAACATCACTTCATCCAACCCTGGAAATTCGTGAGGACCAGTGCCCAGTCAACCTCTGCAAATACCCTTGACTCCACAAGAAATATTTATTATAATTGATAATTATTAAATGATTAATTTTTATATAAGTCCATACATTCATTTCTAAATTTATACACAATTTTTTTATAGTGACGTTATTAAAAAAAATGATACAAAGATCCTCACTTGTATAAAGCAAATGCTGGCCTACAAATTTCACTACAGGAAATTTTAACATTGCCAAATATTACCTTGCCCATAACTGTTAACAAAATTCAAGGAAGTACCTTCTCACTTATTATATTTCCCTACATTTATTGAAATTTGTCTTATATATTTTCTCAAATAAACTGAAGGCAAGGTATTTTTTTAACACAAAGTAATGCAGTTAAATGTAATGATGAAATACTTTCAACACGGGAGGGGCTCTACTCCCCTAACTAAATTATTGGAGGGACCACAGTCCCTGCCCCCCTCCCGTAACTCTATGCTCATGTCTGCACATCAGTATACTAGTATTGGATGTAAGAAAACAGTATGCCTGTCTGTAGCTATATCTCTAGCTTTGGGTAACCACTTGATCCATTGGCTGAAGGATCTAGTGGTGTTTGTAAGCAAAATCATCAATTTGATGATCTTGAATGTCTTGTGTGTGTGCTATGCAGTTATTGACCAGTAACATTTATTGTCCTCCTTCCTTCTAAAACTTTGTATTACTTTATTTCCTTGTCCAATGTAAGTATAATACTACTGACTCAGAACACTAAGTTTTTTATTGGCAAAAATATAAAAAAACTTAGCGTTCCAAGTCAGTAGTATTATACTTATAATTAGTTATTCAACGGACATGTCATGGACAACAAAATCCAAGAATTCATCCAATGTGTTTGTCACATTAGCATTAAATACATATATTCTTTGTTTCACATTAGCATTAAATACGTATATTCTTTTATGTCATATTAAATAGTATCCCATTTGTCCTGAAACTAGGTTTTAATAACAGTCTTGTTAACATATTTAGATTTGATGCAATACCCAGATTAAATTTTCAATAGCCAGTGTGCCTATAACAGCAAGAATACCCATTTTGACTCTTAGGATTGTACTTCTGGAAGCAGCAGCAATGCTTCACCCAAGTCTTTGCAAGTTAGCTTCTGTGTTTTGTCATATTTTTTTTTTTACCCTTTTTAGTTTCTGTTACACCACACAGCATTCATGGATGAATAAACTAAGTTGAATCTGTTTTCCATAACAATCTTTTTCCTACGTTTGCTCTGTTGAAAGATTGATTACAAAGAAATAGGTGACCTTCCTTTCTTAAATATTTCATTAGTACTTTTTGCCTTTTGATTTGTAGACACTTTTGAAGTGTAAAAGCTGACACTGAATTTTAGATCCCAGTTTCCAGTCTCCCTCCCGACCCCCATCTTCATGATTGATTATTATTATCATGAAATAGAAACATGAATTTCAACACTCTGTACATAGTAAAAATATTTTGTTCCTTCACAGTGCGTTAAAGGAATCAGGGTATGAGAGTGACTCAACGCTTGTGTTCAAAAGGAGAGATGAGAACTTACAACAACAGTTGTCTCCTGCAGAACAGAAAATGGCCTACAAAACCATACAGAAAGGTGGAGAGGTTCCACTTCATGGGCTTCGAAAACCTGCTCCTGAACGTCCTAAAGGTAGGCTGTACTGCATGATATATTTTTTAAAGTACACGGTACTAGATTTTTAAAAATAATAAATATTTACTTCTTTTGCTGCTGAAATTTTATGCATACTAAAACATCTTATATACCATTATTAGATAAAAATCGTGTAATAATAATAATGTTTATAGATTAATTATCAAAATCTATTTTTCTTGGGTAGAAAGTGTCCTGTTATTACTGATGAATTAATTAATTGCTCAATAAACAATCAACAATTAACTTTTAATAAATTCAGAATTTGGGATCTCTAAGTAAAACTGTTAAAATGTAGAAGGTAATAGAATATTTAACAAAATAAAATTATAAAACTTTTAACAAGATTATACTCAAATTTTATGAAACGTAAAGAATATAGCAGGTTGGAATAAGATTATTAACATAACTGTAATTGTCTCGTGGTGTGTGTGTGTGTGTGTGTGTGTGTGTGTGTGTGCGTGCGCGCTCTGAGTTATTTCTTTCTTATCAATTATGATAAATAGCAATTATTAAAAGCTCAGTGAAAACAAGTATATTGTAGATCACTTGAGATTCATAGCAGTTACAAGGCAGAATGCTGTTTAGGCTTCTACTCAAGTGCAGTGTTTCCCAGATATCAGTAAAATATCTATACACCGTGTTATTGGATATGTTTCTCTTCTCTGTGGATGAACAATATATTCTACACTATTCTTTTATCATATCAAACTTGTGTTATTATATTCATATCAAACAATTAATTTGTTAATTTTTTCCTTAATTTTTCAGTTGTATAATTCTTTATTTGGTTCACTGGTTTGTTAATGGGTATTATTTAGGTATTTATGACAATAATTTTTATAAATACTGTTAATAAATTAACTTTATAAAGTATTATTTATTACTTTTATGTTTAGCATAAAAACAAACATTGAAAAAAATAAATGTCACAATGAAACATCACATTTCTGATTCTGATGAAAGAATTGTACAAGTTTTATGGCAATAATTAATATTTGTGGCAAAAATTAATAGAACACATACATAAATAGTAAGTCGTGTTAAAATTTTAATTGTTCTGAAATGGCTAACTTTTAGTGTACAACAAATTTTTAATGGAATAATGTAATTATAGTAAATATCACTATAGTATTGATGACTCAGAACACTAAGTTTTTTATAAGTAAAAACGTAAAGTTTTACCTTACAGCCTAAACCGGCTTTCACCTATAGAAGGCTTCATCAGAGGCTGTCGTAGGTAGCGCTGTTCGTCTTGTTGTTGGCGACGAGATAGTTTTTTGAAAGATCGAAGCTGTGTGTGTGTGGTGAGATGTGTTCGAATAATGCGTGCGATTTGAATTGTGTCTGTTCGTTTAGGATGTCGTTTTTATTTGTTTTTGTGTGTTTGTATATTTCTAATTGTTCTAGAGTGTCTAGTTTTCGGCCTTTTGTGTGTACGTGTAGTATGTTCATGTTATTGTCGATGTTTTTATATGTGTGGTTTGCTTCAATGAGGTGGTTTGCGAATGTAGATTCTGTAGTGGTGTGGAGTGCTTTTGTGTGTTTAATGTATCTCTGTTTGAAGCTACGTCCTGTCTGGCCTATGTAGAATTTACTGCAATTTGAACAATTAGTTTATATACACCGGGTAGATCGAATTTGTTTTGTGCTTTGGGCATGGGTTTTGATAGTGTGTGTTCTGTTTTGTTAGTGGTTTTGTAAGCGATTCTGTATCCTGCTTTTTTGAATTTGTGGGCAATTTTTTCTGTTTGTTTGTTGATGTATGTTAGTGTTATGAATTTGTTGTTTTCTGTCTTTGTCTGTTGTTTGTTTTGTGTTTTGTGTAGGAGTTTACTGACTATTGTTCTGTCATAACCGTTAGATTCTGCTAGATATTTTATCGTGTTTAGTTCGTCTTTGTAGTCTATTTCATCTAAGGGGATGTTGTTAAGTCTATGTATCATGGTTCTAAAAGCAGCTAGTTTGTGTTGTATTGGGTGATTGGAGGTGTTGTGTATTAGTGTGTCAGTTGTAGTTGGTTTTCTGTATATACTGAATTTGTGCCTGTGTTCTAGTTTTGTGATGGAGAGGTCTAAGAAGTTTATGGTATTGTTGTGTTCGTATTCGGCAGTGAAGGTTATGTTTTTATGTATTTTGTTTATGTGCGTTAGTAAGTGTTCACATTGTCTTTTGTTTCCCCTGTATAGTAGTAGAATGTCATCAACGTATCTGTGCCAATATAGTATTTTATGTGAGTGTCTGTCATTGTTTGTGAGTATTTTTGTTTTTTCTAAGTGTTGGAGGAAGACTTCTGCTAGAATGCTGGATATGGGGGAGCCCATGGGTAGGCCATCGTTCTGTGTGTAGTATTTATTGTTATAAGTAAAGTAGTTTTGTTTTGTGATAATGTTCAGAGTTTCTGTTACTTCACTGATAAGTTCGTCTGGTGTGTTGTTCTGTTTGAGTTTGTTTTGTAGGATGGTGATTGTTTCAGAGATGGGGATGTTTGTGTACAGGTTTTTAATGTCAAAGGAGGCTAATGTGGCATTATGGGGATGTGTATGTCTTTTATTTTTGTTACTAGGTCAGTGTTGTTTTTTACTGCAATGTTGTTGTCTGTTTGTGTGTGTTGTCTAATAAGACGAACTAAACACGATAAAATATCTAGCAGAATCTAACGGTTATGACAGAACAATAGTCAGTAAACTCCTACACAAAACACAAAACAAACAACAGACAAAGACAGAAAACAACAAATTCATAACACTAACATACATCAACAAACAAACAGAAAAAATTGCCCACAAATTCAAAAAAGCAGGATACAGAATCGCTTACAAAACTACTAACAAAACAGAACACACACTATCAAAACCCATGCCCAAAGCACAAAACAAATTCGATCTACCAGGTGTATATAAGCTAAATTGTTCAAATTGCAATAAATTCTACATAGGCCAGACAGGACGTAGCTTCAAACAGAGATACATTGAACACACAAAAGCACTCCACACCACTACAGAATCTACCTTCGCAAACCACCTCATTGAAGCAAACCACACATATAAAAACATCGACAATAACAGGAACATACTACACGTACACACAAAAGGCTGAAAACTAGAACTCTAGAACAATTAGAAATATACAAACACACAAAAATAAATAAAAACGACATCCTAAACGAACAGACACAATTCAAATCGCACGCATTATTCGAACACATCTCACCACACACACACAGCTTCGATCTTTCAAAAAACTATCTCGTCGCCAACAACAAGACGAACAGCGCTACCTACGACAGCCTCTGATGAAGCCTTCTATAGGTGAAAGCTGGTTTAGGCTGTAAGGTAAAACTTTACGTTTTTACTTATAAAAAACTTAGTGTTCCGAGTCGTCAATACTATAGTGATATGTAGTTAAGTAACGGACACGTCATGGACAACGAAATCCAAGTAATTATAGTATTCTGTATGCGTGCGTGCTTGCAAAAGGACACAAAAAATGCTTAATGCATGCACAAGAAGCCCATATCATGATGTTATAGATCACCTTTAGGGTATCCATTCAAAAATGCTTGAATAGTCGCCTTGTTTGTATTATTCATGTAAGTTGTACTCTTAGACACTACATGTCTTGCCCTAAACATTTCATACTAATGTGATGGGTTCAACAAGTATGGCATATTTCAGAAATACAGTTGGATATTTTACATTCCTTCGTTATACTTCCTCATGCT
Source organism: Magicicada septendecula (assembly GCA_034769895.1). Classification (NCBI taxonomy): domain Eukaryota; kingdom Metazoa; phylum Arthropoda; class Insecta; order Hemiptera; family Cicadidae; genus Magicicada; species Magicicada septendecula. The sequence goes on along the minus strand of CM068375.1, from coordinate 191,588,418 downwards.
TGAGCTTCTTTATTATAATGTAGAATCATAATTCCATCAAAATCACTTATTCCTTAAGTGATATTAGTAGATATTCAATAATGCTCATCAAATGTAATGGTTTCTGTTAGTGTAGAACACGCAGAGAGCATCTCCTATATGTCTTATTGAAAAGGAGGCAAATGAAAGATGTGTTTTCATTCTCCATTGTATCTGATGAAGCTTGAATTCTGCTTGAACACAAATCCATGAAATATATGGAAAAGCAGTTGTACACTCACAAAGGTGTGTAGGTAAAAGGAAATGTTTCTAGTCCTTAATTCATTTATAGTCATATGTTCATTTGTTGTTAGATGGTAGCTGCCATATTACCTTCTTTTAGAAGAGATCACGTGCTCTTTTACGAGTTGTTTTAGTTTGTTTGGCATTGTTCAAGCCCTCGCTTATCTCCCAACTGAAAGTAGCACTGTAACGGTCTGTGTTGTCAGATGTTACAAGTATGTCCTTTGCTACTCTTCCACCAAGATGCTGATAAGGAGCATTCCTGCTTTAAAGAACTCTGAATTCTTGGTCACAGTATATAATGCATCAGGGCACCAGACAATATGTCTGACCACATTCAAACACAGAACAGAAATGCAGACAACATATACAGAAGTGTCTTTGCCTTCTCTCCTGCTTTGTCCTGCTTCTCCAAAATTTGGATACTGGGATTAGCTGAGTAACTGCAGTATTATTGGTTTTAAAGTCATTGTACTGGTATCCGTGTCACAATTATTAGAATTCAATTATTTTACCTTAATCCGTCACTGTGACCGCTTGGTTTCTGTCTTAGTCCGTCACTGTGACCGCTTGTAAGAGCCATAGATTCCGATCCCACAACGAAGTATGTAAAATATATCAACCAAACGATTAATAAATGCACACACCTTTTTGATGAAACCACACGCCGCCAGTTGAAACCCATAATCGCACATGCACCCATGTTCAACGGTTTACCTAAGATCCATAAACCAGGTATACCGATAAGACCTCTTGTTAATTACACAACAGCCCCGGGTTACAAATTATCCAAGAAATTGGTCCAATTGATAAAAAATAACATAACCATAGACAACAATCATTCTATAAAAAATAGCATTGAATTAATAAAACTAACTAAAGACCTTAACATTAATAGTCAGCATAAGTTAATCTCCTTTGACATAGTCAACCTCTATACAAGCGTTCCAGTACAGACAACCTTGAACATTCTAAAAGATAATTTAATAAGAACAGGAAAGTTAAATCTACAAGAAATAACAGAATTGTTACTTTTACTAGACGTAATATTGAAACAAAATTATTTCATATTCAATAACACAATTTTTATTCAAGAGGAGGGTCTTGCAATGGGTTCACCCTTATCCGGTTTGTTGGCTGACATTTTCCTGAATAACTTCGAAAATACATATTTGCTATCACCACATAATAAATGGCAACGTAACATTACATTTTATAAAAGATATGTAGATGACACATTTGTTATCTTCGACGGGACAACGAGACAGGCAAACATGCTGTTACATTACATGAATAACATCACCAGAAACATACAGTTCACACTCGAAATAGAGTCAAATAACACAATAAATTTTTTGGATTTAACTTTTATGAAACACAATAATAAATTTCAATACAGGATATACAGAAAACCCACCACAACTGATGGGGTCATACATGCCGATTCGTTCCACCCGCACTCACAAAAAATGGCCGCGTTCAACAGTCTGATACACAGACTATACAGTGTACCTTTAGATCCAACAAACCATAAGGAAGAAATAGATATAATTAAACACATTGCAATTGCAAACGGGTACCGCAGCTCATTAGTTGAACAATTGATGCTTAGATACAAACGCAGAACTGACAACCCTCACCGTATCACGATGGACATAATATATAGGGCAGTTGATTACACTAATAACTTCTCAATGCTCATTAGAAATACATTTAAAAAACATAACATCCATATCATATTTAGAACAAATAACAATATCCAAAAAATGTTAAATAATGCCACACGAACATCAATTGAAAAAAGAACGGGTGTATACAAGATGATATGTGATGACTGCGACATGCATTACATTGGTCAGACAGGCAGAGGTTTTTTCGAAAGATATAAAGAACACTTACCCACGAGCATTTCAAATATGAATAAATCAAATTACGCTAAACATCTCGCTTCATTAAATCATAATTACACAAATTTTGAGGCAAATTGCAAACCCTTACATATTTGCAAAAAGGGTAGATATATGGATGCAGTAGAAGAGTTTGAGATTTACCGGGCCTTCAGAAATAATCCTAATAATATACTAAACGAACAGTTGGCATTTAAATCACATACATTATATGATAAGAGATTATAGACAACATAACCATAGAGTACACGCCCCAACACAACAATAGATAACATGATAACACAAATAAACTGTGCAGTACGTCTTCAACCGGTGTCGAGTGCGCACTCACATCCGCGTACGTCGCTGTGTTTGTATAATATATACATAGATGTACTTTAGCGTCTCCTTTTAATGTTTTAACGAAGTCATAACTGATGGATTTTTTACTCTGATGATGGATTAAGTTTAATCCGAAACGCGTAAGAAGACAGAAACCAAGCGGTCACAGTGACAGATTAAGGTAAAATAATTGTATTATTGGTGCCTTAGTCAGTATAATATAGAAGTAAATCCACAGTAATCACTCGCAAATAGCAGATGTAAGGCAGAAATATACTCTTATGATTTCCTACTATTAAGCACAACAGTGTCTTTTTTTTACTATTTTTTGCCCCTGCCTTACTATCAGATGTATGTGTGTGTTTTGTGCACATTTGTAGTGGTGTTTATGGCTCAGAGCTAAAGGAAATGAAATATAATTTTAAAAAAAAGTCCAATTATGTATGCATGTAAAAACCATTTGGTATACAATTTATAAATTAAGTAGTAATGTTCTGTATCATTTATTTGGCTGTCACGGTAAGTTGTCAGTGAGAGTAAACCTTTATTATGTATTTCTGTTTTGTTGTGTCAAGGAGGTTATAATAATGCATGGAGCACAGTATGAATTTTATTTGTTTAAATAGATTCTGCTTTACATTGTTTAGCACCGCATTGTATGTGTAAGAAATTATATAATTTGTGTGTAGTTATGGTTAGTGTATAACAATGCATGAAGTACACTATAAATTTTCTTCAGGTCATTTTAACTGATCCGTGTGTGTGAATTTTTGAGTGCACGAACAAGCTATATGCCAGTGTTTTTTATTTTTTTTTTTACACTGTGGGAAATCTTTGGAATTTATGCTTTGCATTTTATGATTATTGTAATGAACTGTTATTTCACTATTACTAGAATGTATACATGCCTTAAAAAGTCTATAAGTATTATTATTACTGTATGTAGGTCTAACGTAAATGAATTGGTTACACTTTATTTTAGGAATTTTTTTTTCAAAAAATTTATTCTAATGCCTGTATACTAAAAATGTTGCTTTTCAATTTGTACACAAGCAAAGTAGGAGTATAAATTTTATACACATTTGGCATATTTTAAGTGCAGTCTGGCCTATATTTTAGTACTTACTGTGAGTATAAAAAATTTGATAAAACTAATATAATTATAACAGAACTCAAGTCACTACTGGTAATGGTGTGCAAGCATTGCTGTAAAAAGTATAACACCACTTGTAAGTCTTATAGAAATTCAATTAAATCATATGCTAGTAATAGATTACTGGAAAATGTCACGTAAAAATTAATACATAATAATTTCAATAAAAATGGCTTTAATAATATAATACAAAACTATTTGTAGTAGCTTCCAAAAGTTAAGCTAGAGCATGTTTGAGGTGGCGGTTGGATTTAAAAATGGTGGCACATAGGTCTTCAATCAGTGGCACCACACAAGTACTGGTTGTTCTAGAAGTCAACTAATAATTTAATCAACAGCTTTCACCATATTTATCAATAAAGGAAAAGAGTTTGTATTCTTCAAATACTTTCTTTGCGTGCACAGAAATGACACCATCGGATTAGTAGAAACATTGTTGTTTGACACAGATGAGTATGTTACACTGTACTTCGGAAGATACTGTATGTCTGCACTGAAGAGAATGAATGGTTCAAGAAAAAAGCACCAAGTAAAAAGTTATGCACAGTGAGTGTACAGAATTTGGATTTGAATAAGTGGCAAATTTTATTTATCTTATGTACTAATTATTTTGTTTTATTGTTGGTGGTCTCTCCTGTGTGCGCTGGATTCACATAGTTCAAGACAATTCGGAATTAGAATATTTTCCGATTTCTCCACATCTGACTCGAATACGGATACACAAAACAAAGCAAAACATCAAACCAGTGAAAGAAATAATTTGTTATCCAATAACGTCAATAGAAACCAATGTACCTCTGCCTCCAATTTTTTCATCATACAAGCGAACTGCCAAAGCGAGTACTTCATTAATGCAAGCGAGTCTGTCTGCTACCAAACCTCCATGTCCACCAAAACGCCAGTCATCAAAACATAACTCAACTTTACGCCTATATTCTAAAATGTCTGTTGATCCTTATTCATTCAAGTCTTTTACACCTTCATCATCAGCAGGCATTGAAGTTGACTCAAATGTACAATACTTAAAAGACCGCATAGCATCCAAGTTAGGTGTAGCAGAACCTGTAAGCGGTCATACTTCAAGAAGAGAAAAAAGTATTTCCCCATCTTCCAAACCACAAAAATATGTATCACGTAGTGGATCAACAAGTCCTGGTGTGCATAAGACAGTAATTACAAGCCCATATGGTACAAGTAAAGTAATGACAAAGAAAGCATTGTTAGAAAAGAAAACCTGTGGAAGCATGCGCTCAAGAAGAGACCAGATTACTTCACGATTAGGTCAGTCTTCTGATTTGCGAGCACCTGCAGAAGTTAAAAAAGTACTTAAAGAACGTGAAGCTAAAGAGAGGAACAAACTTAATTCAGGTTCTTCAGGAACGATTGTCAAGAGTTCGACGACACTGTATTCATCCCACAAAAAGAAACCAAAAGAAGACAAATCTCTAAAAGTAACAGTTGCCATATCATCTAAAGGGAAAGATTTATTAAGAACATCATCATCTTCAAACCTTGGAGAGTGTACGAAAAAGCCAGAAACATCATACAGACCGAATAGTTCATCACCACGTTTAACAAAGACAAACATAAAAATATCAAGACCAGATTCACGAAGTGCAAATGGTAAATCTCTGCGTAGTCATAGTTCAAGTAGAGAAACAGTAACATCTGTTCAGTCAACTCGACAATTAAAATCATCAGCAAGTCGAACATCATTAATGTCATCTATAACAATAGACCAAAGTAAGAAAATTAAAAAAGCAGAAACTAGTGGTTTGGAAAATGAAAAAGGAGAGCATGGAAAAAGAAAAAAAGAAAAGAATGGTTTATCACATACTAAACCATTATCAACTGACAAAAGTGTAACACCAAAAAAGGTTTTAAACAATGGTGATATCAGTGACACCAATGGTAAAAAGAAAATAAAAAAATCAAAGGATTCTGATAGTCCTGGAAGTAGTAAAAAACTATCAAAGAAAAATGGAGTCAAGAAGAGTCGAGAGAAAGATAGCAGAAAGGAGTCCAGAAAAGAATCAAAAACGAAAGTGGTAAATGGTGATGTAGGAAGTGAAAGAGAGCCTACACCAGAGTTTGGTGATTTTGACATTAAACAGAGTGGACCATTACATTCAGATACTTTCTTTCAGCATTTACTTCTTCGGAATATTCCATCACCAACACCTTCAACTGTCAGCAGCTTGTATCATTCATCTTCTGTACTAGAGAAAGCTAAAAAATTCCATGAAATAGAAAACCAGCCAGCTGTACCATATAAGTCAGAACCATCACTAAGAATGATGAATGTATATTTGAATCATAAGAAACCTGTCACAGAATCAAAGTTCAGAAGCTTAGATCGTGAAACTGGTAGTGTTCGTTCATCAAGGTCTCAGAGTCCTTACTTTGCTCGTAGTCGTCCATATGATTTTTTTGAAAAAATCGATCATTTTGATAGAATGAACAATGTCTGGGAACGGAGCACATGTTCACCAAGTGTTTCAAGAACCAGAAGCCCAGAAGTTATCAAAGAACGTAGTTCAAGTGAACCACCACCATCGACATCTGCTCAACCAGATACTTTTGGTAATATAGACCATGCACACTGGGATTATGAAAACATCTCACCTTGTGTTAGTAGGTCACCTTCGTGTAGACGAATAAAAAGTGCAAAAACATCAACACGAACTATAGAAAGTATTGGCGGGATCAAGAAAAAAGGTGTAAGAGCTAGAAGTGCCGGTGAAAGTGAAGGTCGAAAAGCAATTTCACCTGTGCAGACTCATAGTACAAGCTCATTAAATCTATCACATTTGACTGACCATAGTGACTATCAAACATACGTAATGGAGTTACTACATTCTTCTAAAAAATCAGCACGATTCCGTGAATTGCATAAATTTTACACAAGTTTAGAACGAATGGGTCAGTTGGAAAGAACAACATCAAGTACAGACTTAAGACCAAGAATGAAAGGAGAAGAAGTAATTGACTTTGATAGGTGGAAACAGCTTAGAACCAAAGAGAAAGCTGAAGAAGAATTAAAAACATTATACGAGAAACTGAAAGAAGACCAGAAAGAAAAAGGTTTATTGTTCAGGCCACGTGATACTGAAGCCCTCAAATGGAGAGGAGACCGTGGTCTTCGATGTAAAGAAAAATCTGTTGAAGATCTGAAACAACATTTCCACAAACTAACCTTAGAAGAGTCCGATATTGAATTATCAAAACGACGAGAATTAGAGGCTAAAAAAGATGTTTACAAGCCTTTATGGAGAGGGTCTTCAGTCTTGAACCTCGCGAGTGCATTAACCAACATAACTGCATCAAGAAAAGCTAGGCCTGCTACCGATTATACAGTTTCATTACCTCGTACCGACAGAAGTAAGCATGGAAGGACCATTGGAAGTAGACTATGGAGCAGTTTATCGATGGAACAAGTCAATGCGCTGAAACATCAGCTCAGTGAAATATACAGTACTGTTTCCAGTCTGAAGAGAGATAGAATCAGCAGAATGTTGCACAGTAAGCTCTCAAGAAAAGAGTATGAGATCACTGTACCTCCAGAAGATGCTAAATTGTCTGAATCATCAGAAGCTCTTCATGTAAGATGTAATTCGTTGCTAACAAATGATCAGTTATATTCACCACATGTGCGTAGAAAAGAAGCTAAAAGAAGTGAGTGTATGAAAGCAGACTCTATCAGCTCAATACCTCAATGGAAGGAGAACAAAGATTCCAGTTCCGGTGGTAGCACCAGATCATCAGTTGTGAAACCACTGTCAGAAAGTGAGAAAAAAAGATTATCTTTAACTCTGAGTCAAGAAATTTTAGATCGTGTAAGTAAAAGACGTAAAGATGACAAGAAAAAAAGAAAACGACCATCAGCATCTATTGTTATTCCAAGAGAAACACTGGGTGCAGTGGCAGCAATAAAGGGAAACAAAAAATTCCCAAGACCAAAAAGTCCCACTGTGTCAGAAACGCAATCACCTAGAACATGTTATTCAATTGAAATGTCAGAAGAAGGTTCAGTTGAAAGACATACATCTTCTGCATCTCCTGTGAATGGTGGCAAGAACGACTTTCTTCTTGTGTTGGCACCAAAAGAGAATGACACCCAAGAAGTGAAGAAAGTGGTTGATGAATGGGCTGAAAACAAGCCACATCAGAAACCAACTGATGATCGCGTAGTGGCAAGACTGGTAAGAACAACATCAGCAAGTGAGACAGAAAGTGGTAGCTCTGATGCTTCAACAGTTATACATTTGGGAAGTCGAGAAGATGTTCAAAAGAAAATTAGCCTGCAGAGCAAACAGAAAAGTGAACATTCTAGTGAAAATCTGCTGGAAAGGGTATCAAGAAGCGATACTGATATTCGACCTTTTAAAGAAGAAATCAAAGAAAGAACATCAAGTGCACCTGATTACATAGCTGAGTCTAAAATAAAACAAAAGATGTTTTCATCTCAGTCATTTGCTGATTTTAAAGAACTTTTTGGTGAACGCAAAGCTACAATGTATGCTGTAGTGCCTTCTAAAAAATTGGTACCATCAAAGCGTGTTATACAAGAAATCAGTTCTTCAAAAGAATCAGTGAAGAAAGATTCAGCTATTCATAGTAGTGAAGAAAGTATAGTCAGGTCACGAAGTGTTACTCCTGATCCAATGAAATATTACAGAGCTTACCTGCATATGGTTAAAGCAGGGGATGTTAGAAAGTTAAGAAATAAATTTGAGAGTCTGGAAGACATACCTCATTTGGTAACAAGAGAACCATCGCCTCAGCAGAAAAAGTACCAAAGCGACCCTGATTTAACAAGGGATTTCTTGGCTCGGCATGGAACAGAGATCACAAAAACTGTTGTTCGTGGGCAAGAAAGTGGAGATGTACAGTGGTTGAAGAAAAGATATGAAAATGAAACACACAGAAGCCGATCAAAGACTAGAAAAGTAGTATCACCAGTTCCTTTGAAACCAGATAATCGTTACATGCCTCACATAAATATTATAAGTAAATTGGCATCATTGCAACAGAGAAGGTCACTGACTGCTCCCCCTAGACCAGAATCATGTATGTACAGAACTGGTGAAGTTGACCGACTTCGCCAACAGTTCGAAACACAACAGCAAGAACTGTCTTTATTGGGACAGATGTACACATCAGCTCCCGATGTTAGAGAATTAAGAGACATTGCACCATACTTAGAATGCGAGTGGATAGCACACCAATATCCAAAACCAAGGTCATTGTCATCACCGGAGACACAGAGGTCTACAATTTGTTCACCAAAACCAAGACCCATGTCGTCTTCACCAGTACGAAGGCCACAGACATCGTCAATACTCAAACCTCAGCAGAAGAAACAACGAGATATATTTGCAAACCAGCAATTTGATCCAGCTATACACAGGCCTTTGTACAGATACCAGCCTCCGCCAGTTGTGGACACCAGTCCTCGCTATAGGCCGTGGAGAACTGACCCAAATTGGTGGTGGAGACACATGTACTATGCTACAAAACCAACCGTCACTTTCAAAGGTGCCTCTTAATAGATCTAGTTTGTAATTTAGTTTAAAATTTATTGATAGATGCCTTATTTATTTAAAATTCATTAAATATATTAAATATGACTTTTCACTCAATATATTGTTTCTTACTAGACATACATTTACATAAAACACCAGTAAAAGAGTTTAGAAAATTTAGGAAGAAAATATGACATCACTGTTTTATAAATAATTCAACTTAGTACTCGACACATAGTGTACATATATTTTATGATATAAAATAGAAAAGATAAAATGCAAAATTTTGGTGGCAAACATGAAAACTAATTACATGCACATAAAAGTAAAATAAAACTAAATAAATTTTTTAGATATTCATTGCGCTTTACAGAATCAACTATTTGGCTTAATTAATGGCTTTACAGAATCAACTATTTTACAATGTATGTAATTGGTAGAACACTTGTTTAGGCTCTTTTCATTCTATCTTTAAATGAACATTGCTGTGTGATCAACATTTAATGAACAAGTAATTTTAAAAGAATAAGAACATTAAAGTTATTGATACTTTATGTGCAATAATTTTTATTAGTGATTGTAGACTAAATGACAGAATGTCATGTTGAAACAGTTGCATTATGTAACTGCTAATAAAGGAGTGTTAAAGTGACTTTGTTGACCTAACTTAATGGGCACAGTCTAAAATGAATATGTTATCACTTAACTAAGGAACATGAAAAATTCTGAGATCATCGAATGAATAAAATTGTTGTTTTGGTATAAATCAATTTTTAATAGATCATTTTATTTATGATTCTAAATAATAATAGTAATCATCATCGTCATAAGTAATATTTTATTACTTTAATGACAATATTACTTACTGTAAAAATTTTTCAATAAAAAAAGTAGGAACCAGTGTTACACATACATTTTAAAAATATTTTGTAGGAAACAAGTAAGTTGGTATTTGGATCCCTCATGTGACACATATGTTTAATTGACTCAAGCTGGGGATTAAAAGAACTGATAATTCAATAAAATGTAGATTGTTAATTCCATGAGCTTTATTTTTATCCATACTTGAATCTCACTCTATTACAGATGATACTCCTTGAGTAACATGGTGAGGTGTAGACTCAATGTAGTCACTATACATGATTTTGTATGTAAACATTTTAAGATAACATGGCTATCACCGTCTGCACACATCACTATGCCAGTTGTACATAGACAATGTACTCATTAGGTTTGGGTATGCATAAAAAGGAGTCATGTCTTGTTCATTGTAGCATAGGTCGTATGTAGATCATCCCTCCGTCTACCAAAGGGCTACTGTCATGCCTGCTTAATGTTTTCCCTGAACGTTAGTGGTCTCCAGTAGCAACCATAATGATCTTTTTTTTCTGTCATCTCGTTTCTGCCCACCTTCACTTAATTTTCTTAATTGTGAAACTGGGATGTTTCATAAACATTGCATACTGGGAGTAGCTGAAAATAGTCTAGGTAAGTTAGGTTGTGAATAATACCACTATATATTTGAATAGTTTATAACCACCATGAAAAAAAAATAGTGTCTGAACAGTATCCAGTGTGAACAGTATACTTAGTTGTAGCCATTTAAAACCACTCTCTACCAATTACTAGCCCCCACTCAATTACCCTGGGTATAGCTCCCACCCAATTACTAGTTTGTTCCTGTCTTGAAATTTCACTTCATCCAAATTCGAGTACTCTAAACACAGTTACATTTTTCTTAGGGGTTTTTACCTTCATCAGTAGGCCAACCCCATAGTGGTAGAAAATTGGTTGATTCTATTTGTTACCAACAAACAAATGTGGCTCTGTTGTAATGAGCAACCTTCTAAAAGATTGTTCACCTACGTGTGTAACTGAACATAGTGTGGTATGCTTCAAAAAACAGTTTTTGTGTACGTATCGATATTGGTTTGATTTCATGTACTTTTCATTTTATTAAATGAAGCCAAGTTCAATTATTGATAAGTAATAATCCTATGTATTGTACAGTATATTACTCAGTATATTACTGGTAGCTTAGTTGTCTTGTTGCTGTGACAGATGGCAAATGATGTTAAATTCCTTGATCACATTATAAAATAAACTAATAGTTTTCAGTCCTTAGATTTACTCAGATTATGAAAATTAGTACCATCAGCAGCTGACAATAAAGGATTAAAGTCTAGTGTGGGCCACACTACGTTGGTTGTTGTGCTAGATGACTTAAGCTTGAGACCCTACCTTGTCTCTCTTAAACTTTTAATGGTAGAAAAAGACGTCAATTAATTGTTATTATACAGCTTTAAATGAGAACACTGTTTTGCAATGTTAGGAAATATAATTGTGTCAAAGAAACCATTAACCAATCTAATAATATTTTATATTAACAAAGAAGTAAACTAAAAAATTTTAACTTGAACTCTCTTATTTATTGATGCTCATACATAAACAAGTATTGTAGAGAATACCAGTATTGGACATCCATTACTATTTTCTTTATGATCCGGTAATAATTTGTGTATGTGGCAAAGTAGAAATTTCATGCCATTGTGATTGATGTTTTCGTCTCTGAGTTGGCACAGACCTGCCTACCTGAATTAGTTATGTTTTGTATAACAGGTATAAAACACAAGCAGCAAACATTAAATTGTGTAATAAATATTATTTGTAATGATACGGTCTCTGAAACTGTTTTAAAGCAGTTATTCTTGTTGCTCATACATTTAATTGTTTCAAGTTCATAATATATACGAGGCTAGATGAAATTGCCTGGGACAGTCAGTAAAATACTCAGTTGAAAGCTGTTGGTGTATTCTTTACAGCTCCCAAATCAATTCTTATTATACACAGAGTGAACAGTGAATTGTCTCACAAGTTTTGTAACATCATATTACAGTCAACACGAGCTGTGTCATAAATAGTTTTATGTACCTTTAGTTCACCTTGAGGCATGTTGTTTATGCAGCTTGTTCATTTAACTACAATCTTATCTTGCAATCCATATTTAATGTAGCTTGTTTAAAAAAAAAAGAAAAAAATTAGAAGCATTTATTCATTGTTACAATGAAAATATTTTCCCTATTACTCACTCAATGGTATGCGTATGTGTTGTGCTGCACGAACATTTTATCTTTTCTCTCTACCTGTGTATAATACTCTTATAGTGTAATGTACAGTACTTACATAGTTGTTGTTAGTTGTTTGTAAATTTTGGCTGTTTGTGTTTTTGCTACTTTGGACTTGCATTTTGAATGTCTAGAACCAACAGTACCCGGAAGACGTGTACACGTACCGCCACCACAAAGGGATTCGTATGGCAAAGATTTACGTCGACCAGGTAAGATTAATACTTTTCTTTTCCTTGGGTTTCTTTGCTTCAGAATTTTTGCACTTTGCTTTGGAGCATTGGGCTTGCAGTATATTTTTCAATACAATTTTACTGCTGTCAATAATTGCTTTGTCATTAAAATTATAATTTTATTGTGAATTGTTTTGTTGTGGAAATGGCTTCATATTTGTTTGAAAGACGTGGTATGTTGATACAATGGTTGTTGTATACAGAAGTGAATATAAGGATCATAAAACACTACATTGTGTTGCATTTAAAAGAATTGTAAATGTGGTTGCAGGTTGGCAAAGAGCATTTTTGCCCATTTTCCAATATTTCATAAACAATGTAGGAATATATATTTAGAAAGAATGAAGAAGCCTTATAACCACTTATTGACTAAGGGCGGCTTTACAGCTATAGTGAAAACAGTGTTATATTTCAGTTAAAACGAATTTGTAAAATTTAATTTTTACTTAGTTAATTTCAACCTTTAAATAAAATATCGGTATGGAGAACCATACATGACTTCCATATTCTAAGACTTATAATCTGAAATATGCTTGCCTGCCAAGCACGATATATTTTGTAATATATACATAATTTACATTAAAATGAAAAAATTATAATTTTATTGGCTGGCAACAAAATTATTTTATTTTTAACAATTACCATTGTTTGAAAAAGTTTAAATGAATTTTCAAGTACTTTACTCTTGTTAAAACGTAAAATGTTGCAGGTAAACTACCCCTTCCCATTAACCGATCTTCACCAAAATCTAATGGCCTTGAGTCCTCTACAATTCACTTACGTATGCAAAAAATTATTTGATTCTGTTTGAATTTGCGGCCGTTATCGTTTGCCATAAAAAATACGCTTTATAACAAATGGTGCAGGTAAACTACCCCTTCTCCTCAACCGATCTTCACCAAAAACAATAGGTCTTGAGTACTCTACAAACCAGGGCTGTATGCAGAAAATTATTTGATTATGTTTGAATTTGCGGCTGTTATCGTTTGCCATAGAAAATAACCTTGTTAAAAAAACGTTGTAGGTAAACTACCCCTTTCCCTTAACCGATCTTAACCAAAAACAGTACGTCTTGAGCACTCTACAAACCAGGGCTGTATGCAGAAAATTATTTGATTATGTGTGAATTTGCGGCTGTTATCGTTTGCCATAGAAAATAACCTTGTTAAAAAAACGTTGTAGGTAAACTACCCCTTTCCCTTAACCGATCTTAACCAAAAACAATAGGTCTTGAGAACTCTACAATTTAGGGCTGTATGCAAATAATCTTTTGATTCTGTTTGAATTTGCGGCTGTTATCGTTTGCCATAGGAAATACCCTTGTTAAAACATAAAACGTTACAGGTAAACTACCCCTTTCCCTTAACCGATCGTCACCAAAAACAATAGGTCTTGAGAACTCTACAATTCAGGGCTGTATGCGAAACATTATTTGATTCTGTTTGAATTTGCGGCTGTTATCGTTTGGAAAAAAAAAAAATTTCCCTTGATAAAAAAACCGTTGCAGGTAAACTACCCCTTTCCCTCAACCGATCTTCACCAAAAACAATAGGTCGTGAGTACTCTACAAATCAGGGCTGTATGCAAAAAGTTATTTGATTCTGTTTGAATTTGCGGCAGTTATTGTTTGCCATAGAAAAAAAATACCCTTGTTAAAAAAACGTTGCAGGTAAACTACCCCTTTCCCTCAACCGATCTTCACCAAAAACAATAGGTCGCGAGTACTCTGCAAATCAGGGCTGTATGCAAAAAATTATTTGATTCTGTTTGAATTTGCGGCAGTTATCGTTTGCCATAGAAAAAAAATCTACAGACAGACAGACAGATACACACACACACACACACACACACACACACACACACACACACACACACACACACACACACACACACATTTCGGAAAACGACTTTTTTTCATGTTTTGAGTGTAGTAGAATCAGAATCTGCAATAATCTCGAACACGATTTTTTTTGCCATCACCATACTTCCATTCCTTAAGGAATATGGAAGTAAAATCATATTTGATGTTGCCCCCTTCCTCACTCTGATCAGAAATATCTCTGTCATATATATAACATGTGTTATTAATGTTTTATATGATACTGATATTTAACAGAACATTTTTTTTATTAATTGAAGTGTGTGTGTGTGTGTGTGTGTGTGTGTGTGTGTGTGTGTGTGTGTGTGTGTGTGTGTGTGTGTGTGTGTGTGTGTGTGTGTGTGTGTGTGTGTGTGTGTGTGTGTGTGTGTGTGTGTGTGTGTGTGTGTGTGTGTGTGTGTGTGTGTGTGTGTGTGTGTGTGTGTTTCATGACAGTTATTAATTTTGTTTTTATGTAGTCTAGTCAGATTTTTCAAGCTTGTATTAAACATCTTAAAAAGCCAAGTTTGTAATTTTTATGGGCATCACGTATTAATTCTCGTTTAGAAACAGAGATGAGATTTAAAACCTAGAAGTATGGTTTTAATAAACATAAGTATTAACAGCACATTGGCCAGTAAATTGTTTGAGAAGGGATTGTTATAAACTATACAATTGTAGTAACATATTACATATCATGTTTTATTAACAGTTTGAATAAGTTTAAAGCTTAAATGATAATATATGTTTTCTCAAGTCTGGTTTTGTAAGAAATGTTAACTCATTTTGGGAAGAGCAAAGGAGTTTTCTCTCTTGTTATCATATTAGTGTAAGTAAAAAAGCACTTTGTCTTCTTTTCCATTTCCGGACAGGCATACTGTCTGTTCCAACTTAAATACTCTTTTCACAGTTTACATGGTCTTCCCATATTTAAGTAAGTAATTGTGATAGTGCAATTTTCAGAACACCAAATATTTTAAGAACATAAATTAATAAAAATGTAGTAAGTCTCTAACTAGATCATTCAACTCTGACTGTGTGAAGTTTTGGGTCACGTGGAGTTGTAGGTGTCACTCCCACTACCGTATTTTAAGGGCATTGTTTCCAAATCTTCACACATATTGTCTAATGAATATGGAGGGGAAGGAATAGGTATGCCAGGTTCACGGGGAACAGGGTGTATGGTTGGCTGAATAAAAAAATCAAAAAAATCTTGTTCATCAGATTGAAACCTTGTACATTACGTGGACAAAAGTAGCAGTCACTGCTATGTTTACAATTTTTTAAATTTAGATTTGTACTCCCTTGCTAAGTATTTATATATACTAAATAACTAAATATAATTATACCACTACCGACTCGGAACACAACACATACATTGTGTTCTGAGTCGGTAGTGGTATAATTATATTTAGTTATCCAACGGACACGTCATGGACAACAAAATCGAACAACCAAATAACTGTTTAATATGTATAAATATATGTACAGTGCTTAAATAAATAGTTATACTGTATTTTCTAATTTATAAAATACATCAAAATTAGATATATTATTTGTGAGAAAACTGTACGTGATAGAATTTTTCATTTTTTTTTAGTAATGAGCCCCCCAAATAACTGTAAAAATCACCCATTATGTTTAAGACAGTTTTCTATCACAGACCTGTATAATAATAAGATAATAATAATAAACAATTTTGTGGATTAGTACATCGTAATTTTCTTAATTAAAACAATTCTCGAGGACAGTTTGTGTTGTCTACCTGATGAGTGGGTGTGTCAGTAGCACAAAGGTGTATTGATCGTTACCATCAATCTCTGTCAACAGACCTCTCACTCTGTTTCCATCCCTGTTTTTATTAGTGTCATTATCATGCCCTGTCATTTCATTCTATAAACAGAAAATTGCATAAATTAATTTATTAATTAATTGCATTAATTAATTTCATTCTATAAATTAATTAAAATTTAAAAACACTTTCTGTCTGTTGGAAATTCAGCAATAATTTTGTAATTTAATTATAAGTATTTCACTACTGACTCGGGTCACTAATTTTTTATTGGTAAAATTGTTAAACGTTTCCCTTGTAGCCTGAACTAGTTTTCGCTTATTACAAGCTTCATCACATTCTCTTTTATGGAAAAGAGAATGGAAGAGCTTGTCCTTGTTACAAACTTTGCTTATTACAAGAGTTTCTGATGAAGCTTGTAATAAGGGAAAACTAGTTCAGACTACAAGGGAAAAGTTTAACAATTTTACCAATAAAAAATTAGTGATCCAAGTCAGTAGTGATATATTTATAATTAGTTAATCAAAAGACACGTCATGGACAACAAAGTCCAGGAATTTTGTAATCGTTAAATATATAAATACCAGCATGGGCAAGTAAAATGGCGTATCTCACTTTACTTTTTTGAAGAAGAATAATATAGACTTGAAAAAAAGATCTAGGCGAATTTAAAAATCTTATGTAAAATGTTATACTGTCACTACAGGTATAAAATTTCACAGATAACTTTACTGTTCCTGCTGATTAGTATTGTGTTAACTCAGTGAAAACTGTTGACTGGATTGCTGTGTCAAGGCTCTAGGCAGCCGTAACTCTTTGGGTCACTTTGTACTCGTATCACAATTCATAACATGTGTCTTACCATATTTCTGTTTGATCTTAGATTATTTAATCCTATGCCTTCCTACCATTAGATGGAAGACACAGAAACTAAAAATTATAAACAACATAAACATTATCCCTATCCTGCAACCAAACTAAATACACCAATATCATTATATCATAGTCTCGTCAAGACAAAACAAATTATTACCTCATCACAACAGAACAGTAAATTCTAGTATTATTGCACTTAAAAGTCTGTATGCATCTGTACTCCTATTTGGAATCATTACACCTAACCTCAAATGAACTATCATAAATATTTGTGGGCAGAAACTGAAAAAACTCTTTGGGCGTTTGAATTACTCACATTTCAGGTACCATATTATTTGTTTTGTAGAATACTGTGATAATTTCTATCACGTACTAAGTAGCTCTAAAATTTTCTCAGCAATCAGCTGCTCGTATTGTGTCTGTGGACAGTCAATGGATTCTGTAAAGGCTGGTAACCTACTAAGTATTCATAACCTCGAAGTATTGATGGACATCAATGTAGCAATAATTTTTCCATAGTGGTGTTGCAGAGGAGTTGATTGGTATGTAAAATGACAAGGTATGTCCATTACACTCCTATAATGTAACCTTCCTCTTCATTTAAATAATAAACCCATCTACAGTTCACAGAGACCCCGTAGATCTGAAAGGCAACATCTGTAGGAAAGAAGTTCAAGTAAAAGTTTTTATTAGCTTCTTTATCATATCAGACCCACTGGGACCTACCCATTGGCCAGGTTGTAACATTTGTAATCTCCCTTGGCTACACGAGCGGCAGCACACTGGAAGTCACAAACTGTTTATTATCAAGTTATTAAAACCTGGTTTTACACTTATACAGGTTCTCTCCTAAGCAAAGTCTCTCCATCACAGTGGCAAAATCTTCTAATAGCAATTCTTATCATTTCTGCAATAATTATTCAAAGTGATATCAAATCACTGTAGTCCTATGATTATCACTTGCTTTTCAGCTGTTGGAAGGTGACAATACAAGATCCCCCTGAATCTTGCCTGTCCACATCTTCTGGATACTGTAGTTTTCTGTGCTCACTTATAACAAAACTTGTAGTATTGCTGTAATGCATGAAACAACATTTGGGGCTCGACTGACTTAGTACAGGTACTATTAGTTTCTATGTTCAATTTCTTTGCTTCTTCTAAACGTTCTCACCTTCAGACAACAAAAACTGAGTATTTTTAGATTTAATTTAATGTTTTATACAAAAATTAAAAAAAAAAAAAACAAAAAACAGAATACAATCGGTTATATTGTACCTAATACATAATACTGTTATTTATTTTAAAAAATTAATAAATTAAAATTTTTAATGTGACTTCCCTATTTACAAAATGACATGCATACTACAGATAAGTACCTCCTAAGCAAGCAATATGGAGTTACCTTCTTTTAGTTTCTTGAATTTTGTTTTCCATGAAGTGTCCGATGTTATCACTAACTATATAAAATAAGACAGATGCTGAACACAGTTACTTTCAGTAAAGATTATTAAATTTTTACTTAATGCCTTAACTAGCTTTCACTTGTTATGAGCTTGATAGGATGACAATGACACAATTATTATCGATAAAATTATTACATTTTTTTATGAAGCTCATACATAACAAGCGAAAGGTAAACATTTAATAATTTTTATTTAAAATATGTGCGTACCTTCTTTTAGTGTTAAGCAGATGTGAC
This sequence comes from Magicicada septendecula, assembly GCA_034769895.1. Lineage (NCBI taxonomy): Eukaryota > Metazoa > Arthropoda > Insecta > Hemiptera > Cicadidae > Magicicada > Magicicada septendecula. Next base: position 191,569,668 of record CM068375.1, on the reverse strand, counting down.
AGGTGTTAGGCGAAACCCTACTAAAGTATAACATAATACATAATCATTTATACTTCTTAAAAACAAACCGTACTCCACTTTAATGTGTAAAACTCACTCTAAACTAATATTTACAAGCAAAATAGCATTTTTTTATTATATTTTACTTATTTCTTTCTTTGATAAAGTAATGTTTATTCTTAACACAGTAATGTTTATTGTTCCCATAGGGAAAAATTTTACTGTCCTCCAGTGACAGTTGACAATAACCTTATTTTTGATAAAACCAGTAGTAATAAACTGTGATCTGATTCTAGATAAAATTATCTACAATATGTACACATAAGTGTACATTCACATAATATCATGTCCATTCGTCATATTTTGTTGAGTCCATACCATGTCATATGATTTTAATAAAATGGAAGTTTTAGGATAACTTTCCCTTCAGATCTGTGTACACTTGAAATGAACTGCCCTCTAGCAGTTGTTATCATTAGTGGGCTTGGTTTTCAATTGGTAGTAGTGTATTATATGAGATCCGATGCACACACTGCAACCTCTAACTAAAATTTCAAAACATGTGTACTAGGTTCTTTCCCATATAGGCTAGGCCCACTATCTTATAACTGTATTTTTTCATACACAGAAACATAATTTTGTAACAGGGACTGATAGCACAAAATCTGTCCTCACAAAAATGTTTAGTGCATTATTCTTATGAATTAAAAGGAATTTAAAATACAAAAATAATACAGTTTTGGTTTGCACTGAGTCAGAAATACCATAGCGCTTGGTGGGGAAAGAAGAATATCGATTTTACACTGTTTATTTAATTTCAGCGTGTATTGTATCCCAGATTAGCCTTAGAATCGCACTGTTTATAAACATCGTTTTCATTCAGTAGTCGATTGTTTTAAAAACCAAATCTGAAGTTTATTGATAACCGATGTTTTGGCAACGAACTGTAAACTTTATTAGTGGAAATAAAGTTCAACAGAAATCGTTTTTTTTTTGCAATGCGGCATCTGTTTAAATGGCTAATCTACCACCCCCACCAGCTCCCGATTACCCACCTACCCGACTGTGTTGTTACTCGCCCGCTTTAGCAAGGCCATTGTCTCTTATTCTTCCTGCAGTGTGTGTATCTTCTGCCAACGATCGACAGAGCTCGCTGCCGTTGTTGCGTTTCTGTGTTGCCGCGAGTTTGTTATTGTTGACCGTGTTAATAGTTCGATTCTGTTTAAACACGAGCAAATCGCAACGTTCGTACTGTGTAAAGTTTCCAATCTGTGCCGCCGCGGAATTGTCGCTCCGTTCGAAATTTGTGCGAACACGGTGTCGTCTTGTGCAATAATATTGTAACGAATTGTGTAATAATTGTAATTTATAATGATTCTTAGATCTGATTTTTTTGTTTATCCAATTGATGGTTGACATTCAGTTATGTTCGATAATTCAGTTCATCGATGTTCATATTGAAACACGAAGTAAATGATTTGGGAAACAGTGAAAAACAAAAAGTTATCTACTGTTACTTACTCAAGTTACTTAATCAAAAAATTAAGTAAAACACTGGCTGATATTAATTTCCCAGTTTTATTTAATAGAAAACTAATTCATCAATTCATTTAATATGTTACTATGGTCTATGGGTTAAGTTCGGAATCTAACACACACGTTCATACTATTGATTTCTTTTTACACATTTAGCATACTTTTCACACTAAAGTCTGTAGAAAATCATATAGATAAACTTTAATATTATAATTATCTGATACTGTCTTTAGCGTCAGTAGCGTTTATAAATATAACGAATAAAGTATTAACGAAATACCTACTTGATTTAATAACATTCTTTAAAGTTGTTTACATAAAAAAGTAAAATGTGGGCTAAATTCTTTAGCGACCGCAACTTGGAAGTAAAGTTAGAGACTTATGTTTATATGATAATTATATGAAATTTTTCGCCTGAAGAAAGTGTCCTGAAAGTACATTAGTTATTTTGATTTGTCAAACGCTGTTTGTGTGTGTGTGTGTTTGCTGTGGCATTATATTATTGTATTTGTACTTTAAGTCTCTACCCCCCCCCCACCTTGAGTGTAGAGGACATAATATTTTAATTCTAAATAATAATGTTAGGCAAATTAATGATTTTTTAAATATTTTATTCTCGTAGATGTCAAAACCATACATAAGAGTCCGCGTTAGTATTTACAGTGCACACAAAAGTAGTATGAGAAAAGTTGCGCTAAACTGGATTGTTTTGGTAAAGAAAAATGAGACTTATGGAGACTTTTTTCGGATCGCGTTCATTCTGAAATGTACGATTGTACGTAATATCGGCAGAGATCGCCAGCAATATTGGTATTTAAAATGTTTTGAGACATTAGTTGTTAGTTTTGATTAAATTCGATGTCAGTCCGCTGAAAGTTTGCCAGTTGTGAACCTCGTCAGTTTTCCGATTACTTATACACGCTATTTCAGTCGGTGTCCGTAGCGGAACGTTTATTTATTTATGGCCGTGATTCTATAAACTTGATAAGAAATGAATAATATACATTAACTAAAAAAGAACTCTTGCTAACAGCAGGATATCCGCTGCCAGATCCTCCGTTCAGACGGTGTGAATGTAAACTATTTCTGGACTGCGTAAAGCCAAGCTGTCGTGCGTGTGTGGGTGTTTTTGTTTGCCGGAGTATCATGCACGAAAGGGCGCGGATTGCACTGGTTTTTGCGATAAACCCAATGAGCACGTTTTAGCAGTAAAGTAGGTATCGGAAGATAGTGATAATCAAATTTACAAGCAATAAACTGAATGCAACTTTGGTTCACTTCAAACATGGAAGTGTTGCCGCGCCCTGTGTGTGTGTGTGTGTGTGTGTGTGTGTGTGTGCGCGCGCGCGGGGGGGGTGTTTAGGAAGTTCGTTCAAATTGGATATCGGAGCTGTCGGATAATTACTGACATATGGAAACGACAACTGAAACCGTGTAATAATATTAAACAGAACGTTTCGATTTTATGAATCAGAAGTTATCACTCAGGTCAATACAAGAATGATTATTGGAGCTCGCTTTTTATTGGAGGCCTAAAAGATATTGAAATGTGTATCCATTTGCGCCCTAAAAAGTACCCAAATATGACCTATAGATATAAATAAATATAATAAAACTGGACGAACTGCATTGTAAAAGATTTTGGTTTTCTATTTTGCATAACGGTGTGTGTATTTTTAACAAAAATTTACAGTCGAAAGATTTAACCTTAAGTTAGTATTCATTTTCATTACAGTTACTCTGAATGATAACATGCATTGTCAGCTTCTCAAATTTGAAATACGTATCTCGAGTCGTCTACCAGTATATTTCTGCATTTCGAGAAACTCCTTCATACGTAAGGGTGCGAACTTTAAAAATGTTTTACTGCCGGGGAATAGTTGTGGACCACTTAGAATCAATTCAGTGTTTTTCCAGTAGAAATGTCAGGAATTCCGTGCATAAGAAAAGGAGACAAAAACGCAGCTGATACCAGGTCAATATTATTTGTTGCTGTAAGTAATAAATGAAGCACTGTCATCCCGTGAAATGTTAAAATTACAATCACAATGACAAAATATAGCGTTTTACAAATTTTGGCTAAAGCATAACTAAACTTTAGAAAAGTGGAAAAATATAAAATTATATTATTATTTTTATATGACTTGTCATATAATTATATCATGACATGTCACATAATTATATCAGCCCTAGTAATTATACCTTACAGAAAGAAATATGTAATCTCGTAGGTCTGTAGTACCGAATTGTACGCCTACTCCACAGTGTTTACCCAAACTTCTTTTTCTTTTTCAGTATCAGTATTAGGCATTATATCCGTTTTGACCTCAAAGTTTTCTGCAGTGCTTGTTGGAGCCCCCAACAGTTCTTCCTCCTGGATTATTTGCTTTGGAATTCTGTAGGATGGCGTACGATCCGTAAGTTCTGTCCACCCTAACTTGTGACTCCTTGGTGCCTTTATATTCAGCTCCAGACGAATGATGTCAACTGCAGTGCTGAATGACATGACACTACTAATGTACCGTCCCATGTTCCTCTCAAAACTTTCACATCACCGGCTGTTATGCAAGTTTTTGCTGCTTCTTAGTCATTTCTGATCCAAATTTCTGAACCACATAGCAAAGCTGGAACAGCTATTGTTTTGTAAAGTTAAATTTTCGCATCCTCTCTCACCTTGTTTCTTAATGTCTTGTGTATTGTTCTATATAGCCTACTGATCTTGATCTTTGTTTATTCTCCATATCTCGATCAGAATTAAACCCTACTTCACTTCCTAAATAGTTACAGTGATACACTTGCTCTATGATCTTGTTGACCGAAACGTTATTGTATAATTTAGACCTACTGTTGTTGAGTTCACAGACGCACGTAATAGCAATGAAGGTGAGATAAAGTGGGAGGATTACTCAAAACGCGCGCGTATAGTGCAGTTATCATCGTCATATTCACGACACGGCATAGGCAAGGTGCTGCCTGTTCCGACTTCAAAAATCCTCCTGGGTCTACCCACACACCTGTGTCATATAGGTTTGTATTTCCAGACTTGTTTGGCCTGTCTGGAACTGACAATCTTTCCACCGTTGTTTGCAGTCTTTTAAGTTTTCATTCAAGTTAAAAACTTGTAACTCTTCTCTTATGGCATCATTTCTTATACGACGGAGTTTAGAACACCTTTTAACTCCTCTTAAGAATGCCATTTCCGAGGCCTGTACTTTACTGTCTTATTTTTTGGTTGTTGTCCATAATTCACACTCATAGGACACTACAAGGAGTGCCATAACTTTGTAAAACTTAATTTTGTATCTCGACGTGCCTTGTTTCTAAAAATACGGTTGATTGTTTCACAGATCGCCTGGAACTTACCTAACGTAACGTCAATATCATAATTTCTGTTATAGTCAATAACATTTCCAAAATAATTAAAGTAGCTCACCTGATCTAGAATTCGATCACTATTTTTGTTCTTATTGGATCCTTACCTGGAAACGCCATTACCTTTGTTTTTATAGTGGAGATTTTCATATTATATTGTTTGGAAATCTGATGAAGCTTAAAACCAGATTTTTCCAAATCAGATTCTGTATTTTGAATTACGAACAAGTCAGCAAACAACAGCACATTCAAATATCTGTCTCGTGATAACTTAATACCAGGGTGTAGTAGTCTCGCTCGTAAACTTTCGTACCTCTCGTTAAAAATATTTTTATAAACACTGTTTATCGGTTTCACACACACGCCGTTTTAAAACCGAACGTTTCGCCCATACACGAGACACTGAGGATGGCTTATCGCAGTGGAAGCGAAACACAACTACGTGTGTGAAACCGATAAACAGTGTCGTTACTAATCCGGTGAGTGACATTGTTCTGACCGGTTTCACAAACTTCACAATCTTCTTTAACAGGCAGACTGTGCTGTTTGTCCTTAAAGATATAAAAATTAAGAAGCGCCGACGAAAAATTGTCAGCGGCCTCTGCTAGTGGTGGTTGTCAGGTTGGAGTCTAACCAGGTGGGAATTATGTCTTCACATGTTGACTCATCTCAATTCCAGTCATAAAAACTACAGAAAACAGCTTTGGCGTTCAGATAAGCGTCAGCGTATTTAATGTGTTCATTGAAATCCATAACTTAATAAATTAAGTACTTACCGAAGTACATTTTAGACGACCTATAATAAAAACTAAGAAAAACGGACGTCAGGCTTCTCGGCATGTGAGTAAAAGACCTGACGTAATATTAACACAAATATTCACTTGTAAACAGTTTACAAACTTCGTAATCTGTTTTCACGTCTTCTAGAACACGATAAGCACACAATTAAAGTATTTTTATTTGTTACCGCCTCCGTTTAATACACACATACACACTTTAATAATAACTGGATGATAAATGTGACAGATAAGAAAACATCCTGATACAATAAAAACTAATATTCAGAAGTCAGTTTGCTAAACCAAAAAACTCTAATTTCAGAGAAGCCCCTTTAAATTCGGAGCTCCGTGAAACGTGAGTGGCGGAGATAACTATACTTATTAAGTGGTAATCCGTTTTTCCTCGTTTTAGTATCCTGTAAAAACATGAAACTGTATAAATATAAAACGTTACTAAATGGATAACTTACTGGGATAAAAACAGGTATAACTTACTGTAATAATTGTGTTTACAGAGGAAAAACAATAATCGGTGGTGTGGGAGGAGGGGGGCTATCGTGTATTCAATAAGAACTCTTTATGAACCTTTACGAACTCTCAGTTAAGGAACTACTCTTCTTCACGTTGGATTTTAACGATCGATAAAATTTCGTGTTTCTTCAAGGCTAAGGGAAACAGTCGGAATGTGCTGGTCTAAAGCCAAGTGTGTCAGAGAATACATTGCGTTTACCTGGCAAACGTTAGTGATAAACAAACACTCGCGTGGACACGCAGGCGCGCGCTGGCATAGGTGAGCCTTAGCACGGGGGGGGGGGGGGATTATACGTTGTGAGGCCCGTGAACGTTTACAAATTGTAATCGGTTTTTAAGTGCCCATGACCCAGAGTGATTAAAGAAAAATGTCGTGAATATACTAACAGAAAACGTCGTTAACCTCTTTCAGTTGATATGAAAATGTAGCCAGCTGATATGGATTTTTAATCTAAAATGGATTTTTAATCTTTAAATTAAAAACAATCTTCAGAATTTTGGATACTTTATAAGGAATCCCTAAAAACTCGTACGAGAAAAACAAAGATCCTACTGGCACCACTGGCAGGATAACATTAAATATCAGTGCATGTACAAGGTCCAAGTTTCTACTATAGATGACGTGTTTTGTCTTACAGTGAGATCTCGGTATCTCAGCACTATAGAGAGTATGCAGTTGTGCAAAGAGTTTTCAGGTGCGATAAAGTTGATAAGATTCGAATACACTATTTTACAATAACCTATTACTTTGAATAATAATAATAACATCCACACAGAAAATCGCAAAACTAATGACATTTTTTAGTCTTCTGCTGCAAACTAAAATTAACACACACACACACACAGTAGCATAGCCTGGATATTCGAAAATTTAACCTTCGTTTTATTTTCTTTAATAGTGCGGTCGATAGTGCGTATGTGTGTAGATGTGATGGAAGGCTGCTCCATACCCGTTCTTTAACGTGTTATCAACAGTCAGATTCAGAGCATATCGATAATACTTTCAAGGGGATCTTTCTCGTTGGTTTCCCATGTAAGACGATCGTCATCGTGACTTCGTAAATCGTCATCAACATTTGATCGTGAATGGTTTTCCAGGCGTTCCTGTTTTCAATCGTTCTTATGTATTGCGTCAGAGACATTAGTGTTACTTTTGTTATTATGTCAGTGACCCCCTTGAACCATTTGTTATTAGTTTTTATACCCATCTTACGATGTGACGGATCTATGTGACGTAAAATGTTACGTCGAAACATTTTATTACTCGACGCTTCGTTGTCGTGATCAACCGGTCTTTGATTTTAATTTCATTAGTATGGACTGATTAGTTCTTATAACAGTTCAAGGCACTCTAAGCATTCCACTTTAAAGGTATTAATTCTGCGAAGGTAGTTTTATTTATTGCCCAGGACTGAATCGTACATGAATTTAGAGAACATTAAGGCTATTGATTAAGCGCTTTTTTGTTTCAGTGCATATCTCATGGTTTTCCCGTGTTGACTACTCCAAGCTGTTACCGATTACTTAATGATTTACAATCTCATTGCACTGAGAAAAACTGCGAGTAAGACAGAACCCAGATAGAGCCTAACACTCTTAGTAGAGCCACTGTTGTGTTGTACGGTCACAGATGTAACCTGGCTTCTTCGAATACCGAACTAAATTAGAACTTCCGTTAACCGAAGTAAGAGGAGAGTATAGCTTTTCGGATAACAAAAATTTCAGCTAATAAAGAAGTGATGATTTTTAGTGTTAAAAAGTAGAAAACGTCTCGAACAGTTTGTTATATTGTTAGAGTTTATTTAAATGATAATATTAATTTACAAAGTCACCATCCAAAGCCAAAATAAATACTGTAAGTAAACAAATTAGAGTTATTAATTACAGTAGACCTGCTCCAGTGACTTTTTAATAGTTTTATTTTTATTTACTACTTGATTTTCATCCTACACTAATAAAGTAATTTTATATTATTATTATATTTTTTATTATTATTGTGCCTTACATTGGGATACAAAATATTCTCTTCCTAAATGTTGATAAGTTTACACTTTTAAAACAGACAGCCGGTTGTTTCGGTTAATGGAGTTTCTGCCAACGGAGGTAATTAGGTGCTGTTTATTCCATGCCAGATATTCAGAAAGGCAGGTCTGCGTTAATCCCTACAGCGGACTCTCAGGAACGTAATCCATTACATAATCCATTGGAAATTGAATAATCGCTTGTGTTTCCTCCTGCCATGCATTCAGAGATATAGGCCTAACCACATAGTTATGGTACTCCTCGAACGCAGTCGTTAAACCACTACGAATATGCTTTCGTCTTCCGTTTCGTTCGGGTTAAACTCGTTACGGCCGATCTTATTACAGACAGCGCTTGTGATTGGGTTGTGTCGGTATCACTGCTGACATGATTACCGATGCCAAGGTGAAGGCGGCATTGATGTACATTGTTTCAGTTCTCCCGCAAGGTCGTCTCCAGTTAACAAAAATTTACACGTTCTCCGTGTCAGCGTACGAGTGCACGGTTGCGCGTGCACGTATGTAAGCAATGCTGTGAATTAATGAAGCGAAGACTGATAACGCGCTGCGATTGTTCTGTCAACACTTGTGTTTAACGTCACGAAGCTGGTAAACCGCTGTGTTTGACGTAATTCCATTGTGCCTGGTTCTGAGGCAATATCGTAGAGAAGTTGCCTTATAATTCTTCTTCTCGGTTACATCGATGCCCTATAGGACGTCAGATTTTCAGATAATTCGATTATTTTGTCCAGTTTCTTCACTCTTTGTTCTTGTTATCGTTTTTTCATCAGTTTCTCTTCTGGATCAGTCGTTTTCACCAGTTTCGTCTACACTCTGTACCCGTCGTTTGCGAAGTTGTCTGCTTTCCTTACGTTTTCTGTGTCTTTTTTATTCCTAGTATAGTTCTGGACAATCTGTTTTGATACGTCCTGTTAATATTATTCTGATTGCTATTTTGTAATATATGAACTATTGATTTGTCAAAATGGGGTTTTTTCTGAGAAGAACAAAGGGTTGCACGAGACAGGATCGTTTGCGCAATGAGGATATTAGAGTAGAGCTACAGGTATTTTCTATACATGATAAGATTCAGATATATCGCAGGGAACGGTTACAGCATCTGGACAGAATGGAGGATGGACGACTACCTAAGGTTGCGATTGATATAGACCCTTTAGTACAAGAGATGTAGGAAGACCGAGCGAGATGGAGAGATACTCTGTGAGGTGCAGAGAGATACTCTGTGAGGTGCAGAAAAAGAAGAATTGATTTGGCCTTAGGTCTACGTTCCTGACGTGTTCCCATTTGTCGTTGCTTCTTTTTTTTTTCAATATTTCATTTCTGCTGCTGTTGATTTGGTCTCATGTCTCTGGTTTATTATTATTGCAATTAGAAAAGTGACCACTGTCTTTGGAATGTGAGTTAGCTAGCTACCCTATGAAAAATGTTACGAAGTCACATTTTTTCTAATGTTCTTGGAATTAGGCAGTCATAAAGTTTCGGTTACAGATCGTCTTGCTCCTTAAAAATTTTAACGATTTTGCATTTCGTTTGCATATAGTGGAAAAATTGTAGTTTGTTCACGATGTTCATGGTATTTCATTAATAACTTCTGTTCACCCCGATTTGTTACTGTAGGTTTAAAAGGCTTAATTTACACCCATACTCGACTCTTGTTTCCAGATGTAGACGACAGAGGAACGAACGTTAAAACCGGCTGGAACTGTAGTCGTAAAGAAAAGTAGCAGTAATAGAACTGTTAGGTAGCTAGCTACTCGCATAAACATCACACAAAAACAATAATATAAATTAGATATTAAACGCGGCTAGCTTAATTAATTCGTGTGCCAAACGTATAATTTTGTTTGTATCACAACAAACCGCATTCTTGAGTGAAAACTTTCGTTTGACTAGTTTTTAGAAAGCGATGTTTGTATCCGTCCCTGCGTTATTCGCTAACATACTTTGGGCGACTCGAGCAGCACGCCGCTTAGTGTTCTATAGTTATCATCGAATCAGCTGGACGGTGAATTACTTCTGTTATGTTGTCGAGGTAATCTTAACTCTGTTCATTATCCTTATGTTAGTTCACTTGGTTGACAGTTGTGGTTAAAATACGTAATGTATACGTCTTCGTGCTTGTATAATTCGTGAAACGTCGTGTGCTCGCGTGACTGTTTTTTTAGTGTGAAAAAGAGAGCGAAGAAAGAGAAAGAGACGGCGAACGAGAGGTTGAGTGAATTTGTTTGCAAGAGTTAAATTTTTGGTGTTTAGATTATGTTAGTATCGTGAACAGTTTTGTGTAACATTGTTAAAATTATTATTATACATAGCCGTGCTGTTAGGCCATGGTCGACTGTTATGATTTGTGACAGACGTTTCGGCCCACCATCGGAGACCGTCCTCAGTGTCAAAAAGTGTTTGGCAGCTGTTCGCCAGTTCACCTCAGTACTGAGTTGTCAAACACATTTTGACACTGAAGATGGCCTCCGATGGTGGAGCCGAAACGTCTGCCGTAAACAACAACAGTCGACCACGGCCTAACAGCACGGCTGTGAATACTAATCATTTTAACAATGTTGGCGCCGGCCGTGAAACCTTCAGTACTAGCAATTTGATATAAGTTTGAATCAAGCAAAACAAACGCATGCAAGAAGCTGCTGTATATAGTAGTAGCTTTCCTTTTTGGCGATTATTTTTCGTGTTCTTTCATTTTTTCTTCTCCTTCCCCTATCCCTCCCTTTACTCCTTCTTTCCCTTTTTCCTCCGTTCGTATGTTAGGTCTTGACTTCTTCATTGTTGTGTCCCTTCAACCGTCCCGGGCATGTTGTCCGTCAAAGAGACTATACCACTATTATTTCTAGATACATTTTTTTTATCGGCCATATAAGGGACCACATGCCAATTTCAATTCCTTATTCTTTGTTCTTTTCTTTTTCTCAAATATTCTTTCATCTTTTCACTGTGTCTCTTCTTCTTGTCTTCAGTCCACTTTGAGCCTGCGTTTTTCTCTCTCCTACCCTGGACTCTTCCATTTTTAACACTTTTGCCCGAAAAACGTCTCTTTCAATTGGCTCTTCTGCGTTTATATTATTTTTTTTCTAAATCCTTTTGGACTTCTTTTTAAATCAACTTGATGTTGACTTCTTCCCCCACAGATATTTGAAGATCTGCTTTGAACGTTTCCGTTTATTTTAAACAGAAATTACGCTGTTGCACACCACTATGTTAAACACTCCCGATCAGTGCTTTCAAGCTTCACACCTCGTCATCATTTCGGAAATATGACCAAGTGTTGTATTTGTTTGAATTAATGGTGAATTCAATTTTGCTTTCGGAAATAAAAATGATGAACGTTTCCCTTTTATTTTAAACAGAATTACGCTCTTTGCAGACCACTATGTAAACAACGATTAGTGCTTTCAAGCTTCACAGCTCATCATCATATCGGAAATATGACTTGTGATGATGATCACATTTCCGATCTGATGACGACCTATGGATCTTGAAAGCTCTAATCGGGAATTTTTTACATAGTGGTGTGGAACAGCGTAATTTCTGTTTATGATTATAGCCACTAACACAACTTTATTAATTAAACTTTTTATTTTAATTAAATGTGGCAGGAAAACAGTTACTTGCCAATTAAATGCATACACAGTAAAGGCCCCACCTGAATCTTCTGCGTGTATATTATTTTTTTATTATTTTTTTCTAAATCCTTTTGGACTTCTTTAATCCAACTTGATGTTCACTTCTTCCCCACAGACATTTGAAGATTTGCTTTCTTAACCTATTGTCGTCCATTCTATACAAATGTCCAAAAAATAATAGTCTTCTTTTTCTCATTGTTTCTGTTATATTTTCTATACTTTGATATATTTCATCATCACTTCTTAATTCCAACCTTATGAAGTTTTTCGACGTTGTCTGTTTATTGTTTAAGAAAAATAAATAACGAAAACGCTATATTACGGTAAATAATATCTCTTCTTGCACATTTCAACTGTCATCCGTGCTGACATCGTAAAAGTAGAAATAACAATCGCATTACTATCACGTTGAGTGACGTGTGGCGACTTAATCGTTCAGTCATTCACTTGCAAACGTCAAAACACGTTTGGAACACTGTTGAATTGTAACGTGGAAATTGTACGGAAATGCAATATGTAGATAACATTAATACTTTAATAGTTGTGTAATGCACAATTAATCTACAATAATTACTCATTTCATCGGGTTTGTGTGTGTGTGTGCGCGCGCGCGCGCGCGCTATAAACTGTCATAGCATATCACGCTCTCCGACAGATCTTTTATGTATACATTTTGATTATATTGCATAACATTATGTACACGTTTCACATGAAGAATTTTTTGTTTACTTTTGATGCTTCGTTTGTTGTGTAACATCTTTTTTCCTAGCCGTGAATCGTTTTGTTTTGATTACCTACATTCCATCCATCCATATATTTGTCGTTTTTCATTTTTATTAATTTAATCTGAACTCCCTATTACAATGGCGTGTAGAACTTTCTGTTTAATTATAATTATCTATCTTCCGCCGGGCGTTAATGGCTTTGTCTGTTCAATGTGTATAGTGTGTCCTAAGAAGAAAAGACTCAACAGTGACCAAGTGTGTACGAAATTAACGACTTTTCAAGGAAGTCAAGATTAAGTCTTGATAAGCATTCGTTAAGGTTCAGTGTAAATGTTGGCATTACCTGGAGCGTAGTTCTTATCTTGCAGAACGATGTTTCCGGTGCTATTGTGTACCAGTTGCAAGCGTGAAGTGACGAGTTTACGCGTACAAGTGTTTTATCAAATTCATTCTTTCATTACGTAGTAATAAAATACAGTTCCGTCATTGGTCATTGAGGCGACCACTCTAAGGAGATAGGCCTACGGGTTCCTTTTCTCTATGTAGATTACTATGCTTCTGTGTATTACCAGGTATCATCTTAGATTCATTTTTAACTTCAGACTTTTTCTCTAGCTCAGTGGCTCTATTGTTTTACTATTTGTGCCCTCAGCTATCTCTGTAGTCTTATTCTTTTCTTCCCCTTGGTCTTCTCCTATGTCTTGATCTTCTACTTCATGATCTTGAAATCGAGTCGTCTTTTCATACGAGTATATCCATGCCATCTCTAATCGCATTTTTATCACTGTCACAAGATGTCCTCCACTTCCAATCTGTCAGTCTGTTAATCTCACGTATAGGGAATTTAATTTTTTTGCCCAATAGTGATGATCTGTATGACGTGAATTATAGACAGGCGTGATTTTTTAAGATCTGCAATGTGACATAAACTCCTTCATGACCTGTTAATTTTTAACATTGACTCAGATTACTAAATGATTAGCTTCTAACCAAATACAATGTTGGTTAAACGTTCAGAATTACTTCGAAAACTATATTTTTCTTCAGTTATTACGATTATTGAACGTATTCGTACGGTGTTTAATGAATTTTATAAAAATAGTTCATGTTGAGAGATATGTCACGATTACACTTGCGAGTGTAAGAATATTTAAAGATACGTAAGGGCGGCTGCATTCTTAGTTAAGTCTCTTTTGTGACGAACAGTATTTCAGAATAATGCTCAGGTGATTAAATATTTGCAAAATTATACACGCGCGTGTGTGTGTGTAAGTCGATGGTCGAAAGGCGTACCGTCGTGAATCAAAATTCAAATTCATAAACTTCCCCAAAACTTTCGTCATTTAGTCACACCGTTTAATCGTGAATATAACCAAGGAAGGCTTTGGAATGAACTGAGCTGACGGATATATTAATAAATCGTAAAACATCAAAACATATTTTTTCGTGACCTTCAGGATGACTGCATGTCACACGACAATGCAAGGAACCGATCGACAATAATTATTATAATCGGTGGCGTAGATTTTAGATTATAGAGTATTTATTGGCAAACAAAATGTTTGTTTCGCTGTTAAGAGCAGCTTGACACTTATTTAGGACAGATATACGACGACTAACAAAACAGAACTTAACCCCCCCCCCCCCAAAAAAAAAAAACGACAGCTTCAACCTCTTCGGCTCTCGAAATCTAAAGTTGAATGTGCCGCTGTGTCTGTGTAAACATTACACGTGGGACAGGTGCTATACACAAAGCAGTCACAGTTTGTAGTGCCGTTACACGTCACCACGTGGTTCGACCTATATCACCGTATTACAGTAACACGGTAGCCAAGGTTCGCAATATTTATACCAAGTGGGGGGGGGGGGGGCAATCGGTTGGTTTACGTTTCGAAGTAACGTTTTCCGCGCAGACACTAATCTGGCACAGTAATATCCCTGTTATCCGAAACAGGGGGGACGGAACGATTTCGGATAATCGAAAATCGAAAATTACGGATAATCCGTGTCAGTTAACTCATCATCATCTAAAGGCTATGCCTTTTCCAGTTAGCGACGTCTCTCTCTCTCTCTCTCTCTCTCTCTCTCTCTCTCTCTCTCTCTCTCTCTCTCTCTCTCTCTCTCTCTCTCTCTCTGCATCATTGTCCTCTTTAAATCGCAGTACGATAGGAAGTTCATCTCCTTTCCCACGTCTTTGAAGAACGGTGCTCTTGGTCGTCCTCTTCTTTTTTCAGCCAACACATTTCCTTCAGAAATGTTACTTGAGAATTGATTGTGTCGTAACACGTGCCCGATTAATTTTTCCTTTCTTTTACCAATCATTTTTAAAAGTGATCTATCTTCGTTCACTTCTGCGAGGACTTGCTTATTACTTTGCCTGCAAACTATAATCAGTAAAAGATCAATTAATTAAAACTATATTTTTATGCAGAAAACAGTTTATTCAGGTTTTATTTTATGATTAACAAATAATTATGAAAAAATCTGAAACTATGATTTGAGTTAGTGTTTTCATTCCGTTTTCGTTTAATACTATTAATACGCCAACGTTTAATAGTAGTGCACATCAGCGGGTTGATTCGTCACCGTTTGACAAACCGTAGTGAAGCCTACAATGCAAACACTTATGACATGATGGATATTTCAAGGTGTAACATTTACAACACGTCTATTTAGTAGAAACAAAGACTGTAATTTATTAGGAGTTTCTTACCTCTAAGCATTTAATACCTCCTTACCAGTCACCCTGTTCTCATCTGGAGTATAGCTTTTAATTTGGTCCTTCCTCTTCTTTTAATTACGTTATTAGATGTCGTTTCATTTAGTGTTGAACATGTGTTAATGTTTTTTCGGTCGTTTCGGATAACCTGGGTTTCGGTTAACCCGGATTCAGATAACCGGGATTTTACTGTAATCTGTGGTTACACGTTATATTCTTTATTCGCTCGGGTAGGGGTAAGTTTCAAACTCAGCTGACAGACGCTTAAGGCAGAGGTCTCAGACTTTGGTGGTCAGCAGCTCCTCTGCGACTTTACAAGCTCCACGATCTGTTTTTATGTCTTCAAACATAAAATGAAAATCAAGGAGACGGAGAAGGAATATAAGGAATAATACTGAGTTACCAAATTGAAATACGAAAAATTTCGTGTTTCGTGTATAGGCATACTAGTCGTTTGCGTTAAAAATGTAACGTTGTTCGTCTTTCGTATTGATTCAGTATCGAAAATGTTTACAAAGCGCTCCGACTGCAACTAATGACCGACCTTCGGTGTAATACCAGTCATTTTTATAGCTTTGTTTCAAAGGAAACTTATTTATAAAACCTGTTATAACGAACATACACGTGTTGTTTGTACATAGTCGTAAAAGAGTTGTTCTCCGAACGAGTAAGGTCAGATCTATTGAAATAAAATACGTTTACCGACCTATTCATCTATCGTCAGTCTCAAAAACCGTTGGCTGAGAATTTTTCTCCGTTGCTTACCATCTTGAGTAAGAAACACACACCTAAGTGCCTGATACCAAGTGTTGTATTTGTTTGAATTAATGGTGAATTTAATTTTGCTTTCGGAAATAAAAATGATGAACGTTTCCCTTTTATTTTAAACAGAAATTACGCTCTTTGCAGACCATTATGTAAACAACTCCCGATTAGTGCTTTCAAGCTTCACAGCTCATCATCATATCGGAAATATGACTTGTGATGATGATCACATTTCCGATCTGATGACGACCTACGGATCTTGAAAGCTCTAATCGGGAATTTTTTACATAGTGGTGTGGAACAGAGTGATTTCTGTTTGTGATTATAGCCACTAACACTACTTTATTAATTAAACCTTTTATTTTAATTAAACGTGGCAGAAAAATAGTTACTTACCAATGAAATACGTACACAGTAAATCCCCAACCGCGATACTTTTGTTGCAAATATTACAAAAATCAGAGGAAACGGTATTTAATTAAATATTCTGCACTCCATATTCTTCCGACTATCTTGAACGATCTGAATGATTTTTGTAAAGTTTAACCAAACTTGACCTGGTGTTCCACTGATTCATTTCCTGTTTTCCATTTGTTTCCAGCCTGATAAGATCTTAGGTGTCTTCAGATCATCTGATCAGAACTCAGACAACCTAATCTTTGACTTTACACAAACCGTATTAGGCCTATATCAGCTCTGTGTGTACGTGATCAGTTTCATAATTCATTAAGTACTCTGCAGAATACAGCATTAGCATATTTTACACAGGTCCACAAACCTTCCTACAAACTGTATATTTAATGTAAGCGTATTCAGAGTTAATCGTGTTTGCTGGTTGGTGTCCAGGCCTCGTAAGTCTAATAAAATGCTTTATGTGTATTCAGCTTATATCTGCTGTTATTTTTCAACGTTGTGCGATGTCTTACGAATTTTTTTTCTAAATTGTAATAATTTTTATTTTTATTTCTCTTTTTCCGTTGTCAAGTAAGTACATTTTAGAACAGAATCGACCGGTAGCTAGTAATTCAAGTAATTCGTACCTTGAAGTATATGATTACATTTAGATTACTCTTGATGATTCTTGATCAACTTTGAGATCTTGATTGCGTTGAATCGACATCACACGATCGTCAGTTAGAAACCATTAATTTATCGCATTTTAAGCGAGGAGAAAAGGCTTGCCCGGAATAGGGACGGCTGGAGGATGAGGATTCTATCAAACCAGTCGGAAGACTGATGTCTAGAAGAGAGACATTCTGATGTCTGTCGTTCGAGCATACCATTTCATCGTCAATGACATCTCGGTTCTCAATCACATTTTAAACTAACTATAAGAATATAGAAATTGGTGTAAACAATTTCTGGCTGCCCCCCTTCAGTCTTCAGTTGGTTCTTCGTCTCCTGCTGGATTTCGTATCCTTAAGGATGTGGTTTCTAATTGAATTGCTAATGCAAACAAGTTATATTTTCTTGTGGGGAGGATTATTATTAGGCGGTTATTAGTTTATATTTTCAGAGGGGACAGACTCAGTGATTCGTGCATTTAACTGGTAGAAAAGTAAAGCTAGGCTGTTGAACAATTTACTTTATTCGATTGGCTAATTACAAAAAAATAAGTAATATTTGTCGTGTACTGCGTGGTTTACATATTATTACAGAAATGGTAAGAACAGTGCTTAGGAAGTAAGAGGCGTACGGTAGTGTGTGGTTTGGTCATTTGTCCACGTGGGCTGTAGACTGTGGGATGTACGTAAGATAGAGTACGTTACTCGACATGGTACCATAATTGAAACAATCTTTGCTCCTCCTCACGTCTCTCACGTTCTCTCCCTCGTTACGTGCAACTTTTACGTAATTGCCGTTAACTTTTCGGTACGGATTCGGATGAGTTACACAAGAACGATTAACGACATTCATTGTGGGTCAAATCTTGAAGTCTCGAGCTCCAGCGGTGTGTAATTCTGAGTTATCGGTATTCTCTCTTCACTTCACTTTCTCTCTTTTCCGCTGACCTTTTTAGTTCTTGTTCTCGGTTTTGTATTCTTCATCTTATTTTTCGTCATTACCTCCTCCTCCTCCTCCTCCTCCTCCTCCTCCTCCTCCTCCTCCTCCTCCCCTTCTTGTTTTTCTTCTTCTTTCTTTTTCATTCCAAAAGAGCTATTCGGAAACAGTACTGTCATTCTTCTTTCCCTCCACTCTCTGGTATTCCCCGGCATCACCAGATGGCAGCCTCTCGGGACTCTTACTGGATTGGTGGAAGTGTAATGACTCGTGGGCGTGCAAATCCTGCCTCTCTATGCGAAGGGTCCCCAGAGACTTCCCTGTTCAACCAAGTGAAACAAAAGCTCCGAGAAAAGCTCCCAAACAATTACAAGTGCATCGGACAGTCATCGGGCTCGCCCGAACACTGCGACCACTGGGGCACGTCATTCTATCTGTGGCCCTGCATCTGGACACCTGGACACCCGGGTAAACCGCTGCAAAATTCTACCCGAATTGTCCTTTTTCCAACATTGTCGTGTTTACTTGCTGAACTATTCGTCATGTTCCGGACGAAACCTTGCAGTGTTTCTACCATTTTCAAGTCCTGAACCACAAAATGGTGGAAACACTGAAAGGCCTCGTTCGGACCGTGACAAGTAGGAGTTCAGCAAGTAAACACGACAAAGTTGGAATTACAGAGACTGCTAATTCAAATAACAATTAATTCTTTTTCCGTATCTGTTGGACTTTCACATTTTACTGGCTCTTCCGTTTCTTGTGGAGTAGATTTTCTCCAATTCGTTAGCATTTTTAGAAATGCTATTCCAACCTTTTCGCTATCACATGGAGAACATCAAAATTCTTAAATCTTTTTGTAAGCCAATTGATATTCATTCACCATTGTTTATTATCACATAGATTTTTCTTAATAAAGTCGATAAATTTTCAGCGATTTAAACCTTGCTTGTGCGTCTAGTTACGTGGAAGATGGAAAAGGCATTGTTTTAGATTTCCTCATCTGATTATATAGCCTTAAACATTTGCTATGCTACGAAAATGCAGTCTTCGTTCTGTTTCAATAATTTCGTAAATTTGTCTTCAATACTGAACGCAGTAACGTAGTTAGTGGAGAAGTTAAAACTGTAACTAGCAAAGCATGCAGTTTTCCGACATCATAAAAAAAAACTAGACATAACGAGCAGTATTTTTCCTATATCATAAAAATAGGAAAACTAATTGCAATTTCTGATTGAAATTTGTTCTTTTTTAAATTTTTACGCAGTAAGCGCCTGATCAGATTAACCAGTGGAGGTAATCACCGTTGACTACAGTATTGCGCCGGTGATTTGGCGCGGTGGTCCGGGTCAGCTGTTCGCTGGCACGCGTCGCGAGTTCAAGGTCGATACACTCTACTCTGATTAACCTGTCTGTGGTGTATATAAATATACAGTCCCAATTATGTCCTTACCGGCTCTTACTGAAAACACATCCATGTGTGTATGTCTGGTGCCCTGCTAATCACTTTTGCCAAAGCTCGGCTGCTTGAGGAAATGCAATACGAAGTATATATTCCAAAATCACTCTGACGTAATGGTTAATGGTCATTCAAGATAATAACGTTATCTTATGAGTTAATAACGTTAGCGTGTTTGTCGTTTACATCTGACTGCAAATCTGAACTTTTGCGTACTATTACGTACGGTATGCATAAAAATTATACTCCTTCAACAATTGTGCGTTCAGTAAGTATGTCGGATAGAGTGTCGGATTGTTTGTATGAAAAAACATCGAAGTGGGTACAGTTTATTACTATAAAATTAAAAGTTCATATTAAAACGGTTCTTTCCAGTCGGATAGACAAAAAAGTCGTTTCTTGACAGGAGAGATTTGTCGAAATGTAAACATATTATGTACCATGACCTACCCACTCGAAAGCCACACTGCTCTTCACAGATTAAATTCTCACTTACAGCTGTCAACATATCGTATATTTTGGTATATTTTGGCATGTACTTTGTATCAGTTTCCAGGAGTGCTTTTGGACTACAATGGTAATAACAATAATAACTACAATAATACATAGTTTTTTTTTACGAGGAAAGCTGTGGGAAACTAACATTTGTCGCAGAAGGGTCCGTGTGTGGGATTCTCACTCACCAAAATCACAAACCCTACTCCTTGACGTCCACCCCGGACCCGTTTTCACACTATTTCAGCGTGAGTCAGTCATACTTTTCCCAGTAGCCCCCTGTCACATTTATTCCGTATGTATAACAAGCAGCTCACTCAAAGTTTGCGTGACCTGTGCTGATTTCTGTAATAACAACAACAACAAAACCATAATATATTATTAATAAAATAATATAATAATTATTAGTAACAATTATTATTAAAATTAGGACATATTGTTTATTATTGTAAAGGATGTTTATTACTTGTGTAATGTTTACGTTTATTACTTTCTTTTTCTTTTAACTTCCGATGCCTGTTACGGTTGAAGGTTAGTAATAGAATTGCTCATCGATCCTTATTGCGCCCAATCCCACCTCGTCAAGGTCGTCACTAACACTCTGTCATTGTTATTGATCTGTTTTCTTTAACGCAGGTTTCAAGCTATGTTTTAATGCACTCGCCGTTGTTTCCTGTTGTCTTTTAGAACTCGAGTCATCCGTCCACAAAACGCGTTCCGCATAACCATCAAAGAAAGGCCAAAGGTTTTCGGTCAAACTTTACCCGGGTTAAAAGCGAAATAACCATTCACCGTCCAACAAAAGTGCCATTGTATCTTTCGTTCGGAAAGTTATCGTCTTCTTCGATATCACATTGTCTTCCTCACGATTGGTACTATCCAGCATTTGCACCATACCATTCCTGATCTTCGTACCGTAATTAATTTCATCTCTGCTTTTTTATTATTATAATTTTTCAAGATTACGTAATTTTATATTTTTTTAAACAGGTACTTTTCCTTGTATATATACACACAGCGATTTTCGAACAACATTGAAAATCGTTTTTTACATCTTAGCTTCGAAACTTTATGATGTTTCCAATCATTCTTCGTGAGATTTCTCTGTGACATAGAATACCTTCCACCCAAGTCTTTTTTGGCCTCCCTCTTTTTCTTCTTTCAGGAAGGCTTTATTCTAGTAATAGCTCTGGCCGTCTATCATTGATCATATAACACACAGAGGTGTGCCATCTTGATCTTTTCGCACAAATTGTGTAATTTATACTAGTACATATATTCACTGCTTCTCTTATTTCTTCATTTTTAACCCTATTACGCAGTGTAAACCTACAGAATCTTCTCCAGTCTCCCATTTACTCCCGTAATCTCTTCTGCGCTCGTAATCTCGTATTGTAGTACTGTAGTTTTCCCACACATCAGCTCCGTACTGCAATACTTTCTACTAGTATCTTATGTACTTTAATTTTTGTTTTGGGTCCCATTGATTTCTCGATAAAGCAGACTGTTTCGTCACTTGTTTCCCTTGTCCTATACGATTTTTAAATTTTTACCACACTTGTGCTACCTTTTGTAACCGTGCCACCGAGGTACTTGTATGAATCGACTCCCTTCTCAACGCTCAATTATTCCTTGACGCATCTAATTAATTTATGTTACTTATAACTACAGTCAAGAACTTCTTCTTTTGACATGTTTCGAATATAATGCCGTATGCTCGACATGAGCATAGTGGTTGAAACATGCCTCAAGTGAGAAAAAGACTTCGTTTTAAATAGCACTAATCAGGGCTTGATTTCAGGGGGAACGCGGCGGAACGGTGTTCCGGAACCTCTTGAATCCAAAAATAAATTAAAGAAAAAAATATATGAAAAGAAAAACCTAATTATTACAAAAATTTACTACAACTTTTTAAATTGTGCCCCTCATCAGCCCCACTACAAAACTAAACATTTATCAAAATCAAACACCAGCACTAATCTGCATCTTAACTATTGTCGTTCTTTTTTTATGCGTTCCTGCACCTATAATTTTAGAAATCAACCACTTGTACTAATCACACACACGCGCGCGTGAGAGAGAGTGTGTGTGTATATAGTGTATATATATATTGTGTGTGTCTGTTGCTATATATATTTGTATTGAACCTTTAAGATTTGTATTCAGAATTATACAAGATTTGTAAAACAACTGCCGGGCTGTGATCACAATCACAGTCTCTCGCGGGACTTACTACCTCTTTTCCGCAAAACTGAAGAAAGCGTCGCGGGCACGGCCGAATTTTTATTTTTGTGAATTTATTGAGCTTTATGAACAGTTTATGTTGACGGGGATGCTGTTATGTACCAGCTTTACGATAGCAACTATAATTTTAATAATGTTGGACACAGCCTAATGTTGGAGCCCGGCAGCTGTTTTACAGTCAAATACCGGCCGTGAATGCTTACGCTCTTTATACAAAATTACTTTCGCACCTTTTCTGATCGGTATATCTGCCAGAAATCATAGCTTTGGACGGTGCAATCTATTTCTGCGAACTGTACATAATAAATAAGAGAAATAATAAATATACGGGTCTTTTCAAGAAAGTGTCTACAAACAACTCTCGCAGCGTCACGAGCCCGCCAAGCTCCCCCCACCAACGTTCCCGCCAGTCCCTTATCCTACAGTAGCGGTTTGAAGGAGGAGTGATTAGCATACATTACACAGATTCATATGACGCACGCACGCGCGGGTGCCTTTAATTCCGCACGCACACACGCTTTAATTCTATTCTTTTTATTTTGTTTCAGTTTTTTGTTTTTGTTTTTTTAATTGTTATTTATATTTTATTATTGAAGGCACGCACGCCTTCAATTCTTTTTATTTTGTTTCTTTTTTTTTTAATTTTTATTAGGAGAGTTTTTTAGTTTATTTTCACGATTCTTTATATTACATTAATTACATAATCTAGATCCTTTAAAAAAAAAAAGAACGGCATTTTCCTCATTTCAGGCGACAGTTAGCAACTCTATCAGATTCATTTTGAATAAAACAATATAAAGAATAAAAGTATATAGCAAAAACGTAAATAATAAACACGAAAGGAATGTAAAGAATTAAAAAAAAAAACAAAAAATAAACGTATGAAAGAATGAGCGTATGTAAGAAGAAACGAATGTAAATAACTAACGAAAGAGTAACTTTGAAAAATAAAACAATGTAACTAACTACACAGCGTAAAGGTAGAATCGTAGACTTCAAACAGAAACGATAAATGTGTTAGTAGTAGTGGTATGGTAATCACCCCTTTTTCACACCGCTACTGTAGTAGTAGGGACTGGCGGGCTCGTGACGCTGCGAGAGTTGTTTGTAGACACTTTCTTGAAAAGATCCAAATATACTTGTAGATGAAATATGATAAAATTGCCAATAATATGTATAATTATAATTTATATATAAGCACACGCGCGCGCGCGCGCGCGTGTGTGGGAGGACGTGTATCATTGTTGTTTTACTCTGTTCTGAAGTGATATCAGCGGAAACATCATCTGCCAGTTATACTTTAGTGTTAGTACTGTATAAGTGAAGTAAGGACTAGATACGTTCGCGATGATGGCTAACCTTACGTTTCGTCTTGCTGGAGTTGCCGACGAAAATTCTGTAAACAATAATAAGTAAATAAATATGAACGGGATAGAGATGCGGTTAGCGTCATGTGTTGTGGGACAGTCGCAGACGTTCAGTATGGATTCACGTGAAGACATATCAGTGCCAAGGAAGTCGCAACAACAACAACAACAACAACAACAGCAGCAGCCTTTGCTAATACCCACACGTTCCGTCAGCCTGCCCGCATTCCTGTACGGACCGCGGCCCTACAGTAAGTACTTCTTGTAGCCTCTTGTACCGTAGAATTTTAGTTCGCCTTCCGACAGCATGTTACAATCGAACGTTTGTTACTAGTAGGTAAGTAAAGACAACCACGTGCGCGCACTCTTTTATATAAATATAATATTTTGTTATAATAATGCATAGTTTCGTGACCAACTACATATTTATAGTACTCCTTTATACAGTGTTTGTAAGAACGTTAGAAACAGAGCTAAACACTACATGATTTGGTTTATTTCTAATGCCTTAGGCTCTCACAGGCGGCGCCGACTCTGTTAACATCGTTGTTCCTTGCCGGAATATGAGGCCGCGGTGTAATACCGTTTGTAACAACAGACGTTTCGGCCCCACCGTTGGAGGCCGTCTTCAGTGTTGGACGATTTAAAGTTTAACTGGCAAGATGTGCACCAGTTACAAGTACTGTGGGAACTGGTGCACATATTGCCAGTTAAACTCCCAATCGTCCAACACTGAAGATGGCCTCCAATGGTGGGGTCGAAACGTCTGTTGTTATAAACGGTATTAGACCACGGCCTAAATAGCCCGGCAAAGAACAACGATGTTAACAGAGTCGGTTTATTTCTGTTAAATAAAAAAAGTAGAAGAAGTCGAGACAATAAATATAAGAAACAAAAACAAAAATAGTTGAAAAACTCAATAGATAAAGTATTAATAAAAAGACATGGGCATAAGAGTAGTCTGTTAATTATACAGTATACATGAATAGCGCAGTGAGGGGTATTTGCGGGGTTAACGCTCCCCCCCCTCCAACCCTAGGGACAGTGAAAAAAGAAAATATCAAAAATTAAAAAAGTTCCAGTAACACATAATATAAATAAGTAAATTAATTAATTGTATGTATAAATCAGTATAAATAATTAGGATAATTATTTGTGTCTTTATGAACGGTTTTAATTCAGGTACTAGTTTATGACAGGCTATAGTCATCTTGCGAATACGAAATAGTGAACGCTGGTGCGGATCCACGGGGGGGGGGGACCCCTACCAAATGGTCACATCAGACGAAATTTTTTTCGTTTTTTTGTGATTGTAAAATGATACAACATTCATAATATCACGTTATGTAGTTTAATAGTTTTTCTATAAAATTACTTTAAATTGTAATTGTACATTACTACCATGTTAATTTTTATTTGATACATAACTTAAATGAGTAGTGCGTACTTTAAACTGTAAGTGAATAAAAGCACAACTGTAAAACTTTAAAAGCACTTACTTATTTTTTTGCGTACCGTATCACTTATTATATGATATATAATTACCTTAATATCCACTTTAGCGATACAAAGTTTCGTCAATGATGACGCGTTTCGGGACTAAGTCCCATCCTCAGATACACTTAATTAATAAACTAAAACATTAAAATCGCGACCATGATACTGGTCAAGTCAAAAATAAAATAAAATAAGTTACAAATCGCATGTAAAAAGTTTTACTAACCACGGCCGGAGCTCCCGCATGCGTTCACTCGCAACCGCGATCGTCACGCGACTCTTAATGGTTAGTAAAACTTTTTACATGCGATTTGTAACTTATTTTATTTTATTTTTGACTTGACCAGTATCATGGTCGCGATTTTAATGTTTTAGTTTATTAATTAAGTGTATCTGAGGATGGGACTTAGTCCCGAAACGCGTCATCATTGACGAAACTTTGTATCGCTAAAGTGGATATTAAGGTAATTATATATATTTAAAAGCACAATGAACGGACAAGCACAGATATGATTTCATATGCCTACTCGTATGTTAGTAAATTTACTTTGATAATAACGCACTGTATTCTTATCTACACTTATTCCTATCACTTATACTGTAGACCATTAAAGAATGGTCCTACTTTTCATATTCCCCCTCCCCACAAATCAATCCCCCCAAATTCCTTGCTGGATCCGCCCCTGCGTGAACATCGATAGCTGTGTTGTGGGTGAACTATGGTTAAAATTATTGTCTTATTTTTGAGGTTATGTTCTCTTAACGATTAGGAAACAGGTAGCCTTGGAATGTTTATTCAGCCCTCATTGTGCACTGATTTATTCCACGGCAACTACAAAAATTATTATGTAAAGAATTATTCACTTAGTATTCGAATCTTACAGATGTGCGTATTATTGTTGAGGTTCTTCCGATCCGTACGGTATTTAATAACTTTTTCCTATTTTTTTAAATTTGTTGCTTTATTACCACTTTGAAAACAAGTCAACAACAAACGTGTTCGCTATTCCGTACATAAACCTGAAACCGAAAGTATACTTCCGCACCCCGTAACGTGATTTGGAAACGTTTGTTTTTGAAGTGAGAACTTCATATAAGGCACTGTGGTGCCCGGCTCACTACCGTACACCTCGCGCTCCTGGGGCAATAAAGTGATTCAACGCATCACGAAATAACTGAAACGAAAAAGTAGTGTTGCCGGATCAGTCAAACCTCTTTTCCCCGCATACCTACCCAAAATGTCCCCACAAATATGTGTGCTTTAAGCAGAGCGTAATATTTTAAAGAATGTGAGCATATTCTAATTGTTGAAATGCTATTACAAGAATAACTTAAATGTTAAAAATAATTTATTTTATGATATAAGAAAATGTACTCACATGCTGAGAGGTCGAGCTGAACTCTTTTGAAATCATACTTTTCTTGTACTTAGGCCCTAGTTCTTTATTAGCCTAACATATTACACAACTTTCAAACATTGTTTAATTCATAAACACAATGTAAAATCAGTGACAGCTATTTTTAGTATAATGTTTATAGTATCGTCAATGAGAATGTTTGGATACATGTTTGAAATGTTGAAAGAATATAATTTTGTATCTTTGTTGTACGTTTTTTAATTGATCCGTGAATTCGATTCTGGTTTGTATATAGTATATGGCTGGAATTTTTTAATGTTCATAATTCTATTTAGTAATAGAATTTCTAATATTTTATAATTTCTAAAAATTGAATTATTGTACTCGCATATCACGTTCTACTTTACAATTAAATATTGGGTAAATCATATTGTTACATTGGAAAAAATTATTTGTTACATATTGTTTGTATATGTATGTGTACTGAAAGTAATACTACGTGTGATATGATTCTATTCATGTCCGTTGTAAAATATCGATTTCGTATAATAAAATATCGAAACACACACACCACGGGTATATGCGGAGAGGGTACGAACCAGTCGAAAGACCTGACGACTCAAGAAGAAGAAGATGTAATACTAAATTTTGCCCGACGTTGTGTGCGTCAATGTAATAATAATATATGCCCCTCAGTTCCGGAGCGCCAATTTAATAATAAAAATTTGTTTATGCCCAGCGGTTGACACCAATTTAACTTTTTAATTTTATGCTCTTTATCTCAGGGTAAAATATAAATAAATGCTCAAATTTTCTTATAAATTGTTCTTCGATTTATTACAATTAGCTATGATTGATTGTCATACTTTATCATTTATATATGAACTATATAAATTCTAATCAAAATATAAACATATTCATTTTCATAAATCTTATTTCATTACTCATATTCATAGCTCTAATAATTTAAATATTGTAATTCTTATTCAAAGACAAAACTTTTAATAATAATTTTCTTAAAATTATTATATATTACGACATTGTTAATTATTGATCTGGATTCATTTAAAATCGGTGCTTATAGATGAACTTAATTTCCATAATTTCCTAATATGATTTAATTTTGTTCTAAATAAAATTTTATCTTAATCCTTTAATTAAATCTTATGAGTTCTTTAAGTGAACAGACAGTGGACCTAATACTAATTATGGCATGAAAATTTTACTTGTGGTATGTATCCAAATCTGGTAGCAGTTCATATAGTGTGGTTGTCATGTTGATCGTCTGGCGTGTCTGCGATATTTCCCTCTGGATTAGCAGATTGTAACGTGGTCTCCTTTGAGTCACAAGACACTGCACAACACCAAACTTCACTCTCTCAAATTAGTTCGCGTTAATTGTTATTATAGTTATTCGCTTCTACAGCCATTATTAATTATTATTTATTAACTGCGTTATGGTTTGAATCACTGTTGTTACGGGTTTAGTTCGTTTCGAAATCGTACTCGATGATGACGTTATTGTTGCGTATTTGCACAACTAAATCACAGCGTTATTTAATTATCATTTGTGTTGTATTAATTCACTTGTACGTCACTAGTAAAATTACAGTTTTTCTCTTTACCGAAATCTGTTCTAGTACGAGCTTACTTTTCTAACCATCGTACCGAATTTCTCTAAGTCCAATAACTATGGGAATCTCGGTCGCGGACTTACACTCCCGTTTCCGTCAAAATTTTTAGTTAAAACTCCCCGAGCGCGCCTTTCTCGCGTCCCTATATCGAATTCCATATTTCTCCCACTTACTTCCGATTTTTCTAACGCTGTTTTCCAATTGGTTCTACTTTACGACTCTTCAGATTTAGAGACCACCTATTTTTCCGAAAGAACTTCTCTGATAGGCCTTTGGATTCCCACCAGATTCCTTCCCTAGGTCACTACACTGAGGTCGTTGTCGCTGCTAGATACTGTAGCAATAATTCTTGCCTGTCACTTTTTTGGAGTAAACAAAACAACCCTTAACTTTCTCGTCAAGTATTGTTTTCGTGCATTTGGTTGTTCTAATGGCATCAACTATTGTTACTTACAGGCCTTACCAAACTTCCTTTCAACACTTCTTGCTTGTGTTCGGACATTACTCCCAGCTTTCTCTCTTCTCAGTAAGGTCGAAGTCCTGTCGCTGACCGTTTGAGTCTTTCAATAACATATACCCTTTTTTTGGTTTCGCTATATGTAGCTGGCGTGTATATGTATTCTGGTCTATTGTTAATACCTACAGCTGCTCTTCAAATGAGTTCGTTTACTTCTGTGCCCTTTTTTCTACGGATTTGAGGTAGTTGTCAAAGTTTAACGTTTCTTAGTATGGAGAGCGATGAACTCAGCCTATTTGCCGTGAGCGTGTTGGGGCTGATATATGATTTTATTGCCTGTCAGTCACCTCTGCGTTTCACACAACAATTCCCTGTTACGGCGCTTAAAGATACATCTCTACTCAAAATAAGAAAATTTCAAAATTTCTGATTTTGGTGTTATATCGTCCCCGAAATTTGTCGCTTTGGATGGATTTCATACATCTAAAAGAGATTCAAATTTCTGCGCCTTGTCATCGAGGTTTAACATGACGAAATGCATACATTTTATATTCCTAGTATTGGCTCATCATCCGTTGGACGTAGTGTAATGGATTTGCTACCTGTAGTGACCCACTGCGGGCTGTTTATTATGTAATGTAAACAGTACCCCAGGACCCTTTTCCAAAACACTTTCGCTTTCCGTTTTTAAATGAATCCGTTACATATATCTTTTAACTTTCTTTTTTTTACAACCCTTACTTAACATATAATTATACTTACAAACTAATCTTTAGACATTAAATTTAAACTCGTCATTCTGCATCAATTTAAAACAATTCCTTACATATCCCTTACAGGACCTAGAATATTTACAAAATTAATTTAGCAAGTTTTATTCAATGCTAGCATCATCTATCATATCAATAAATTTTATATTTCTGTAAAATAATTTTTAGAATTCTCTATTTTCATTGTACAATTTTAACACATGTTAATCATTATGTTAACCTTTAATTTAACTATTCATTATTATATTCACATTAATTTACTCTATATTACCTTACAGTAATTATAAAATACTAATTACTATCAAAATTGTTACTAATTCACCAATTACATCTTGCTATTCTAATAATATTATAGATTTCAATGACATAAATTAATCAAGTTTTCTACAATAATTCGCTATTAATGTCCCTTGATAGTCCATCTTTTACTTATTGTAACTTTTCAATCATTTCATTATTTAATTGAATTTTAAGAGTCTTGCATCACATATATATGTATATATCACTATTCTAATTTTATTGATTGTTCTCATTCAGTTGTTATATTAAACACATATATTAAACAATCTTATTCTAACCATATTAATTGTCCTTACACTTGCATTCGTTTAACATATCTATATATATATATCTTGTCTATGTACTTATGTTAACATAATTATCGCTAACATTTTCAGTTCACAGTTCGTTATCATGAAGATAAAAAGTACTACTACACTTGTTAGTATTTTACTTCATCGTTTATACAATTATACAATTATCATTTTAGTTTAATTAATGTTAAAATTATTACAATTTATTTAATACTCTATTGCGTCTTACAATTGTTTTATAATTCATAACTTTTCACTGGTGTCAACTAAGAATCTGAATGATACTTTTTTCGCGATCATATCAGGATAGTGAACGTCAGGACTCGGTTCTTCTTTCCCTTCTTCACATTCTTGTCTATGCCGTTTCATTTTACTGGCATTGGTTTTGATTTACCATTTACTTTATTTTATTCTTATTATATTCATATCTATTTATCTTCTTCGGTTAATGTATTCTTACACAACCAATCTTATCTAAGGTATTTCACCCAATATTATCTAACTTAACTATTAAATTTTCGGACACTCTTAAGATTGTTTTCTTTAATCCGTTACATTTAATTACTTTTAATTTCCTATTTGTGGAGACATAGTTGTACGTTTTAAGTCATTGCCGTTACAACACATTTTGTTGGTAAATAGTAACACTTACCCTGCAGGCGGCCGTTGACATCTAAAGAATTTATGACCTCTCTCTCTCTCACTCTCTCTCTCTCTCTCTCTCTTTTACGGTGTGTTGAAAGTGGATCTTCCCATCCCGTTCGACAACTTTCCCCGGTCATATTACCATTATTTATGTACGCGCTGAGTTTTTTTTGTCGTTTCTTCTTTTCAACCCTCTTACAAATACGTTTTTTGACAGCTTGTGGCGTTTTAATTATTTTCGTTTTCCTGTCCGCGTACTCACATAATAAGGTTTTATTTTCAAAACTTCTAAGAAATCTCATCTTCATCGCTTGAAATCTTCCTTTCGTTCTCGTACCAATCTTCACAATATTCTTGAATGGTCCAGCAAATTTCATCCTTTTCTTCTTTCGTGCTAATGCAGTTCGCCTTTGATAATCATCAGAACTGTTTTTCATCTTCTTACTCTCAGGTTTGGTTCCAAACTTTTTACGCACCTCACCAGTCCTACTTCTAATTTTTCTATCAGTACTGGTAATATTAATTGTAGTACTCAATTTTTTCTTTTTAGTTCTCTGCTTTTCTTCAGCCTTCGTGTTAGCTGACTCAATTCTCAGATGGTAACCCTCATACACATTACCATTTGCTTCCATAGCACGATATGCACTATTTTCATCAGTAAAACGTACATATGCATGGATATTTGTTCTGTCTTTATGAAACTCTTTCTTAATGATAGTACGTCTTTTGGGAAATCGTGGATCAGATATTGCAGCATATCGCAATCTCGTATTTATAATCGTACCAAACTTTCTGAAATATTTGATAATTTTCTTTTTTGTAATTGTGTTTGGTAAGTTGCCAACAAACACAGTACAAGTGTCTTTATCACCTTCATATCTACCATTAATAATTGTAGATATTTCTTTTGTTCTTGAGACATGATGTTCAGC
Source organism: Magicicada septendecula (assembly GCA_034769895.1). Lineage (NCBI taxonomy): Eukaryota > Metazoa > Arthropoda > Insecta > Hemiptera > Cicadidae > Magicicada > Magicicada septendecula. The sequence continues at coordinate 191,538,118 of CM068375.1, read as the reverse complement.
CAATGCTTTAGTTGTTAAAGATTGATACTCGTGTCAATTTGATCAATAGTATTTCCATCTAATTCGTTTTCTTCCATTTCTTCTGATTGTTTTTGTAAATCAGTACCCACCTGGTGGATTTGTCCTTGTAGATCTCCTCTCATTAACTCTATTTTTTCGTCTAATTTCTCGGCGAGTTGTTTACCTATTTCTTCATTCTGTTTTTTCGTTTCTTCAATTTTTTCGTCTATGTGTTTTCTTGTTTCTTCTATCTGTCTTAGTGTCTCTTCATGTTGCATTTTCGATTCTTCATATTGTTGTTTCATCAATGCCATTAACATTTGAAAATTTGCTTCAGATGACTGCGACTGTGACTGCGGTCCCCGGGCGCCATTCTCTTCACTCGTTGCAGAGCTCTCTTCATTCACCACATTTCTGTCCTCAGATTGCTCCATCCCCATCTGATTGTTAATTTCGACTACCTCGGAAATTTTTTCCCCTGTCGCCATTTTTGCCTTTCGTCGGGTTATCATTCAGATACTTATCGACAAATACAATAATAACGTTCTTATTCTACAGTACTAACATTTACTTCTTTAACTTAGTCTATCTCTAACCACTGTCTGTCACTGCCCTAGCCTAATTTCTTTAATTAAGCCGTGCGGTGCGGCGCCAATGTAATACTAAATTTTGCCCGACGTTGTGTGCGTCAATGTAATAATAATATATGCCCCTCAGTTCCGGAGCGCCAATTTAATAATAAAAATTTGTTTATGCCCAGCGGTTGACACCAATTTAACTTTTTAATTTTATGCTCTTTATCTCAGGGTAAAATATAAATAAATGCTCAAATTTTCTTATAAATTGTTCTTCGATTTATTACAATTAGCTATGATTGATTGTCATACTTTATCATTTATATATGAACTATATAAATTCTAATCAAAATATAAACATATTCATTTTCATAAATCTTATTTCATTACTCATATTCATAGCTCTAATAATTTAAATATTGTAATTCTTATTCAAAGACAAAACTTTTAATAATAATTTTCTTAAATTATTATATATTACGACATTGTTAATTATTGATCTGGATTCATTTAAAATCGGTGCTTATAGATGAACTTAATTTCCATAATTTCCTAATATGATTTAATTTTGTTCTAAATAAAATTTTATCTTAATCCTTTAATTAAATCTTATGAGTTCTTTAAGTGAACAGACAGTGGACCTAATACTAATTATGGCATGAAAATTTTACTTGTGGTATGTATCCAAATCTGGTAGCAGTTCATATAGTGTGGTTGTCATGTTGATCGTCTGGCGTGTCTGCGATATTTCCCTCTGGATTAGCAGATTGTAACGTGGTCTCCTTTGAGTCACAAGACACTGCACAACACCAAACTTCACTCTCTCAAATTAGTTCGCGTTAATTGTTATTATAGTTATTCGCTTCTACAGCCATTATTAATTATTATTTATTAACTGCGTTATGGTTTGAATCACTGTTGTTACGGGTTTAGTTCGTTTCGAAATCGTACTCGATGATGACGTTATTGTTGCGTATTTGCACAACTAAATCACAGCGTTATTTAATTATCATTTGTGTTGTATTAATTCACTTGTACGTCACTAGTAAAATTACAGTTTTTCTCTTTACCGAAATCTGTTCTAGTACGAGCTTACTTTTCTAACCATCGTACCGAATTTCTCTAAGTCCAATAACTATGGGAATCTCGGTCGCGGACTTACACTCCCGTTTCCGTCAAAATTTTTAGTTAAAACTCCCCGAGCGCGCCTTTCTCGCGTCCCTATATCGAATTCCATATTTCTCCCACTTACTTCCGATTTTTCTAACGCTGTTTTCCAATTGGTTCTACTTTACGACTCTTCAGATTTAGAGACCACCTATTTTTCCGAAAGAACTTCTCTGATAGGCCTTTGGATTCCCACCAGATTCCTTCCCTAGGTCACTACACTGAGGTCGTTGTCGCTGCTAGATACTGTAGCAATAATTCTTGCCTGTCACTTTTTTGGAGTAAACAAAACAACCCTTAACTTTCTCGTCAAGTATTGTTTTCGTGCATTTGGTTGTTCTAATGGCATCAACTATTGTTACTTACAGGCCTTACCAAACTTCCTTTCAACACTTCTTGCTTGTGTTCGGACATTACTCCCAGCTTTCTCTCTTCTCAGTAAGGTCGAAGTCCTGTCGCTGACCGTTTGAGTCTTTCAATAACATATACCCTTTTTTTGGTTTCGCTATATGTAGCTGGCGTGTATATGTATTCTGGTCTATTGTTAATACCTACAGCTGCTCTTCAAATGAGTTCGTTTACTTCTGTGCCCTTTTTTCTACGGATTTGAGGTAGTTGTCAAAGTTTAACGTTTCTTAGTATGGAGAGCGATGAACTCAGCCTATTTGCCGTGAGCGTGTTGGGGCTGATATATGATTTTATTGCCTGTCAGTCACCTCTGCGTTTCACACAACAATTCCCTGTTACGGCGCTTAAAGATACATCTCTACTCAAAATAAGAAAATTTCAAAATTTCTGATTTTGGTGTTATAAAGAAGATAACAAAATACCTATAAACACTACTGTGCTGTCGTCTCATTTAATTATCCGTTCAATCTTATTTGAATCTTAATTTTTAACTTATAGCAAAATCTCACGTACTCGAAACATTTAGGAACAAGTTCGTAGGCTTACACGGCCGGAGTCAATGTTGTTAAAATTCATTCCCGGGCTGATTGGCCGTGGTCCATTGTTTTCAACAAAAACAGACGTTAAAGAAGCTCGAATTTACACTGATGATGGCAGTCGATGGCACTGCCGAAACGTCTGTTTTTGTTGAAAACAGTGTACACGGCCAAACAGCCCGGAAATGAATTTTAACAACATTTACGAACAACGTTTTACACGTTAAATTAGTTCACTTAGACACAGAATTGACGTGTGCCCCACGACACACCCATTTTTGAGGGTCTTAATGCTCATTTTATGAAAGAGCAGACATTTAATTCCATTTGCTGCAAGTACTTATAGACATGTAACTAAGGCGAAATTAAAAAAAAAAAACGTACAAAACATTAGCACTGTCGGAATCTGCAGAAGATGGAAGAAAACTTGTGACAGTTTCTGGTTTCGTTTGTTTTATTTATATTTTAAATCTCGTCTTTACTGATTCATGACTTTGTAAAATTTTGGAAATCTGTTAACGTGTCCTTAATATTTTCTTGATTACAACAAACAAAATAGCAAATTACAAGTTCTTTTTCTTTTTTAATTTTTGTAGTCTTGTTTACAAAATGTAAACTCCCTCCCCGCCAGAACTAATTCCCTAGAAGGAATGCCTCATTGCGCCCTGGATTGTGACACAAGTTGTGATAGTTCGTTGTGTTAGCACATAGTATATGATACAAATTAATACGCTTGTCAAACATCATTTCATTAAAACTTCAGACCGTGAACTCTTTTAATAATTACCAAGTTTACTTTAAAAAATAAATCGTTTTTAACGTATCGTGTTTGTAATTGTTCTTTCTGCAGAGTGTACAAGTAAAAGGTAAAACGTTTTCACAGATTTAAAATAAAAAAGAGAAGCGTACGACTACAACAAAAGGTTATTGTGTGAAGTTATGAATGTACGTGCTAAGGTTGGAGCGCGCTCTTACGCCCAGTAAGGAAAGGTCACTGGAATACATTACTTCGTGGCCGGTGTTCTTCGTTAACGAGCTGTGTGTGAGTGTGTGTGTGTGTGTGTGTGTGTGTGTGTGTGTGTGTGTGTGTGTTTTGCTAGCTTAACAAATAAGACGAGAGAGACAGAAAGAAGTTAACGCTAGACTTGATGCCACGGTACAGTTGTTGAAAACAAAAACCATTCGTACGTTGTCCATAGCCGCGGCCTCCATCGTCACATGCTGTGCGGTGTGCGTAGTATGTTATTAACCTGTGAAATGAGCGAACACATTCAACTGCGAGAAACTTCTACTTCTACTGTACAATCGTCAAACAGATCCATAAATCGTGCAGACGGTCGCTTGAAACGATCGCTTCGAAGAGGTAGAGCGCTCGCGTTTATTTCTGTGCAAGCCGTGTTCGTGTCATGGGAGGGTGTTATTACCGCGACATCTTTTGAAATCATCAGCTGAGCGGAAAAATACGTGATACGGGCTCGCGTCTGCGACCGCATTTTCCGGACGGCTGCACCGTAATAGACAGACGCTATAGAAAAATGTTCTAATTGCGTTCTAGCCGTCGTAAGCGACGTTTCTTCATCGCCTTTCCCAGGATTTTTGACAATTATATGTCCAGTGTCAATCAATTTACCAGCCCCTTTTGAGAATTAGTTTTCCTCAATGCGCGATGTAGAGTGTATTAATGTCAAGTTCAGTGTGTTACAACAAAGACATCACAGGATCACGATAGTTTCTGATCTTTGCTCCACCTCCTCCTCCTCCTCCTCCTCCTCCTCCTCCTCCTCCTCCTCCTCCTCCTCCTCCTTCTTCTTCTTCTTCTTCTTCTTCTTCTTCTTGCTAACATCGTTAGTAGCTTAAACCACCGACAATTTATTGTACACAAAATTTATTATTTGGATTTCCTAATCTACACAGAATTTTTTAACGTGAGATATTTTGTGCAACGAAAAATACAAAAAGTAGATTGATGGAACAGCACATAAATTGAGCTAATAATGCATTACTATCACGTGCCATCTTATGCCATGTTTCCGTGACTTGTTCTGTATCAGGGAGGACTGGATTTAGGCTTGCATTCTTTATTGGAAATAGAGCGCGCATAGGTTGGTTGGGTTCCAAATAGTCTATTTGTTGCCATTTAATTTTATTGTAATATTTTTGCTTTCATCGAAACTGTGCCCGTGTCGTTACTGTGACTTTTCAGAAAGTTCAGAAGCATTAGACGAGAGACCATACGCGCGCGTTTCTGCACGTTTGTCAGTCAGTGTTTAGTTCCTCACAGCTTTTAGCATATTACTTACCACAAATAGTAACCGTCTTTTAAGGTTGGAAGAAAATATACTTCGTTTAATTAGTACATCGATCTTAAAATTCTGTGTCGGTACAATTTCTTGTAGAATTCCGTCCCCTCCGCGTTAACATCGGTTCAATAAAAATCAGACGTTAATGACCGCCAGAAGAGTGCAGGATGATAATAGTTTTGATGAAGTTAATACGTTCAGATTCCTGGGTAACATGATAGGTAATGAAGGGAGCATAAACATGCCAGGATACAAACGGGAAATGGTTTATATTATGCCAGGAGTAGACTGTTGATAAAAATAAATACAGTAGTGGTAGCAGAAAAAAAAAATGAGATACTTATCAGACCGGTTGTTACTGATGGAGGCGAGACATGGCCATTAACAAAAAAGGAACAAGAAACACTGAAAAGGTTTGAAAGAAAGATTGTAAGGCGTGTTTATGGTCCGGTTAAAGAAGATGACGAATGGAGAATAAGAAATAACCAGGAGATACATGAGCTATTGAAGCATGAGGGCACGTAAAGGCTCAAAGAATACAATGGCTAGGTCACCTAGAGCGTACAGATGATCAGCGTTTGCCAAAGAAAATCCTGAGAGCACAGTTGTATAAAAGCAGAAAGAGAGGTCAACCTAGGATAAGATGGATGGGCGGTATGCTGGAAGATCTCAGAAGAATGGATCTTACACTGAGATGGCAATGGATAGGAGATATTAGAAAGATAGGTTGAAAGCCAGGGCTCACGTTGGGCTGTAGTACTGAAGAAGAAGAAGAAGAAGATGATGATTATGATGATGATAAGTGCAGGATGAACTAATACCATACCAAAGGTGAATGAATGCCACACCATAAATGAACAGATATCATGTCATACAGACTACATACTACATAAAGTTTACTCGTAAAGTTTTGCAGTCGTGTTAGAGCAAACGCATTTTGTAATCCATGGCCTTTTGTAAATCGAACATCGTTATTCAAACACTTCGTTGCGTCAAACATTGTTGTTCTCGTACATCGTCGATCTATGGCGCTTTGTTGAGCTATTTGATAATACATTTTTATAGCAAAAGTTGCAAATATAATTTCACACACACGCGCGCGCGCACGCACACACACACACACACAAATGTTATAACTGTACACACACACACCGGTTAACATCTTTGTGTGTATCTAATTAGACCGATATTAACACATGGCAGCGAGGCATAGGTAATGATGACCAGAAGGAGCGAAGAACTGCTCAAGGTTTCTGAGAGAAAAGTAATCAGAAACCTTTACGGGATACGTGAACATAACGATCGAGTATAGGTCTTGAAACGCACATCGGAGGCAGAAATGTGGTACAAAGGCTTTAAAGCTGTAGGAAAGTATAAGATTGAAGAAGGAAAGTACATGATAGAATGGAATAGAACCATCTCGTTAAGAAGGGTAAAATCCAAAGACGAAGAAGCCCGAGAAAGAAGAAGATATACTAATTATAATGTTATATTCATTATTTGTACATTATTCTAGTATATATATTTATTATTATTATTATTAAATAAAACTTTTCTTACAAGAATATATTTTTTGTATTTTTTATTAATTTATAATTTCTGATTATGATAGTTTATACTATCGAAACGGTGTAATATTAAAAAAATACAAAAAATATATTCTTGTAAGAAAAGTTTTATTTATTGTTAATAATAATACTAATGTATAACCCCAATATTATAAGCTGTATAAACATTTATAGTGAACCAGTCTAAAGCAAACTTACGTTTGAAATAGACAAATGTGCGCCAAAGAAAAACACAAAAACGTGTGCTGGTATTTCAGAATTTGCGAATTCACGAGTTACTGAGGGAACCGTGGGAAAGCAGGATGGTGATGGAAACGTTTGTCAGCATCTTCTGTTGCACGAAACGCAGATTACGGAATTGTGGGCAACAAGCTTTTTCAGGCGGGCATATACCCGGGCAGCTTTTTACTCGATACGAATTCGGCAGAATCTTAAATCATCTTCATCGTCATCGACAAGGACCTGTTCCGTCTCAGTACCTCGTCTCTCTCTTTGCCTTCCAGGCCTCCTATTAAATGCCAGCTTCGAAAATATTTTGTTGTTCATTCATTACAGGTGATGTTTCCAATTATAGAATGAATTATGGATCTGATCAGTTATCAACCGTATGCTAAGTATTCGTTTACATAATCGTTTCGTGAGCTCGATCTAATCACTCGGTAATTTATCGCAAGAATTTCATTTCCACCGAATGAATACTATTGACATCCTTGTCAACGGATCCTTCGTACATTTTCTTGCGGCCGTAACACTGACCACGACAGTTCAGTTTTCCAGTTAAGACAACGTACGGTGGTAAGTGGGGAGCACGGGAGCGGGAGAAAATGTAGGTGGAACAAAGAAAAGCAAAAACCGAATTTTATTATACAAGAACGGATGTTTATTTAAAAAAAATAGTATTTCTGTTTTCTTTTTAAATTAAAGCTTCATATATCCACATCATGTTTCAATTTTCAGATATACTTAAGAAACATTTGTCCAATTGTCTGGTATAGAAGCCATCGTTGTATTTTTTCTCCTGCCTAGAGGGAAGGGAATAGGGTCCGTTACGAGGATCAGATAACTGCTAGTTTTTTAATGCGTTTAGTTACTCTTGTGGTAAGTCTTGACTTTCTCCACAGCGACGCGAAGATACACTGTAGTAGCGATTAGTTTTCAGTTTGTAATTTAAAACTACGGTGACTTCGATAAAGATAATTAATCGATAGTGTTATTCAAGAATATTATTCAGTATTATTCGCCATAGGCGAAAATAATATTAACTTTCTCTTTACGATTTGACGAATTAATTCTTACACGAGTTGAAGTTCACCCATAGCATCTACATTATATTTTGAATAATGTATTCTGCCTAAAGAAAAACATCAGGTACAATGACCATTCATCTGCGTTCGGCGAAGTGAAAGTGCATAGGCTGTCTGTGTGCTGCGGGTATTATTTATACATTCTGTCCATCGTTATTTTGTCGTGTTGCGCCCAAGACAGTTTGACTTCTCACGCGGATTCGATGCCGTTTTCCCCGCGTATACGTTGCTGAAATCAAAACATTATATTTCAGAAAGGCGCTGACACTTTGTTGCGTCTGATGAAAGCAATGTTTATAGTGAAAATTACACAATATTAATAAATTCATTACAACGATGTAATGTACGCATAATGTCACACACGAGGCAGACCCATAAAGGAGAGGAAGAAGTAAATTGTTTACAGTCAGTAAACATGCTTATACCGGCTTTGTGTAAACGTGCTTTTGTGAGTACCGTGAAACATTTCTCTGGCTGAGAGTCATTAACTCAAGTAACATTACTGTACATTATATAAAGTAACTTTAATGTTGTTCTCTGTTCACTTCCTTTAACTGTCAGTCAACTTCTTTCTCTCATTTCCTTTGTACTTTCTTTTATTACTTCCTTGAGCTGACGTGTTTTCTCTGTATCACCTTAATTTAAAGTAGCTTCAACAATATCGTTCTGTTTTCAGTGTACGGTAAATTAGTGACAGATAGGTACTCGTGTTAGAACAATCAATATAACTCCTGTTATTTGAATTAATTTATGCGCGCTGTGAGGAAACGAAGAACTCTGTAAAGCCGTAGAGAATAATATAGATTGGGCAGACAGAAAAGGGGTGAAAAGAATTGTACAGGGGAAACCACAAGGTTACAGTTCAATACCAACCTTGAACATCGTTCCAGCCTAAGAAAGGAAGGCTGGACGATGAAAGGTGGTTAGGCGGGGGAGGCGAATTATCTCCTCGTTTAATCAAACATAAGGTAGAGGAGCAGGGTTTTATTCAACGGGTCAGAGGAGACGCTGTATGACGTTGGCACCAGGAGCCAACCAGAAACCGAATCAGAACCAAACCGGAAGTTCGAGACAGCAGCCACACAGGGACAACATCTTTTTACGCGATTTTTTCCTGAAAATTGGAAGTCAGTTTTCATCCAGAAAATCGTTCCGGTCATGCAAACAGATAGTCGCAGCTGGTGAACTCGTCCGAGAAACTCTCAGGCTTCATGTGTTCTGTTTGTGGGCTCGCTATTGCGAATACAAGACAGCGCTTCTTTTGATTTAGCATACCTTTTCCCCATTTTCGTGATCACACATTAAAAGTATGCAGACACATTAATAAGAGGCTGTTAAGGGTTTTTTGTTGTTATATTCATTTTACTGTCTGCCACGCATGGCACAGTGTAACGTGATATTGTTAAGTACTCCATTGCAACACCATATTGTAAGAGTGCTGTCATTCAGTAGTTTTTTTTTTCAGTAAATTCCATGCCAGTGAAAATAATGTGTGGGACAGCGTCTGATGCAATAACCCGTTACTACTGCAGGGTCAACACAACAGATTTCCAGAAACTAGGAAATCCACACTCATAAAGCACCTACACCGACAAACTCTTGGAAATTTTTTAGCAGACACAAATAAGCCTGCAATAGTCTTTACACCACACGTACACACGGTCACACACAAGAGGGACAGTTATAATCCTTAAACAGAGTACGTATTTGTACTGTACGCACACCAGTTTTGCTGCCGAGACGCCTGAGGAGCGGGGGGTCTACCGAATGATAGTGCGTGCTTGTGTTGGTGGGGTATTACTGGTTCTGAAAACATTGTGCATACGTATTTAGTTGTAATTTTGTGTGCGTATTAGATTGAACGTTCGTACATTATATGTAAATGTAATTTATTGAATATTTTGTTAAAGTGTGATTTTTATTCGCTACAAGGGCTTGTGACAGACAGTCAAGTCACACCAAAACTGTGTTAAACGTATTTTAAATGTGTAGTATTACAGTGACGCGTGCAGTGGAATGGCATACGTCACCACATTCCTTGTTCGGTAGCAAAGATGAACTGCTGATAGTAGGCTAAACATGGCCGACCAGGGGCGTATTTACGGAGGGGGACAAACGCGACCGGACCCACAATCCCAGAGGATAAAAAAAGTTGACGAATTTTGTTAATCTCTTAAATTTTAGATTGTTTTATTATTTTCTCAGCTACGTACGCTAATATAGTAGTAACTCTTTTTTAAGTATACAAACCGGTTTGTTACACAGCATTTGCGTATAAGTTTGAAATATGAAATATGGGAAAATCAATCCAGTCAACGAGTATGTTCTAAACAGTGTTACAATAACGCTTATTTTTATTACTGTTTATTTTAATGGGATTGATTTCAGGATATTATCACACTTTTTAAGCCACTTTAAATATAGTAATGTTAATTGGTCTTCACTCGTTTTTCGTTTGTACGAAGCCGACTCGACGGACCCCCCCCCCACCAAATTCTAGATACGCCACTGGTCCCGAAAAGTGACTTTCACTGCTGTACAGTGGCTAAGGTTTTGTGGTTAACACAAGCGGAAGTAAGAAAGTAAAAACCGTTTTGACGACGGCTAAAACAGTTCCACAAAGAATCGAATTCACTGTTTTGTGTTTATGTTTCTGTGTTCGTGTCTTCCGCATTTTCTCTCGTCCTGTGTCCGCCAAACGACCACGTAGTGTTCGGTGGCCTGCTGCTAAATGCTGGTTATTATTGTCTTATATAGTGCAGTGGTGCGTGTATTACACGCGGATGGTGGGGCCGCTACCGTTAGCGACCTGAAATCCCGACACTTGTCACAATGTGTTGTGGTCGCGTGTGTGTGCGGATGTTCTTCTGTCGGTAAGTCCCAACGCGCGAGCGCGTGCGTACTCATAATTGTTGTTGATGTTGTTAGTAGTAATTTATTGATTTCATTGTTGTGGTGTAAAAAAGACGAGCCGGCGTGAAAAGACTTTGCTGTGGCTGTTAATTCGTATTACGAGCTGACTCATCCAACTGCGAGGAGTAGACTATGTCACCGTATTACGAGCTGACTCATCCAACTGCGAGGAGTAGGCCTATGTCACCGTATCGAATTTAAATGAATTTAGATATCTTACGATGGTACCGTGCGTGACACATAGGTAGTCTTCAAGTTTTATTAGGCATATCTTCGTCACCTAAACCCTTTGTTCCGTCCTGCGTCCCAGGATAATATCCGTAAGTCCCAACGCGCGAGCGTACTCATAATTGTTGTTGATGTTGTTAGTAGTAATTTATTGATTTCATTGTTGTGGTGTAAAAAAGACGAGCCGGCGTGAAAAGACTTTGCTGTTGCTGTTAATTCGTATTACGAGCTGACTAATCCAACTGCGAGGAGTAGGCCTATGTCACCGTATCGAATTTAAATGAATTTAGATATCTTACGATGGTACCGTGCGTGACACATAGGTAGTCTTCAAGTTTTATTAGGCATATCTTCGTCACCTAAACCCTTTGTTCCGTCCTGCGTCCCAGGATAATATCCGTAAGTCCCAACGCGCGAGCGTACTCATAATTGTTGTTGATGTTGTTAGTAGTAATTTATTGATTTCATTGTTGTGGTGTAAAAAAGACGAGCCGGCGTGAAAAGACTTTGCTGTTGCTGTTAATTCGTATTACGAGCTGACTAATCCAACTGCGAGGAGTAGGCCTATGTCACCGTATCGAATTTAAATGAATTTAGATATCTTACGATGGTGCCGTGCGTGACACATAGGTAGTCTTCAAGTTTTATTAGGCATATCTTCGTCACCTAAACCCTTTGTTCCGTCCTGCATTCCAGGATAATATCCCTGGAATATCTTCCATTGGTCATTGCTCTCTACATTGTTCTTTGTCTCCGCGTCTTCGTCTTGTTTTCTTCTCTCAGGAGTATAGTTTGGGAAGATTTGAGTGGAAGTACAGCACCACTTCGACCTTAGCGTTTACTCGATAGCGTTCATCTCGGTAATGTGTCGACTGTTAGAATTTTCCTTCATTTGCATTAGAGCTCCAAGTCCTTTACTTTAAGTGGGTGTGGAAATGAAACCGTTCTCAACATAGCGGGATTTCTTTCGTAAGAAATCTGCCGATGATGAAAAAATCCGGCAGTCACGTTATTCAACGTCTTCAGGATTTGTGTTTACTATTTTTACTTTCATGATCATTGTCTCCACAAGTTATTAATCTTGCTAATAATTATTGTTACTATTATTGTACTTATTATTATTATTGTTAACATGTTTTGGAGTTGTGGGTGATATTCGTCTAATTTTCTTTGAGACCGTAACCAAAATACAGAATGTAGGCCTACTCGGTGCGTTTAGCGTAGTGTGGGTACTGCCAAGTTTCTGAGTGACTTAATGACATCCGTGATGACATTTTATTCTTTATTTGAAGTTGTCAGAATTTTACAATATTTATTGACTAGGCTTAACCGTTACATTTACTTCTAGTAAATCTTCAATATCATTACCTACGTTTTTGAATTGGCTTGTATTTTTCTTTTGGAACTGACTTGGTTTCTTTTGGTTTGGTAATTTTTTATCTCGTTTCATTTATTTCACAATCTGCTGGTTACATTGATGTTTTATTATCCTTTCATCATCATCATCATCATCATCATCATCATCATCATCATCATCATCTTCTTCTTCTTCTTCTTCTTCTTCTTCTTCTTCTTCTTCTTCTTCTTCTTCTTCTTCTTCTTCTTCTTCTTCTTCTTCTCTTCTTCTTCTTCTTCTTCTTCTTCTTCTTCTTATTACTTTCTTGTTTATTAATGTCGTAAATGTTAAATCGTCGTCCTAATTATGGGTAAGACATCTGGTTTGCAGCCACTTTTGCAGCCACCAGTTTTTAATCAAACTGTAACTTACCTGTAAATTTGAAAGATAACTAAGCCTCGTAATGTAAATAGCTCTAATTAGCTCCAGAATCTAACTATCTGACGCTGACCTACTCATTTGTTTCTTAGTGGGCGTACCAAGCTTTTTATCCCTTTAGTTTTAGTTTTATTTCTTTTTATCGTCAACATTAATAATATTTTGTCTTTGTTTCATTTCCTTCTTTATCATATGTATTATTATCTAAATACTGTGTTTTTTTAGTAAACGTTGATAATTTATTATTTTGTTATTAATAATAACGACAGCTACACAATAATATTAAAGTTGTTAGGGAGTTAATTGCATAATTGCAACATTAGTATAATATATTGCATTATTGCATTAATATTATTTTCCATTGTCAGTTCTTTTTTGTCGATTCTTGTGATGTTATTTTTTCAAAAGTATTTTGTAAAGACGTAATAGGAGTACGACTGAAAATAGTGGAAAAAGTAGTAATTATAAATATAAATGCTGGGGGTGCTCTGGATGAACAAGACAGTGCTGGTTGTGAACTGAGAAACAGTGAAATTGTGGGAGAGAAAAGAGTGAATGAGAGAGAAGACTGGTTTAAACACACACACACACACACACACACACACACACACACACACACACACACACACACACACACACACACACACACACACACACACACACACACACACACACACACACACACACACACACACACACACACACACACACACACACACACACACACACACACACACACACACACACACACACACACACACACACACACACACACACACACACACACACACACACACACACACACACACACACACACACACACACACACACACACACACACACTAGCCGAGCTGTCTGCCGAGCGGCGGCGATCGTCAAGGTTAAACACGGGACTCGAACTCGCGACGTCTGCATGTGTCGGCAGCAGTAGCATCAGCAGCAGCAACAGACCGCGACACACGAGGAAGAATTAAGAATGAAGAAAAAGAAATGTATACACTTCCTTTCCTGCTGAAGCATATTTTAATGTGTCATAATTTCACGTTCAGAGTTCACGGCTCTGCGTTCGAGTCCTTAAACGAGTTTTAATACTATCTTGTCGGTACACGAAAGCCAAGGTGAGATCGAATCCGTGGCTGGAAAATAATAATAGGCGTCCTTCGGTTATGCAGTTCATCGGTAACGTTTTTCTCACGATGCTAATGCGCGATGATTTGTGCTTTAGTGTTTGTGAAAACGCGTGTTCGAAGATTTTAAAGCTAGTGTAAAAAAGAGAAAAGTTGAGATCATAAGAATCATCGAGAGGTTATTCTGCATTTCTTTAACATATGACGGGACTCTTAACCTTTATTTGTCTGCCTGGAATTATAAAATGTTAGGATATAGTTTGCCGAATGTAGGCGTATAGAAAAATTATAATTTAAAAACTTATGTAAAAACAGTAGGACGATATAAACACTATTTGATTCTTTTTTTTTTTAACAAAAAGTTATTCAATCACAACTTGAGTACAGCGATTGTGACGAGAATGGACGCAGTTGAAGTGAGCGGGGATATTTTTTGGTCAGTAACGAATAGTTTCAGTCGTCTTATGCTCATGTTTTGTACGTATGTTTGCCGTAACTGGAGTACCAGACAGAATTCTTATACGAAGGGAATATGGCCTCCAGATCAGGTAGAACAGGGCAGGTCTGGAGTGTCTCCAGGGATCAGACTCGTTCACAGTAAAAATAAACCGTATGCGATTCGAAGGACTGGGTTACACCACAAAGTGTTCCAGCCATGTAATAATACGATTTAGGGCTATTAGTTTATAGGTCGACGGTTAAAAAGCGATGTGTACGCGGATACGAATGACATTACGTCCAATTCATGTGATAATTTATATAAAAATAAAGTTGCGCTTTCCAGTCGCCAGGTCGTTTAAGTTTGTAGGCCTGTAGGTGAGTAGTAGGACTTGGACAATTACATGCGGTTTTATCGTAGTCCTGGCAGCCTGTACTGTTCCTCCTGAATCATTTCGGTTGTAAAAAAAGGAGTATATTAATACAATAATTGTTACATCACGTACTTGTATATGTGCAGGCTACTCTCGAATGTTTACTCAAGAAACTTACGCTTCGTAGTTCGCGTATAATTTCTCGAACCTTGGTGTTAATGAGGCCACTCTGTGCTCTTCTGTCCTATAACGGTTGTTTATCGATCGAACGCGTTTTTTCTCACATTTCTCAGTGGAACCAAGGTACGCATCAGATTTTTTCCTCTTTCTTAACGATGCGTGAGGTTTACATTGTTGGAAATCGCCACGACTTCGACAAAATTCATTGCAAAATTCATTTGTTAAAAATTCGGAATCGAAATTATTGAAAAAGTTCAGCTGTCGATAAGTAGGGAGCAGTTTTTTATAGTTTCTCCACGACATTCATCTTAACCCATAACTGCTTTATATGTTCCGTAAACGGAAAGGTTTCAGAACGCGTGCTTGACACAAAATTTTCGTGTCACTTTAATACGCTGGCTCTGCTTTATTTCGTGAGGCGTCCGTCCATGGTTCGTATAGCGTACAAAATAATTTACTTTATTATTATTATTATTATTTTTTTTTTATTGAAGGCACCCCACGCCTCTACACCCTGCCTATCCACCCATTGGGAAGAAGGATACCCAGTAGAAAAACAGGGGACAATTATCATAGAACGGTTCAAAGAACCTTAGCACATCAAACTTGAAAAAAACATAAATCTGAGGGCTTCTGCCAAGTATGAAGACATCTGTAACAAGAAAAAATAGACGACACAGTAAATTCTAAGTACTACGCCTTTAAACAAGACACGGCACAAATTGAAAGTGGCAGGTCAAACAAGTGCAGTCAGAAAATCCCATCCCTCACTGCCCGTTGAAACCTCTCTTAAAGTTAGAAATATAAACTTCTTCTTATAATAATTATAATTTAAACTCCTTCTTATTCCAATAATAATAATAATGATTCATGTTTTATCATCTAAGCAGGTTATGAGTTAGACGGGATAGGCTGTGCATACAAGGAAGTTGGTGTGCTTCAGCCGACCATTATTATCCCATGCCGAGACGACCTGGTGGCTGGAAACACCTTGATTTCAAGATGCATCCGGGAATCGAACCCGGGACTTCTAGATTAGTAAGCCAGGCGCCATATCCAGCCTTTACAACGAAGTAACCAAACAAAATAAAATTTTATCAGTCTATAAGTAAAATAGATTCTCAAGAGCTTTAATATAAAGCTGTTTTTTAAGGGGCAGAGTTTGTTCCGTAAATAAAAACAGAGAATATGTAACTTTTCAGCATTCCTAACTGTTAACGACAGATTCCTGCAACTGTAGGGTTTTCTCTCATTTTTTCGAAAATTGCTCTGGCGGTTTCTGTTCTAACTGCCGTAAGCATTGAGCGCCGTAATAATAGCTGTTTCGAGATCACTATAAACGACCGGCCAGAGTACAAAACTATACCGTAGCAGGTAGTAAGTAAACTATTTCAACAACGTGCGTCACGATTTTGTGCTGTAATTTTGTAAATTGTTCAGCAGGAACTGTGGTTTGGTCGCGGTGAAATGCCGAAACGACTGCGGTAGGAAACAGCTTCACTTCAATCTTGTGGCGGAGTTTTCGTTCCTTTGTTGCACCGAGTACCAGTGTTTACGCGGCGATGATACAGTTAGAAACGGTGTAGCTTCTAGTGTAGAAAGCTCGGACACACGTTCTACAGACGGATTAACGCGGTTTGGAACACGTTTCTATTCTCAAACACGCCTTAACGTTCTGTACGTTTTCGTTCATGCGCAGTTTAACCGAAAAATTGTGCGCAATTTTTATACACCGGTATATACTGGCAGAAGACAGGACGAAAACTTTGGGGAGGGGCCAATATGTAGAATGTACTGCGTACAGAATTCTTCAAGGCTCTACCATTTTAAATTGGTCAAGTCCTTACTCATGTCTTAAATTCATTAACTGCTCACTGAAGTTCACAGATCACGAGTTGAATTTTCGTGAACACTTGCACGTGCTAGCGCTAAAGTATGACTAGAAAGACCCTTGCCGTTATTAATATCTTCTTCTTCTTCTTCTTCTTCTTCTTCTTCTTCTTCTTCTTCTTCTTCTTCTTCTTCTTCTTCTTCTTCTTCTTCTTCTTATTATTCTTCTTCTTCTGCTTCTTCTCATTCTTCTCTCTTCTCGTGTTCTGCTTTTCGTTTACTGACGCCCACGTTTTATATGTTTTCGTAGGTATGTGTGCTGCCAGTTCTCATATAAGTCTAATGCTAATTAGCAAGACAAAAATAGTAAAACTTTATGATAATTATGCTAACAAAAATAGTATCTCGTAAAACTTTATGCTCTATTGCGGTAAATAGGTGCTAGCCGGTTTTAATATTGTAAATCTAGAAACGTGTTATCCGGAATCGAGCTGTTGCTTCCGCTCTGACGTTTTAGGTTGTTACCAATTTAGAGATGTGTGTGGCCCAAGTTAGTAACGTACGAATCTACGTAACGTATACCGCCGCCTACGTTAGAAGCGATTGAAAGCGTAGGCGAATAATCCCAGTGAAATGCAATACGTTCTTTTTGTCATGAATAAGTAGCATTATTACCGAGTAATATACGATGTCTTTGCTTAAAATAGTACGTTTAAATGTATCAGTAGTGCTAATGTATTGTGAAACATATGAATATACGGCAATGTTTTATGTAAGCTTGCTCGCCTTACGACTAACATGTGGTCCTGCTTAACACGCAGTTTTCACTTTGTTCCTCGAATAGCGTTTTAACGAAATTTTACAAAATGTCCCAAAAACTGTTCGTCCGGTGGGTGTCGCTAAAACTGTTTCAGCAGTGTTATCATTACGTAGCAACAATCCGGTTCCAAAATCCCGTGTAAAATGAGAAATTGTTTTCTTATCTCGCATATTTTTTTTAAATGGTATCTCACATTTAAAACGGTTCACGAATCGTGTTTAGAGTAGAATGTCAGGTTTCAATTTACTTATAAGTTTACTTTCTTGTTTTTCCATAATTTCCGACTGACATTTCCCTTTACATTCTACTTGGTTATACAGCTAGTATTAGGCTAAATGTGTGCGGATTTGTTTAAAACAAATCACTCAATCAAATTTCAGACGAGTACAGGAAGAAACAATTAGATAATTATCGAGAGTTTAAATGTTTTGCGGTGCAGAGAATCAAAGCAATGACGCGGAAACAGACCAGGTTACGTGCGCGGAATAGTTATAGTTTCTCTCGATAAACACGCATTACCAGTATTCTAATAAGAAATGCCTGAAACAAGTGAAACACCATCATTAAAAGTTCTGCCACGTTTTGGTTTAAGTGCCACGACTGATTCATAAGTTTACCTTTTGAAAGAAAATCAAAATGAAGCGCTGCACTCCGTTCTCGGAATCGTTCGAGTCCTGAACGCTACTTTTGAGTAGACCGTATGAACCCTTATGTAGGGATGTTTCCTAGAATATCCGGAGAACACGGTACTCTCTCAGATTGGTTAAGGGACGATTCGTAGAACTGCAAGACTTGCGTGCATAGATCTAATTTGGTCGGCGCGTCAGCGGTTCACCGAAGATTGAATGCCGATTCTTCTGCTCAGTAAATGGGAAGAAAATTGGCGGGGGGGGGTCTTGATTATATAATTACCTTAATATCCACTTTAGCGATACAAAGTTTCGTCAATGATGACGCGTTTCGGGACTTAGTCCCATCCTCAGATACACTTAATTAATAAATTAAAACATTAAAATCGCGACCATGATACTGGTCAAGTCAAAAATAAAATAAAATAAGTTACAAATCGCATGTAATAAGTTTTACTAACCACGGTCGGAGCTCCCGCATGCGGTCACCCACAACCGCGATCGTCACGCGACTGGTCAAAGATTAAGACAAACTGATTGCAGTGTCGAACAGGTTATTTGACGCAAAATTTATCTGGTCATTTAATAAACTGTTTTTGGTGGTACTATCTTTTAAAGCTTTATAAATTTCAAATTCTTCCAGACTATCCATCCGTCTACCCTTTTTACAAAAATGCAACGCTGTTAATTTTCCTCGAAGCTCGTATATTTATGTCCGCTTGATATTAAATGTTGTGCAAAGTTGGACTTAGTATTACTTGGCTTAGGAATATGTTCTAAAAATCTTTTATAAAAACATCTGCCAGATTGACCGATATAGAACGCGTCACAATCATCACATTTTATTTTATATACACCACCTTTCATTTTTAATGGTAATTTGTTTTTGTTTTTGAAATAATTTCCTAAATTATTATTTGTTTTAAATGATAAAATATAGTTATTATCTTTAAGAACGGGTCTTAAAATATTTGGGATAATACCTGTGAAATTAGCCGAAAGATGTTTATAATTTTTGTTATTTGTTTTTATACAGTTGAATTTTTATTTTCTAAACGTTTCCTATGCCTATTTATTATTTTGTCAACTATTGTAGATTTATACCCGTTATTTATTGCTATTTGTTTGATAGTGCTAACCTCATTCAAGTAGTCCTCCTTTTCGAGGGTAACATTTAAAAGTCTGTTGACAAGACTGTTAAACACTGCCATTTTTTGTGTAACGGGATGATGTGAATCATAGTGTATTACTGTGTCAGTACTAGTGTGTTTTCTAAAGATTTTGTATTTTAAATTATTCCCGTTATGTATTACAGTGAGGTCTAAAAAATTGATACTTTTGTTGTTTTCGATCTCCTAGTAAATTTTAATTTGTTATGAATTTTGTTTAGGTAATTTTTAAATAATTCTATTTGTCTGGCATCCCGTTAAAAATAATAAAGGTATCATCTACATATCTGGAATAGTGGATGATTTTATTGGCGAAATAATTATCTTTTAAAATTTTTGTATTTTCTAAATGGTTTAGATATAGGTCCGCCAGGATGCCAGAAAGTGGAGATCCCATGGCAAGTCCTTCATTCTGTTTATAATATGCATCTTCAAATGAAAAATAGTTTTGATGAAGAATGGTTTTTAGTATCATCATCAGTCGGTCAACTTTCTGTATTTCTAAAGAACCTTTATTCATTAAATTACGTCTGAGTAAAGTTAATGTTTCATCAGTAGGCACATTAGTGTATAAATCTACTATGTCGAATGATACTAGTTTGTGGTTTGGTTGAATTGCAACGTGGTTTATATTTTTGATAAAATCCTTATAGCTTTTTACACTCCGATTGTTATCTAAGTTGGTGTGCTCTCTGATGATTTTTACTAAGGTTTTTGCTATTTTATAACCGGGGGCAGTTGTAAAATTAACTAATGGTCTAATTGGAGTGTTCTGTTTATGTACTTTCGGAAGACCCCTTAAACAAGGCGCACTAGCATTTATTGGTTTTAGTGAGGATTGTGTGCGTTTATCAAATATTTGCGTGCATTTATTTATTGTTTTATTCAGTTCTAAAATGTACTTCTTAGTGGGGTCGGATGTCAACTTAGTAATATTGTTGTCATTTATAAAGTTGTGTACTTTTTGTGTGTATTCATCAAGTTTCAGCATGGCTATAGAATTTCCCTTATCTACCTTAGTTATGTAAATATTATTATTAGAAAGTTTTTTATTTAATTGTATAGCTATACGTTGTTCATGTTGTGCTTGAGTGAAATTAACTTTATTTTGTATATGCTTATTGTTCTTGTTTTTAATGATTTTATTAAACTTATTATTTACTAATACTCTTATTTCATTTTGTTTACTTGGGTCAGGAATGTTTTTTATCACTGACTCGGCTTCAATTATTTCTTTAATTAAGTTATGTTTATTTTTAAGGTTGGGGGGAAAATTGTAATTTAGACCTTTGCTGATAAGTTTTGTTTCTGCGTCAGTTAAAGTGACGTCAGTTGTATTTATTATTCTAGGATAGAAATTGTGCGTGCTTTCGATGTTATCTTTATATTTACTGTTACTTAACTGACTGATTTTAATTGCCTGTTTATGTTTGTGAAGTCTAATCTTATTTGTAACGTATTTGTTAATTTGCTCTATGATACTATCGATCAAAGCAGGATGTACCATGTTATATAATTCCAATTGAGATTTATACATAGCCAAATTCAATGATATTTTTTTGCTATATAGAAATTTAATTTCTTCTTTGATTCTAAACGTGCTAGCATATTGTTCGGTTTTTCTGGCTAGTCTGGAGGAATTAGTAATCTTAATTTTAGCATAATTTGGGACTAAATTTTGTCGTAAACAGGTTTTATTAAATTTTAGATGTAAATTAGTTTTGAATAATTTAAATTTAAGATTTTGATATTTATACGCGATATTTGCCTTGTATGGCTCCATTTCAATTACTTATTTTTTGCGTACCGTATCACTTATTAAATGATTATATAATTACCTTAATATCCACTTTAGCGATACAAAGTTTCGTCAATGATGACGCGTTTCGGGACTAAGTCCCATCCTCAGATACACTTAATTAATAAACTAAAACATTAAAATCGCGACCATGATACTGGTCAAGTCAAAAATAAAATAAAATAAGTTACAAATCGCATGTAATAAGTTTTACTAACCACGGTCGGAGCTCCCGCCTGCTCCCGCATGCGTTCAACGTTTAGAAAATAAAAATTCAAACTGTATAAAAACAAATAGCAAAAATTATAAATATCTTTCGGCTAATTTCACAGGTATTATGCCAAATATTTTAAGACCCGTTCTCAAAGATAATAACTATATTTTATCATTTAAAACAAATAATAATTTAGGAAATTATTTCAAAAACAAAAACAAATTACCATTAAAAAAGAAAGGTGGTGTATATAAAATAAAATGTGATGATTGTGATGCGTTCTATATCGGTCAATCTGGCAAATGTTTTTATAAAAGATTTTTAGAACATATTCCTAAGCCAAGTAATACTAAGTCCAACTTTGCACAACATTTAATATCAAGCGGACATAAATATACGAGCTTCGAGGAAAATTAACAGCGTTGCATTTTTGTAAAAAGGGTAGACGGATGGATAGTCTGGAAGAATTTGAAATTTATAAAGCTTTAAAAGATAGTACCACCAACAACAGATTATTAAATGACCAGATAAATTTTGCGTCAAATTACCTGTTCGACACTGCAATCAGTTTGTCTTAATCTTTGACCAGTCGTGTGACGATCGCGGTTGTGGGTGAACGCATGCGGGAGCTCCGACCGTGGTTAGTAAAACTTATTACATGCGATTTGTAACTTATTTTATTTTTGACTTGAGCAGTATCATGGTCGCGATTTTAATGTTTTAGTTTATTAATTAAGTGTATCTGAGGATGGGACTTAGTCCCGAAACGCGTCATCATTGACGAAACTTTGTATCGCTAAAGTGGATATTAAGGTAATTATATAATCATTTAATAAGTGATACGGTACGCAAAAAATAAGTAATTGGGGGAGAGTCTTCCTTAACAAACTGGAGCTTCCTGTGAAATGTACTTTTCTTTGTGCTTGACGGCCAAAGTGTTTCCACACGGGGGATTCGGTAGTGTGTCCTACTCTCAGTGATCTAGTTGGTAACAGCCCTGGTAGCAAGCAAGGGAAACTGTAACCTCAAACTAACAATTGAGCGTTGGATTTCTATCGGTCTTGGGTTTGACAAACTAATGTTATATCGTCGTATCTAACTTCGGCTTAGACGGGTTTTGTCTGTTCCGATTTCAAGCAGATGTATTCACCTCTTCCTAGAGCGGCCAACAGTTCTTTTTTCTCGCGGCTCGTCTGTGTGTGATAATTGACAGATTCTATTTTCCGTCAACCTTAAAACATATCCTTGCCACTTTATTCCGATTCCTTCAGTTTTTTTGTGATGCTCTTATAACATATCAGCCCTTCTCTGATTTCAGTATTGGTTTTCTGATCTCATAATCTGTACTAATTCAGTGGCCTTAGAAGTTATGTTTATTACTGACCATTAGCTGAATTTATAAACGTTCCAATATCAGTTTGGCTTATAACGAGAGATTGTAACAAACGGTAGGCCTGTATGTAACTAACAGAATCAATAATTTTGGATTCGGCTAACGTTTTAAATTACTCCTTCCTTTAAATATTGTGTGCTTTTGTGTCGAAACGCTAACTGAAAATAATTTAGTTATATATTCCAACAGACACATTTCACTCTTTAGGATTACATATAGTAAAACCTTGTTAATTACGAGTATTCCAAAGTAGTGTACTTCCACTTAGCTAATCGGTTTTTTTTTTAAGGCGATTTAATTACGGCTAGCGCCGCCTCTCGGATGCTAGCTTCCACTGGCGGCGGTCTAAACAGTCCTATTCTCTAAGTCCTCTTGCATTCATTGCATCTTCGACGTCCATTTTCCATGAATGTTTAGGTCTTCCTTTTTTTCTGCTAGAGGGTGGAGTCCATTCCCATACCTTCCTTGGCCATCTCTCATCCGACATTCTGTTTAGGTGTCCGAACCAATTCAGTCGTCTTGCATCTGTTGTTTCTATAATGTCGAGGTTGATTCCCATCGCTTGTCCTATCTCTACATTTCTCACTCTATCTAGTCTTGTTAGTCTACAGCACTTCCGCCAGTAATCCATCTCCGTAGCTCTTATTATGGATTTATTTCTTTTAGTAATTTTCTACAGTTCTGCTCCATATAGGCCTATACTTTCGACTATAGTTTTATATATTCTGATTTTATTGTTTCTTGTTATTCGTGGACTCCAAAGCAGACTGTTTAATTTTAATAGCTAAACGTCCTAGTGGTAAATTCTGTTTCTTAGGCTCGATGAGTCGAAATTACCTTTCACTACAAAACTTCACCAAAAGCATGAACTGGAATAAGTGTACCACATGAAAATGTAACAGAAAAAAACACCACAACAAACCGTATTTCTGTTTATCATGAACATGATTACCACTTAGGCCTATCGCATTAAACTAACAAGAACTCGCTTCGTTCGTCACTTAGTTGAACAAGCGAAATGAGTTCTCAGTTTTAACTCGACCACTCGGCATTTGTCTGTTTATCGGTTTGGGGTATGTCTCACAATAAGTATTGAATACGTCAACCGACTTTCGTAAAACTTATTCTTTCACTCCACAGTCCCCTATTGTTTTTGACATGTATCCCCTCAAAAACAGAGGGGTGGGACGCAGAAGCATGGGGGAGCAAACATTTTTTGAAAAAGCGCAAGAAGCTGTACGAGATATCAAATTTATGAGAACTTTAACCAAAATCTCAATATAGTAACCAGTTTTGGAAATTTGAAAAGTTTAGGACAGCAGAACTAAAAGTGGACCAAACGTTTCTGAAAGTTATAGAACTTCATATCGGCATCAAATTAAAGAGAATTTTTGCCAGAACCTGAATTTAGTGTTAATTTTTTGAAATTTCACAATTATATGAACCCAGGGATTGAAAAAGGCATCAACATTTTTACAAATTGTAGAAATCCGTGCCGCGTATCAGACTGAAGAGACGTGTAACCCATATCCAAATGTGGGTTTACTTTAACACTTTTTCACTTCAGTGGCAAAAATGGAAGTCAAAATTTTGAAATATCGTAATCAAAGTCTGCGTGAGGCACCAAATTGTGAGGAATTTTATTCAAAATACGAAGTCGGTATTCATAACTTGTCAAAATTAATGTCTGTCAACACCCTCTACAAACTGTGGTCTACCTTCAAAAAAAATTTGTGACTACGTTTGAAAAAGCTTTACATAATTTTATCAGTTATGTATACTTTTCAAATGTATTCGACATAGATCTATGTATCTGTCCATCTGTCTGCTTATCTATCTATCCAAGGCCGTATTTATGGGTAGGGGCGAACGGGACCTGACTCCGCCTCCAGAGGGTCAAAAAGTGACTCATTCTCTTAATTTTTAGGCTGCTACTTTGTGTAGTTAGTTTATTTTTATTTTGTAGTTTCTATTTTTAGTTAATTTTTTGTAGTTGTTTTCGCTAATATAGTAGTAATCCTTTTTAAATATACAAACAGGTTTATTACACAGCATTTACATAGGCTTATACGCTTGAAATATGAAATATATAGGAAAATCAATTCAGTGTTTGGATAGCGCGTATTTTTAGTGTGTTATTGCCGTTTTCATCAATGGGAATGATTTCAGGATATTATCACACGTTTTTCAGCCATTTTAAAGATAGTAATGTTGAGTAATCATAAGTTGTTTTTTTTTTCTATTGTATGAAGCCGATTCGACCGAACCCCCCCCCCCCCAAGCCAAATTCTAGGTACGCCACTGTATTTATCTATGCCTGCTTATTGAAAAGTACATAACTGCATGTTTATATATGCCACGTATGACCTCTTGTGATGTTTCTCGTCTAACGATTAGAAACATGCGTACGAAGAATTTTACTTGCAGCTTTAAAAAATTTAATATTTATTCATTTGATGTTATCTAATAATAAGTGTATTTAGTTCAAAATAATTAGCGTGCGTACCAGTAATACAAGGAATTAAATTTCAAATATTATTTGAAGTAATCAAGCGATGGCACTGTACATAATCAAGACATGCCAATTACATACCGTACAACTGTTGCGATCTGAAACTAACGTTAATTCTCATTTACATTTGTCATCTCTATACGGCGCTCCAAGTCGCATGACACCTGAGGGATTAGGAGACCCTTACTAACACATACGCGCGCGCGCGCGCGCGCGCACACACACACACACACACACACACACACACACAAACCCGCACCCGCTTACCCGCACGCCTGGGGTACGAATTATCTACTGGGGCGTCCACAACGTAACTGCAACTTTTGTAATATGCATTTTTTAACAAACGAGCTTATTTGTAATCTCATTTTTTCATTTTTTTCTTTTTCGTTGGGATACATTTTTAAATAAAATAGTTTTTTATGAATATTACATACAAGTCACAATACAATACAAGACAGCATTTTTTATTGTAGAAAAAATACAAATTTTCATATTACCGACGTAATTTTGCTCCGTGAATGTAAAATGGAAATGCATTTTTGTTTATAATCATCCGGATATCACCGGCATTTTTGTTTATAATCATCCGGATATCACCGACAGACTTATTAATTTCTAATAAAAGTTTTATTAAGTACCCCAATTCTGCGTTTGCTTTAGAAACCTCTAAAATACTCATATTTATTCCAATTATGTCTTGTTTGAACTTATTTTTCTCACAATTTCTCTTAGACTGCAAAAATTATAGTTTAATTTGGATTATAACCTAAATTAACAATTTTATTGTTTTGAATTGGACCGTATACTTATACCTGAACCGCCTGGGTCGTGCCTGGCCGGGCCGGGCCGGGCCGGTTGAGTGCGCGTGCGACAGTAAGGGTCTTCTAATCTCTTAGGTGCCATCTGGTTTGGAACAATCTATAGTTTAGAACGAAAATATTTATCAGTGTAATGTTAAATTACCTCGTACTACGTTGCGTGCGCGCGGGTATGCGCGAATGTGCCCGCGATTAATATTCATAACAGATACACGATACGATCAGACGGTTACCGGTTCAGTAGAGTAATACAGTAATGTTATTCGATAATCAGCTGAGAGTATCGTATGTTCCCAGCGATATTATATGGGCGTGTGTTAACATTAATTACAGAAAGCTCCACAGAAACAAGATCGGTGTTTGCGTTTGAAGGGCACATTAAGGTAACCTTGGTACCTATGATGTCATGCCGCGAGTACTCGCTCGCTGCGTCACTACTGCTAACAGATCGAGAAATTTCTCGAGCAGGTTTTTGTTGCGTCGATCCGTTTCTTTAAATGCGTAGTCGAAATTCGTCTCTCCGTAGCCACTCTTTTCAATATCCATCTCTCCCTTTCTCTCGGTTACTCAACTCCCCACTCTCTCTCTTTTGTTGTTTTATCGAGGTCTGTTTACAAGACAAACGTTATTGTTATATTAGAAGGATATTGTGGAATAAGCGCTGTTTGCCGGTGGACTGGACGTCGAGTTCTGGGGACTAAAAATGTGATTGATTAGGATAAAGTACGAAGCGAACGCGTGACCTCCTTTCGATGTGGCTTGCAGACGAACGATAAAAGCGCAACAACAATGGAAGGATAAATCGCGTGTAATTATGATTGATGTTAACAAAGCGACACTGCCGCTGATATCCGTCGATGTTTTGTCTGACATAACGCGTTATGCACCGGTTGCTTTCTAAACGGCTGTGGCGTTTCGTTCAATTGTAACTCCTCAGTGTGGGATTTTGATTTGTTAACTCGGGGCGTTTTGCCGTATTTTCATTCGACTTCCAAAGCTCGTGTGAGTTCTGTAAGTATATATATTTTTATTTAAGCAGGTTATTGGCCTGCTGTACACCAGGAACTTCGATTTCGGGCTGCTCTTGCCCTAGAGAGTTGCTTTCACCTCAGCTGACGAGCTGTCTGTGCCCGATCGCAGTAGGCTATCTAACTTAGTCCATGTGTGCAGCCGTAGGCCTACTGTAGGCTCCTCCGCCTCCACACTAGATGCACACCCTGCTGCCGATGTGCACCATCCTGCCAGGCCAGGCCCAGGGTACCCCCGGGCTGCCCTGACAGAATCCCTATCTCTCGTTTGCTTACTGATCCACTCCGCCGAAGGGTTTGTTCTCTCTTGGATCGAAGAAGGAACGAGAATATTAGACGCGATTTAAACATTGTATTATTATTGCACCAGAAGATTGAAGACCACAGAAAGAGATGGTGTGAACACTTGAATCGCATGCCTGATATCGGTATACCTGTGGCTGCCTTGGGCTATAACCCTGCTGGGAAGAGAGATGTCGGTAGACCAAGGAGGAGATGGGTCCGGAACAGGTCCTTGGAATGGTGATGATGATAATGAACTCGGGACGTTAACTGTGGAGATTATTTAGGTTCGTGAAACGCCAACTTGGAAACTTCTTCATCATTATTATTGTCAATTTGAAAGGTTAGCTTCCACATGGATCGCTCCAACGTTCATGTGGGGTCCTTTGCATTTCTTCTCTTGAATTACTTTATATTTAGTACTGTCTAAGAACAGTAATGGCAGAAAGAACATGAAGGACGAAGAAGAATAGCGGTAAGGAGAGATTTCTTCCGCTTGTTTAAATTGAAACTAAAATTCCATCAGAGTTAATAAGACGACGGTAGAATCAGTAATTTAATAGAGATCCGAAGTATGGAATACGTCTAAGAGAAACAAGGATAAATTAAACGCTATATAAATGGAATATAGGATGAAAAATCGTGGACTGAAAAGGTTGGATAGGGTCAGACATTAGAAAATGAGGAGCCGAGCTGGGGTGTTCATAGATACACGGGGACCTTCAGAGCCAAGTAGTTAAGCTGGTTACAGAATGACAGAAATACGATAGCCTAAACCATCAGCAGAGTGTAAAAAGACATCCAGACCTATACTTTGATGGAGGAAAGGTATGCAAATTGTAATCAGCGTCCGTAGAACATATTGTGCGGACAGAAGCTGATGGAAACGAGGACTCAGAATATGTCGACTAGATGTAAGAATCCTCTGTGTGTGTGTGTGTGTGTGTGTGTGTGTGTGAGAGAGAGAGAGAGAGAGAGATTTTTGTTATTTCTGTTTCTTCCATCCATTAAGATGGTCTTCCAAAATATTCACATAGCCTATGTCTTTACGTTCTTTCAAGATGATGGTACGTTTGGTATCATTCTATCGGGTGCTTTAGTGTATATGCTGCTACTCATCCTGAGAGCTTGACTTCCGTGTTTTTTGTTTTTCTAATATGGTTCTAAGATAGTCGAAAATATATGTTCCAGTTTCCGAATCTATCTATACCAGCATAGGAACTGTAATACGAAATTTTAACGAAGTTTCCGAATCTATCTATACCAGCATAGGAACTGTAATACGAAATTTTAACACAGAGTCCTTTCCTCATATTTTTAAATACCCATTTTATAGTGCCACTTCGTAATTAAAGTATACCAAGTTTCCGTCGTATGTAACATATTACGACTTAAAACTCGAGTATGTAAATAACACTTTCTACTGGTTGTTTTCTTATAATATTCGTTCCTTGTACGGATCCTCTCAAGTTACTACGTTCGGGGTCTTTTTACTACCCTCTTATTAGAGACCATAATCTCTTCCATCCAACCAGAATTATTGGCTTAATGGCTCTGTTTCAGTATCACTGAAAATAAGTGTAATTACCATGACTAGATACTACCACCCAGTTGTGTAATTCCAAAATAGATTAAAGCTCTCTCTAATCTGCACTGTTATGACTGATTTTGCTGATAACGTTTTATGAGCAGTGGTAGAGCACTGTGACTAGCCAGTCTTCTGCCACTCAGCACCATGAGGAGGAGTGATTACTGCAGTGTTTATGTTGATGAAAAGAGAATTTCCCACATATTATTGCCAAGGTACACAAACCTTGGTAGGCCCAAGCTGGAGCTCCAGCTAAAGCGGAAAATCCATGAAGTCTGTAATCCTCCCCACCCAACTATTTTGTACCACTTCCAAATCTGACATTATTGAGAAGTATAATCGTAAACTGAATCTGCCCTGACAGTTCATTTATATCATCTACAAAAACTACTACACTGGAAACCTGTAAATATAAGGTCCGTATGATAATTCTGCCAAATATTATGTTTGTCATGATTATATTAATTCAATTGATTTTAATTTTTATAATCGTTTTTCTTTTTCTTTTAACTATTTATTTTTCATAATGTCTCTTTTATTAAATTTTCTGTATTGAAATTTTTTTTTAATATTTTTGTTAAATATTTACGTGTCTTATAGTTGTTTATGAATTCTGGAAGAAAACTGTGTTACATTCAATCGTGTAGAGCAGCATTCCTCAACCCACTGCTGGGTCCCGAAGAGACGTTTGCTGGGGCGCGAAGTCGGCTCGAAAATTTATTTACCGTGTCTTAAAAACCTATTACATTAAAATTATGTATAATTTGTTTAAGCTAGGGCTTAAAGTACTGGATATTAATAGAAATATGACTATAAACTGGGTGCACATCGCTATAAGTAATTCTGCCGGGTCCCATGAAGTGTAATACCCTTCAGGGTGGGTCCCGGTCTTAGAGGTTGAGAACCACTGCTGTAGAGTATTGAAGCGAACTGATATCATTTATTAAAGTGTAATTTAATTTACAGTTTGTTTAGCATTATTTCACCTTGGAATTTTAATAATTTGATGATTCATACGTAATGCTACGCCTTTTTTTCACTTCACTACGATAGATATCACTTTGGTATTTGAAAGCCATAACATGCCAGCGAAGGCCATCTTTGTCATGTTTTTTTGTTTTGTTTTTATAATTTCAAAACCTATGTTGTCATTATTATATTGTTTTTAATTTTTGTTGTACGCTCACACGGCCAGTGTCAATATTACCAAAATGATTAAAAACCGGGTTGTTAGGCCGTGATTGGTTGCTATAAAACAGCGACATAGTCGGCAACGTTTCGAATCCCACCTTCGGGGATCTTCTTCGAAAGCGACAGTTGTAACTGTAAAGCAGTTATAGCGGATCTTACACGTTGCTCCTACCGGAAAAATTTATCAGGTATCGTTCGGCCAAGATCCACCGTAACTGTTTTACAACAGTCTATCGCTTATTGCGGTCTGAAGAAGATCCCCGAGGGTGTGATTCGAAACGTTGCCGACTATGTCGCTCTTACGTAGCAGCCGACCACGGCCTGACAGTCTGGTTTTTAATCATTTTGATAATATTGTGTTGTTGTTTTTGTTTCGCGGTTCCGTTCCAAATTTTAATTTCACCCCAAAGATGCATTTAAATAATCTTCTGAAAGTTAACCTACAGTGTGGATTTTGAACAACGGTTTCGATTATTCTGGCTATCATAAACCTAATCCTGTTTCAGGTGCAGTCCTTTTTATTTCGTTTTTACTTTCCCAAAACGTATTTTACTTCTATTTTTAGGAATCTTGTATTTATAAAAAGCGTTAATATTTCGTCTGTGTAATGCATGAATAATTACGTATGTCCATGCATATAGTGTGTATGTGTACTGTTTGGTATAATTTTAGTAAATGTATGTGCATATGAATAATTCAGTTAATTTACTAAAATTTGTATAATTCTGGATCGTACATTATTTGCTTTTAATGCATGGCTTTCCACTTCTTCTGCAGTTATATATGTTTCGTGTATGTAATATGTAATGGTAAGACACTGAACCTATAAAACAGTATAAAATACTGTATAAAACTTTTTGGTTGTTAAAGTAGTGACAGTTGTTACAGGTGGTTGGTACCTATTATTATTATTTTTTTCAGAACTACTGAGTTACAAGTTACATAATGATTAGAATTGTAATGTGTATTGCAGAATCACCACATCGTTATGTTGAGTCAGAAGTGACAATTCATTATCGAAGTCCCGTACGTTCAGAAGAAAAGGAAGCTTGGTCTGAGGAAGAACTGGCCCGCAGACAGGCGGAGGCTATGCGAAGAATCTATCAAGAAGAAAGGCGTAGAAAATACCTACAAGAACTGCAAGACATGTACAGTAGACGACACACTGACAATTTTATGTAAGTATCTTCTTTGAGAAGTGTGTTTTTGTTCATCACTTTAAACCTAGTTGTTGACTGACAGTGGGTGACTTTTGTTTGGGATCATTATCATCGAGGAATCATCACTGTCATGGCCATAATGTTTAGTTTCTTTGAATGTATTCTTTTATACGATATATTTACAAGTACTGGTAGGCTCTAATGTTATTCTTCCAAACCTCGTCGTCCTCATCCTTTACGGCTTAGGTTAGTTGCCTTTTCCAGTCTCAATGGAATTCATCCAACCATTGTTTACGGGGTCTTCCCATACTTCTCTTCCCCCATGGATGACAGTCAAGAGCTCTTCTTGAAAATTTAGTTAGATCCACTCTCTCTACGTGAAACCGCCACTGCGTTTTGTACTGGAAGATTTTCTAATTGAAGCTTACAGCTTTGCCTAGCTCCATTCTAGTATGATCATTTCTGATAAGATCTCTCCTGGTACAACCCGTTACAGCCCTCAAGAACATCATTTCCGCTCCTTGTATTCTAGATATATCTTTGGCCTTTATAATCCAAGTCTTACTACCATACAGTATTTTAGGTATGTCCATTACATTATAATATTTCAATTGCATATCTTTCCTTGTTTTCTTCTTTAAGTGTTTAATGATATATCCCCAAAGCGACTGGAAGAGACTAATTTTGCTTTCAACCTGCTTATCATATTGATATGTATCTCCCAAAACTTTTTATGAAATACCCAATACTCCTCTTTTCTATAACTTTATCGTGTAATACCAAACTGACACACTATCTTATGTACTTCTTTTCCCTGATTATCTTGACATATGTGTAATTTTTTTCTGAGGTCTACTGTTTCTTGTCATATTTTTGTTTTGGATACACCGTTGTTTGTTTTTGAAGTCTTGAGTTTTCAGATAATAATGAATAATATATATGTGGAGTACAGACATATAGACGCTAGAAAAAGGAGAATTCATGAAGAAGTACGAAATATAATAAACTAACAAATGATGTAATTAAACAGTCACAGAACAAAACAGTAAGAAAATAATATTCTCGATCGTTTTTGGAGGTAAAAATTGAGGAAAAAAGACATGATGGTATCATAAACAGAGATAGTTGGAAATTTAATATGTATATATGTAATAGAAAGAAAAGGGAGATACAGTATATATTGTCTTCTTTATTGAGCGTCTTGCTATCTCCCTGTCCCCAAGCGTCATTTTATCTATCCAGAACATTTATACTTCCAAGCCATATTTTTCCATTTTCTCAGACATCATCATTCCAAAATTTTCGTGATCTTTCTCGCTTCCATTTTTCGGGTGGTTGTCTCCACTTAAATACCAACTTAGATACTTGTTGTTATTGCATGAAATACTCTCATCTTAAATAGACTGATAACCCCGTTTCACCGACCTTCGTTAAGAATTTATCGGCCGGTAAATCACCAGTTAAGCATTTAATGGGAGATAACCGTTTCACGAAGCTCAGTTACAAATAACGGCCAGTAAAATCGTCAGTTAACTTACGGGAGATATATTTGGTCTGTTAGGTAACTAACGGGCCATTAAAACGACCAGAGTTGACCTTAAAATTACGTTTGGTGTCATTTATGTACTCCTATGTTGTTTTCCTTGAAGTAGTCGTTTGTGTAACATAAATAAAACATACATGCACATATTTGTTTGGCTTCTGTGATCAGAAAATTTCAGTTTTCTTTTCCTTCAGTACATATCGTAATTTATTTTATTTCAGTGTTGTGTATTCATATATAATACCAACTATTATGATAAATGAAACGTATCAGAGAGGAATTTTTAGGATTAACGCTAATAACAATGTTGGTATTAAAAAAATTTTCCAAACGAAGACAAAAGCAGACGTCACCTGTAACAGAAATAAGCCTACCCACGTGAGCCTACCGGTTCTGACTATTTGATCGAGTCAAAATTTATAGAATGGTATAGGTTTCCATTGAAAGTTACGATCAATATTCTTGAAAAATTGACGTGACACGGGAATTTCCTCGACCCCGAGGATAAAACAAATAAAAACCTTAAGGAAGAATAAAACAAATAAAAATTACAATGAGTCATAAAGTATCCAAAAACACTTAACAAATAGAAAGTCATGAAACAGGAACGAGACCCTACAGATACGGTATTGGTAGTCCACAAGTTAGTATTTTAATTTTTCGGGCTGTCTGAAGCAAAATTGATACTAATCATGGTAGCATAGTCATGTTAACGAGTTTTACTGATCGGGTCTAAACAGGCATTGCTGAAACTGTCATTAAGATAATGGCGGTTAAAAATTATATCGCCAGTTAACAAACGGTCCATTGTTATTACTTTTATGAGATAAAATTTAAAAGTTCTAGACTGTATGGCCAACAGCTGATTTTGGATGTTCTTCAATGTCAGCTGTTCTAGACTGTATGGCCAACTGCTGTTCTTACATACATTGTTTTCAGTGTTAACTGACGAGGTCTATGTCTTCATCCTGTTAAATGACATAAGCTGGGGAGGATGCTGTCCTTACAGCCACTGCTTAATTTAATTGAGCCATTGGTCATCTGAAAGATCTGGAGAACTGTCCACAACTGTATAACCTGGAAATTTTCAGTTTTTATAAATGTAACAGTCATGAAAATATGAAAGCTTGTATTTTATAAGCCCAATGTTTTTTGTTGTGTATGTGAGTCCGGTTAATTGCTGCCATAGCAACAGTAGGCCGTATGTTAACAACAATTGTAGGTAATATATTCATTTTACCAATATTGTGCATCAGCTGGAGTAGAAACATGGGGTAACCCTTAGGGAGCATTATGTAAGAAGTCTTCATTGTCTTTATGTCAGTTTCAGACTGTTAATTTTGACCGTTTACTGTTACGTGTAAATTAGTTAGGTGAGTACTTACACTAGTATGCTCCGTGCAATGTAGAACTCTCTCACTATTTTGAACAAAGTGCATTTATTATTTGGATAAATTTTGATATTAGATTATTTTTTAATTATCAGAAAAAACTATGAAAATATGTTATAAACTATAAACTATTTTATTAGTGCCCTACTTTTTTGTGTGTAGTAAAGTAACAATTGAACAGCAAGCATACAATAAACGCTAAAAATTCCAAATAATCTGATGAGTGTTAAAATTCTCTTTAGTCCGACACCTAGGTGGATTTTACAATTTTTTGGACTCTGGGATAAAAAACTTTTCCAATTTCCAAAACTGTACATTCATATATAACCGTGCATATAGTGTGTGTATGTAATTCATTTATGTGTATTGTTTGGGAAGATCTTAGTAAATGTTTGTGTATGTGAATAACACAGTTGCCCCACTTTTTGGGCCCTGACATCAAAACATTTTGAAATATTAAAAAATGAACACTAAATTCGTATTTTGATTTGAATGCCTTTTAATTTGATACCCCAGACGGACTTTTCGTTTTTTTTTTTCAAAATTTGGACCATCACATTTTTGCCTCCCACGCCCTGTTTTTTGGGAGATCAATCTCAAAAACAATAGGGTTGTGTAGGGTTAAAGTATGGACATGCTTGCCAAGTTTTGCTAAAATCAGCTGATGTATTCAAAAGTTATTGTGAGACAGATAGACATGCCTGATAGTCGAGTTAAAACTGAGACTCGCTTTGCTCATTCAAGAGTCATATTGTTTTGACAATGACAAGAATAATTATTGTCATAATGGTATTGTTGTATTTTCCCATAATTGCATTATTTATCATTGTGTTAAATGTAGGTTTTATAGATACTGTGTGTGTGTGTGTGTGTGTTTTATATTTTAATTAATGAGTATCTGTGATTATTGTTTATTAATCTTGTTACTTTTTCAATTTTACAGTCCTTCTCAAAAGTCACCAATTCCACTCAACCGTTACGATGATTTCTTGGATGATCTGAGCCCAGGCAAACCGAGAGACAGAACACCAGAGCCAAAACTTGTCGCAAGAGCACTGTACAATTTTATTGGGCAAACATCTAGGTAATAACTTTGTTAGCAAACTTACACTACCTTGCTTTAAATGTTATTATTACTCAGAAATAGACTTATTCTGTTTGATATTTGTGTTGTTGTCTAAATATACTGTTTTTTGTTGTATTATTCTGCAGCTGGTTAGTATCTTTTGTAGATAAAGTAAATAAAAAATAAAGTAAGGAAAGTAAAAATAAATAAAATCATTTGTAAATAAAGTAAAAAAGTATATACAAAGGGTCACTTAACTTTTCAAAATTACTTGTCCAAAAAAATTCAAGACCAGATCTGTTAAAATATCAGTGCCTGTTCCAATATCTGTCTTCAGTTTTCACAGCTGATCTTATTTCTGAATAAGAAAAATTAAATAGAATACTAAAGAAAATAGTCATGTATTGTTCTCTGACTTGAACCATATAACTGTTTTACTGGTTGTTTTTGTACCATGTGACCATATTCATATAATTAGTATGTGGTCCAGTTAATAAATATAATAAATTACATTTCCTATATGGCTTTGGTTATTCAATATATATTCATTAGGCAAAGGAAGCAAAATCTTTTCTTTCAATACTGATATTGGTATGATGTTTCCGAATAGTGAAGACTGTCTCCAACCCTTGGCATGGCAATCTATTTGTTAATATCACAATATCTAATTAGAAACTAAATGAATTGAGGTCAATAGAGCAGTGACAAAAATTCTAAAATTTTACTTGGTTACCTCGAAATCAGTTTTGTTTTTTAACTTAAAAGTGTGTGAACCATCAATTTTTGCAAATACAATGGTAGTGACAAGATACGAAAGTAATGTTATTTGAACAAATAACCTACATACATATAGCCATTGTATGGCTCTCAAATGTCCTGAACTGTCCAAATACCAAATACCATGACTATTAGAAAAGTGTGGTGCAATAATCTTTTACATATTGGTTGGAAGAAACTTGAACAACAAAGAAAAGAATGAAACATTAGGATGTTGTGTACGATGGTAGACATGGAACAAGGATTTAGATATAAGAAATGTTTCTGGTAGTAGCAATAACCTAAAGACATCCTCTAATTCTCATCCACTGTTTTATCTTAAGACATGTGAATCTGTTTATGATTGGTAGCAATAGGTCTATCATAGCCAGATAGAAGATATAATATACCACAGACCTGGACTGGCAAAGAAGTGGGGCCAAGGAAGGTCTTCATCCCAAAGTAGAAAAAGAAAAGTTTATTAATTGACAAGTTGTAAACTTTGTTTAAATTCAAGAATAGATTAGACACAAGTTTTATAATAACAAGTCCTGGGTTTGGCTGGGTCAGGGCTTTAATTTTAATGCGCTTCTCCTGAAGATTCATTTAGTGTCATCATTGGCTTTTAATGGCACAAAAGATGTTCCACTGAATTTGAGATGAGTATCAGGAGATAACCTGAGAGGAATATATATATGTATTGTATGTCAAGCCTATGACAGGAAATTGAGTAAAATTTACCATAAATGGTTATTACCAATGCTTTTATTCTTAACTTTAGTAAATTTAGCTAATAATGTTTTTTTTATATTATTGTCTTTAATTTAGAACAGTAAAGATCTTTCTCAGTCTTATATTTCCCATTTCCGTGAAAAGCAGGATACTATGTAAGGCATGGAGAAATTTGATTGTGAGAAACTACTGGAAAAATTGTACTTAATAACAGTACTATACAATTTATTATAATAATTCTATCTTTAAATTTTCTACATGAAGGATGAACTTCATGAGGTGAAACGTTTTGCCAGACTACCTCCATTGTAGTCTTTTCTGTGACATTCCTTAAATAATGTTCCTTTTTCCTTAATATTTTGGTTTATAAATCTTTGGGTAACATTTCACTCTGAAAATCTGTGGTTATCCTCACACCATATAATGAAGGACCAGGTTGAAAAAGTAAGTGTCACAAATGAAACGCTTTAACTGCAATCTGCTTTTGAGAATGACTGAAAATTTTTGGAGTCAAAATGTTAAAGAAAAATATTATAATGAAGGTAGTCTGATGAAAGGTTTTATGAAATTATTTTATGGAGTACTTAAATTTCTTTTTTCCTTTTATAGGGAATTGACTTTCCGAAGAGGTGATATTATTTATGTCCGAAGACAGATTGACAAAAATTGGTACGAAGGTGAACATAATGCAATGGTCGGACTTTTCCCAATCAATTATGTTGAGGTATGTTTAAATGTGTAACAACTTTTTGGTTCTGTACTATCTCTATATGTGTTTGAATTGTTAAGTAATACTTTTCCCCATATATGAAATGAACTGTAACAGAGTTTGTAAAAAAGTATGAAAAGAGTTTATGGTCAGCTTGCTTGCAGCTTGCTTGTTGTCCTCAAGGTTTATGAGCTGAGATTTTTTGCTACTAAATCTTTATTACAATTAAAATGGAAATAAATGTATAATATAATAATGAAACTCACATACCTGCTACACATCTAATTTGTATTATTGTCACTTTCTAAAGCTGTATTACTGTTTAGTAGTTGGTGATTTAAGACTCATTTTTTGGGCTCTGATTTTTCAGTCATAAAATCTTGAATATACAGCATTCACATAAACGTTTTATATTAATTTTTTATAGTGTGAGGTGTCAGTAACAAAAAACTATATACATTAACATAAATAATATTAAAATCAATTATTAAAGGAATATATTGTTGTTTAATGGAGGGAGTGTAATAAAAATGTTATTATGGTATTTCAATGCAAAAGTCTTGCAATCATCTTGTTATATTGACATGAACTTCGTTTGGAGAATCATCACCAAAATTGTATATGCTTGCTATATGGTACTTTAGGTACAACATATTGTGGACGCTATTATAATTGTAACTTCCTAGCTCATGCTATGAATCTTCCTGTTCATTTCATGCCCTGTGTGTTGCTAATTGTTTAGGACATTGGTAGGATCTTGATGGTTAATCAAAATTATTATAAAATCTCATCTCACTAGCTTATAGAAAGGTATTCCAATCAGTATCATCATAATTAACTTTTATCTTAATATTTCAGGCCTTTTCTGACTGCTGTTACTGTCATATTTTACATAAATTTGTTAACACTCTTCAGTCCTTCACTTCATGGATTTCAGACTTTTCTCATCCTAGTAATTGATAATGACATGAAAAACGTGAGGGCAATCAAAAAATTAACCTCTGATTAGCTAGTAAAGAAATATGAAAATGGAAGACATATTTTATTATATACACACATTACATCCATATCTATATTATATAATTGCTATCCATAGGTAGGCAAGTGGTACTATATATTGTTACACCAGCTTTTGTATCCTCATTAAAAACAGTGCCACCAAGCTATTTAGCCGTTAGTTGACACCACTAATCAGATCCTCATAGGTTATAAAGTGTTTGGAAGTCAACCAGACCTTTATGTTGGTGTGCCCATTGCAACCATGCCCAGACTTGATCAGGCGGTATACCAGTCTCAATTCGGCTACCAGTAAATGATGCACGTGACCGTTCACTAGTCTACCTCTAAACATTCCTGAATTGCAAACTTCTCAAATACGCTAAGTCTCCCCAATGTGGCACTCGGGACTGTGATGGCAAGTCCTGATGAATGGGGCCATCGGCCTGTTGTAGTTTCTTAGTTATTATTGCTTACAGTAAACAATATTTAAATAAATATCACTGTTACATTAATGACTCGGAACACTAGGTTTTTTATAAGTAAAAGCATAAAGTTTTACCTTACAGCCTGAACCGGTTTTCTCCTTTAAAAGGCTTCTTCAG
This sequence comes from Magicicada septendecula, assembly GCA_034769895.1. Taxonomy (NCBI): domain Eukaryota; kingdom Metazoa; phylum Arthropoda; class Insecta; order Hemiptera; family Cicadidae; genus Magicicada; species Magicicada septendecula. The sequence goes on along the minus strand of CM068375.1, from coordinate 191,498,993 downwards.
AGCTCCTTTTAAAGGAGAAAACCGGTTCAGGCTGTAAGGTAAAACTTTATGCTTTTACTTATAAAAAATTTAGTGTTCCGAGTCGTTAATGTAATAGTGATATTTAGTTAAGTAACGGACATGTCATGGACAACGAAATCCAAGAATATTTAAATGTACCTTGAAGGGACAATAAAATGACACAAAATTATTATTTTTTCAGCTGAATGGGAAATATTGGGATTGAGCCCCCCCCCAAATCCTCCTCTGTTTATGCTCATGATTTTGACTGTGATTTTATTGCTACTTGTCAAAGTCTCCCCTCTTACTAATAAAAAAAGCAGGGATGTTACCAGACTATATAGGCTTGTATGGTGTGATCTTCCTTAACAATTTCATTTTAGTTATTCCTATTAGCTCTTAATACGTTTTCAGTTTCTTCCAGCTTATTTTTAAATATGACACAGTGTAGACTACTAATTAGGTTTGGAAATATATTCATTCAACAGTTTTATATTCCACAACAGTCTTGACTTTTGGTTATTTCCCTAATAACCCATTGCCTTCATGTTAGCAGTAGAAACATTTAAATTGGAATCCATGTAATCGTATAAGATGTGTCTATAAAATTCCTAAATTTTATAAACAATAAAAGTTTGCTTATTTGTCCATAATTTTAAAGTATCTCCCCTACTTCGAGTAGACGACTCCTAAAATTTCTTCCATCCTTCAGTTCTAGAACTCTTCATTCAGGACACTGTACAGTGCTACTAGTGATCCTTTATTGAGTCAATCAACTGGAAACATCAGCCTTTCAACCTCATTTTTAATTTGGGGAGTAAAACGAACCTGCTGGTGCTAGACCAAGCAAATAAGAGGATGTGAATGACCATTGTTTCATTTTCCACCTAAAACTGATGGATTAATAGCAATGTGCATGTAGCAGCATTGTGAGCATTTAGCATCCATTGGTTTAGACTACAAACTTCAAGCTTGTTTTTCCTGATAGTCTCATGAAGATGTTTCGTTGCTTTAAAATAATATTTCTTGTTCACTGTTATGTCTTGTGGAAGAAATTGATTATGAACAGGACTGGAAAACAAAATTGTCAGCATGACTGTAATGTGTGGCTGGTCTTGTCTTGGCCATGGAGACCCCACTGAGCTTTTGTTTCAATATTGTATCTATACACCCATGTCTCATGTCTGGTAATGCTGTTTTTTAAAAAGTTTTGTCTTTGTTATCTTGATTCAGAAGCTTTTGATTCAAATCACCTCGAATCTGTTTCTGCTTATCAATCATGACAGACAGTTTTTGAAATGCTTACTTCTTCAGTTACCTTGTGAGTAGCTAAACAGGCAACAATCAGAATGAATAACTTCCCTAAGTTTTTCAAGAATTTCATCAGTGTTGGATAACCTCAGATTAAGGATCATCATCATCAGTTGAAGTTTGGCCATTTTTGAAACATTTTTTCCACTTTTGCAGATTTATCATAACATTTTACAATTATTCATTGCTCTCAATAATCACTGTTTTTAAACACAGTAAACGTTATAGGGCATGCATAACACTTGTTGGCACAAGCAGTGCAGTACAACAATATTAAACAACGTATTATGTCAGGGGTTCCCAACCGATGGTATGCGTACCACTAGTGATATGCGGGGGGGGGGGGAGACTCAAGGGGAAGACCTAGCTAGGAAAAAAGTGTTTACTTAAAATAACAATAAATTTTTATTAGACATGAAAACACAACCTAAAGTCTTTTGAAAAAACTTTATACTTTATTTTAGTATAGAACCAACCTGAAATTAATTTTTAAAGTCAGTTGCCGTTGTGTAAATTCTGTGTATTAGATTTAAATAATTATACATAACTAGGAATAATATGATATACTATACATGGTGTATCAAGTTTTTTATTGAGAAAACCCCAATAACCTTTCTTTAAGCTCCGGTGGTACTCGAAATGAATCCAGAAGACCAAAGTGGTACGCGGGTCCAGAAAGGTTGGGAACTACCTGAAATTATCTTATTGTTTCCATTACGCTGCTTCTAACTGCTGCCAGTAGGTTGCAGCATAATTACACATTCTGTCAGTAGCACTACCTGTGGCACACTATTTGCAGAGTGCAGAGTTTGGGAATTTAACAGACATATTTTGTATTCAACTTATGTGGTGCACTTTATCAGTTACGTATCTAGATTTTGTATTGGAGGGGGGGGGTCTGGTGTTGGGTCAGTTTCATACAAAAGAAAAAAGTTAAGATTAATCAACATTACTGTTTTTACAGTGGCTAAAAACGCATGATAACATCCTATAAACAGTCCCATTAAAGAAAACGGTAATAGCACAATAAAAATAGGCATTATTGAAACACTGTTAAAAGATACTTATTGACTAAATTCGTTTTCCTATAGCCTATTCATATTTCAAACATATACACACAAATGTTGTTTAATAAACCTGTTTGTATATTTTAAAAAGAGGTACCACCATATTAGTGTACACAGCTGAAAAAAAAACAGCCAAAAAATTAAGAGGTCAATAAAATTCGTCAACTGTTTCAACCCTCTGGGAGGGGGTCCAGTCCCGTTCATCCCTCCATAAATATGCTTCTTCAGTTTATAAATAATGCTGAGAACTCTTTTAGTCACTATTAAAAAGTTCTATTACTAAAAATTTAGAAAATCTTGTATCTTCGCTCAAGACATTGAACTTCTACCAATTTGTAGACTTATTTCTGTATTTTCTGACCTAACTAATGTCAAGTAATTGCTACAAGCACAAGTGTTACTAACATTTTTGTCTGAACATATTGTTACTTAATATGTTAATAATAATCCGCTTGTTTCAGAACTAAAAGAAGCTAGAGTCATTTAAATAATAGTATTAAGTTACCGGTATATTGTATAAATAGTATAGTCATGTAGGTTAATGGTAATTATCATTACTTTTTGTTCATAGATTATTCCCTATGATGGCATACGAACAGTTCCTAAAAGGCCGAGCGAGGGACAAGCAAGAGCCAAGTTTAATTTTCAAGCTCAGACTCACTTGGAGCTTCCTTTGGTCAAAGGTATGTGTCCATGTAGTGAATACAATGGCAACCAAACTAACCACTGTGCCAAACTGCCATATTTGTATGGTGTAGCAAATTAACTGGACCATTGCAAAGTTGTTGTTGTTGTTTCCAATGGCTCAATTTGGCTCACATTATTCTTGACCTACCTTCCCAATAAAGACCAGGTAGGTCTTTTCTATTTTGTATTTTTTTATCCAGTTTTTTGCAGACCAGGAGGTGGTCCTTGTTTATTTTGCTTCCAGGGCATTCACAAAGAGTGCACATCCCAGAAGGGAGGGTGTTGATCCTGTTGAAGTGCCCTGCTAAGCAGTTGTGTCCTGTGGCCATGTGGAAATTGGCAGCCGATGATCTTCTTGGAAGTTCTTTGTTCTCAGTGTAGAGAATAGATATATTTTCATATAGTTTGCCTTTCAAGTCTTCTTTGTTTCCGTGATGGATGGAAGTCTGGCAATGCTCTTTAAGTTGTTTAATCTTTCTATCTATTGTACTAAGTCTCAAAGGTTTCTGTTTTATAGAAGTGCTCTTTTTAGCCTACTCGTCTGCTGCTTTGTTGCCCTTCAGTCCTCTGTGTGACGGCACCCACTGTATTACCCTCTGCAAATATTATTTTTAACTGTCTTGTACTTATCTCTGATAGACTGTATTATGATACTCTTGAATGAGTCATTATTTGCAATGGCCTGTATAGCTTATTTTGAGTCTGCCAGAATTACAGAATCCTTTCTCAGCCAAGGTCTCATCAACAGTTGTCTCAAGGCTTCATCAGCATTGCAAAGTTAGGTCTGTAATACTTGCTGAAGACATTGCATTTATTACATGGTTCTTTAAATGAAAACTGTAACAGTTCTTTTTCATACGAAAAATAAAAATGTATCAGAAACATAATGTTGAAGAAGCATTGACTAATTTAATGGAAATTACTGTTAAAGGATGTGCTGTTACAAATTTCATCCTAAGAAATGAAATGATCTGTATATTCTTTCAGCTGTTGTTCTATATAATGTTTTATTTGAATTTTTATCAGATGTTCATATTAACTGTTACAGCTGTTCAGGAACACATCCTTTCATTACTCATAAACTCTGTTCTTAGAATTGTGTAGTGCAAGAAATTACAACTGTCAGTCAATGTCTTCTTATTATTTCCATCAAACTTGGTATTAGAAGGAGGAGAAACAATTTCAAACTATTTGTGCATGGAACGTACGCATGTTTGTATTATTTTAATAATAATGAACCTTCTGTCTACACTTTGTTGTATAAGAGGTATCAGCAATTGTAATTTTTTTGTTCATTTTACTACTGTCTACTCTACTTTATAATGATAGTGGTACTGGTGTTCTTTTATTGCATTTTATTACAAGTAGTCGTTTCATAGTTAATTACAGTTTTCCAGTTCCTTCTAAGCTACTAAATTTTATGTTTAAAATATTAAGCAGCAAAAAATTGTGCTTATCCTGGATAATTGTAATGAGATGAAGGTTACTCTGAATGGAGAACTGAGGTTAACCAAACACTAATGACTATAAGAACATTCTTTATTTCTCTCTGTTGTTTTAGTAACATTGAAAGTGATGCATCATTGACTTACTGATTACTATTGTTAAGCAGCTTTTCACTCAGTACAAATAAATAATACACAAACACCGACGATCTGAAGTTAACAGGCAGTTATTTAAGATTTCCAATGATATAAAATTTCCAGAAATATTCAGTTGTGAAAAATCATGGAAAATTGTGTTTTCCTATTTATTAGGGGGAAAAATGTTTTTTATTAATACATACTGACATCATTACTTCATGGTTTGATTTCAAACTGGGTCAGAAGGTACTGTTCAACGAAATATAAATTATTATTTCGATTGACGTTTGTCTACACACACACACACACACACACACACACACACACACACACACACACACACACACACACACACAGTATTTCATTTTTTTAATCGTATTAAATAAAAAATAGAAGTAATATATTTAAGTAGGTGATTATAGGTGTTAGGTGATTTTGAACATAGTTTTACGTTTATTATAATTCTTACATTTTATTGGGTTAAAATATATTATAAATTAAATTTCCAGGGGAACTGGTTTTATTAACAAGAAGAGTGGATGACAACTGGTTTGAAGGAAGAACTGGTAACAGAAAAGGAATATTTCCGGTGTCATATGTTGATGTCTTAGTAGAACCTGGAGAAAGGACATGTAAGTAATAATAACACTTGCAATACAGCTGTTGTTACTGAAAATTGATGTTTCTATACATAGGCAGATCTAGACAGACATGAAGGGGCTAAGGCACCAAAATGTTTTTAGTGATTTATTTTTAACAAAAATAATTAAATTTTCAACCTGAAAGTGTCAGTACTTATGAAACTAAAACAGATATCAAGACTTTATTTCAACATATTTTTGGAAAAACATTTCCAGGGAAGGAGCCCCACCCCAATTGAGACTTTCCCCTAAATGTTTCTAAAACCAGCACCTGAATGCTACCCATATTAGTGTACTTAAAGATAACATGATGTCTAAGGATGGTGACTGCTATAACTGCCAGTACTTTCAGTAAAATTAACCAGAGTTTCAGAAAATCATGTTAGTTCACCCAATAACATACTTGATGCATGTAACAACCACAAAGTGTTTAAAAAATTGTAAAGTGTTTATACTCATTAAAGTGTTGTTTATACAAAGGATAATTCAAACCCGGATGTAGAGTAAAGAAAATATATAATTGTTTTCTTTCCATTCAGTAAAAGAAATATGTCCTGTAGCGACTTTGGGAACCCCCTTCCCTAACCTCGAGATAAACATTTTTCCTGTATCATAAAAATTGTGATTTATTGTAACAGTGAGTTTGTAATTTCTAATTAAATTTGTAATTGGTTTGTTGTTTGTATAGTAAGTCCTGTGCGAATGTCTCCAAGCAGCAATAAGCCTGTAGCCTCACCTGCCTCACATTCGCTACATGTCAGTAACAACATGAGTCAACATCATTATCAACCTCCTCGTCCAGTCAGCTACACATCTCTTGTAAGTACAACATGTATGCTGGGAAGAAAAACAATGTGGTTGAACCATTGTAAAATTATGTATTTATTTTCAGTAAATGTTTTCTTTTCAGTCCAAAAGTAAAGTTAAAGATATTTAAATAATCAGAGAAGCAAACTGAATATTTATCATCTCTCTACCATTATGAATTTGTGGAGGCAAGGTGCCCAAACCACACAACCAGGGGTGCCCACAGGGGGAGAATCTTTTTTTCACCATATCATAATAACTTTGAAAATTAGAAAGGTTTTGCAAAATAAAATTGTGTTCAGTGTTAAAAAGGTGCAACTCAAAAACTGAACAAGTTCATCAGATTTATTTGATCATTTCGTAAATTTTGTTAGTTCCTTAGAAGTTTTTAAGCGAGTAAATAAAACTATTTTACATAATAATTAAAAGCTGTTGATAATAAAATATCAAATAAGACCAATCGCAGTCTTAAGTACATATAAATATAGTAATAAAATACTATCGGAAGGTAATTTAATGTGGTAGATGGCAAAGAAGAAACATAGGAGGATAAGGATATTTGGGGGGGGGGGGAGACTTGCATCAGTTGCCTGGGAGGTTGAGTTTAACTTACCCCTCTACACAACCTTACTGTTGAGTTTATCACATAATTTTATCATTACCAATTAAATTTTTTTAATGAGAATAGGAAAATATTTTAATTGTAATATAAATTTACTTAAATACAGTGTTCTGTATGTTTGGTGGAGTTAGCTGGTTTTTAATTATTTTTTTTACTTATGGTTAATTGGTTCGTGTATGTTTTGTTTTCAGTTTTTTACAGTCATATAAAAACAATTATTTACAGTCATAACATGTTTGTAAACAATTATTAATACAAAATGATTATTAGAAAGAATGGTTAACTATCAGTTTTAGTACAGTACATTTGTGTTGTATAATTACTTAGGATTTAAATTGACAGTGTTTCCATATTATATATAATAATGGCTCCCATGTATACCACCGAAGTAGCTTAGGAGTATGCAGGGTGGGCTGCCTAATGTGAGCCGTACGGCATACAAGGAAGGCAGTGTGGCCAGCACTACGCTTCAGCCACCCATTATTATCCCCAGGACGTTATCCCAGGTACTCATTTTCAACAGGATGAGTCGACCTGTGGGCTGAAAAACGCACCTTGATTTTATGGTGCGGGCCCGGGAATTGAACCCGGGACCTCTAGATTAGTAGCCAGGTGCCATACCCACTGGTCTACTGAGCCGCCTGTTTCCATATTATATAAAACTTATAAAATATATATAATGAAAACGTAAAAATAATGACCTAACTATTAATTGTTACCACTATAAAAGTTAATAAATGAAATCGCTAATTGATTGTTAGGTGATTGTTGCCATGTTAAAGTAGATTTACGACAGTTGCATATTGAAATTGCAAAATTTATTTAACACAGAGTGAGACTTTATTATTATACAGTAATAGCCAGTTAATATTGAAGTTACACTTATTGTAATAACTGATTTGATTTATACTACGTACTTCTAGCATACCTCAGTATAAATCAAGATAAAATGACTTCTTTTTTTGAGAATTTTAAGTGACTTATAAGATTTGTTTTTACACTTTTTAAAAAAATTAAGGTAATTTATGCTTTTTCATTACTAATCTTTGCAGATCCATTGCTAAGTAGTAGTAGCTAATATCCACTGCTAAAAAAAATCTCCCAATTTGCTGTATTAGTAAATTATTTATTTCAGATTTAGGTAGTTTTTGTAAACTGCTTTCCTGTGCATGTAAATTTGCCTTTATAATATGAGGTAGACTACACAGTGCTGCTTTCTGATGCAAATTTTACTGGAATAGTCCTTTCTGATATTAAAAATTGCATAGATCTGTGGTAAAAGGGCTATGCTAAGTTCAGTAGTACATTTTACATATGATGTTTGTACAGAGTTATTTGGCTTGACACAATATTAAGTTAAAAAGTAAATGCTCATATCATTAAACTATCTGCATTTTGTCTTTTACTTGTAGTATTTATGCCTACCTCTCTATTTATTATAAGTGAACTATGAACACCATAAGTCTTATAAATAATTAAAATATTCCTTGTACTCATTTCGTTCTATCATGGTGGTTATCACAATACTTCTGTGATTATGCATTTGTACAGGTGAGTTAAAACTTACAAAATGCTTTTGTAAATTTTTAATCTTACATAAAACTTTAATGAAGAAAGATCACAAGCAGAATTATCACTGTTGCACACCACTATAGAAAAATTATTCCGATTAGCGCTTTCAAGCTTCTCAGGTCATCGTCATTTTCCAATCTTACAATGAGCTGAGAAGCTTGAAAGCGCTAATCGGAATAATTTTTCTATAGTGGTGTGCAACAGTGATAATTCTGCTTACATAAAACTAGTCTCAATTTAAAATATTTAGGTTGGCAGTAAGTAAAAAAACTAATTCAAAATGTTCAGAGCAAAAACATCCTTTACTGAAATAAAATAAATCTTCAACATAACCACAGCAACAGAATCACAAAACGTAATATATACTTTGATGAGTGAATCTTTTTCTATAAAGTTTTACTAACTTCTCCAGCTTTCTCAAAGTCTTCTGACAATTGGTCTTATTATTAAAAAACAGAAGTTTACATTGTCCTGTGGTGTAATGGTAGGAGTTATTAGTTAATAAATGAGTGAGTTATGACATAATAAATTTAATAAATGACTTACTAAATGATGTGTGTGTGTGTGTGTGTGTGTGTGTGTGTGTGTGTGTGTGTGTGTGTGTGTGTGTGTGTGTGTGTAAATAAAATTTGTTTATTCATGTGTCAGTTGTAATTTTGTTAAAGTAAATTAACTTTTTTCTAGCCTCGACAGAAGGTGGGAAAGTCGGACATTCCGCCACCTGTTAACCAAACGCTGCACATTGACACACAAAATGAACCAGTACCGTAAGTTGAACCCTCATATGTTCATGTAGTAGTGTTTAAGTTGAAACTACAGTAGTCATTTCAGTTTACAAATGCCTGCAAGCCCCTTTTATAGTTCCCTGAAATCCAATAGTAAATTTTATTTAAAATTTATCTTATCAATAGGGTTTGTTCTCAGTATAAACTCTTTTAAAGGTAACACTGTTTTTTCTAAACAATGATTTCATGTATTTTATTTACTTGTAGTACTTCATGTTTATTCTGTTGTAGGTTAAGCTGTCCTTAACTTTATCTAGATCTAAAATTATTTTTGAATATTCCTTATAATTCAAAATGTATACTAAAAACACATCATAGCACACACACGTGCGCATGTATCAGGGGCGGATCCAGCAAACAGTTTTGGGGGAGGAAAGTGTTGACTTTGGGAAGTATTTTGAAAAGTTAGACCATTCTTTAAAGGTCTAAGTATAAATGATAGTAATGAGTGAAGATAAAATACTAATTGTTATTATCAACGTAATAGATTTATTACTGCATAAGAATTAATTCACATTTGTGTTTGTTAGTACCATACAGTGTTCTTTTGATAACATTCACATACAGTTTAAAATAAAAACTACTCATTTAGGTTATCTATTAAACAAAAATTAAGCACGCTGGTAAGATGCAGTTGCAATTTAAAGTAATTTTAACGTAAAACCATGAACTCGCATACTGTGATATGATTTTTAAATCATATCACAATCATAAAACAACAAAAATTTTCCTGTGTAGTGACCATTTGGGGAGGGAAATTTCCCACATTTCCCCCTCCGTGGATCCGCGCCTGCATGTATGTATATGTGAGTAAGTGAGAGAGCAAAATTTAATAGTATTTTGTTGTTGTTACTGTAAAATGTTTTCCAACTTTGTTCAGGTATCGTGTGTTGTACAATTACAAACCACAAAATGAAGATGAACTAGAGTTAACAGAAGGTGAAACAGTGTATGTAATGGAGAAATGTGATGACGGCTGGTATGTAGGATCAAGTCAACGGACAGGTTACCTTGGAACTTTCCCTGGCAACTATGTAGAGAGAATTGCATGAGGTATTTAAATTAATCTTATAGTGGTATCAAAGTAGTCCTTGGTATCAAATAACAATAACATTGTATGTTATGAATTTCACAAATGGTTAGTTTTTATTTAATTGTTACACTGGTCTAAAAGATCGTCGTATAGTACAGTGGAAAACAAAATACAAGACACCAATTAAGTCACTAATCACCAGCTTTAACCCTCCGGTGGGCGCGCAAAATTCGCACTCAATAGTGGGCGCACTGTGGCTTTTTTACCGCAATTGTAAATTGCACTTTTTTACTCTAAGACAAGGTAGTATGAGAAGTAAATAGACTGGTTAAGGTGTTTTAAATTTTATTTATTATTATTAAACACAAAAACATAATGCTTAGGCATCGACGTCCATATCTTGGCCCTGGTCGCCGTCGCACCTGACACATGTTGTCTCTTGATGCAAATGCCTCTTACAGACATTATTTCTGCATCTCTGGCACACAATTTTTGATCTGTTATTCTTATGCCATCCGCAAATATGACAGATTCCTGGTTTTGGTGCTTCTTGAACCTCCTCCTCTTTTTTATATTTAGCTAAAAATGCTATGATATCTTTTGGCAGGTTACGTAGTCTAGATCTTTCTTCCAGATGAGTTTCCATAAGGCTAAGTGCCAGATTCTTCAAAAACAGTCTTCTTCTTTCTCGGTTATCAGGATTGTTGTATTTGAAAATTATGTTGGCGTTGATTCCCGCGATATCAAGATGCCGATAAAACAGCGCTAGAGGCCATCTTCTACTTATTCTAGAAGTTGTGTAGGATGCACACATCTGGTCAACCTTATCAACTCCTTCCTTTGTGGCATTGTAATCCAGGTTTATTGTGGATTTGCTGGTTGCTTCGTCTATCTCATTTGTATCATGCATCGATGAGAGAAATATCACCGCCTTATTTTTTTTAGGCGCCGAAGAAGACAAACAGAAATCATACTGAAAACCAGAGAGCGTCGACTTGATTTCTCTTGTTTTGTTGGCTTGGAATTCTGGTGGTATTTCTCTTTTATTTTTTTTCATAGTTCCGAGTAAGGTCAGCCCCTTCTCAAGAAGATCTTTAGCGAGAGTGTAGCTTGTATAGTAGTTGTCAGTTGTGATATTTCGTTTGGAACCCTTTATTGGTTCAACCAGTCTTTTCACAATGTCATCTGGTTTGTTCGATTTGAGAGAGGGACCACTCATCTGCTTGCCACAATATATTTCTAAGTTGAGAGTATAAAAAGTTTTTGTATCAAAGAGTGCGTATATTTTCAGCGCACCCGGCTGGCTTGTTTGGTATATATTGTATGAAGCCACATCGCCCCCTAAAAGCATGTAGCATCTCGTCCATAGTCACAAACTCGCTGGCATTGTAGTGAGTCAAACAGTTATTCACAAAATTTTGGTGAAAATCACGAATAGGTGCAAGTTTGTCCATAGCTCTTCGCTCGTTCCGTGTATATAAATTGTCGAACCTAAGGGCTCGAAGCAGAAATCGGAAACGCTTATAACTGAAGAGCCCGCGTAAAATTATCATTCCTGTGCCATCGGAATTCCACAGTTTGTTACTTTAAATACAGTTTTAAAATATATAAAATACATAAATACAACTTCCACCTACCTTCAATGTTTCGTTTCTCTGGGGCCAGGATTCTTTCGTACGAACGCTAGATACAAACATGTGTTTCATAGGTTATCGAAATAACTAACTCTACACATCTTTATGAAGAGAAATGATTATTGTTTAATGATCAAATATTGCAACTTTATTTTTGATTTCCAAATACATTTACTTACATATTTTCAAATGTTGTGTAACTCTTGTTCATCAAATGTTGTGTAACTCTTGTTCATACATTTTATTTTACATACTTAAATAATATTACTTACTCCTAAGAAGATAGCCCAGCCTGCCTCTCACTCACTCTCACATTCCTAAAACAACCCCCCTTTATCCCGATTGATCAATCTAATACATGATATAAAATCCCCGCCGGCAACGCATTCATCAGTGACCTCGTGGCCGCCCCATGGTAAGTTTGTAATCGTCCCGAAAAACCAAAAAAATAGACAAATTTGTATGTTGATGTTCTGTAGTTATTCCCCCATCACTGCCACTGGTTTAAAAAGATTGATTCACTTTGACTGACACAATTTTTAAATTTTGAGAAGAGCTAATCCCTTCTAAGTGCACCGGCAGGTGCTCCTTGGGACGAACAACTGCGCAACGTTCCTTCCGAGCGGTAGGAAGTTCAGGTCCACTGCCAACAGATTTTGTCGCCGTTCACAGTTGAGTTGTTGTGGCTTATTGGCTAAGCACATGCTACATAGTGATTGTTTCTGCAGTGAGTGCCGACGATATTCGGCACTGTTAGTCTGACGTCACGAAAGAGGTGGTCCTTAAGTCTTTCGTATCCGCCGTTTCAGTCAAGTAGATTAAACAGAAACTGTAATTTTCACCATCTTGGCGTTTCCTGGCCGCGTCAGTCCGAGCGTATACTTGTGTCGCGCGTGAGTGCGCACTGTCACATTCACTCACAGTTCTGAGAAAATTTAGGGTGGTACATACTTCAACAGATTTCACAACGGAATACTGCGTCTTGCCTTTGTTCTCAAACTGTTATAGTCAACACGTGGTCGGTTACAATGGAATTAAAATTTGCACAATATTTTTATGAAACCCCGAAAACTGAAATAAAATAAAATACAAATACCCCATAAATGCAATAAATAAAATTACCCAATTTTGACACGTTACAAGTTCAGCACAATTTGTATATGATCCCTTTTTTATGCCTATCAAGTATAACGCACCAAAGAGAGCCTTGACCTCCACTTTTGTAGTTTCTCTACAGTCTCTATCTCTACCATAATTGACATCATTTATTTTTTTCTGAATGTATCTGTTAGTGTGAGTTACAATATCATCTATCATGGCATCAGTAATGAACAGGTGAAACGTGTCTACTTCTTTCTGCGCAGCTGTAGCATTCATTTTTGGACCTGGCATTATTTTCATAATATTTTTGGCCTTCTGTTTAGTTGAAGATAGAGGGTTACTCATCCAAAGCGTATCTCCATCTTTCCCGATGTAAAAATGGTAATCATCTTCAGCGAATTCTGGCACAGTTAGTTGATCGGCATCCGCTTCATCCGCTGATTGCTCTGAGTCACTGCTGTGGTTGTCAGCTTGTATCATTTCATCCTCCATATCTGGGTCATCTGACTCATCCTCTTCATTTTCTCCTTCCGACAATTCTGATAATTCCACGAGTACTTTCTCAAAGTCTTCAGGGCGCACAAATCGACGAGACCTGAACGTAAACACAAACTCAGATAACACAGGAAAAACAGGCACCAGTATATAGAATAGGCGAAAACCAAAAGATTCAAAACAAAACCTAACCAAGCTCTAAGAAGATGTTTGATTCTATGGTAATGGTCAAAATATGCATGAAAAATTAAAAAAAACATCACAAAACTAAAAAAAATTAACACTTACATGACTGGGCGCGCAGGCGGCAAAATAGCCGCAGACACGTCACTCTCTTTTCAAAGCACAACAGCTACTGAAGCGTTATGCACATGATTTATCCGCATGTCGGAAATACTGCCATCTATCATGAAAATTGCATACTAGGCAGAACAGACAATAAACACTACCGGTACCTAGGGGACAGTTCAAAAACTAAAATTTGCGGCTTTCTGCCGCGGGCGCGCCCACCGGAGGGTTAATTATCACAATTAAACAGTTTTTAATAAACAAGATAGTCTCTTACAACAAATCAAATAAAATTGTTCACATGCAATAAAATGTCAATTAATATAAAACACAATTGTATTACAATTGTCCCGCATGATTATAAAACACATAACACTTCGCCACGATACTTTGAACTACACTGTGTAAATCGCCACTCAAACGCACTGTGTAATCGACCAACAATAACTGAACTAAGGCCGTGAAGCCTTGTGATTTATACCCCGCTCAGACACCAGAACATTCCACATACTACGCATCAGGGCTATACTAGGACGTAATTGATTGTGCCCTTGACACAGTGCGCGCAACTGGCGATGTCTAGAAAAGTCTCGTGAATGCATGTTGAAATCACATATGCACACAACATTACAGGTGGATTCCTCTGGAATATTCGAGAAACGCGTAGATTTTTCTTTAATGTCATAACATATTTAAGTATTCCTGGATTGGTGGTCAGAGAAGTATATGACCTTTGATTACTTTAGTGATACGACCAAAACAGACATTTGTACTCTCTGGATATGCTAATGACAGTGTAATGTTCAGTGTGGCTATTATTAATATTTTTGTACAACATATAGTTCAGGGTCCATCATAATTTGCTAATACATATATATATCTGGTATAATTTTTGAGGTTGTTAGCCCAATTTATAAAGTAGTGGGGACAAAAGCCCAAACTTGGGAGTTATTTATTGCCAGTCAGAAGTCAGGTACTGAGATGAGTTAATGGGGGTTCAAAAAATTGCATACCTGTACGTTGAGTTTTCATTGAAAGTGAAAGCAACAACTCAAAGCAACACAAAGCCAGTTTACCTGTAGTGTACCTGGAAGTAGTGTAGTGTAGTAGTGTACATTACTGTAGTGTACCAAGTGATAACTTGATTCTTTTATAAAGAGGAAACTTGTGTAGAAATTTAGATCCATCTGTGAGATGATTCAAAGAATATTAAAAAATAAACTTGGACCAGAAACCAATATTAAATTTTATAAGGTTGTGATGGTACCTACTTTGCTGCATGGTGCAAAGTCAAGGACTCTGTGAAAGACGTATATAAATAAAATCAGTACAATACAAAATGAGGTTTTTAAGAATCGTCAAAGGATCCTCATGATAGGTGTGTTTTGCAGTGAGTATATACAGTGTATGAACTCCCAAATTTAAATTTACTTCCAGAACCCATTTGGTTAAAAACCTTCAAATCTTGCAAAACTTTTTAACGAATTTTAGGTTTAAAGATGAGATTTCATTATTATTCCATTGGAAGTAGATATTCAACATATCGTGTACAACATTCATTGCTTTATTAAATGTGGACCCCTGTAAGTAACCTAAGAGACATTTATGTATATATATATATATTTCAATCACTTTCTGCTACAGTCCGTTTCTTGATGTATATAATACATTTAATATTTATACGTAAATTTACCTCAAGATGTTATTTTTCTATTTGGAACATGTTTCGGGCACTATCTTGTTCCCATCCTCAGCCTTCCGGTTTTTTTTTGTCTGGTGAAGTACATATGTGTTGTTGGTTGATAATTGTGGCTTCCTGTTGGCTTCTGGTATTTCAAGTTGGTTTTATTGTGTGTGATTGTGGTGTATGTGTTAGTTTTTTGTGTATTTTCAATGTTGAGTGCTTTGAATATTGTGTCATGTTTTGTACTGATTTGTATTTGTTCAGGTATTAGTTTGTTTTCTGTTTTCTGTTTTATGTTTGTATATTTGTAAGTTTTCCCATATGTTCATTATGGTGCCTTTGTGTGGTATATGTTTTATTAGTGTTACATTGGTTATGTCTGGGAATTCATGTCCTGTGTTTATTGCATGTGTGGCTAAATTGGATTTATATATTTCTGGTTTTTTGTATGCATTTAGGTGTTCAAAATAACGTTTTTTCAGCTGTTTTTTTGTTTGTCCTATATAACATTTATTGCAATCTTGGCATTCAATTTTGTATATACCGTTAGTTGTTGTATTATCTTTGTTGTGTGAGTTATTTAGATTTTGTAATTTATTTTTATTAGTTTTGTATGCTATTTTTATATCTGTGTTTTTAAATAGTTTTGTTAGTTTTGTCATTTTATTATTTATGTATGTGAATGTGGCCCATTTTTTGTTGTTGTTATTATTTATGTGTTGTTCAGTTTGATTAATTCTTAATTGTTCAGTTTTTATTTTGTATTTGATTTTATTTTCTATTTTGATCATAGTATTTTTATTGAAAATGGATACAATAAAAATACTATTATCAAAATAGAAAATAAAATCAAATACAAAATAAAAACTGAACAATTAAGAATTAATCAAACTGAACAACACATAAATAATAACAACAACAAAAAATGGGCCACATTCACATACATAAATAATAAAATGACAAAACTAACAAAACTATTTAAAAACACAGATATAAAAATAGCATACAAAACTAATAAAAATAAATTACAAAATCTAAATAACTCACACAACAAAGATAATACAACAACTAACGGTATATACAAAATTGAATGCCAAGATTGCAATAAATGTTATATAGGACAAACAAAAAAAAACAGCTGAAAAAACGTTATTTTGAACACCTAAATGCATACAAAAAACCAGAAATATATAAATCCAATTTAGCCACACATGCAATAAACACAGGACATGAATTCCCAGACATAACCAATGTAACACTAATAAAACATATACCACACAAAGGCACCATAATGAACATATGGGAAAACTTACAAATATACAAACATAAAACAGAAAACAAACTAATACCTGAACAAATACAAATCAATACAAAACATGACACAATATTCAAAGCACTCAACATTGAAAATACACAAAAAACTAACACATACACCACAATCACACACAATAAAACCAACTTGAAATACCAGAAGCCAACAGGAAGCCACAATTATCAACCAACAACACATATGTACTTCACCAGACAAAAAAACCGGAAGGCTGAGGATGGGAACAAGATAGTACCCGAAACATGTTCCAAATAGAAAAATAACATCTTGAGGTAAATTTATGTATAAATATTAAATTTATAAGTTAAGTGTAGTTAAGTTAAATATTAAATGTAATATATATATATATATATATATATATATATATATATTTATTTCGTTCACATTCTCCTGGAATTATAATTGTGTCTTAGCAGTTTAAAAAAAGTGGGTCAAACATTTTTCCTTTTACTATAAAATGGTTTTGTTTAATTACTGCAATATTTTTTATTTAGTTCCTTTAAAAATGTATATTTTTGTTAATATATGCAAATTTGTGACTGTAGTTCACTAAGTAAACATATTGTAATAAATTATTTAGACTTTAAAATGTTAGGCAACTAATCAGCAATATCATAACAGTGCAACGTAGCATAATAATATAACTTGAACCACTGCACTTAAATTACTAATGCTTACAGAAAGGGGTAGACAAAAAAAGTCGACATCATAGTGTATCTTATAACTTACAATGGTTATACTGACTCATTGGTATCATCACTGTAGGTCACTTCAGCAAAATGTATTATCTTGTTCTGAAAATTGAGGCTGTAGAGGCTCCAATCAAGGCTTCTATCAGAAGCCTCCGTAATTATCAGCAACCTATGCTGATGATTTATGGTTTTCCCTAATTTTGTCAAACTAATTCCTTTGAAGAGTATAGGAATTGGTTTATACCAGAAGTCATTTATTATATAATAAATAAGACGGTTGAAAGTTACAGGAAACATTATTAAACCAGGGTATTGTTAGCATTATTATGCCAGGGTATTGTTAGTACTTGTATTACTATTTTATTGTCGTTAAATTTTCCCTTTTTTATATTTCTATAAAGATATAATTTATATGATACATATAATTTTATTTCTAATATTCATTTTTTAAATCAGCCATATGAGTTCATATACTTAGGTTGAACATTTGAAGATGTGAAGAACGAAACTGGAAAATCTGTCTTCAAGCTTTTGCCACTATTACCCCAACCAACAGCCTTTAAATTCTTTGAGAAAAATGATCCATTATTTTAACATCCTGAGATATTGGGCTCTCCAAATGAGTTTTTTCTGAGTTATTCAGAATATCTCATCACATCTGGCAGGATCTCCATCTGCTAGTTAGGATACAGCCTAGTAACAGTTACAGGACAAAAATATAAGTATTCTTTTATTGCAGCTCTTTCATATAAGAATTTACTGGTTTTAAAGGTTTTTTTTGCCAACATAAACTGCTTGTTTATTTAGTACCTACCCATTGAGTATTAACAGTCAGTGGCCTGGGAATGTAGCTACTATTTTACTAATAAAAATTATGTCTCTGTGGTCACTGTCCGTGTAATTCGTTAGTTTAATACTGTCTTTGTTTCACAGGTTCTGATAAAGCGCGTAAGGACAAGAGAAGATGATGCTAGTAAGAAAGAAAACGAACACCAAAGACACCAAGAATATTTGTATTTTAAAAATATATAAAATCATGGTGCTAAAATTATGTAGATGTATATACATTATGTAGTTACCTATGGTAAAAAACCAGTCAAAAATAATTTTACTGAATAACACCGTACATAATATTAATAACAGTAAGAATATTCACCACACTAGGCGAATGAACAAGTAGTATGTAGCGTTTCAGAGGTTGAGAGAGTTTCATAAGAACTGCATACAATACTGGACATAAAAAAGTGTTGTCATTAGTCTATGATGTAGTAGATTCAAACACACAGTTAAAAAAATAGCCTATAAATTCATAAGAGGGCATGTACAACATTTTGTAAACATGAAACTCGTAGTGGTGGATTAAATTGAATAATTCTTAATAACCCATTTAGTGGTGTGCTGTTTTGTTTTGTTATTTTTATTATTTCTTTGTTTAAGTGTTCTTATATTGTTTTAATACTAGGAAAACATGTTGTTTTAAAAATTAATACAGTCTGTTTTTAGTAACTCATGTTCTGTATATGAAACAACTTGTATTGCAAAATCTGAACCTAAAATAAGAATTGTAACTCTTACAAACTTAATGTAAATTATAAATACTTTGTACTTTGTTTTCAAAGTATGAAACTTATGTGTCACTCAAAACTTTCATTCTCCATGGAATATAAAATATTTTTTTAACACTATTTGCTCATCAAAACAATGATGTTTGAGCGTACTTTGGAAAGTATGCCGAGTAGTTTAGTGGCGTATATTAGTCTGTATTTAGCAGCTGTGTATCTCATCTGTTACAGAAAACAAAGACTATTTAAACTGTGTGCAGCTGAGAAAAATCAGATAGTATATCTACTGACAGTTACTAACAGTTTTGGGCGTTAATAGAAGACACAAGTTGCCCAGTGTAGGCAGATAACCCCTGCACCTACTCACTCCGTAGCACTCCATGTTTAATATACAGTAGACGCCCTCTTATCCGGCCACCTTGGGACCAGACCCTAGGCCGGATTACAAAATGGCCGGACGAACCGAAAATATGCTATAATGATGAAATAACGCTCTTTAATGAATGAGCCATACAATAAATGACCCAATACAGTATATATGAATTACTAATAATTATAATTACTCATGATTTTCTGTTTCGGCGCCAGTCATTAACAGTACTCTTGCCTACATTAAACCCTTGGTAAATACTCTGGACCGATTTGCCCTTATCGAGACGCTGAAGGACTTGTAATTTTTGGTCCATAGTCACGAACGTGTGTTTTTGTTTCACAGTCATGTCGGAAAACGTTTTTATTTATACAGATACATACAGTATTACTATATACACAGATATATTTACACAGAATTCACAACATAAGACATACATCTGCACATGAACAAAAGCGCGAGTCAACTGAGCTACATATATTTTCCGTTTAACAAGTTGGGGCCTGTTGCTGGAGGTTCGTCTAGACTGTGAGACTCACCATATGGCTGGCCGAACCATCCGATGGCCGATCCAACCGAGGCCGGACTAGAGGGCATCTACTGTATGTCAAAAGCCTAAACTGTAATAGAATTTACAGTATTGGAATGTTTCTTGAATAAATAAATGTTCAAGACCACAGCAACTGCCACGGATGTCAAGAGTGGGTGTGGTGTTCTGCTTAGCTATAAAAAAAGCAACTTGCTGATTTGAATTGCTCATATGGACTCAGATTGGCATGTTACCACTTTAACTGGTTAACTGGTAGCATTAATCATGGACAAAAACTATTCAAAGAATATGACCAAATTGTGTGGAAGTAACGAGATTACTTTCTCCAATAAAAAAAAAAAAATTAATTTTCCAAACGTATGAAGATGCTTAGAAATTGCAAAAGAGAAAATTATACAATCATAATTATTAGTAATAAAACGTATATTATAAATGTAATGCCTTGACTTTTGTATAATTGTTTATAAAATTAGGTATTTTTCATAAATATTGTATATTAAAAACTACACAATTCCCATATTATTAAAGATATGTACAATTTTCTTGCATGTGTAAAATGTATTTATCGTAAAGATCTCACAGAAAAGTATACATTATACCAGGAACCCTTATTTACCAGCTTATGTGATATATGCAAGTCGTTCCTGTGTATAGAAAAGAAAAAAAAATACAGTTCTTAACATGTAGAGATGAAACAGTGCCTATTAGATTAAGAAACTTAGTTTCAGCTTTAAATTAGAATATGTCCAATACTGTATAATAATAGAAATATATACTGTATGTGTTATACTTGTGTACATATAAATAATATTTAATAATAATTAAAAATGTACCTTTGGTTTAAGCACCATTTTGTAAATATACATTCATAATTTGTTTTCATAATTTTGAATATGAAAGTGAAGTTTTTGCTCTCATTGTTAATTTTACATTTTTCCTGAAATTTCCTGTAAATAGATTGTATATTTCACAAAAGCTTTTTTGAATGGTGATATGTTTAAACATATCAGAATGCTATTTCTTTTTTAATTAATGGAAATTAACTTCATATTAATTACGATAAATTGTTTTAATATGTTAAAAGTGAATATAATTGTACTGATAAGTTTTATATACATGCATATATATTAGTATTTTATTTATAAAGTACATAAACCAAAGATACATGTGTCTAATATATTCATAAAAAGTAGATACATTTTGTATATAAATCTATAGTTTACCAAAGAAAACTGACATTACATTTTTTGTATAAAAGTGTGCTTCCAATGTACTTGATTATGAAAGGAAACCTAGAGTATTGCTCCTTCTTGTTTATGTAAACTGTTATTTATTCAATATTTATAAAAATGAAAATAGTGTTTTTGAAACCATTTCCAGGTTTGAACTACGTTGGTTTTCATTCAACATTTCATTATTGTTCCATACATTTTGACAAAACAGAATTTATGTAAATTGATGAATTTAGTATAGAAAACATGTCTGTTGCTTGGTCGTTTGTGTAGTTTGCAGTTTCTGTACACATGTAAAAAGAGTTAAGCATATATATATATACACCATATTTTTTCAATATTTATCACTGTAATTGGAGACCATTATTACCGTTTGAATAATTTTTCTTGAGAACGGTAGATCAACACTTTTTCTATTGATCGTTTTATTTATTTTCAACATTTAGATATACACTTATAAAAAACTGCCGAAGGAGCAAAAGCAATTGTAACGACTATATACACTCATTTTTGTTTGATTATGTTTAGTTCATAATTACACATCACCAGGTTTCTTTATTTTTATTGTTGTTCTACATGTGGCTACTTTATTTTTGTGCTGTAGAGAATGTAGCTATAAATTTATTATCAGTTGTTATTTAATAGTAATAATAAGATTTAATTTAAACATAAATTTCATTGTTAAAGCACTATTATTGTCATTTGTTTGTTATCTCATTTATGTTACACATATATTATTTATTATTAATTAATATATTACTCTATTAATTTAATGAACTACTTTTATTATGTGAGTTGAACCTATAATACACAAATATTGTTGTCACTGGTTTATCGAATGGAGTAAATAGGAAAATAATATGATTTTTCTTCTAATAGTCTGCAGTCATTTGAACTGGTTTCACTTTACGTTCTAACATTAAAAAAATATATATTGTTTGTTGTGCGCAGAGTTTTGTTTGATTAGTGTCAGTTTTACTTTTATTTAAACATACAGTAAATATTACTCAGTTTACATTTTCTTTATGGTTTACTTTTCGCTGAAATCTGTTTCAGACACAAAAAGTTTCCAGACTGAAGATGGTGATACATGATTAATAAAACTGGAAGAAGACTGAGAGATTCAGAAGTTTTCAAAATATGTGCAGATTTTTAACATTTTCAATACATGCTCTAGTAGCACATTTAAAACTAACTGGACCATATTAATGTAAATACATGGGATAGAGTAAGTTGCCTTCATCTGTAATGTGATCAAAATAGTTTTAAATCATCTAATTACGTATGTTGTGCTGAGTCTAAAATTGGAAAAATGGAAGCGTATCAGAATAATTTATACATAATTTCTGGTTTTTTAGTTTGTGTTTGTCTGTTTATTCTAAACATCTTAGTAATTCAATTCTGTGATGTGCTTTTGTTTCTCCAATAAGTTTCCACAGAACTTCATGCAGGCACTTTTGTTGTATTGCAGTTTTCACATAGTTTTCATTTGCGTTTCATCAATAACAAATATGGAATCTGTAGATTAAGTCAGGAAAGAAAAATTGAAGACTGAATGTGCAGATACCTGATGCTGATTAAAGAAAGGGAGTATGTCCATAACACTTCTTATCCTCAAGAACTATAACTATCAGCAATCTAGTTCCTTTCTGATGAGTGGGTGTAGAATCTTACGTGTCTTTTGAGGAAGGGTATAATTACTGAACATATAAACCTAAAAGACAGTTACTGGAATTATGAGTTAGTGAAATCAGATTGGAAACAGTTCTGAACATAAATTTGTTTTTTGTTTGTTTTGAATGCACTGAAACCCAAGTAGTTGGTGATAACCTCTATTATGTTTTGAACAATGATTGTGACAAATTTAATTATGACTTAAAATAATAAAAACCTGAAGTTAGTCCCAGTACTGTTTGAACCAATGTAGACTTCAGAGATTTTGGAGCTGCATAACATATGAGCTTGAATATGAATTTGGTCATTCATGTTACATGCATTTCAAATCTGGTTGATGCAGTTGAAATTAATTAAATTTGAATTTTGGAAGGCTAAACACAGATTATTATTTAGTAAAAAAAAGAAAAAGTACCTATGTTTATCTCATGTTCAAAAGAACCAAAATATGTTTTGTGATATCATATTACTGTGTAATGTATAACATATGGTATTCAACCATAATAATCTTATACAGTATATCTAAAATATTTGATGTTAGGATTATGGACATAAAAGAATACAATGGACGTACTGAAAAAATAAATATACTGGACCACCTTTACTTGTAATCGAATTGTAGGAAATTAAAATTAATATGTGTAATATACTGACCTGTTTGTTTTGTAAGAGAGCAAATGCTGAATGCTTTCTTGGAAGAAGAGTGGCATGGTGTAGAGTCTAGTCAGATTATATAGAAAAACAAGAACTAACAAAGAGAAAGAGAATAATATAGAGCTATTTACTTGTCACTATTGACATCAATAATTGTAAAGTAGGCCTAAATACAATTTCAATTTCACTGATATTTTTATTATGTAATAAAACAAATCAGAAGAATCTGTATAAATAATAAAAGTTTTGAATTACCATGAAGTGAGTCATCAGTTTCCCTTTGTTAATGTAAAATCCTCAATTCCTTTACAGTCTTCTGTTAGAGCGGGAAAGAGAGGTTTAACAATAAAATTGATTGAATATTGTAATAATTTTATAAACAAACAATTGAGATATATAAAGATTTCTGGAAAGAAATTACTATCACACATGAAATCGTTACACTTCTTAAACAGATTGGGTAACGGAATACTAAAAGGAATATGTGAAATACAAAATTATGCCTACTTCCCATGAGTAATCTATAAGTAACTTTTATGTAAGTTAACTTTCTGTAAGTTATCTGTAGGACGTTTTAAGAAATGTGTCAGCTGGTAAGAGAAGACCTGCGACTTCAAATAAATAAAATCTTTTACAGAAGATACATGAAGACCCTATGGACCAGGGACATTTGTTCAGATATTTTTGTAGTAACTGGTCAGTTTCAAGTTACTGTTTTTTGCTTAGCAACAAATAGCCTCAAATCAGTGGTGGTTCTACACTTGAATAAATAAGAGAAGTTACTGCTGAATACGAACACAACAATAGCATAAACTTCTTAAGCCTAGTACGCACTGGGAGACATTGTCTTAAGACTTGTATATAGACTGTCTCAAGACTATATCTTGAGACAGTCTATATACAGAAAATAGACTGTCTGTATACAATGTGTAGCATCCACACTTGCCAGTCTTTCTACTTATGTCGAATGAAGTGGTTGCTGGTGTTTGCACATGTACTTTGATAATTTTGGCTGAAAAAATGAAGTTCAAGAAAAATGGTGGTGGGGAAGAAAAGTGTTTACCAACCATGAAAGGCATGCTAATAATCTCTTGAATGATTTAAAATTAGAGGATGGACAGGGTTTCAGAAACTTCTTGCGAATGACTCAAACCGATTTCTGGCATCGGGAAATTCCTTTACAAGTCTGATGTACACATTCAAGATATCCAAACAAGTCATATCTGAAATCATCCCCGACATGTGTGAAGCTATTATAAGTGAGTTGAGAGAATATATGAAGGTAATAAATAAAAGTAATATTTTAAAGTACTTAAGAAACCTTTATTAAGCATAGTTTTGATTGTAATAACAATACATGAATGTAGTTAATATCACGGTATGTAGAAGTACACGGTAAGAGGTGTATAGAACTACAAGATAATGTTACAAAAATTAGATGCAATGAAGAATTACATGTACAATTGCATGTATTATTGCAAGTTATGAAGAAAGTAGTTATCATTTTGTGAATTTGGTACTGGTGTTGACTGTGAAAATCTCAAATTACCAGTTCCAACATCATCCCCAGAGCTGGTACCTTCAATACTTTGAATACTAGTAACTTGAGGGCATATCTCACTAGCAGAGCTGCAGTTGCTTGGAGTACAAGGAGGAAAATCCTTATGATGATAGGTGCCAATAAATTAAATAATATAGTGTCAATATGGTGCTGTGCAACTGTAACTGCATATTCACTGTTACAAGCCCATAATTTATTTGCTACATGTTCCCCATACACTGAAAAGGAATCCCGTTGTGCTACTGTGTCTGTTAATCTTTTCATACACTGTAAGGCATCATTAATAACATTATCATCTTTCAGCTTTTTCTTTGGGGGCCTAGTCATGGTTGGTGTTTGAAATATATCATCATTTTCATTCCCGGGAATGCGTGTCTTCGATAAACTTCAAAGTTACTTCGACAGACCACATTGAATGCGTTAATAATTAAAATGTAAAATTTTAAACGGCAAATAAACAAAACACAGATTCGATAATTAAAGACGTACAAGAGATATTGAGGATTCGAATGACGAGAAGCAACTGGTGTACACAGTAGGCCGGAAGGCGAAGCATACGTGTATTTAGTCATGTACATACTGCAGCGAGTCTATATACAATATCTAAAGTCTCCCGTTTCAACAGGAGACACAATACAAGGATTTTTGTCTCAATTTTGCCTAAAGACTGTCTATAGACAATGTCTCTAGACAGTCTGTAGACTGTATACATACAAATTTTCGACTGTCTCTATACAAAGTCTAGAGACAAATCTCTCAGTGCGTACTAGACTTTAGACCTCTCCATCACAAAACTTGAACACAGGCACAAATTCAGTATATACAGAAAACTGACTACAACTGACACACTAATACACAACTCCTCCAGTTACCCAATACAACATAAACTAGCTGCCTTCAGAACTAAAATACATAGACTTAACAACATCCCACTAGATGAAAGACTACAAAGACGAACTAAACATGATAAAATATCTAGCAGATTCCAACGCATATGACAGAACAATAGTCAATAAATTCCTACACAAAACAAACAACAGACAAAGACAGAACACAACAAATTAATAACACTAACATACATCAACAACCTAACTGAAAAAATAGGCCACAAATTCAAAAAAGCAGGGTACAGAATCACGTACAAAACTACTAACAAAACAGAACACACACTAACAAAACACACACACAAAGCACAAAACAAATTTGATCTACTTGGTGTTTACAAACTAAATTGCTCAGATTGCAACAAATTCTACATAGGCCAGACAGGATGTACCTTCAAACAAAGATACATTGAACACACAAAGGCACTACACTCCACTACAGAATCCACCTTTGCAAACCACCTCATTGAAGCAAACCACACATACAAAAACATAGACAATAACATGAACATTCTACACGTACACACAAAAGGCCGAAAACTAGACACTCTAGAACAATTAGAAATATACAAACACACGAAAATAGATAAAAATGACATCCTAAATGAACAGACACAATTCAAATCACATGCATTATTCGAACATATCACACCCCACACACAATATCGATCTTTCGAAAGTCGATACCTTCGCCAACAACAAGACGGACATTGCTCCCAATGGCAGCCCCTGAAGAAGCTTTTTAAAAGCGAAAACCAGTTAAGCCTATAAGGTAAAACTTTTACGTTTTTACCCATAAACAATTTTGTGATCCGAGTCGGTAGTGAAATAATTATATTTAGTCAAGAGAATTTTATTTTGCATAAAGTATAAAAACAGTTGTCTCCAATGAATACAAAAAGTATGTAACAAAAAATAATTCCTATGCAAAAGCCAAAACACGAGTGGAAGGTTCTTTTACCATCATCCTCTGATGAAACTCGAGAGTAAAAGCTGCTAGCTCAGGCAATAAGGTAAAAATTGTATCTAAAGTACTAGTATTATGTTGAAATGGTGTTTATAAATTCCTAAAAATGTACTCTATTTACAAAACAACTAACACAAAACTGGAGAACATAACTATACCAACTATGCTACAATGAGTGGCACTAATATAAAAATTACAACTTTGTACTAGTCAATCATTGCTAACGTTTACAAAGCACTTGCATAGCAGCAGACAAATGTTGCCAGTTCGTGTCACCAAATAAACATGTGCAACATGCTCAGTGAATGCAGTGATAGACATATGAAGGCGAACACCACACCGAAACGCGTACGGAAAGAAAAACAAGTAAGTTTCACAAGTGAAAGTTCTATATTCTAAAGTATAATAGTTATTAATGAGTACATGTTATTAATCATTATATATGTATTAATTAATTGTGTACTGTCCATGGTCTTGTTACTGTAATCAATGAACAAACCTCACAAAATGTTTCATCACTGGAAATTGTTACAAAATGCTGTTTTATCAAGCAACTTCTAACTCACCTGTATATTGACAGTTCATGAAAATTAAATGACTTAGTTGAATTCTGTGGATTCAGACAAGATATTGGTAAACATAATCATCAACAATGTAAGTCAGAGGACTACGACTTAAAGCGCAATAACTAGTTTCAGTTTTTGGCTAGTATTCTATAAAATCATACTTCATGTTGACATTTCACATAACAGTGTATAGCCTAGCCTATGAACAGAAACTAATTCAAATAGTTCAATTTGTTGTTGTGAAAGACTGAATAAAATTGGGTGTTAATGCTGCTTAGAGGACATGGTGAAATCAGCAATATAGAGAAACTATAACCAGTAACATTGGTACCTGCCTTATAAAACTTCAAGTTTATGTCTCTGTTGTAATTCCTGATATTACTGACACAGGGTAATACAGAAGTTAATTATGAAGCAGTCTTTAATGGTTTTAGCGATATATGAAGGAAAGGACTTGGATATTCTAAACAAACCTTGTTTTAAGGAAAAACCCTGTTGAGTGTATACTGTAAGATAAAAGAGAGGTTTACCAGCCTTAATAGCCGTTTGCAGGGATTATGTATGGGATGAAGAAAATGGTGAGCAAGGAAAGGACAAAATATGGGTATATAAAAGTAAAGAAGTAGAAAAATGATGGATGGAAGTAGAGCTAAGAAGCATGGAAGATGTCACCATGAGATAAAATATGGGCTGCAATATAAGTTTAATTGTTACTGATGAATGGAAAGAATACTTATACGAGGTGTGATCAAAAAGTATCAGGATCGATATTGGCAATGCCAAGTCAGCTGACTTGACTCCAAAAAAGCGACACATATGTTTACAGTATACTAATTACTTTGTGTAAGTTTTATAATAACAGCTGATCTGGTTTGTTTACAAACGCTCATTGTTGTGTTGTGTGTTAATCTCATTTGGCACATTTACCATGTCAGAACAAATTGATCAGAGAATTTGCATCAGATTTTGTCAAAAAGTTGGTGAAACATGTAAAGATACATTTGAAAAGTTATAAAATGTTTATGGGGAAGATTGTATGAGTTGTACACAGGTTTATGAGTGGTTTAAGCATTTAAAGATGGGTGTGAAAGTGTTGAGAGTGATGAGCGTTCAGGGAGGCCTTTAACCAACAAGACTGTCCACAACGTTGAGCCTGTGTGTCCTGCTGTGCAAGAAAACTGCCAAATCACCATTCGTGAGCTATAAAATGATTAAATATTAGTTTCGGATCAGTTCAGTCCATTCTTACTGACGAGTTGGAAATGAGAAATGTTTCTGCAAAGTTTGTACCAAAAGTGCATACAGCTGACTAAAAAGATGCCTGGGTGTCAGTCGCTCAAGACCTGCTTGTATGTGCTAAAAATGATGAGAACTTCATTAAATCGATATAATGGGTGATGAATCATGGGTTTATGGGTATGATTCAGAAACTAAGGCCCAGTCTTCAGTGTGGAAGATGCCAAATTCTCCAAGACCAAAAAAGGCAAAACAGAATCGAAGCAAAGTCAAGACCATACTCACAGTTTTCTTTGATCACAAGGGGATTTTTCATCATGAATTTGGTCCACCAGACCAGACAGTAAACCAGGATTACTACTGCAACAGTATGTCTGTGTACGTTACTGTGCATTGTCGCAATTAGTTTAAAAAACTGTTAAATTAGAATAAATAATTAATATTGTCATGATTTAAAAAAAAAAAATGCGTATTGAAAGCTGTAAGTAACCAGCGAAGGGGAACACCGATTGTGCAGGACGGTACTGGCATATCACGCCACACTCAAGCTGACTGTGTACAGTGTAATTGATGTGTGTGCATCAGCATGTGTGCCAGTAGAAACTGGTATAGCGTCACCCCTGAATAAATGTGAATTAAATAAGTAATTTATTTAAATTTTGGTAAGTGCACATAAGATATGACAAAACTAATTACGCCATGTTATTAATAATATAAAGACACGCACATGTGCAAAATCTAGTGCGAAACAAATAATACATATTAATACAGTGTAAATAAAAGTGAATAGAACCAAGAACAATTAAAGTATAGAAAAACTGTTAACATACAATTATAAAAAATTACCGATCATATGAACATCGAGTAATAAACAAAAGGCTTCGCATGTTGTGAATAAAATTAAAATAAGTATGAAAAATAAACTAATCTGTAAAGGGATGCTCGACAAACTATAACAATATAAATCGTGCACAGAATGGTTGAAACATGATTTGTGAGCCTGACAGTATAAATAAGCGAGGAGCACCAGCCTCGACCTTCATTCACTGGAACACATCTCCACCCGAAGGCAATGCCCGACGGTGGAGGATCTAAGATCAATATCCCAGCAGTATGGAGATAGCACCATACCAGTCATCTGAATGCTGAGTGGACCAGGAGGACCGGACAATGGACTCCAGGAGGATCAGACGACAATGGAGGATAGACACAGGACTCAGGATCATGACGAGGAATCACTGAGTATCACCCCACAGCAATAAGGTGACATGAAACCAATTTTTACTTGTCAACCAATGAGTCATAAAAGACATTAAAAAGAAAAGAGTAAAGAGACAATGATAAACTTTAATAGTGTAAATAATAATTGTAAAATCTAATTGGTTAAATTGTAGTAATTTATAATGATATTTAACATTTAAAAAATTATTTTTGAAATTATAACGGAGCATAAATGTTTAAGTAATTATAAAATTGATTGATATTTCATGAATACGATATTCATGTGTAGGCACACAAAGCAAAGTAGTAATAATATAAAAAAAATATGGAATTTAAAAAGAAATACAATCTGAGTTAGTCGAAGGCGCATTATATATTATAAAAATTTCTATTTATACATGTCAATTTATTTCTTGTGTATTATATTTATGAATATTTGTGTAATGTTATTTGTATAGTGACAATAATTGTGTGTATGATGAGCATACACAAAAGAAAAATATTATGCGAATAATAATAACAAAATTTTAATTTGTAATTTTTGAAAATTTTATTTAATAAAATTTTGAATGAATTTTACAAATGATATGATATATGAAATGTTATTATTATTTTAAAAACACACCATACACTTTTATCATTATACTACATTTCTGTTTTGAGGCGAATGAGGGATGCAATTTGACGAAAAAGGTCACAGTTGCATCAGAGTGGTGAATGGTGGCTTCAACATTACAAGCCACCCGCCCACACGTCACATGCTGGTCAGCATTTTCTTGCTAAACACAATATTCCACAGCTTCAGCATCCTCCATATTCACCAGATCTCTTTCCAAAGATAAAAAATCAATTGAACGGGAGATCATTTCGAAACGTAGAAGAGATAAAAGAAAATGCAACAAGAGAACTTAAGGCTCTTACAGAAGATGACTTTAAGACATGCTTCAAACAGTTGGGAAAGTGTTGGAAGAAGTATGTGGCTGCGGAAGGGCACTATTTTGAAGGAGACGAGTTTACAAATCTGTAACTCTTGTATATTTATGTAAATAAAATCAATCCTGATACTTTTTTATCACACCTCATAGAAAAATCTAAATCATGGAGGGATTCTAATATGATCATCATCTTCACATCATGCAAGTTGCTACCTGTTCTGCCTTCTTCCCGAGTCAACTCACACTTATGTCCTATAGGTTTATATTTCCAGGATTGGCCAGTCTTGAATATGACATTCTTTCGAAAAGTGTTCTTTCCACCATTGTTTATAATATTTTAATCTTCCATTCAAGTTAAAAACTTGTAATCCTTCTCTTATGACCTCATTCATTATACAGTTAAGTTTAGAGCACCTTTTAACTCGTCTTAAGAACACCATTTGTAAAGCCTCCATTTTACTTTCTTGTTTATTGGTTGTTGTCCATAATTCACACCCAAAGAACAGTACAGGGACACCATAACTACATAAAACTTTAAATTTGTATCTTGACACTTTGTTTCTAAAAATACGACGATTGTTCCATAGATAGTCTGGAACTTGCCTAACTTAATATCAATATCATAATTCCTATCAGCCAGTATCACTTCCCCAAAAGTTAAAATGGCTCACCTGTTCTACAGTTTTATCATTAATTATAATTTTTTTTTTATTGGTTCTTTGCCTTGAAATGCAATTTCCTTTGTTTTTTTTTTAGTGGAGATATTTGTATTTATTTTTTTTTGCAAATCTGGTGAAGCTTAAAAACAGGTTTTTGGAAAGCAGATTGTGTATTTTGAATTACAAGCAAGTCATCAGCAAACAGTAGCACATTCAAACATCTGTCTCGTGATATCTTAATACCAGTGTTCACTACACATTTCCATTGCATTCCATATAGTTGGTCAAATACAGTCTAAATCAGAAAGGAGAGATAGCAGATTTTTTCACAGAATAGTTAAAAGGCCAAGAAGGGTAATGGGTAAAATAAAAGGATGCCCTAATATATAACAAAGGACATCAGAGAATGTAATAATTATCAAGGGATTAATGTCAGCTGCTCTATCACAAGGCTATATGGATGCATTATTAAAATTAGGAGAGTAAAAATTAGAAAGATATAGAGATACAGAGTAGCAGGTGCGTAGCATCAGGGGTCATGCATATGCTCAGTGTTCCCAGTTTTAAAATAATATTTTTAGGTTTCTCTTTCAAAAAATTTTAAGTATGTTATTATTTAAAATATTGATATTTAATACCAAATAATTTTTATTATCATGTGGTAATGAACAAATAATGTCCTAAGCTGGGTAAAATGATGCAGGACAGATGACTTTATCACTTGCCCATGTACTTAACATATAATGTTGTCTGTGTATACTGTTACAGTGATGAGAGTTCCATGTCATTGCAGTAGAGGGAATAATTCTACATATTGATGATATGCTAGCATAAGTTCAGATATACTCCTCATATGTCAGTACAGTGGGTATGGTGCCAGAGGTCCCTGGTTCAATTCTCAGGACCACTATTAATTCAAGGTGTGTTTTTCTGTCCCCAGGTTGACTTGGCCCGTGGAAATGAGTACCTGGATTAATAATGGGTGGTTAAAGTGTAGCAACCTATACCTAGATGCCAAACAGCTCACATACAGCAGGTTCACCAGCCTGCTTAACCCCAAGGCTGGTTAAGTGGTAAGAAAGAAGTCATTATTGTAAGTCAGTATAGTCTTTTGGCCATGTCTACTGTGGTGCTATATCACTTTTTGTAGTTTGACCTGTAGTTTGTATGTTTTGTTAGGTACTTTCAGTGCTTTTGATCCTTACTCAAGTGTAAGGGTTTCTAGGGTTTCTATTTATATTTCTTTTATATTTTATGACATTCCACGGCATTAGCTTTTGCCAAATTAAGTGTGTGTGATTGTTATTTACACACACATTCTTACCTTTGTACTTACAAGTCGGTGCGGTTTTTGCACACAAGAGTGTGAGTGCATTTTTTTACAGTTTTACAATCATGCAAGAGTACTCCCAATCGGTTTTACTAAACACAAACTTTTACGCTCTTTCCCGTATGGGAAAGCATGTCTGAAAGCACTTGTATGTAAAGCCAGCTGTTGGAAAAAATAGATCACAAGTCAATAAAGTCCTAATTTGTTGAGCACAAACTAGCTTAAATGTGTACCGACTTGTATACAGCATGCAACTAACATGTGAAGACTAATGGGACCTACAAATGACAGACATACATCAACTTACTTAAGAACAATAAGATAAGTCCACTTATTAAACAATAAGATAAAAGACCATACAGTTGTCACAGTACAAGACTTGAATGTATCGTTACATACAGTATGCATCTTGTTCAGTGCTCAAGGCACAGTGTTCAGAAGAAATAAACTGAAGTAATTTGATAAAGGTGTTAAACATTAATCACCAAAACAATAATTAAAAATAAACAATATTTTCAAACGTTAGAATAATCCTGTATAGTAAACACACAATTTGAGGAAGTACTGATTAAAATATTTACTGAATAGATGGCTCCAGAAGCAATGCCCATTTTTTAATCATGATTAACTAAAATATTGGTATGGAGAACCATACATGACTTCCATGTTCTAAGATTTATATTTAAAATCATTTACAAAATGAAATGTTTCCATAGAAACTACTTCTTTCCACTTATTGCTTCAGCCTTAACCACAGTACTGTGGTCACTAACATATACCACCACACGTTATCACACTCGATTTTCACTGATGATGGCAGTCGATGGCACTGCAGAAACGTCTGGTTTTGCAGAAAACATTGGACTACGACCAAACAGCCTGGGAAGGAATTTTAAAAACAAACTACTACTTTGTTTCCGATAACGTAGTACACATATAAAAATTATCCCCTCCCCTTCAACTATAATTTTCATCAAAATTTCATCAATCCCCTTCAACTATAATACTTTATTTATCAAAATTAAGTACTTTACTCTTGTTACAACAAAAAATGTTTCAGGTAAAATGCCCTTTCCCCATAACCGATCTTCACCAAAACCAAAAGGCCTTGAGTCTTCTACAACTCAGGCACATATGTAAAAAATTATTTGATTCTGTTTGAATTTACGGCAGTTATCGTTCGTCATGAAAATATTTCTCTTGTTACAACATAAAATGTTGCAGGTAAACTACCCCTTTCCCTTAACCGATCTTCACCAAAATCAACAGGCCTTGAGTTCTCTGCAATTTAGGGATGTATGCAAAAACTTATTTGATTAGGTTTGAATTTACGGCAGTTATCATTCGTCATAGAAAAAATTAACCTTGTTATCACATAAAATGTTGCAGGTAAACTACCCCTTTCTCTTAACTGATCTTCACCAAAATCAATAGGTCTTGAGTCCTCTACAATTCAGGGGTGCATGCAAAACATTATTTGATTCTGTTTGAATGTGCGGCAGTTATCGTTCGTCATAGAAACAATTACTCTTGTTAAAACATTAAAGGTGGGAGGTAAACTACCCCTTTCCCTTAACCGATCTTCACCAAAATCAATAGGCCTTCAGTTCTTTACAACTTAGGAAAGTATGCAACAAATTATTTGATTCTCTTTGAATTTACGGCAGTTATCGTTCGTCAAAAAAAATTACCCTTGTTAAAACATAAAACGTTGCCGGTAAACTACCCCTTTACCTTAACCGATCTTCACCAAAATCAACTTGCCTTGAGGTCTCTACAACCGATGAATGTATGCAAAACATTATTTGATTCTGTTTGACTTTACGGCAGTTATCGTTCGTCATAGGAAAAATTACCCTTGTTAAAACATAAAATGTTGCAGGTAAATTACCCCTTCCTCTTAACCAATCTTCACAAAAATAAAAAAAAACCTTGAGTTATCTACAATTGAGGAAGGTATACACAAAATTATTTGATTCTGTTTAAATGTGCAGCAGTTATCGTTCGTCGTAGAAAAAATTACCCTTGTTTAAACATAAAATGTTGCAGGTAAACTACCCTTTTCCTTAACCGATCTTCACAAAAAACAATAGGTCTTGAGTACTCTACAATTCAGAGCTGTATGCAAAAAATTATTTGATTCTGTTTGAATTTGCGGCTGTTGTCGTTTGCCATAGAAAAACATTTACAGACACATAGACAGACAGACACACACAGACAGATAGACACACAGACAGGCACACACACAGACACTTATCGAAAAATGACTTATTTTCATGTTTTGAGGGTAGTACAATCAGAATCTGCAATAATCTCGACCACGATTTTTTTTTTGCCATCACCATACTTCCATTTCCTTATGGAACATGGAAGTAAAATATCGGTATGGAGAACCATACATGACTTCCATGTTCTAAGATTTACATTTAAAAACATATTTGAAATGAAATATTTCCATAGAAACTACGTCTTTCTACTTATTGCTTCAGCATTAACCACAGTACTGTGCTCACTAACGTATACCACCACCACCTCACGTTTTCGCACTCGATTTTCGCCGATGATGGGAGTCGATGGCACTGCCGAAAAGTCTGGTTTTGCAGAAAACATAGGACTACGGCTAAAGAGCCCGGGGAGCAATTTTAACAAAAAACTACTTCTTTGTTGCCGATAACGTAGTACACATATAAAAAATTCTTCCCTACACCTTCAACTATAATTTTTAATAATAGAAAATTACCCCCACCCCATTCTCCTAACTTCTTCATTTATAGATATTTCATCTACGTTTCTACAGTGGATTACTATGAGCTTCTTATCAGGATATTTTATTTATAAAAATAAAGTACTTTACTCTTGTTAAAACATAAAATGTTTCCGGTAAACTACCCCTTTCTCTTAACCGATCTTCTCCAAAATCAACAGACCTTCCGTCCTCTACAATTCAGGGAAGCATGCAAACAAATATTTGATTCTGTTTGAATGTGCGGCAGTTATCGTTCGTCATGGAAACATTTCTCTTGTTACAACATAAAATGTGCAGGTAAACTACCCCTTTCCCTTAACCGATCTTCACCAAAATCAATAGACCTTGAGCTCTCTGCAACTCAGGGGGTGCAAAAAATTATTTGATTCTCATTGAATTTTCGGCAGTTATCGTTCGTCATAAAAAAATTACCGTTTTTAAAACATAAAACGTTGCTGATAAACTACCCCTTCCCTTAACCGATCTTCAACAAAATCAACAGACCTTGAGTTCTCTTTAGTTCAAAAAGGTATGCAAAAACCTAGTTGATTCTGCTTGAATTTACGGTAGTTATCGTTCGTCATATAAAAAATTACCCTTGTTAAAACATAAAATGTTGCTGGTAAACTACCCCTTTCCCTCAACCGATCTTCACCAACACCAATATGTATTGAGAACTCTACAATACAGGGCTGTATGCAAAACATCATTTGATTCTGTTTGAATCTGCGGTTGTTATCGTTTACAATTGAAAAAAATTACCCTTGATAAAAAACCGTTGCAGGTAAACTACCCCTTTCCCTTAACCGATCTTCACCAAAAACGACAGGTCTTAGGTACTCTACAATTCAGGCCTGTATGCAAACAATTATTTGATTTAGTTTGAATTTGCAGTTGTTATCGTTTGCCATAGAAAACACCCTTGATAAAACATAAAACGTTGCTGGTAAACTACCCTATTCCATTAACCGATCTTCACCAAAAACAATAGGTCTTGAGAACTCTACAATTCAGGGCTGTATGCTAAACATTAGTTGATTCTCTTTGAATTTACGGCAGTTATCGTTCGTCATAGAAAAAATACCCTTGTTAAAACATAAAACGTTGCAGGTAAACTACCCCTTTCCCTCAACCGATCTTCAACAAAACCAACAGGTCATGAGAACTGTACATTTCACGGCTGTATGCAAAATATTATATGATTCTGTTTGAATTTGCGGCTGTTATCATTTGCCATATAAAATACCCTTGATAAAACAAAAAACGTGTCTGGTAAACTACCCGTTTCCCTTAACCAATCTTCACCAAAAACAATAGGTCTTTAGTACTCAACAAAACAGGGGCTGTATGCAAAAACGTATTTGATTCTGTTTGAATTTGCGGCTGTTATCATTTGCCATATAAAATACCCTTGATAAAACAAAAAACGTGTCCGGTAAACTACCCGTTTCCCTTAACCGATCTTCACCAAAAACAATAGGTCTTTAGTACTCAACAAAACAGGGCTGTATGCAAAAACGTATTTGATTCTGTTTGAATTTGCGGCTCTTATCGTTTGCCATAGAAAATACCCTTATAAAACATAAAACGTTGCTGGTAAACTACCCCATTCCCTTAACCGATCAAATAATCTTTTGATTCTGTTTGAATTTGCGGCTGTTATCCTTTGCCATAGGAAATACCCTTGTTAAAACGTAAAACGTTACAGGTAAACTACCCCTTTCCCTTAACCGATCTTCACCAAAAACAACAGGTTTTGAGAACTCTATAATTCAGGGCTGTATGCGAAACATTATTTGATTCTGTTTGAATTTGCGGGTGTTATCGTTTCCCAAAAAAAAAATTTCCCTTGATAAAAAAAAACCGTTGCAGGTAAACTACCCCTTTTCCTCAACCGATCTTCACCAAAAACAATAGGTCGCGAGTACTCTACAAATCAGGGCTGTATGCAAAAAATTATTTGATTCTGTTTGAATTTGCGGCAGTTATCGTTTGCCATAGAAAAAAAATCTACAGACAGACACACACACACACAGACAGACACACACAGACACACAGACACACACACAGACACTTTTCGAAAAATGACTTTTTTCATGTTTTGAGTGTAGTACAATCATATTCTGCAAT
Source organism: Magicicada septendecula (assembly GCA_034769895.1). NCBI lineage: Eukaryota > Metazoa > Arthropoda > Insecta > Hemiptera > Cicadidae > Magicicada > Magicicada septendecula. Next base: position 191,461,384 of record CM068375.1, on the reverse strand, counting down.
AATCTCGAACACGATTTTTTTTGCCATCACCATACTTCCATTTCCTTAAGGAACATGGAAGTAAAATGACTGAACAGTCTTGTGATAATGACAAAAAGAATTTATATCTCACATCACCTTACCATTGTCACATTGATAGTGCAGTTGAGGTATCGAAAGGCAATTCAGGATTGGAATAATCATTAATTATTAAAGGTTAAAGAAAACATTTTGCTATATGTATATGTGGGAGAGAAATGTCATATAGACTAAACTAGTTTGGCAAAATATCAGGGGAAGATGGTAAAAACTAAGTTTTATGTAAATGTAGCTGATTCCAAAAGTTGGCACTGCGATTGAGTCACGTGAACCCATATTCTGTTCTGGCAACTCTCCTAGACCTCGTTAAATGATGTAAATCTCAGCCATTTGTACTGGAGATGAAACAATATTTTAACATGTAAAAATTCAAAATTATATCTTGAGCGCATGTTTGGATAAGGAACAATATTTGGCATGGCAAATCTAGTGAAATTGCCATGATAAAAAGAAAGTAGGAATTTAAATGGCAGCTGGGCATGTTACATATGACATTGCTGAACGCAAGTGAGTGTTTTTTGAACCAGAAACTTTGGGACTTTTTGTATAGAAAACTTTCAAAATTTGGTGAGTGTATAGACTATTGCAGCATAATAAAAAAGACTCAGTTAAAGTAACTGGTAATAATAAAGTCAATGAGGACCTCTTTCACACTAACTAAATGATGACGCACTAAGACATTGTTTGTGGTAATAACCAGTTTAGAGTGTTCAGTTATAAAGCCTCAAAACATAAATAAAGATTGTTTTAAAAAAGTATTTTTTGGCAAGAAATATATAGGACTTTTTAAAACTCAGTTGCGAAATCCACTGTGAAATCGAATATCTCACATCACACCATCTGATGTAACCAATGATGTCAATTGCCTAGAATTCCCCTATTCACCCAATAATGGTGAAAGTAAAGAACATCAGCTAATTCGGGAGCAAAGAAGATGCCTGACAACTTAACCAAAAAATAGGTATCCTCAACAGTTAAGGTAGGTGAGTGACTGAACTAGCTAAAATTATACATAATAATAGAAATAGGAGTATAAATAATATAAATAAGGCTTAGTGAATATAATGGCTAGGTCTTCTAGAGCAGATGGATGATCAGCATATGCCAAAGAAAATCTTGAGGTCGCAAGTCTATTAAAGTAGAAAGAGGACCTGACCTAGGATAAGATGGTTGGATGATGTGCTAGAAGATCTCAGAAGAATGGATGTGAGGGGTTACACTGAGATGGCAGTGGATAGAAGACTTTGGAGGAGATTAGTGTTGGAAGCCAGTTCTCACATTGGGCTGTAGTGCTGAAGAAGAAGAAGAGGAAGTGAGTGTGTATATATGTATGGTGATATTACTACAAGAATATAAGCTTACGCTCAAATAACCAAAAGTGCTGGTATTGTTTGACTTGGTATACCTTATTGACTCAAATTCTAATCATGAAATTTAATAAATTTAATGAAATTCTAATTAGAGGATTGAAATTATACTAATTATTCTAAAATAAATACAAGTTATAATTGATATATTGAAAGATTATAAAAAATATTGTGCTTTTCATAAACAGTAAATGTGTCAACAGTAAGTTGATTTTAATTGTGAAAAATGCAAACATGAGTAAGCTTAATATTGTAAATAAATAAAGATTGTTAAAATGACTATTCGTTAACTTTTTTTATTTGTCAACTCACCCTGGCCTAACCTGTGCTCATCGGACTCGCTTAAACGTTGCTGGACTTAGTAAACTTCTGTAAGGTCTTTGTGTGTACATTTAGCATTTTGGTTGTTGTTTTTTGTGGGGGTGGTGTAAAAATGTGAGTGGTGACTGGGTTTTTGGTTTGTTTCCCTTCTTCGGGATCATCTTCTTCAATAGTGTTATAACCCAAACTGTTACATTCACTATAAAATAGCTTCCTGCCACTATAGCTAGTAGTAAAAGAATATGAGCGTCATGAAAATAATTAAAACTTTCTTGTGAAAATTTATGACTGATAATACATTATCTATCATCTTTGAGCACTGTGACAATGAAAGAAAGTTGTGAGAATTATCTGGAGATCCAACATTGTAAGAGCAAAAGATTCTATTCTCTGAAAAGAAGAGTTACCAGGTTGTGTTAATCTACATGACAGTACAGTTTAGTTTTAGGACAAGTATTATTAAGTTGTTATTTATGAACATAGGTTTTAAGTTAGCACGTAAAAAATAGCAACAAACATTTTTAATATCATGTATATATCATTTTACTAATCCAAATTACTATACTATTAATATTTATTTCCATCTAAAATTGAATTCTTATTAAATATTTTGCTTATTGTTACAACACAAACAAGCTACCCCAGTACCAGGGAAAAAAAGATGAATCAACTATCGTAGTCCTTCAGTCTTCGACTGGTTTGTACCCTCCCCGCATATACCCGTGGTGCGTGCGGTATTGATTCTCTCACAGGTATATGGGACCTACAGTTTAATGCCGGATCCGAACGGCATAGTTGGGGAAGGTTTATACTAAGCAGGATACCTCTCGCTGGTTTGCCATTGCCTTGCGAGGGGGAACGGTCGTATCTAAATCAGATGGCCCCCGGCGGGAATTGAACCCGCGCCGACAGCGTAGCAGCACCACACGCTAGCCACTACGCCATGACTGCTCGAATCAACTATATGAATGTTTAAATAACTAATGAAAATAACATGACTAAGACGCGACAAATGACTACATGACCCAGCCCAAGTGATTGACCAAATAAAATGAAACCAAATGAGAAGGGGAAAACAAAATAAAAGGAAATAAAATGAAGTAAAATGAAATCGAAGAAGAAGGTAAATGAAAATGAAACAAACCAAGTATAAATAAAATAAAATGAAAAGAAATGAAAAGACACAAACAAATAATATAGAACAGAAAAAGGAGAAATGTTACACTCAAATAAAGTACTGAAAAAGAAACCCATAAAGAATAAAGTAAATGATAATTATTAGTATCGACTAAATAATCAATGTAAATGATAATTGATAAAATCCAATAAAGTAAAGACAAACAAAGTACACTAACCAAGTAAATAGAGATTAAATATAATAAAATAACTCTATAATGGCATAAACTTGTTAATAGTATAACTAACCATTGTAAAGTGAGAGATAGAGAAATAGATAGATAGTGAACAGGAATAAGTGAGAAAGAAAATTTAATGTTAGGGAATACCCACTAGTAACACTTAAATAAAAAAAATGCCAAGTGCAAAGTGACAGTGTAAAACCCCAAAAATAAATAGAAACCCTATTGATAGGTATAAACACCTAATTAATCAGTGATAAACACTAAAGATTTATTGGTGAAAAGTTTTATTAAATAAGAATTTTGTTATTATTAATACTAAGATTAATTGTAGTTGAGGAATACAATAGTATTAAGGGAACGTGTTACCATGGTTAGAGAGTAAAGTTTAGTTAAGAAAGAATGTAGTAATGAATAGGAAGGCAAAATCAATAAACATCCTATGTTCTAAGGGATAATTAGTTAAGTAAAATTAAACGATGTGATGATGTTTATCACCAAAAAATAAGTAAGAATAAAACAAGTTGTAAACAAACGTAGCATAATAGCTGTTAAAGAATTGTTTGATTAAATCTATGACTAGGAAAATGGCTGAAGGAGTTATACAGACCATAAGCCTAAATGTTATGTTATATTTTATAGAGAATAGTAGATAATAGCCAAATTATAAACAATGGCAATATAAATAAGTAAAAAGATAAAATAATATAAATCTAATAGTACTGGAAAAGCAGTTAGAAAATAATAGACAAACCATAATGTGGAACTAATGGAAACATACAATTATTATAAAACAGACCCAAAACAATTCAACAAGTAAACAAATCATTTGTAACACCAAACAAAACATGTACAAAGGTAAAATAATTTGTAATTTGTATAAAATAAGAAAATGTAGACAATTACTACCTAGGCCTATGAAATACCTAACTGTATAAAACCAAAAAACTACAAATTGTAAGAAATTAACTAGGATATTAGCAAATCCAAGGCAAGTAACTAGTCAATGATAATTAATGAATCATATTAAGAGATAAATGTTAAATTAAAGACTTAAAATAAGAAGAAATGTAATTAGATAATATCAACATAATTGTCAAAACATAATACATAAGCAAACCCAGCTTTGTGGGATGTCAAAATGATCTTTGAAAGAAAATACGAACAGTAGTGATAATATTTCATACATAGAGAAGAAGACAGAAGAATAATAGCAATCAGAAGATATACAGTCATTTTGAATACAAATTCAAATATTATAACAATGGGCTTAAGTCAAGTACAGCCAATCAGAATCAATCAGTTACCATGACAACTGAACGTTATTTATGAATATTCCGTTAGAAACTTTATTCCATTATTGACGCTCAAAAGGAATAGACGCCAAGCCGTAAATGACCAAAATTTTAATATAAAATGTTTAAAAAGTAATCCAAATTTGATAAGATGAAGAAGTAAGAAGATAACGAAGGACTAGGACATTCAACTGATGCCAAATTCCAGATTAAGAAATTCTAAATTGATAAATTTCAACCATCATACGAAAAAGAAGCCAGACGTACTTAAATCCCAAGATGATTGAAGACTGATGACTATTGAAGACCCCAACCCATTTCAACTGAATGACATTACACCTCAAGTCAACTGATTTGATAAGCATTGCTGAGTTACCCGAATTTATGAAATAAATCCTCTTTAATTTTTTCTCATAACACTTTGAACTCTCTCTATAAACTGATAATCTTATTTCTTTCGAAGATTAATAAAAATTAAAACACTAAACTTATGTTAACTAGAAAAATATCCTGTATGAAAATTACGAACTTTTGAAACACACTTTATAACACGGAACAAATTATAATTACACATTATATTATATAAGTACAATTAATGTAAGGTAGTGTACTTTATTGTAATCAAATTGATATTTTTTCGTAATCACAAGAATCCAGAATCTGAACGAAAGTAATAGTAAACAACCAAGCAGGCGCCATGTCTGACTAAATAATTCGTTCAGATCGCTTCGCCGAACCTTGAGATTTTTGTCTTATAATAATTGCCGGTGCAAATTTGTTGAATAACAAAATATAATTTTGTATAATACTGAATAAATACCAATCACAATTTAATAAACTAGTACAGAGTTGTAACAACTGTTCTTTATTCCATAGGAAAGTGCATTGTAATATTTGTGTATTTCAGTGACAAGCAAAGGTGACGGTAAGCGCTAACGTCGGAAACTCGGCGAACTAACAGCTCGATTAAGAAGGTCGAACGAAGGCGGGAGTAAATTTGAATTCACCATACCGTCATAGCTAAGAACGCTCAATAGTCCTATTTTTTTTAATTTAATTGTTTTTAGTTAAACAATTTGGCGCCACCCGGGATTTATAAACACCTATTGAAGAACAGGTAAGGTTCCCACTCACGTGTACTGGTAATTTGAGAGATTGCTACGGACATCGTCAGAGTGAACATAAAGTAACGACCACACGTGTGAGGCGAACACACACAAAACTTACACTCTTACAAAGCACGTACAGATCTCTTCGTTACAAATTGGCGACCAACTAGGTAGCTAGAAGTAAAGACTAGCGGCGGTTACGAAAAAGTATGGAACACTCCATGACAACAAGGGGAAAATCTAAGAAGAGGACTGAGGGTACCGACGAAGAAGAAATGGAAATGATTGAAGAAATGATCGAGGAAGATTCCCAAGAGGACCAACCAGAAAACCCAAAAAAAACCAGCACCTGAAATGGAAGTAGTAGTCGGCGACCAACCAGACAAACCAACCCAATCAATGGACACAGGATACAAATTTCCAGGAAATGATGAGGATTATGGTGGAACAATTAAACAAAAACAAGGAGGAAATTAATGGAAAAATAGACAAAAATAATGAAAAAATAGACCAGATGAAGGAAGAAACTAGAGAACAAAGAAAGGAAGAGAAAGGGGAATTAAATAAAATGTTAGAATCGTTACAAGAATCCTTAAAAGAGGAAATCAATGAAAATTCAAGGAGACAAAATGAGATTTTAAGAGAAGATATTGAAACATTGAACGAGAAAATCGAAGGCAATAACGAAACATTAAAGCAACAAATCAACGAGAAAATGGAGGAACACAGTGATACCTTAAGGAAGAACCAAGAATCCCTACAACAACGATTATCGGAGGACATCCAAAAAAGTAATGAAGAACTGAAGGAAGAATTGAGGGGACAATTGAAGGAGGACCATGAGAAGAACAAAGAAGAGTTGAAACATCAATTAGAACAACAGTTGGAGGGATACTGTGAAGATATCAAAAAGAAGGTCTCCGAAACTAATGAAAAAATAAAAACAACCAGCGAAACGGTAGCGAAGGCCCAAGAGGAAATATTAAGCAAAATTAAAGCAGTCGAGGACGACGGCAAGAACAGGATAGAAGAACTCCAAATAATAACAGCAGTGGAATGCACAATAAATAAACAGGAGGTGCTGAAAAAACTTGAAGAAAGACACAAGGAGATACAGACAGATGTAAGTGAACGTGTGGAAAGGGTATACACCAACATCAACAAAGTAGACGGACAGATCCAAGAAAACAAGGAAAAGATCCAGGGAATAAGCCAAAGGGAAAGACAAATGCAGGAAGAGCTGGACGCACTGAGGGAGAAACCCTGTCACAACACCCACATCATCACCAGCGAGAACCAGGAGATAATAAACTTTCGCAGCTACCGGCGTAACCCTATGGAATTCCTCAAAAGAGTGGAGGAAGATTCAAGTAGAGAAGCCAACCAGCCAATTAGAGACGAGAATTCAGAAGGGAATAACTGAAAGGGATGGTCTTGACAGAAACCGACGACCAGAGAACAAATCCCGAGGAAAAACATCCCTCTCCAAACGGCGCTGGGTGGAGAATTCACAAGAATCACAGACTAGAGACAAGAGGACATAGGGAAATCCGAACAATTGTCCTATCAGAGCTATTTTGGTGGGAAAATGAAGCGTTCGTAGGAGTAACAAGAGTGGGAAAACGAAGGGCATAAAGACTGTATGCACGAGGAGACGCGCTCTCAGATCGGTAAAAATTTTATCTCAGTATCTCAGTATTGCAATATCAGTATCTCAGTAGCCCAGTATTTGAGTATCATTTTAAATCTAGCTCAGTGTTTCAGTAAAATAGTATTAATTGTATCTCTGTACCATTCTAAATTTATCACAGTATTATAAAGATTTTGTTTGGAGATATATTCAAAGTGGAGTTCGGTATTAGTGGAAGTCGGGAGTAAGACTTGGACCGTCAAGCCGAAACGGTGGTGTTCGCGACGATGCGCGACTAACGAACTTTATAAAACCCTAAGCATTACACTAACACAATTAGTGTTGTAAGAAGTGGTATGGTACAGTAGTAACATATTTGAACTTTTCATCAACGGAATGAATCGGTATATCACATAAAACTTAATTTGTGAGACAACATTATTTCGTAGAATAGAGTCAAGTGCTGATAATGTTTTATGCACGTCTAACGAACTTGAAATCAATCTAGGCGTTACGGATTAGTCGAACACGTAATTTGAAAGATAACTAAGTGCGTGACAATATCGAACTAAAAATCGCATGAATAGACTGACGCGATACGAATAGTCTATGAATCCTTAGTGCGAGTACCGCGACTAAACTGTAATGATATTATAAAACTCATAACGGATGTCGTGAAGTGCGAACTAGCGTTCCTAAACGATGTACGTATAACAATTGGAAGTGCGAGTTACGAGTGTTTCCAGGATTAACATCAAGCGTCACCCAATGGGCCCAAATGGACATGCAACGGGAGCGAGACACTACGACGACTTGAGTAATGTACCAAAATAATCACTTATTATAATTCCTAGTTTATCGAAATACCGCTGACCTGTCACTTAGAACTAACTGCCTGAGATATTTCAGAATAGAGTCAATATAATACGAATCCATGTTTAGGAATAAATAATATCATAGAATGTTACACATATATTATCTTATTAGTGTAAGTATATGACTATTTCAAATATGTATGTGTTTAATATGTTTACTGCAGGTATATGAGTTTTTCATGTATGCAAATGTTTAGATATGTTTTGAGGTATTTCACTTAGTGCAAATCTCAAGCACGCTACACTGATAGTTATTAACGTCACCATACACGAATAATGATTGTTTCTTTCAATTACTTTAAATATGTCATAGAATTTAATTATCTTTTGGAGATATTTGTAGATACTCTTATTACATGATTTCTTTTATCCTATGAATACATGCAAAATGCCATATTATAATAAATGTAATTTATAATGGATTCGATAGTGTTGAATTAATTTATTTTAAGACCTGACTTACAAGATAACTTTTTAAAAGGTAGGATCCACAATTAATGATTTAGATTCAATATGATTTAACAAGTACCATGTTCATAAATATTTTAATTCTTGGAGAAGAATCCTTGGAGAATTTGGTAGTAGAAGCCAAAATTAATTACTCTTGGTTGACAGAAGTAATTAAATTATACAAACAATTAAATATGTATAAATATTAACATTGCACATGGCATCCAACAGCGGGGCTAAATAAAGCAGGGAGATATGATAAAGTTCATACAGGCATCACTTTTATAAACAAATAAAATTTATTTGATTAAACGGTAATTAATTTATGCAACTAATTTGCATAATTATTTACATTGTAAACAATACCTATTGTTTTTCTGGTAGCGAATGGTCTACCGTTCAATATGCTCATAGGGTGCGACGTGTTACGACAACACTCGGCAGTAATCAACCTACAAACAAGGAATAGTGTTGTTAACCTCTGAAAGAGGAATATGGTCTGCAAACATTATAAACTGCAACCCTACACCAACAGCTTTGAATCAGGATCCAGGCTTAAAAAATTATTATTGCAGAACACATGAACCATCAATAATTGTGAATGATGAAGAGGAAAATTTGGAACTATGGGAAAAGAAAATCAAGGAAATAAGAACATTCCAAAGAAACTGACCAAAACAAGAAATAACCAAAACACAGGTTGAAAATCTAATAACAATATATAACAAATACCAGCACGTTTTCTCCAATACTCCAGGCAAGGTCAAGGGATACCAATGTAAGATTAATTTCCGGGAACCAGTAGACTTCCATAGAAAATCCTACCCCATAGCATACTCCCTGAAAAACGAAATCAGAGCGGAGATAAATAGAATGATGGAGGAGGACATCATTGAGTATAGCCAATCTCCATACACAAGTCCCATAGTAGCTATACCCAAAAAGAGTGGTAAAGTCCGGATCTGCTTAGACGCCCGGGAGATCAACAAAATGATCATTAACGACCGAACTTCGCCTGGGGAAACTGAAGAGATTTTGAAAAAGTTTCATGGAACAAAATACATTAGTATCTGGGATACCGTATGTGGGTACTGGCAGGTGGAGCTGCACCCACACAGTAGACAGTATATGGCGTTTATCTTCGACGGAAGGAATTATCAGTTTAAGAGGTTACCTTTCGGCCTCATCAACTCCGTCTCAGTGTTCGTAAAGTGCATGGACCAAGTCCTAGGTCAAGAGGCTCTGCAGTTCACAACAGTATATGTGGACGACCTACTAATAACATCATCAGACTGGGACGAACACTGTGCACGAATAGAACAAGTGTTGAATAAATTCTCCAACAACAACATAACTCTAAAGCTGGATAAATCAAAGTTCATAGCAAAAGAGGTAAAATTCCTGGGATTTAACCTAACAGAGCAGGGAATATCTCCGTCCCAAGAAAAGGTAGAAGCCATTCAGAAATTCCCTACACCTAAAAATAAGAAGCAGTTGCAATCCTTCCTAGGTATATGCAATTATTATAGGAAATTTCAAAATAATTACTCTTATCTAACTGCAAAATTTTCCAAACAACTCTCAGCAAAAGACAAGTGGACCTGGGGAACTGAGCAGGATGAAGTACTGACACTCATTAAACAAAAATTCCTAGAAACAGTGATGCTGCATCACCCCAACTTTGAGCAACCCTTCTATTTGAATTGCGACGCCAGTGACGTCAGTCTGGGCGCTGAACTGTATGAAGAAGATAAGGAAGGACACCACCTGGTCATCAGCTTTGCCAGCAGAGTATTAAACAGTTGTGCGCGTAACTACAACGTTACAGAAAAGGAGTTGCTCAGCATAGTGTTTGCGTGCGGAAAATTTAGAACCTACATCTTAGGGTACCACGTTACAGTCAGAAGCGACCATAAGTCAATATCATTTCTCAAACAATGCAAATTGAGTCATGGTAGACTTACCCGTTGGATCCTTGCTCTGCAAGAGTACCACATCACGTGGGAATATAGTCCAGGCCGGACGATCGTAGCGGCTGATACAGTGTCCAGAATAAATGTAGATAACCAGACATTTGAAGGAGAAAAGGAGAAAATTGCCAAGGTGTATTCTATATTAAAGGATAGGAAGGACCTGGAAGAAATCGTAAATGAGATAGTACAACAGCAGAAGCAAGATGACAAATTAGCAAACATAAGAAGAAGACTGATGGAATCCGAAGAGATAGTTAACAGATTTTATTGCCTACACAAAGATGTATTGTTCATCAAAACCAGAAAAAATCATGGAACTTGGAAGTTAGTAGTTCCAACTTCTCTAGAAAACAAATTCATTAAAGACTACCATGTCAGATACGGACACATGGGAACATTAAAAATGGTTAAAGCTTTAGAAGAAGAACTATTCATTAAAAGTATAACTAGAAAAGTAAATAAAAATATTAAAACATGCACAATATGCCAAATGGTCAAAACCAATAACGAAAGAAAAGATGGTAGGATGATACCCATCACATCAAATACAAAACTGGAAAAAGTGTTTCTTGACATATGTGGACCATTTCCACGTAGCGGAGGGAGACATAGATTCAAGTTCGTAGTGATTCTATTGGACCATTACACCAAGTACACCAAGTTATACGCAATAAACAGAGCAACAACTAAGAAAATATTAGAAATCATAAAAAACAAATATATAACAGAAATTGGAAAACCATATACGATAATAACAGACCACGGAACACAATTTAAAGGGAGAAAGTGGAGAGATGAATTATTAAAATTAAACATAAAAACATATAAAACATCCGTATACCACCCGAGCAGTAATCCCGCAGAAAGAGTGTTAAGAGAGGTAGGACACATTTTAAGAACGTACTGTCATGATAATCAAAAGGAATGGCAAAAATATTTAACTTCAACTGAAGAATTTCTGAACATAAGTTACCACCATTTCATTGAGAACACACCATATTCAATGATGTTTGGAAGAAAACCACATCGAGAGATACAGGAGTTAATAGACTTTCCAACCAACCCAGAAGATCCGTATGAAGAAAATAAATGTTACAACCGAATTATGGAGAAAATAGAGAAACAAAAAACTAAATATTCCCAGAACCATACCAAAATAATTAAATATAATTTAGGAGAGAAGGTATTAATCAAAAATCGTGAACTACCGAGTACATTTGAAGGTATAGCCAAGAAACTATTATTATTATACATAGGACCCTATGTTATAACAAAGGACAATGACAACAATACATACGAAATAAGCAATATAACAACTAAAAAGATAAGAGGAGTATATAATCAAGTGTCTGTCAAGAAGTTTTACGAGGAAACAAACGATCATTATTAAAAAAAATAAAATAAAGAATTACAAAATTCAAAAGATGTAAGATCAACTTACAATAATATTTAGATAACATATGAGGCAAAATATAAAATAAAGGAATAAGTTACAAAAATTCCTAAAAAGTAAGAACAACAAACTTACAATAATATTTAGATAACATATGCAGTACAAAATATAAAATAAAGGAATAAGTTACAAAAATTCCTAAATAGTAAGAACAATCAACTTACTATAATAATTAAATAATATATGAGATGAAACCAATAAACAAATAAAGTGAAAACAAGAATTAATAATGTAAGAGAATGAGAAGGGAGACCAATTAAAATAAATAAAAATAAAACCAAGCAAGAACTGCTAAGACAAATACCTAAAATTACAAAGAATATAGAATATTCAAAAGAAAAAAAATGAACTGTGTAACGTCACAGAACGTTCCATAAAAAGAAATCATTTATATAGTAAGTTAGCATAAGAGGAAAGTGAAGTGAACAGTATCGAACCCAAGTAGTCCCAAAAAATTGTGTAATTTTGTATAATAATTATTTCTATCAACTTGAAAAAACGACCAAACTATGACTAAGACAAAACCCCATATATATTATTAAAGTGAATAAGAGTGAAAAAACCATAAGACACTATAAGAGAGAGAAATAATGTCAGAATCCACCAGAATAAAGTCAATAATTATTAAGTTTTATAACTATGAATAGGGTATTAAAAACTATTTTTTGTGAATAAATGGACATGATCCATTATTATATTATGTGATGTAAATAAAATAAATGTATTAAATGACTTAAATACATTATTAGAAAGAGTTTAAGTTAGAATAAAAATGATATATTTGTTATGACAAAAAAATATTAATGTGTTGGATTTGAGACCATACACCAAGATTTCATGAAAAAATTAATTATTATCAGATTTAAATAAAAACTATATGTAATTGTCAAGCAGACAATAGTGAACAATTTATCTTAAATAAAGGAAGCTGTCAAATGAATAAAAAGCAGCCAAAATAGCCAAAAACAGTGTTAACTAAAAACATGTAATAAGCATCTAATATTGTATAATTTATGAATTTAATGTTGCCAAAATGCAACCAAACTGTATTAGAAAGCTGTAATATGATATAAAGCAACTATACTAATATACCTGACCAACTTTAACATTGTAATAGTCAAGTCAGCAAAATATTTACTTATACCATGTATGGCTGAAGCCAATTATCCAGTACAAAAATAATCATATCTGGCTAAATACTTACATAATACTAACAAAAATAAGATAGAAAGGTACAATACATCAGAATACCTTAATAAGAAACAAACTCAGTTGAAAGTAAAGTCAATTCTAAAAGAATTTAACTAATTAGAGTGAGATTTGTCACACCATAAAAAATGACATCTCAAGACCAATCAATGATGCTATGTCATCTTGTGATAAATATAATATATGTACAAAGTAACCAGGTATCACAAAAGATAGACAAAATAATAAACTCTGTGTGTATAGTGGTGAAATAATACATATATTAAAGAAAAAGACTAATCATTGTATTAGAAAACTGACAAGAATTTAGGCCATGAGCAGAGGCCATATAAAATTGTATTTATTTGTGTTTTATTGATGTTAAAATTTGTTTATTTTGTTGTAGGAAAGTAGTAGGATTAGATGTTCAGCTTGTGGCAGGAACTTTATAACTCCACAACAATTTTTGTTATAAATATTGAGTTTTCAATGACTACAACTCAAGGTGAGGGTTGTATATTGTAATGTTTATTAGACTTAAGTTAATTAGATACCAATCATATTTAGTATCGCTAGATTCAGTAAAAAACAAGGAATCTAAATACATTAATGGCATACAAATTGTAAGTACTAATGTGAAACTGTTTGATAAATACCAGTGTAAATTTTGAAATATCCATTGTATGAAGAATAAGAAATTCGTTCTAAAAGCTTCTACGGAAGTGAAAATTGTTCTATGACATTCCATTTCGTTTATTCTCGAACAATCTAGAAAGAATTTTTACACAAATATACCGGAAGTCGACGAAAACAGTCATCCCGATTTAGTATAAAAGCGAGACCAAATTCGACCCAAAAACACTTGAAGATTGAACTCCAGAACTGATGCATCTCACAGAACACTGATCAACGCAGCTAAGGCGAAACCAAAGAGGCGAGAAATCGACAAGACACGGCAGGAAGGCTTTTCCCGTACATAGACATAACCGACTGACTTAACCTCAACGAGAGTCTACGCCAAAAAGTATCGCTGAAATAGAGCAGCGATACGGCAAATTTTAATAGAAATCACGCAGCCAGAACGTCGACGGCCCAGGAGGGTCCCAACATTTAATAGAGAACGAATTCTGCTGTGTTCGCATTGACTGACTAACGTGACAAATAATTCCCCCGAACGTAAACAAAACAATACACTAAGCCTTCCTCAACACTGCATGGGAATCAGCGCTGCGGTGGCAGATTTCTGAATCAACGCTAAACAGATGATTCGTAGTGGCGGCGTTTGAACGAGATTTTACTGCCAAACGTTTTGACAAAAAGTGCGGAAAAAGTAATGATCGCAAAATTTGAGTTTAAATAGATTCAGTGTACACCCGAAGAGGCGAGATTGAGAAACTACCCGAAGGAAGTGTCCAGTGAGAGAATAAACGACCATTGGAACGTGAGTTACCAAAATTAAAGTCATTTGTTACCTGGTTACATTTATCACACAGTTGTACTTTACACGCCACACATACACCTTCAAATCACTTAGTTTTTTCTTGTAAGGCATCTAATTGATATGTCTTGGTAGTTCAAAGGAGTCACGTCCTGAGAGTAAAGATTTTTCACATATTAAACTCATGCTTTTCAACTGAGTCAGAATCTGAAATATACTAGCCGATACTTGATTGGATATATATAAAAAATTGTCAATAATAATAACTTGTAAAATTTTTTCTCTGCAATTTTATAATTTTTATGAATGATAGTCCTTCAGACGATTTGTTTGTTGTTTTTAAAGAATCATTAAACTTAACTGATTTTTCAAAGCTAAACTGACTTGTTTAAATTTTTTCGTAGATTTAAAAATTTTATCAATCACATTTAATTTTTTTTTTTTTCTTGGAACAAACGTTTCCAAGTGGCGCCCACAAAAAGCATAGTATTAAGTTGTATTACAGGACTACATCACTGCAGAGGATCCAGTCAACAGAGTAAGTAACAAAAGTGCGCGGAGGTAACGCCCGACATTTCACAACACAACAACACACAACACCACCCAATTTCTGTTTTGTTATAAATTGGCAGCCCAACTAGTGAGGCTTGAAAAAGACGGAACAAGCCCGGCAACTACCAACATATTAAAATGCCGCAACCAAAGGGAAAAAAGGTGAAGAAGACTGTGGAACCCGAGTTAAGTGTGGAAGACGGAGAGGCAGTACAGGTCGAGGAAACAGAATTAGAACCGCCCACACTAGAAATGGAAAGACCGGTACAAACGGCAGACGAATTAGAGGAGCAAACGGGAGAAGAACCCATACAAATGGTAGAACAAACAGAGAAACCCGAACCAGAAAAAACAGGGAGCGTTGACACGAATATAATAATGATGATGGCGATGCTCCAAAGAATGGAAGAGAATATTAACGAAAATATGAATAAAAACAGACGGGAAGACAAGGCGGAAATAAAAGGAAGTATAGAATCTTTAAAGGAGGATATGAACGAAAATACTAAAAAAAGTAATGAGCAAATGTTCCAAAAAATGGAAGAAACAAACAAAAATAATAACGAGAAAATGTTCCAAAAAATGGAAGAAAATATGAACAAAAGTATAGAATCTTTAAAGGAGGGTATGAACAAAAATATAGAATCCCTGAATAAAAACAGACAGGAAGATAAGGAGGAAATAAAAAAAAGTATAGAGTCCCTGAAAAAAGAAATTAGCATAAAATACGAAATAGTAAACAAAAGGATCGATGATAATAAGATCGATAGTGACAGGAAGGTCGAAAACATGGAGAAACAGTTGGAAAGGTTACGGGAGGGAAACAATACACGTTTCGAAAAGATAGAGGAACAAACAGTAGAGACCAAACAAGATGTTAGAAATCTTGAAAACATGGTAAGGCAGAACCAAGACGCCATCATGCAGGAGGTGGGAGAAGTCCAGAAAGACGTTAGCAACACCGCTAACAGGCTGGATGAACAGATAAAAATTAACAAAAATAGTATACTGGAAATAGACCAGAGAGAGAAAAACCTGCAGGAAAGATTAGAGGCGCTGAGAGACACACCAATACTAAACACTCATACGTGTCACGGTGAAAACAGGGAAGTAATCAACTTCCAGGACTACCGACGAAACCCAATGGAATTTTTGG
The DNA here is from genome assembly GCA_034769895.1 of Magicicada septendecula. Classification (NCBI taxonomy): domain Eukaryota; kingdom Metazoa; phylum Arthropoda; class Insecta; order Hemiptera; family Cicadidae; genus Magicicada; species Magicicada septendecula. The sequence goes on along the minus strand of CM068375.1, from coordinate 191,445,141 downwards.
AAAGAATGGAGGAGGTTATTGGGAGAAGTAGAGAAACAAGGTGGGACAGGATAAGAGAGATGCTTGACGAGACGTTTAAAAATACTAAGGATAACTGGTGGATAGCGGTACGACCAGAAATAACGAATTTAGCAGAGTTTAAACGCCAGTTTAAGGAAAAGTATTGGTCAGAGACCGCACAAAACAGGGTAAGAATGGACATTTTCTATGGCAAATACGACGCGTCCTATGGACAGTCCCCGACGTCTTATTTCCTGGGAAAGGTATGTTTAGCACGGAAGTTGATACCGCCGATCCCAGAAGAATGTTTGGTAAGGCAGTTAGCTGGACATTACAGCTATGGGATCAAGGATGCCCAATTATACCAACAGATTAGCAAAATAGCCGATCTGGCCAAATTATTGGAAAATTGCGAATCCACAGGAAGGTTCCAGGATTACCAACCCCCCAATCGTAAGGTAGAGTACAACAACAATAATAACGGACCAAACCGGAATGGAGGTGGGAACGGTAATAATCTAAACACCAATAATCAGAATAATAATATCCCACCAAATGGCCGAAATGATACCACTCAGGGCCCAATTAACCGCAACTATCCGGGACCAAACAGAGGTAATTACACCGGGAATAACTACGGTAGGAACTTCCACCAGGGAAACGGTTATCGCGGGAATAATTATAGAGGAAGTAATTTTGGTCAACGTAATGGTTATCGCAACGGGGGAAACCAAGGAGGAAGCGATAGGAGAAACCAAAATGAGTACAGGCCCCAGGTAAATTATACAATGGCCAATAACCGACGGCCATATCCACCTAATGTACCCACTTACATGTTTTACCCACAACAGGCGCCAGCTAGCCAGGGTAACACGGCGAATAGCCAACCTATTAACGGTAATCCCGAGGTCAGGCAGGAAACACAGACGGGTCAGCAACCCAATGTTCCGGGAGACCGGGCCAATGAGACAGTGACTCATTTAAACTAAACGCGGCAGTGAAAAAGGAAAACCGCCCTTCACTGAACCAATATTATGGGGTGACAAACGACGAACATAGACAGGACAAAGACGGGACTAGGATAAGAATAAATAATTACCTTAAGGATATTAGAGAGGAGTTAGTAGAAGAAGGTGACGATATCATTAAAAATAGTAACCAAAGGAATAATAGTATCGTGCAGATCAAAGCATATATCAATGGCATAGAAGCGATACTACTCATTGACACGGGGTCAAATGTGTCACTTATCGATAGCATTGAGTTAGAGCGGATTAAGCAAAATAGTAATTTACCAATACCCACTCTACCGATAAATAACATTGTTTTAGTCGGAGCAACGGGGAGGCAAAATAAATCAATAAAGAAACAGGTGTCATTAGAGATGACTAGTAATGGGGTAACAATACCAATAGGGTTATTAGTGGCGAGTAATTTACCCATGAGTATACTAATAGGCTGCGATATACTTAGGCCATACAATGCTGTGATAGATTTGGAAAGTAAGGTGATAACTTTTAAGACTAACAAGGGGATTTGGACCAATAATTTAATCGATGTCCAAGGAAGTGGTACAGACAATACACCTTATCAAGCGATAGTGAACCATTATTATTGTACCGATCGTCCAATCAATATGCCATTATATCAGGAGGAAAACCCAGAGTTGTGGTTAGAAAAATTAAAAGAAATACGGGATTTCCAAAGGACGAAAGCAAGGGGTCTGGTCAGCGAAAAACAGGCGGAACAATTAATCGAGGTATACAACAAATATAAACACATATTCTCGAACGCTCCAGGTAAAGCCAGAGATTATCAGTGCACCATAAAATTTAAAACTCCGGTGGAATTTAACAGGAAATCGTACCCGATCGCATACTCGCTAAAGAACGAAGTCAGGGAAGAATTGAACAGGATGATAGAGGACGACATAATCGAGTATAGTCATTCGCCCTTTACCAGCCCAATCATAGCGGTACCAAAAAAGAACGGAAAGGTACGTATATGTCTCGATGCTAGGGAGATTAACAAAATGATTGTTAACGACCGCACATCACCTGGGGAGATAGAGGAGATATTAAAAAAGTTCCACGGAATCAGATATATAAGCTCCTGGGATACGGTATGCGGATACTGGCAGATAGAACTCCACCCTGATAGTAGGAAATATATGGCATTTATATTCGAGGGCAGAAACTATCAGTTTAAGCGGTTACCTTTTGGCTTAATAAATTCTGTGGCGGTGTTTGTAAAGATAATGGACAGAATATTGGGGCAGGAAGTACTGAAGTTTACGACAGTGTACGTCGACGACCTACTGGTGACTTCAGCGAATTGGGACGACCATTGTAATAGGGTTGAACAGGTGCTACAGAAATTATCGGAGAATAATATCACCCTCAAATTAGACAAGTCCCAATTCATTGCAAATGAGGTGAAATTTTTAGGATTTAATTTAACAGAACAAGGGATTACTCCATCCAAGGAAAAGGTGGAGGCCATACAGAAGTTCCCCACCCCAAAGAATAGGAAACAGCTGCAGTCATTTTTAGGAATCTGCAACTATTACAGAAAGTTTCGGTCCAATTACTCAGAACTAACTGCCAGGTTCCAAAAGCAGTTATCAGCTAAAGACAAATGGACTTGGGGACCAGAGCAAGATGGAGTGCTCAATATCATAAAGGAAAAGTTTTTAGAAACCGTAATGTTGCATCATCCCGACTTTACAAAACCATTTTTTCTAAACTGCGATGCCAGTAATGTGAGTTTAGGTGCAGCCCTCTATCAGGAAGATCAGGACGGTAACCATTTAGTAATTAGCTTTGCTAGCCGCGTGCTGAACAGTTGCGAACGAAACTACAATACTACCGAAAAAGAACTGTTGAGTGTAGTTTTCGCATGCGGTAAATTCAGGACATATATATTAGGGTACCCCATAACAGTTAGAAGCGACCACAAATCTATATCATTTTTAAAGCATTGTAAACTGAACCATGGAAGGCTGACTAGATGGGTTTTGGCCTTGCAAGAGTACAATATCACATGGGAATATATACCCGGCAAACAGAACGTAGCCGCCGACGTCTTATCTCGCGTCAATATACCAGACCAAACCTTTGACGGCGAAAAGGAACAATTAGCCAAGGTTTATCACATTATTAAGAGCAGGGAGGATTTAAAAGATATTTTGCACGAAATAAAGTCACAACAAGAGGCCGATCCGAAATTAGGAGATATTAGAAAAAGGGTACAGGAAGGCGATGAGGTCATAAACAGATTTTATTGTATACACGACGACACTTTGTTTATTAGGAATACCCCGCACCAGGAGAGTTGGAAATTAGTGATTCCACCAGCGATAGAGAGACCGCTAATAATCGACTATCACGAGAGGTACGGACATATGGGTGCCCTTAAAGTAAGGAAGGCATTGGAAGAACAAACATACATCAAGGGGATGAATAAGAAGGTGCAACTGGCGATACGGTCGTGTGATATTTGTCAAAAAGTAAAGTGTGATAACGAGAGGAAGGAAGGGGTCATGATACCCATATTATCTACCGAAAAATTGGAAAAGGTATTTCTCGATATCTGCGGACCCTTTCCACGCAGTGGTGGGAGACACCGATATAAATTTATCGTGATCATTTTCGACCACTTTAGCAAGTATACAAAGCTATACCCAATAACTAGGGCAACGACCAGGAAAATAATAGACATAATAATCAAGCGTTATATAATGGAAGTGGGCCGACCGTATTCTATAATTACGGACCACGGTACTCAGTTTAGGGGAAAACTTTGGAAGGAAAGCTTGGGAGAACACGGAATAAAAACGTACAAGACGTCCGTATATCACCCGAATAGTAACCCAGCCGAGAGAGTGTTAAGGGAGGTAGGACGGTTACTAAGAACATACTGCCATAACGAGCAGAAAAGATGGCATGAATATGTAGCCTCTACCGAGGATTTCCTCAATTTCTCGCATCACAATACCATCGAGATGTCGCCATACACGGTTATGTTCGAAAGACCCCCACCACGAGAGATAAAAGAAATCATTAACTTTCCCGACGAACCCACATACCAATTTGAAGGGGCAAAATTTTATAATAAGGTGTTAGAAAAAACGGAACAGCAGCGGAAAAAATATATCAAATCACAGCCTAAGGCAATTAAATATGAGGTAGGTGAAAAGGTGTTAGTTAAAAATAGAGAATTGCCCAGTGCTATACAAGGCATAACGAGGAAATTGCTACTATTATATACAGGGCCTTTCACGATAACCAGAGACAATAAAAACAATACCTACGAGGTAACTGACACAATTAGGAACAAGGTAAAAGGTACGTATAACCAGACTTCATTAAAAAAGTACCATGATTAAAAAATCACAAGTCGAATACGCAATCAGTGACCAAGTACCATGACCAAAGACCCAAGTCAAATACAGCAACATAGAGAAGGTACCTTGACTAAACATGTTAACGTGAATTTTTTAACTTAGCCATAATTAGAAAGGAGGTAGAGATTTTTAAATAAATATAAATATTATTGTGTAATGATTGTTATTAATAAATATTACAAGAAGGACACCTTACACCAAAGGCATAAAGATATATATAAAATATAGATTTATTTCCAATAGCCATGTCAACGTATATTTACCAGCTTACCCGTACTTAGAGAAGGAGAGAGATTATTATTAATAAATACTACAAGATGGACACTTAGTAAAGGAGAAAAGAGGGAGAAATACTGTCATATATTTGAGACTAAATGGAAATGATAAATGATAAATGAAAAAAAAAAAGGGAAAACAGTGTGTTACATAAGGAGGTAATGATGAATATGAATATAGCTATTAACATTGAATGATTTTAAACGATAATTTTAACCTGCGGAGAACGATATATTAATATAATTGTGAATTAATCAGAAGAGTTTAAGAAAGGGAATTTATGTGTAGGAGCCTATGATCTTTGAATATTGTATTTTTTTTATTATTATTATTATTATTTGTTGCAAAGGTGCAATTATTATTTTCTGAACAGGGATGTGTTGCCTCTGATTTCAGTAGTGATAGACAGGAAGGGACAGAGAATGTATGCCATAGCGAGCCACTCTGACTCCCAACCCTCTATGTAAGTTAGGGAATTGATAGGGAATTATATCAAAGATTAATTATAAAACATCAAGGTAAAAAGGAAAGGAATAGGTGATACGACAAAGAACGAACTAGGAATATTGAGTTGGATTAATATATTAAAGGAGTAGTACAGGAATTTAATTATAAGATAAAAGAATGAAATATAAAGAAGCTAATAATAAAGGGTTATTATAGAGATGATAATTTCATCAAAACCAAAGATATGTTTTTCCAAAATTATCAACTTTAACGGTGAGGCATATGTAACGTCACAGAACGTTCCATAAAAAGAAATCATTTATATAGTAAGTTAGCATAAGAGGAAAGTGAAGTGAACAGTATCGAACCCAAGTAGTCCCAAAAAATTGTGTAATTTTGTATAATAATTATTTCTATCAACTTGAAAAAACGACCAAACTATGACTAAGACAAAACCCCATATATATTATTAAAGTGAATAAGAGTGAAAAAACCATAAGACACTATAAGAGAGAGAAATAATGTCAGAATCCACCAGAATAAAGTCAATAATTATTAAGTTTTATAACTATGAATAGGGTATTAAAAACTATTTTTTGTGAATAAATGGACATGATCCATTATTATATTATGTGATGTAAATAAAATAAATGTATTAAATGACTTAAATACATTATTAGAAAGAGTTTAAGTTAGAATAAAAATGATATATTTGTTATGACAAAAAAATATTAATGTGTTGGATTTGAGACCATACACCAAGATTTCATGAAAAAATTAATTATTATCAGATTTAAATAAAAACTATATGTAATTGTCAAGCAGACAATAGTGAACAATTTATCTTAAATAAAGGAAGCTGTCAAATGAATAAAAAGCAGCCAAAATAGCCAAAAACAGTGTTAACTAAAAACATGTAATAAGCATCTAATATTGTATAATTTATGAATTTAATGTTGCCAAAATGCAACCAAACTGTATTAGAAAGCTGTAATATGATATAAAGCAACTATACTAATATACCTGACCAACTTTAACATTGTAATAGTCAAGTCAGCAAAATATTTACTTATACCATGTATGGCTGAAGCCAATTATCCAGTACAAAAATAATCATATCTGGCTAAATACTTACATAATACTAACAAAAATAAGATAGAAAGGTACAATACATCAGAATACCTTAATAAGAAACAAACTCAGTTGAAAGTAAAGTCAATTCTAAAAGAATTTAACTAATTAGAGTGAGATTTGTCACACCATAAAAAATGACATCTCAAGACCAATCAATGATGCTATGTCATCTTGTGATAAATATAATATATGTACAAAGTAACCAGGTATCACAAAAGATAGACAAAATAATAAACTCTGTGTGTATAGTGGTGAAATAATACATATATTAAAGAAAAAGACTAATCATTGTATTAGAAAACTGACAAGAATTTAGGCCATGAGCAGAGGCCATATAAAATTGTATTTATTTGTGTTTTATTGATGTTAAAATTTGTTTATTTTGTTGTAGGAAAGTAGTAGGATTAGATGTTCAGCTTGTGGCAGGAACTTTATAACTCCACAACAATTTTTGTTATAAATATTGAGTTTTCAATGACTACAACTCAAGGTGAGGGTTGTATATTGTAATGTTTATTAGACTTAAGTTAATTAGATACCAATCACATTTAGTATCGCTAGATTCAGTAAAAAACAAGGAATCTAAATACATTAATGGCATACAAATTGTAAGTACTAATGTGAAACTGTTTGATAAATACCAGTGTAAATTTTGAAATATCCATTGTATGAAGAATAAGAAATTCGTTCTAAAAGCTTCTACGGAAGTGAAAATTGTTCTATGACATTCCATTTCGTTTATTCTCGAACAATCTAGAAAGAATTTTTACACAAATATACCAGAAGTCGACGAAAACAGTCATCCCGATTTAGTATAAAAGCGAGACCAAATTCGACCCAAAAACACTTGAAGATTGAACTCCAGAACTGATGCATCTCACAGAACACTGATCAACGCAGCTAAGGCGAAACCAAAGAGGCGAGAAATCGACAAGACATGGCAGGAAGGCTTTTCCCGTACATAGACATAACCGACTGACTTAACCTCAACGAGAGTCTACGCCAAAAAGTATCGCTGAAATAGAGCAGCGATACGGCAAATTTTAATAGAAATCACGCAGCCAGAACGTCGACGGCCCAGGAGGGTCCCAACATTTAATAGAGAACGAATTCTGCTGTGTTCGCATTGACTGACTAACGTGACAAATAATTCCCCCGAACGTAAACAAAACAATACACTAAGCCTTCCTCAACACTGCATGGGAATCAGCGCTGCGGTGGCAGATTTCTGAATCAACGCTAAACAGATGATTCGTAGTGGCGGCGTTTGAACGAGATTTTACTGCCAAACGTTTTGACAAAAAGTGCGGAAAAAGTAATGATCGCAAAATTTGAGTTTAAATAGATTCAGTGTACACCCGAAGAGGCGAGATTGAGAAACTACCCGAAGGAAGTGTCCAGTGAGAGAATAAACGACCATTGGAACGTGAGTTACCAAAATTAAAGTCATTTGTTACCTGGTTACATTTATCACACAGTTGTACTTTACACGCCACACATACACCTTCAAATCACTTAGTTTTTTCTTGTAAGGCATCTAATTGATATGTCTTGGTAGTTCAAAGGAGTCACGTCCTGAGAGTAAAGATTTTTCACATATTAAACTCATGCTTTTCAACTGAGTCAGAATCTGAAATATACTAGCCGATACTTGATTGGATATATATAAAAAATTGTCAATAATAATAACTTGTAAAATTTTTTCTCTGCAATTTTATAATTTTTATGAATGATAGTCCTTCAGACGATTTGTTTGTTGTTTTTAAAGAATCATTAAACTTAACTGATTTTTCAAAGCTAAACTGACTTGTTTAAATTTTTTCGTAGATTTAAAAATTTTATCAATCACATTTAATTTTTTTTTTTTTTTTCTTGGAACAAACGTTTCCAAGTGGCGCCCACAAAAAGCATAGTATTAAGTTGTATTACAGGACTACATCACTGCAGAGGATCCAGTCAACAGAGTAAGTAACAAAAGTGCGCGGAGGTAACGCCCGACATTTCACAACACAACAACACACAACACCACCCAATTTCTGTTTTGTTATAACTGGTACAAGAAAAAAAATGTATAAAACAAATATACAGCAAATGGCTAAAGCAAAATAATGGTAATCAACAAAGAAGAAAAGAAAAGATGTCTAAAATACTAAAATAATTAAAATGATCACACGAAGAAAAGAAAAACAAACTAATTAAAAGTTAGAAATAATGAAATTAACAACTAAATAAATAAAAAACCATCAACTGTGTGAGTAGATAACAGAATATAGCAAAGGTACAGCGGAAGGAAGAATGAGTAAAAGGTTAAAATGATCTAGAAAACCATGAAGTGGACAATCCCCAAAATATTATTAATGAAAAGTCACAAGATGACAAAAAGGTATTTAAGATTGACTGAGAATAGGTCCAGCAATCAATTAACTGAGCAGAGATGATGTTCCTCTAGTCTCAGAAAAAAAGGTAGTAATGGAAGAAACCAGCTACTAAAAGTTAGGGAAAAAATTATATAACAGGGAGAACGCACTAATGGAAATAAATAAAAACGGATCTAAATAAAAAGGAGTGGAACAAGTAAGAAGGGAAACAAGAAAGAAGAAATAAACAAGAAGAAAAAGAAAAAATTATATATAACTGATAATTTCATAAAAAACTATGCTAGTGTTTTACCAAAATGATCAATTTTGAAGGAAAGGCATTATGTTACAACACAAACAAGCCACCCCAATACAAGGGAAAAAACGATGAATCAACTATATGAATGTTTAAATAACTAATGAAAATAACATGACTAAGACGCGACAAACGACTACATGACCCAACCCAAGTGATTGACCAAATAAAATGAAACCAAATGAGAAGGAAAAACCAAAATAAAAGGAAATAAAATGAAGTAAAATGAAATCGAAGAAGAAGGTAAATGAAAATGAAACAAACCAAGTATAGATGAAATAAAATGAAAAGAAATGAAAAGACACAAACAAATAATATAGAACAGAAAAAGGAGAAATGTTACACTCAAATAAAGTACTGAAAAAGAAACCCATAAAGAATAAAGTAAATGATAATTATTAGTATCGACTAAACAATCAATGTAAATGATAATTGATAAAATCCAATAACGTAAAGACAAACAAAGTACACTAACCAAGTAAATAGAGATTAAGTATAATAAATAACTATAATGGCATAAACTTGTTAATAGTATAACTAACCATTGTAAAGTGAGAGATAGAGAAATAGATAGATAGTGAACAGGAATAGGTGAGAAAGAAAATTTAATGTTAGGGAATACCCACTAGTAACACTTAAATAAAAATTGCCAAGTGCAAAGTGACAATGTAAAACCCCAAAAATAAATAGAAACCCTATTGATAGGTATAAACACCTAATAATCAGTGATAAACACTAAAGATTTATTGGTGAAAAGTGTTATTAAATAAGAATTTTGTTATTATTAATACTAAGATTAATTGTAGATGAGGAATACAATAGTATTAAGGGAAGGTGTTACCATGGTTAGAGAGTAAAATTTAGTTAAGAAAGAATGTAGTAAAGAATAGGAAGGCAAAATCAATAAACATCCTATGTTCTAAGGGATAGTTAAGTAAAATTAAACGATGTGATGATGTTTACCACCAAAAAATAAGTAAGAATAAAACAAGTTGTAAACAAACGTAGCATAATAGCTGTTAAAGAATTGTTTGATTAAATCTATGACTAGGAAAATGGCTGAAGGAGTTTTACAGACCATAAGCCTAAATGTTATGTTATATTTTATAGAGAATAGTAGATAATAGCCAAATTATAAACAATGGCAATATAAATAAGTAAAAAGATAAAATAATATAAATCTAATAGTACTGGAAAAGCAGTTAGAAAATAATAGACAAACCATAATGTGGAACTAATGGAAACATACAATTATTATAAAACAGACCCAAAACAATTCAACAAGTAAACAAATCATTTGTAACACCAAACAAAACATGTACAAAGGTAAAATAATTTGTAATTTGTATAAAATAAGAAAATGTAGACAATTACTACCTAGGCCTATGAAATACCTAACTGTATAAAACCAAAAAACTACAAATTGTAAGAAATTAACTAGGATATTAGCAAATCCAAGGCAAGTAACTAGTCAATGATAATTAATGAATCATATTAAGAGATAAATGTTAAATTAAAGACTTAAAATAAGAAGAAATGTAATTAGATAATATCAACATAATTGTCAAAACATAATACATAAGCAAACCCAGCTTTGTGGGATGTCAAAATGATCTTTGAAAGAAAATACGAACAGTAGTGATAATATTTCATACATAGAGAAGAAGACAGAAGAATAATAGCAATCAGAAGATATACAGTCATTTTGAATACAAATTCAAATATTATAACAATGGGCTTAAGTCAAGTACAGCCAATCAGAATCAATCAGTTACCATGACAACTGAACGTTATTTATGAATATTCCGTTAGAAACTTTATTCCATTATTGACGCTCAAAAGGAATAGACGCCAAGCCGTAAATGACCAAAATTTTAATATAAAATGTTTAAAAAGTAATCAAAATTTGATAAGATGAAGAAGTAAGAAGATAACGAAGGACTAGGACATTCAACTGATGCCAAATTCCAGATTAAGAAATTCTAAATTGATAAATTTCAACCATCATACGAAAAAGAAGCCAGACGTACTTAAATCCCAAGATGATTGAAGACTGATGACTATTGAAGACCCCAACCCATTTCAACTGAATGACATTACACCTCAAGTCAACTGATTTGATAAGCATTGCTGAGTTACCCGAATTTATGAAATAAATCCTCTTTAATTTTTTCTCATAACACTTTGAACTCTCTCTATAAACTGATAATCTTATTTCTTTCGAAGATTAATAAAAATTAAAACACTAAACTTATGTTAACTAGAAAAATAACCTGTATGAAAATTATGAACTTTTGAAACACACTTTATAACACTTCAGGAACAAATTATAATTACACATTATATTATACTAGTGGTCGCCCAGTGGTCGAAATTCGACCGTAATTCATTAAATTTTTAAGTTTGAACGTTATTGAGGTTCTTTTGTCAAAGAGTATACCTCTATAATCATTGCATATAATTTTTTTGAATTTTGTTCTATTACGTCAGCTGCGAGCGTGTACAAATACGTCATTAGCGTGTGTTGTTTGCCTTAATTCCCTGCAATACCTATGAAATTTAAAATTTAATGTTAGTAACAGTTGAAAAAAAAAACACAATTACAGCTTGTATTCGTATTTATTTTTTGATATAATTCATTGTCAGTTTTAATTTTTTCATGTTATTATTGAATCAAATAAACGCTAATAAAAATGAGACTTGACATTCATAGAAGTATAAGATACATTGTTTTCAATTCCAGTGGATTACATTTCATTTTTGGTAAGGTACAAAATTCAAAAACAGTTTGAAGATTATCTGCTACAAAGCTTATATAATTTTTTAATTTTTTTTCTATGCATTAATTTTCGAGTTATTTGAAAAACATGAAAGATAGGAAAAATGAGGTTTAGCTTGGCTAAGCCATATTTAAAAAGCAAAAACGCGTTTTTTGACATTTCCTTGGGTTTTTTTATTGCCATACTGACCAGGTTTCGCCAAGGCTACACAGTTATTTTGCCTATCTTTTTCGAATTATATAAAATTTAAATAAAAAATTAATACAAAATAAAAAATGAAATAAAAAATACGTGCCTCGTATTTTTTCATATATTTTTCATTAAGTCAAAAAAACCGGGCGGTTAAAAAAATAAATGTTGTCCATTGAACTTAAAATAGTTTGAAAGTGAATTTAATGATTCAGAACTTCTGTGTAAACGATGTTTTCTGTAAAAACTCTTTCATCATTTGCTAAATGCTCTTGGCCATTGTATTCGGAAATATAAAATCTCAAACGATCGAATGATCGAACTCTACTTGCTGCGACGTACAATTGACCATGTGTAAAAACTGGCTGCCTCAATAAAATTCCAATTTTTTCGAATGTTTGTCCTTGAGACTTATTTATTGTCATCGCAAATGCAGGTATAATTGGAAATTGAGTTTTTTGAAAGTTAAATGGTAAAACAGTACCGGAATATGTTAAATTTATACGTGGAATCAAAATTCTCTTATTCCGTGCGGTTCCAGTTAAAACTTCGCATCAATAGCATTACGATGCATACACTTGATGCGCATTCTTTTTCCATTGACTAATGCTTCCTTTGTATTTAAGTTTCTGATCAGTAAAACGATGCAATTAACTTTCAATACTAACTTATGTGGTGGCAAACCACTAATAGTCAAAGAATTCAAAAACTCTACTGGATAGTTATTGATTTCATTGTCATCATCACAAATTATTTTATCGTAGCTATGATTATGTTTTCTGTTCACCTGGTATTCGATTAAGTATATCAGTATTAATAAAAGTACAATCATCATTTTTAGGTGCTAAAATAACTGACTTCAATATGTTATCTGAGAGTATGTTTTCGGAAATATTTCCATACACCTCATTAATAATATTATTTTCATCTCCTATTAATTGCTGAGGTATTTCAATAATATTTTCACCAAACTGAGGGAATTGTGGGGCTTCATCATTACCAATTTTTTTCAAGAATTCGACAAATTCTATTTCACTTGGTAAGGCTCTCATACTTTGAGTAAACGTTACTTTATGAAAATAAACAAATTTATGCCAACTCGTACACAATTTTCAATTAAAGTTGCACGTGATCCATGTGGGGCAACTGGTAAGATTTGCCGAAAATCACCGCACGTAAGTATCGTTTTCCCTCCAAATGGTTTATGTTTATCATTTTCGTCGCATAGATCCTGCAATAATCTATCTATGATTTTCAACACTTGCAGTGGGCACATAGAAATTTCACAAATAATTATCAATGATGATGAATTTATGTAACGTCCATAGCTACTATTTGCGGTAATATTCGCTACAGAATTTTCCAAAATGGGTATAGGCAATTTAAACACATTGTGTAAAGTTCTACCTCCAAGTAATAGAGTTGAATCTATGCCACTGAACGCTGTTGCAATGCAACTAAGATTAAGCGAATTTAATTTGTGAATGATTGCTGTTTGTGTGAATGTTTTTCCACAACCTGCATGAGCGGTTAAACAAAAAACATTAGATCCAGTATCATGATGCAAAACTTCACGAATCACACGATCAATTAGATTACGCTGTTCAATATTTGCAGTTTCATAATGCTCAGAAAACAGAAACTCTTGTTATATTGGATCAATAGCATTTGCTTCGTCTGTTCTCTGCGAATACGTGGGAACTGGTAAACCAAGTTCTTGACATGACAAATTATGAACATTCAAAATATCTTCAATTTCTAATAGAGCTGTATTAAAGGATACTTCTTCGTTGTAATCTCTCAAAAAATCTTCACTAAGATATACTTTAAATTCATTCCATAACGCCAATGCATTGGCTGGCACATTTAATGCACAAATGTAACCAAATAAATTTTGCATTTGTTTTGGTGAATGTAATTCTTTTGCTTCATTTAAACATTCGCGCCATTCATTATCATTTGAAGCAATGCCGCGAGCATGGCACGCTTCAACAAAAGAAGTGTGTATAATTCCATTGTATGTTCTAACATCCTCAAATGATTTTGGACCACAGACATGTAATAAAAGCAATCGTAAATGGAAAAGTTCGATGTCTTTTGGTGATACTACATATATGCGTGTAATGATTTTATCACCTCCACGCCTTCTCTTCTTCCATTTTTTCGGGAATCTTCCCACACATAATGCAAAGGAATTTCAATATACTTATATTCATGCGCTGATGGATCTGATCGATTCAATTCAAAAAATGCTAATAATTTTGTTTGTCTTGCATTTTCAGTTGCTTGACGTTCTTGCCCTTCTCGAAAGTAAACATTCTGTCTACGCGGTAAATGAATGTCAAGTCTAACGATGACATGTGATTGAAAATCCATTGGTAATTCATAGATGCGCCATACAGCTTCAGTTGATCCGACATAACGGCCATTTAAAAAATTTTTAACTTCATCAATTTGTATTTCTTGACCTGGTTCATTTCTCTCTGAACCTAATTCAACAGATGCACTGTCATAGCCTTTATACACGTATTTATAAATGTATTTAACACTTTTAACTGTAGTGCATACTTCAACATTTATATGGCAATTAAATTTGGCAAGTAAATACGGATTGTAAGGTACAGCATAACGATTGTCGAGGCAACTACCGCGAACTTCAGCATTAATACCATTATCACGCCTTCTGTATAATGGATATCCATTTAATGATTCACATGTAAATTCATTAAATCGTTTTGGATAATCTTTTGTGCATTTTCCATCTCTCATACATACAGCATTTGGATTAAGTACACCGCATGGACCATGCATCATGTGTTTTACAACATATTCATGTAATGTAGGATGTGTTTGAATGTTAGGAATCTCGGCAGATACAACTTTATCAATATCGGTAGCGTTAACAATTTTATCTTGCTCATTTAAAGAGAGTAAAATGTGAGCATGAGGCAATCCTCTCTTTTGAAACTCAATTGTATAAATGAGTGCTTCAACTTTACCGAAGATTTTTTTTAGTGTAAGGCCCTCAATTAATGCTTTCAGTTTGGACTTGAATACACGCAGAACAATATCAGGTCGAAAATTAGCTGACTCACCTACACCAATATTGCTAACTATTTCAGGCCAACTTGGATTGCAAGTCATTGTAATAAACAAAGAAGGCTTTCCGAATGTTGTACAATTGACATTGCATCTAAATAATTCTGATACATATTTCTTGGAGATCCATTGAATGAAGATGGTAAAATTACTCTACGGCCAACATTATTGGCATTGGGGTTCAATTCTAAATAATCTGTTAAATTGTTGTAAACTTCAGACCTAAGACTTGTTTGATTTTGTCGAATGAAATGTAACCTTGTGCCCTCTATTCTCACATACATATCAACTATCCACTGCAGAAATAATTTTTGTGAATGGTGCAACATGCTAAAATCTTCTCTAATTGCAAGTCGATAGGCTGCATACTGAAGCATGGTTAATTTATTTCTGGGCGCTCTTGAATTAGATGTAGTTGGTACATTATGAGAAATATTGATATGCCACCCAGTATCACCATTTGGAAAAAGTAATGGATACGCTAAAGGGTCCAATGATGAATCCAAAACAGATATTTTTAATGGTACCATTAACTTTTGAAAACGAAACCATATTTCGTTCAAAGGGTGGCTCACCATCAACTGTACTAAATATTACTGCTACATCAGTTTGAACTGCATCATTATAACATCGTAGCCTGGCAACAAAATTATTTTATTTTTAACAATTACCATTGTTTGAAAAAGTTTAAATGAATTTTCAAGTGCAAATGAATGTTATATTTTATTTAATTTAATGTATTTGTAACACATATTATATATAAATTTTAGCTTTCTGCACTCCTTCTCCATATAAACTTTAACTATGCCAAATCTCACACTCCTCCGTGCGCGCAATATGCTTAAAAAGGGGTACAAAGTTTTCTCTTCACGTATTAATATATAGAAGATAAGTACAATTAATGTAAGGTAGTGTACTTTATTGTAATCAAATTGATATTTTTTCGTAATCACAAGAATCCAGAATCTGAACGAAAGTAATAGTAAACAACCAAGCTGGCGCCATGTCTGACTAAATAATTCGTTCAGATCGCTTCGCTGAACCTTGAGATTTTTGTCTTATAATAATTGCCAGTGCAAATTTGTTGAATAACAAAATATAATTTTGTATAATACTGAATAAATACCAATCACAATTTAATAAACTAGTACAGAGTTGTAATCACTGTTCTTTATTCCATAGGAAAGTGCATTGTAATATTTGTGTATTTCAGCGACAAGCAAAGGTGACGGTAAGCGCTCACGTCGGAAACTCGGCGAACTAACAGCTCGATTAAGAAGGTCGAACGAAGGCGGGAGTAAATTTGAATTCACCATACCGTCATAGCTAAGACCGCTCAATCGTCCTATTTTTTTTAATTTAATTGTTTTTAGTTAAACAATTTGGCGCCACCCGGGATTTATAAACACCTATTGAAGAACAGGTAAGGTTCCCACTCGCGTGTACTGGTAATTTGAGAGATTGCTACGGATATCGTCAGAGTGAACATAAAGTAACGACCACACGTGTGAGGCGAACACACACAAAACTTACACTCTTACAGAGCACGTACAGATCTCTTCGTTACATTATTCAATTCCAAAACTTTCTAACACTGTTAAACAAACTGAATAGATAGTTATGCAGCTGAATTTGTATGAAGTTTGGCAAGAACCAGGATCTCCAGTTTTGTAAACTGTGGAGCACCGCTGTACAGCACATCTTCAAAACTTACTTTGCTTAGCAAGTATCATAAACAAATGTCATGGCAGCAATTTAAAAACAGCCTTTATATTTACTTCTCGTCATGGGACATTGTCTTATAGCAGAATTACCCAGGTGGGTGAAAGATTGCACGCGCTAATGAAGTTAAGGGCTATTCCAGCAGTACTGGTAAGATCTCCCTTGACAGAACCAAAGAGTCAGTCGGGCTACAGTTCTTCAACTTACGTATTCCATTACTCCTGTCCATCGTTTCCTTTCATCATATCCTGTAAATGCGCTCCTATCAGTGGAGATTAGATTGGTGGCTTCAGATTTTAAAAGGAGCTTACTGATGCCGATAGGTGTGCACTGTTAAGTGCTAAAAAACTCCTAGTATTAGAACAGTGGATAGACAACCACGATATCCTATCTCAGAATGTGAAAGACGAGGGTGAATAGCTGGTTCCCTAACACTAGACTCCTGTAGGAAAGGTATGGCAATACTAATAGAAGACTCCCTTGTCATCGAGGTTGGTGGTTAAATGGAGGTCAACTCCTAGTATTAGAACAGTGGATAGACAACCACGATATCCTATCTCAGAATGTGAAAGACGAGGGTGAATAGCTGGTTCCCTAACACTAGACTCCTGTAGGAAAGGTATGGCAATACTAATAGAAGACTCCCTTGTCATCGAGGTTGGTGGTTAAATGGAGGTCAACTACCTATCACTGTAAAAATTATATAGTTAAGAATACTGATGACTTGCTGAGGATAGCAGGAAGTTGTTTGGTGTAATCATGTTAAAGCTTTGTGTATTACATGCATATTGGCCAGATAATTTTCGTATTCTATTTGGGCATAAATCAGGCTATTCTCTTCAAAGATTCGGTCATTTATAAATTATGAGCACAGTTATCTGTATAGCACAAACTCATGTTAAACAAACCTTCAAAACCTTTGTGTATAGGGAGCTTCACATATAGCTTCCTGCTCACTGTAATGACTGTGGTTTTTATTCCAAGGCAGTAACATCTAACTATCTGTTATTATATGTGTTAATAAGATGTCATCATTAATTAACATTTTAGCTCAAATGGAATCACATTTAGTAACTTATTGTGATGAAATGATTTTCTGTTGGAAGCACAATGGTGCAGTATATCTGTAGGATTTCTATCTACTTCGTCACCATCTTCAGTACATGATATTCACAAGCAATGTCATAGTATGCTCATTTTGTTTGTTATTTGTGTTGGTATTAGTACTTAAGTGTGGATCATTGTCTGAGAATGTTGTGCCAAGTTCAAAATATTTAAAACCTCCTAAAAACGCAGTATGTGCAGCTCGCATGGTCTTGTGCAATCCTTCGTTATACCCAAATTTAAATAATTTACCTTATATTTAATCCGCTAAGCGATCTTTTGTTAATGTTTTACAAAATAAAATGAATCTTCGTTTTACGTTTTTCATCTTTCATAAGTGGAAATGGCATAACGCAAGAGATCATCTGGTGCTTAAATTTGTGTATTATCAATAAATCTGGAAAAACTGACAAAGCATAAAAACAAACATCTGTAGCTAACAAATGAACTAACAAATATGTTCAAATTATGTGCAACATGTAATACGTCTGTGAATACCACACACACACACACACACACACACACACACACACACACACACACACACACACACACACACACACACACACACACACACACACACACACAGTTTTCAGTTTTATATTTAAATATTTTGAACATGAATGGTTGTGTGTGTGTGTCTATCTGTTGGGCACGCATGACAAGTACTAATAGTGTTGAGTTGACCAAATATTTTTTTAATTAGAAAATATACTCTATAGTTTCCAATATTTGGTGTCTTTATCCTACGTATACTGTAGGATGTTTTAGATATTTTAAAACATAACTTGGAAAATGTAAATAAATGGAACATCCATCATATGTACTGTAACGAGAAAATAGGGTCGTACCTGTTAAAATGTGTTTACACTTGTTTATTATGTGTATTAGTGTTAGTGTGGTGTGTTTGCCTCACACCGGTCGTTACATTAATCGTAGTCGCTACTGGAGTCTGTAGCGTTGTCAGAATTACCAGTACAACCTACCTGTTAATTCATAGGGGTTGCGAATCCCAGGTGGCGCCAAATTGTTTCTATCAAAACAATTAAAATAGTTAAATTACAAGATGATAAGTGTTATTAGCGTTGACAGCTGGAGCGTTCAAATGGTTCCCGCCGCTATACAGGTTGCCGTCTTGACCACTCGTGACGAGCGCTAGTTGGTTACTGAATAAAAATTGCTATCACACATATATTCTACAACGTCCTATGAAATAAAACGATAGTAATACTCTGTACGGTAATTTTAATACAAATTCAGTCATTAATTAATATGACAAAAGGATTATAAATGGTTTGATAACAAATTGCTCCGGCTTATAACATGAGACATCAATATTTCAAGGTTGGCAAATCGATCTTAAACAAATTTTCGTTGCCGAGATGGCTACTGTTTACATACAATAAATGACTCTGTTCAAAATCTGGGGTCCTTTGGATTATAAAATAAGACATACAAGTTGGTTACATTAAAAAAGTACACTACCATACCTTATACGTACTTAGAAAATATAATGTGTTTTTACAAATTGTTCGGTAGTGTCGTATTTTTGTTACAAAGTTGCACTCTAATGCGAGGTTATATTTTGATTAACAAAATGTTTTTACGTAAGTAAATTATGCATTAAAACCTTTGAAAGAAAATTATATTTGTTCAATAGTGAGAAATTTGATCATTTGAGAAATATTTAAAGTAATTTGGTTTTTGGGAGAAAGGAATTTATTTGATACTTATCAGTTCAGACAGTGTCGATATGTTGTCATCTGGGGTAGTGGATATTCTGCAAATTTGGACTGGTTTTAGGCTTCGGACATGTTTTTCTATCTTGTCTTGGGATTTCTGTTAACTAATTTATTGGTATTTGGTTCCAGGAGATCGTTAAATCTTAGTAGTTCTGCATCTATTAGTCTTTGGTCTTGATGGTTAACTTCCGAACGTCTCTTAAACTATTTAATTGAAAATTTCAATCATCACAATTTTGCGTGCCGCTTACCCACGCGTCATTTCTTCAAGTCTAATAATTTTAACGGAAAATTCTTATTCAACGGCCCGTTACTATGGTAACATCAATCCTTTGATTGGTTAAGACCTCTTTCAAAAGCATTTTAAGAGATTTGAATTTTTATTCAAATTTATTATGTATTTTCTTAATGGTTTTATTCCTTTATCGTTCCTTTGGGGTAATAATTAATATCACTATTATATTTCTTTCCTTTCAAAGTTTAAAATGATACCTCATAAGGTCATATTCTATTATACCTTAACTTTAGTCTAAATATTTGACATTTGATAAATTACATATCTCTCTTAAATTAAGCTTTTATAAGAACATTTCTTTTTTAAAATGGTTTACATATAATTACTGACCATTTACTGGTCTTAGATTAGTAAAGTTCCTTGTGAAATTGTTACAATTGACATTTGTGTGTGTCTGACAGTTAGATGTTTTCATAGCCAAGATTAGCCATGATGGTTTTTGGTTGATTTCTTTTAAATTACATTTTTAATTCAGCCTGATGGGCTTCACTTAGTTATCATAATTGTTTGTGTTGTGTGTTGATCCTGTTTGTGTTTTAATTACTATTCAACATACATTTTCATTATACATATTTTAAAATATAACAATTAGGCTTATGTACTGCAAGTTTCCTTCAGCCATATCCTCTTCATAACATTGAAACAAACTATTCTTTATAAGTTACTAGTTATTGTTAGTTTTAACATTAATTTCTTTCTTTTGTTACTACTTTGAGTGATAAACATCATCACTTCTTGCAAATTTATGAAAGTTATTTCCCCTTTCAACATGGGGTGTTTTATTCATTGTATTCTTAATTTTAAAACAAAACCTTATTTCTATACTACTATCTCCTCCATACCATGTTAATACAAACTGTTTTTGTCTGGGCTTTCTCCCTGAATAATATTACATGCTTTACTTATATTTATTTGAAATATTACTTTTAATTATTTTTAATTATATAAATGTTCACAAGATCACTCAAATCATTGATTGTTTATCAATGCTTTATAAAGTGTTTTCTTATTTATTATTACATTTTTATTGCTTAACATAACTATTTCCCTGTATCACCTTCACCTTTAATTAATAGAGGTTTATCACTGATACACTTTCACTATTTTTAGGGTATTTACACTTTCACTATTGCACTTTACTTTGGTTCACTGTTTGTATTGAGTGTTACTTAATGGGTAATCCCTATACTTTTCTCCTATTATTTCTCACTATTTCTTTACAGCATAATTTTTATTATTAATAATATTAGGTTATTTATTTTTCATTAAATCTAACCTTCATAATTGTGTTAGTGTACTTTTCTACACTACGTTACTTTACAATTGTCTTTTGTCTTTAAAATAGGTACATAAGTTATTTCAATTATAACAATACTATTTGTTTCATTAATGGATAATTATGTGGGGTTTATTTACAGTATTCTATCTTTGAGTCTACTATTTCTCCTCTTTATATGTGTGTTATTTTCTCCTTGGGTTCAACCTGTCTCCTCTTCATTCTTCCTCTTCTTCCTCTTCTTCTTCAACTTCAACTTCAATTGTCTTCATCTTGGTTCGGTTCTCCTCTTCTCATCTGGTTTAAATTCTATATAGTCGGAGGAATTTGTTCACTTCCTTTGATTCTTCTTTAGTTCTGGTTTCTTATCTTCTTTTGTTTGTTCCTAATTGTTTTTTCAATCACCTTTTTTCTCTGTGTGGTTCCCTTCTTTTGTTTTTCTGTTGTTGGGTCAATCACTTGGGTTGGGTAATATCGTCGTTCGTCGTGTCATAATATTTATATTTTATTTATTTTTAAACATTTTATTTTATATGAAGTATTTTTATATTAAGAATTATTTTTTTTATCCCTGGTACTGGGGTGGCTTATTTGTGTTGTAACAGTACCAAAATGAAAACGTTATTAAGAAGTCTTATATATACAGTTATGAACTGAGAACGGATATTTAAAATAAATTACATTTATTGAATGCCTGATGCACTTCAAAGCCGTTACATAATTGATTTCCATCATATCAAAACTGAACAGCTTGTGAAAAGCCGTGCCTCTCTACTTATTTTCCCTCATTGAAACACAAGAGATTATTAACCTGATTGTATAACAGCAAATTAAAAAGCTCAGAACAATTGGAATGAGATCATATTTATATTTAAAGCGTGTGCACTTTATCAGTGAACACACACACACACACACACACACACACACACACACACACACACACACACACACACACACACACACACACACACACACACACACACACACACACACACACACACACACACACACACACACACACACACACACACACACACACACACACACACACACACACACACACACACACACACACACACACACACACACACACTTTTGTGCACAGACAGGAACAGCAGGAAAGTTTTAATATTCTTTAAAACTTCTCTTTTATGAACGTTAGTTTCATTATTCAATCAACACTTATTGCAAGTGTAGATCTACTTACTGTATTCATCTCACATTCTAACTAATTATTTGAATTTAATATGAAAAATCTTTGAAGTATTTGAAGATAAATTTTAAGGTTTAATAAAGACAGAGGAAGAGAATTCTAAACTTGAAAATTCTAAAGCTGAAAACTAAAATACTGTTACGACATTACAGAACATGGTACGTGTTTCTCGGATATTCCAGCGGAGCCCAGCTATAATGTGTGTGTGTGCATACATATTGCTGCTACTTTGAGATGAAGGACAATTACGTGACACTTGTCACGCGTCCGTAACCGAGACTGATCCAGATTTCGCCGGTCCACGCAGCAAACAATTACACTCTAGTGTTTTCTAGTAGCGTTCTTGACGCGTAGTATGGACTATTCCGGAATCTTAGCGGGGTATAAATACAAGTACCCAGCGACGCCTAGTTCAGTTTTAGTGGCGATTTATTCCAGTGCGGTTCGTAGTATTGTGGCGAAGTGTTATGTGTTTTTATAATTGTGCGAGACTATATTAGTTGACATTGTTATTGCGTGTGAACAGTTTTTATTTGAGTTGTTGTAAGACTTGTTGATTAAAAACTGTTTAACTGTGATAATTAAAGCTGGTGATTAGTGACTTAATTGGTGTCTTGTATTTAGTTTTCCACTGTACCAAACGACGATCGGTAGACCATCGTAACAATACCAACAGCGACTTTGTTGACTGAAAATGTAGACAAAAATCAAAGAACGCGAACAACATTTCATAGTGTGACAGGATGTACTAAATGAAACAAAATGTTTTCTATGCATGTTTCTCCCTTTCATATAAAATTTTGATGTTCCTATTACAAAAAAGTATGCTATGCCTCTGAAACAAAGCATCGTTTACTTTACCATGTTAATTACTTTATAGAGGAATAATTAATTATTTTTAACCTCTGAAGAAGAATAATTAATTTTGAACCTCTGAAGAAGCCTTTTAAAGGTAAAAACCGGTTCAGGTTGTAAGGTAAAACTTGACACAAGTTTAATAACCACTTGAACGTTACAAACGATATTACTCTGTGCATTCAAATGGTTATTAGTGAAGTGTTGCTTTTATAATCGGGCGGTATAATTGTAATACAATTGTGTTTTAATATTAGTTGACATTTATTTGCGTGTGAACAATTTTTATTTGATTTGTTGTAAGAGACTTTGTTGTTAATTACGAACTGTTTAGCTGTGAAAATTAAAGCTGGAGATTAGTGACTTAATTGATGTCTTGTATTTTGTTTCCACTGTACCTACGACGATCAAGTAAACCGTCGTAACAGTCGTGTCAGAAGTGGGATAGAACGGTTAACAGTGGAAACAGTGGACACTTTGTACAAGATGAGTGTAATTCGTAATTAATCGGAAAACAATGGATACCAGTCAGATGATAGAATCATTCCAAGCAATGCTACTGCAGATCGAGGAAAGACGCCGACAAGAGGCGGCAGAAAAGGAAAAACGACTGGATGAGAAACTCAGACAAGAAAGAGAAGCAACAGAGGAACGACAAAAAGCACTAATGGAAGAACGACTAAAAGAAAAACGTAAGCGTGAAAATGAAACACCAGAGAGACGGCAAAAAGAAGAATTTAGTCGTCAAGCAGATGGCGTTAAGGCGTTCGTACAAGAGAATACCACTGCAAAACTTGTCCTGTTACGAGGTGAGCTGAACAAACAAGTTGACAGAATATCTGAAATAGAAAAATCTGTGTCAACTATGAGAACAAGTATGTCAAGTTTAAAAGATTCTATTACAAGTGAAATAAAACAAATTAAAAAGGAAGTCCCACATTTAGTGAAAGAAATAGTTGATAATGAAAGACCATTTATAAATGCTGAAGAACATTCAAAATATCAGAGAAATGAAAGAACGCTGTTAACTGCAGTAGGGCCAGTTTTTGCAAAGGCCCCATTGTTTAATGGAAGTACTCACTGGGAAACTTATCATCGCCAATTTGAAGCTGCCGCTCGCTTAAATAATTGGACAGAAGAAGACAAAGGACTTTCACTAATTCTTGGTTTAAAAGGGCCTGCCGCAGAGCTAATACAGAAAGTGCCATCTGACAATCAGAACGTCTATGCCGAATTAACAAAAGCTCTGGAATTACGGTATGGTGACAAGCATTTGTGCGAAGTGTACCGTGAACAACTTAAAGCGAGGTGACAGCGTTTCGGGGAAACCCTCCAGGAGTTTGAAGCAAATGTCGACCGACTGACGAGATTGGCTTATCCTGAAGAATCGGAGGACTTCCGGAAGTGCATTTCTCTCATTATGTTTATTGACGGTATCAGAGATAGTCAATTACAACAAGTGTTAAGAATGGCACGGCATGATAACAAATCAGACGCTCTTGTTCATGCTCTCCGTTTTGAAGTTGCCAAGTCGGCGACCTACATTAATCAAACTATGCCATCACGTTGTAGCCAAACAGATCCAATACCACAGTATCGTCATAGCGAACGGAATAAAGAGACGATTCAAGATCAACAGTTTATGAAGTCAGCACCGCCACAACGATCTTTCGAACCAAAGGATAAAGACAGAAGACCGAAGTGTTATAACTGTGGGAAACGTGGTCATCTACAGGTAGACTGCTGGAAGATTAAAATACCGAGAGAATAGAGCGATCGCACCAATTGGAGAAGTAAAACCCCAGAACAGCACACAGTTTCCACGCTACATAAGATTAGTGGAAACCTGATCGTTAATGGATTTGCGGAAGGTAAAACAACATCATTTACAGTTGACACGGGCGCAACAGTATCCATTATGCGCCCTGACTTAGTTAGAAACCGACGGCTTCAAATTAGCTCTTGTACAATACAGACTGTGACTGGAAGCCCCGTCAATATGCTAGGAAAATAGACGTACGTGTACGCCTGGGTCTTCTCGAGTTTAGCCACCAAATGCTTGTTGCAGACATTGTTGATGAAGTGATTTTTGGCACGGACATTATGAATGCCTACAGATTCGTTGTGGACTTAAGAGAGAACGTCCTGAAGATTGGCAAAGAGAAGATAAAGCTTTGCATGGCTAAAATGTCAGGGTCTGCCAACCATTCAATCAAGCAAGTGGCATTGGCCGAAGAAGAAGTCAACAGGTCTGGTCAAGAGGAACCTTTCCTATTGCAAGCGGAAATGGAGGAAGAACTAGAAGAGGAAATACAAATAAGTGTAACGACAAAAGAAGCGATTGGAAAGCCAACTATGGGTGTCGAGATAAAACTCTTGCTAATAAATTATTTTACCTTCAATTATCCGCCTTGTGACTTTTTGTAAATCTCAATGCGGTATCGTACAAGCGGTTGGATCCAAAGTTCAGTTAGTCATTTAACACGATATCGCGACTGCTTAGGTTTGCGTATGCACTATAAATTTCAAACTCCTCCAAGGCATTCATGAAACGGCCCTTCTTACATACATGCAACGGTATTAAGTTGGAATTAAAGTCTGTGTAATTATGATTGTGTGAAGTCAGGTGTAGGGCGTAATTAGATTTGATGCTGTTATCATTTCTTATTTTCTTGGGTATATGTTCCCGAAAACGTTTGAAGAAACCTCTCCCTGTCTGTCCAATATAGAAGCAATTGCAATCATTGCATATTAACTTATATATACCCGTTTTTTCTTCTGGAGGTGTGTGTTTTTTCGGTCTGAGAATGCTTAGTAACTTATTATTAGTTCTGAATGAAATAGTGAAACTATTATTATTCAATACAGAGGACAAAATCTTAGGCATAAAGCTTGTATAATTAGTGGATATAAAAATTTTGTGTGTGTTACTGTTTATTCGGGGTTTACGCTTGCTTCTTTCGTGTTTTTTCAGTAGTTTGTCAATGGTTAAACTATTGTAACCATTGGCAACCGCGATGTATTTTATGGTATTCAGCTCATCACGAAAGTCATTATCATCCAGGGGGATTGTCAATAATCTGTGAATAAAACTATTGTATGCCGCCATTTTTTGTGAATACGGATGATGGGAGTACGCGTGTATTGTGGTGTCAGTGGTTGTTGGTTTCCTATAAATGTTGAATTTTAGTTTGTTCATCTGTAGAGTGATCGTTAAATCTAGAAAGTTTATCATGTTGTCAACCTCTGTTTCGAGAGTAAACTGGATGTTTCTTTTTAATTTATTTAAACAATTTTTAAATAGCTCGATTTGTCTTAGAGTACCATCAAAAATGAAAAACGTATCGTCCACATAACGTGCATAAAATATTATTTATTTGTGTAGGCTATATATTATTGTTTAACAAGTGAATATTCTCGTAAAAATTCAAATAGATATCGGCCAGTAGGCCAGAGAGGGGTGAGCCCATAGCCAGGCCATCATATTGAATGTAAAACAAGCCATTAAAAGTGAAATAGTTTTGTTTTAAAATAACCTCGAGTAAGAAGTCACAAGGCGGATAATTGAAGGTAAAATAATTTATTAATTCGATCAAGTGACTTGGATACCAGATTAAACATGAATATTAAAAAACTCTTGCTTGTTCCTGAGCTGATAGAAGCGCCCGAGGGCAAAGTGGCTGAAGATGAGGTTACGCAAGAGGTTGTTGACGAGAACCAAACAAACTTGGATCAGCAAGTGGTGTTTAGGTCATCAGTACATGACGCAACGGGAGTGATTCCAGCAAAACTAGTGGTTGAGCGGAAGACTCGCATTCCTGGGAACGTGATGTTCGGATCACACGAGACTGAATTCGAAGAACCGGAGAATTATCTTTTGCAAGCACGTCCACCTAGATCGCCTGGTCGAGTATTACTTCAGAGACGGTTTGCCAGTTCGGGACGAACAGGGTTAAGGAGGAGGCAGTGTTACGACATTACAGAACAGTCTATGTGTTTGTCGAATGTGCCAGAAGAATCTCGCTCTAATGTGTGTGGCATACGTGACTGTCAACGCATCCGCGAGAGTTTTCTGGAAGCCGCCAGCCGCCAGCCGCGCGGACTGTGTCAAGGCCGCAGTTAATTACGTATTTCACACGGGCGCTAAGACGCAATTAGGAACGTTCTGGTCTGTGAGCGAAGGTATAAATACATGGCGGCAGCGGCCTTAGTTTTCAGTATAGTAGCGATATATTTTCAGTGCGTTTCGAGAGTTATTACTGTGTACGTTCAAGTGGTTATTAGTGAAGTGTTACGTTTTATAATCGGGCGGTATAATTGTAATACAATTGTGTTTTAATATTAGTTGACATTTATTTGCGTGTGAACAATTTTTATTTGATTTGTTATAAGGGACTGTGTTGTTAATTACGAACTGTTTAACTGTGAAAATTAAAGCTGGTGATTAGTGGCTTAATTGGTGTCTTGTATTTTGTTTCCACTGTACCTACGACGATCAAGTAGACCGTCGTAACAGTATTAATATACAGTGGTGTACGACTCAGAGGTCGTATACAGATAATGGTCGCAGAGAAGACTCAGAAGAATTTTACAGGATCTTACAGAAAGTTGTCATGACAACATGAATACATGAATGATTATGTGATAATAGTAGGTGATTTCAATGCACGTGTTGGAAACTCCCCTATAAGAAATATCATGAGATGTCACGGCGAAGAATGGAAAATGGAAATAGACGATGCCTAATCGATTTTGCCACATTAAACAATTTTAGGATAACCAACACATTTTTCCTGCATAAAGAGATACATAAATATACTTGGCAAGCAAGAGGATCTCGATCTACAGAGCGCCAGTGCTCCAAACAAACTTTTAAAGTACACCTGCTCCAAGATAAAAGTATAAGATACCTGTATCAGACCCGGTTGAGTCAGTTTGAACAACAAAAACCCATCAGTAGCAATATAAATCAAGAATGGGGTAACATTAGAGATGCCATATCACAAGCAGCATTTGAAGCATTGGGGACGAGACGTAAAAGTATGGAAACCGAGGCCTACAGGTATGGGATGACGATATTAGATAAATAATAGATGCTAAGAAGCAGGCATACCTGAAACATCTAACTTTAAACACTGCTCAGACAAAGTATGAATATAAGCGCTGCTGTTACCAGAAGAGAAGTCAGGAAAATCAAGGGAAGTTCATGGGATAAGTATGTAAGTGATATAGAACACGATGTACATGGCAAGCAGGACAAGGCTTACAAAATATTAAGGCATTTAAATCGAATGGAAAGGGATAATCTGAAGGTCAGTAATATCTCAGAACAACAATGGCTTGAATACTATGAGCAACTATGGACCCAAGATCAACTGGAACAAACAACCTTTGCTGATATCAGTGATTGTGTGGACCCAATAACAATGGATGAATTGTTAGCTGTTCTACATCGTTGTAAGAATAGAAAAGCACCAGGTACTGATGGGCTGAACGTGGAGCTAATAAAGTGTGCACCAGCCTTGCTCCATGATCGTTTGCTGCAGTTCATTAATCTATGCTGGACCACTGGTCATGTTCCTGACGATTGGCGGATTGCAAAGGTAATTTTCATATTCAAAAAAGGTGATCGTAATGACTGCAGGAACTACAGAGGAGTCAGCCTTCTGAATACTTCATATAAATTATATGCATCAATATTACGAACACGGCTGAATGCGATAACGGAGACCATACTTTCAGAGGCCCAAAACGGTTTCAGGAAGGGCAGATCATGTTTAGATTGTATATTTACAATAGCCCAGCTCATTGAAAAGCGCAGAGAGTATCAGCTGCCCACATACATAGCTTTCATCGACTTCGAGAAGGCTTTTGACAGAGTGAATCGGAGCAAACCATGGGCAGTAATGGCAAGGAAAGGGATCCCACAACATCTTTAGAGCAATAAAGAGTCTATATATGGAGAATAAAATCTTAGTAGAAGCAGGGAGACCGAGAAAAGCTCCTAGAGTCGGCCTGATCAATTGTGGAGTACGACAAGGGTGTCCACTGGCAGATGTTTCTACCAGACCATTTTATAATTGGTCACTCTACAATTGACACTTTGTTGTTTGCAGACGATCAGGCTATTCTGTCGGACTCCGAAAACGGATTGCAGATGGATATACATTTGTTAAGTGGAATCTGCAAAGACTCTAGATTGCAGATATCCACAATTAAAACCAAGGTGATGGCTTTTTGTGGAACTGATCCCGTACGGGCAAAAATTGTTACAGATGGTACTCTCCTGGAACAAGTTAGCAGTTTTGAATACCTGGGGTACAGTGTAACTTATAATGCAAGCAACGACGTGTTGAATAAGTTGCATAAGTTCAACCTTATGTGCGGGACCATCAGGGGAACCCTTAAGTCAGCAAGTAAAGGAGCAAGTAAAATTCTACAAGGTAATGGCTCTTCCCACACTTCTTTATGGGTCTGAGAATTAGACTTTAACGAAAGGCCAGGCCTGTCACATCCAAGCGGGTGAAATGAGATTTCTCAGGCATGTGGGACTGTGCATACTCTCATGATCATAGACGAAACACAGATATACGGCAGGAACTGAATATTAAAAGTATACTCGACAGGATCGCCCAGTATCGGCTGAATTGGTGGGAACATCTTTGCCGAATGGATGACTGCCGCATCTCCAAACAACTATGGAACTATAAGCCGAAGGGACGGAGAGGTGTGGGACGTCCGAAGAAGCGTTGGAGTGACCAGCTGTAATATTTGCCTATTTGAGACCGGAACAAACCATTCTTGGTTTAAACCTTGAGGATGATGATGAAAAAGATAACTGATGGTTTCTACTGACTTTAGTTATCGTATAGAAATATGGCGACCCCATCGCCCGGTGGTCTTTACCGCTGGAATCATCCTCCTCAGAGCTACACCTCCTCTTCTGTATGTCTCTGAGGTCTATCATTCTAGGACTGGCATTACTTCTGCTTACTTGAGTGAGTTTCTTTGAGATGCCCCATCAAGATTTTATGGGTGATTCTTGTTTTAGTTTTCAAGGGGCAAGGGTCTCGTTTTCATTCTTTACATATTGTTCACACAGATCGTCGTGTTGTACTGTGGAAACAGAATAGTTGTGAACAATGAAGTCACTCAAACTTTAATTAGACACAAATAACAGTTTGAAAACAACAAAGGAATTCTTATACAATGATTCAAGTTAAATTTGTCCAAAACACAATAATAAATGTCACCTAATTACAGTAATTAACACAATGATCACTTCCCATTAAACCGCCACAATAATACCTAACCGCACTCTAATATCGGCAGGTCTAAGCTGAAACTCGGGCGCTTAGAAATTCAGTACAAATACTGAATTTTATACCTCGCCACCATGAATTATATTGACATACCGGGCACGGGTGACGAGTAACTTCTAGGAAAGGCACCTCGAATGATCTAGAGCGTTATGCAACTGTGGTGCGCAGAATATCTCTAAACGACTGGAACAGCGTCGCGCGCCGCCGCGCGCCAAGAGTCACGTAGGCATATTTGTTATATTGCAGCTCAACCTAGCAATATTTTCTTCTGAGGTAAGTCGATGAAATCTTCTAGCAGTTTCACTTAAGGGTTAGTTTCTCTCTCCCCCGTGATCCCCAAGTTATACTTGCTCGGTGTGTAGTACCTGGTTCACAGTCAAATGCGAAGACCTCTCCTCACATTTGCGATAAAGGGAGCTATTCTCAAGGGACAACTATGGAAATCCAACTCCGGACTACCACGGAGCGAGTTCAAGCGGAAGAAGGGACTCTTCTATGAGGATGACAATAAGGCCGCTTAACGTTGGGATAAACGATATAATAGGGCAGCAGATCTGTTCCCATTTTATTTCACTGTGTGCTGGGAAAGCACCTGTGGGGACTTCCTCTAATACTGTAAAGCTTGAAAGGAGTAGGCTGGCTGGCTAGAGCATTGAATGGAAACAGCTGCATCCCGAAAAATTATTGGCCTACAGATTTAAAGGACAAACAGGAAGACCAAGAAAACTCTGGGGATATTAACATCCTGAATCCCTGTACTGAAGAGGAAAATGATTATATTTTTACGACGGTCTCCTTGATCGTCGTATGATACAGCAGAAAACAAAATACAAGACACCTATTAAGTCACTAATCACCAGATTTAATTATCACAATTAAACAAGTTGTAATCAACAAGATAGTCTCTTACAAATAAAATAAAAATTGTTAGCATGCAATAAAAATGACAACTAATAGAGTCCCGCACACTTATAAAATACATAACACTTCGCCACAATACTTCGAACCGCACTGGAATAAATCGCCACTAAAACTGACTAAGCGTCGCTGAAGTCTTGTATTTATATCCCGCTGAGATTTCAGCATATTCCATAATACTTGTCTACTAGAAAACACTAGAGCGTAATTAATTGCGGCCTTGAACACACCGCACGCGGACCGGTATGGTCTGGAAAAGTCTCGTTGCGGACGCGTGGCAAGTGTCACGTAATTGTCCTTCATCTCAAAGTAACAGCAATATGTACGCACACACACATTACAGCCGGATTCCACTTGAATAGCCGAGAAACACGTGTAGAATGTTCTGTAATGGTGTAACACTTTTTCCGCATTACGTAACAATATTTTCCATGCTTCACCTCCGTATAATGTTAAGCTTTCTACTGTTGGTCATGTGTTTTTTATCTTTCTCCTGTAAACCCGAATTAAGAATTTTTATCACCTTCTTTCCTTTATTGATACTGACTGGAAACATATGTTTCCACTATGTTTCCACTTTAATTTAGATTTTTCGTAACTGATTCATGCTGACTGTTATTACGGGTCCTGCATTGTTAATAATATAAATTATTATTATAACAATTATAATTGTTAATCGCAACAAACAAGTTTTGTAATGAAAAATATTGTTGAACCGTTTCATATATTTATTTCTAATTTTTACTAGGTAACATACGTAGAAAGATATCGTTATGATATTTTTTTTGCTATATTAATTACAAATAATTTTCTATATCAAAATGCAAAACTTTTAAATTATCTACAACAAAAAACTTTAAAAGTTGGAATCTATACTGAATACGAATTTGTATTTTGACTGACGATTTTAATTTTGCGTCAGTTATTTTGATTAAATTTAGTAAAAATAATTTCTTCTTAATGTTACTGTGGAAGTCCAACGTTCACTCGGAGAGGATTCACACTTATCAAATAGCGTGCTACTTTCACCATCTAAAAACAAATCCTTCTCCTCTTCCACGGTATAAATCCAAACCGGAACTCAGTTATCACAACACTTGAGGGTGGTGCCATTATTCTTCGCCCTCGTGCCCACTCGCCTGCCGTTTGTCATTCCGACACATTATCTATCCTCAGCCCTAGGATCACCGTTCTGCTTTCCTGTTTTTTTTTTGCATAAAATTTCTCAACGTAATTAGCCATCTGATTCCAATAGTTTTTACGTACATAGTATCAACTCGATTTTATTGTCAGGGGTGAAATCTAATAATAATAATAATAATAATAAGA
The DNA here is from genome assembly GCA_034769895.1 of Magicicada septendecula. Classification (NCBI taxonomy): domain Eukaryota; kingdom Metazoa; phylum Arthropoda; class Insecta; order Hemiptera; family Cicadidae; genus Magicicada; species Magicicada septendecula. The sequence goes on along the minus strand of CM068375.1, from coordinate 191,412,362 downwards.
ACAGTGATGATGATGATGATGATAATGATGATGACGATGACAACGACGACGACAATAACAACAGTAACAACGGTAATAATAATAATAATAATAATAATAATAATAATAATAATAATAATAATAATATTTTTGTCTTTACTGGGGAAACTATAGAAAACTAGTGTTCGCCTAGGAAGGTCCGCACTCCTACGGGGTACGGGACTCGCACCCTCCAAAACCACAAACCATTTTTTCCCATGGCATGGATCCACCTCGGGACTCAGCTTTTGCAATATTTCAAGGTGGTGCCATTTGTTCTTCGTCCATGCGGACGTTAATCTGTTTCAAATCTTCAGCGAGTCCACGTTACCTTCTTTCCGCTTTTCCGTCAGAGGCCCTAGCAAGATTATTTTCTCTACTTCCTTCTTTTGCCGTAGAACATTCTCTATGTATTCTGCTACCTGATCCCAGTGGTGTTCGCCCTGCAGCATTAGTCTGAAGATCTGAAGATATTTTTGGGCAATGTCTGCCCCACTATATTTTTCAGAGTCTACCTCTCCTCTTTCCATCTGTCACAGGTGAAAAACTTGAGGTGCACATTGTCTACTTCCTGTTTGCAGGAAATGAGGTCTGGTCCGTCTACTTTCCCCATCCTACATAGGTAAATCCGGAACAGGCCGTGACCAGTTAGAAATTGCATTATGAAATAATTAAACTCTCCATGTTTGCGATCAATACACTCAGTACACTCAACTGTTGGAGTTCTTTATGAGCCTAGCAGTCCATCTGCAGCCTAGCTTCGTGCCACTGGTCAAACTTTCCTGCCACTGAACCATAGGATGTCTCCCTGTGAGCTTGTACTCTATCTACTTTGGCCTTCCTCTTGTAAACCTGTTTCCGCTCCTGTACCAGCAAATCGATTGGAATTATTCCCGCAATGAAAAGAACCGCGGACTCCGAAACAGCGCGATAGGAGCGCGCCACTCTGAGCGCGCCACTTCGCTGCACTGTTGACATGCGTCTTCTGTACGTTTGGAGTTTGAGTGCATCAGCCCATATCTCCTCACCATAATGCAGTATTGAGTGCGTAGGTTCCGGAACACCAAAGTAGTATTCCGCATCAGTAATCGTCGCCAGCTGGTGTTAGCCATAATTCTACTCGGCGCCGTGGTCACAGTTGCAGTTTTGTCAGCCGCCCGTTTTATTTGTGCCCAAAATGTGAGCTTTGTATCCAGCATTGTCCTAGAAACGTAACCGCGGCTTTTGTCTCCACAGTTCCTTCCCCGACCTGCATTGGCAATATACTGGGCATATGCCTTTTTCCAAGTAGCACGATCTCTGTTTTGTCAGCTGCCAGTTTTAAGCCGTGATCTGTCATCCAGGAAGTGACTCCTCGTCACGTAACTTGCCTTAATATCATCTGAGCCAGCTCTACATCTCGTGCCACAATAACCGCTGCAGTACCATCAGCGTACCCCACTAAGAATGTATTTTCAGGCATGTAAATGCGAAGAATGCCATCATAGGAAGCATTCCACAGGTCTGGCCCAAGATTTAATTCCTGAGCTGCCTCCACTGTGACCTCTTTAATCCGACATCCTGCTTCAGTATCATAAAGTAATGTCCCTACCACTTAGGTAATCTCTAATCATCAGCCACAGGTATTTGGGTATCCGAAACGTATGCTCCAAAGCGTCAAGCATATCACTCCACTTTTGACGATCAAGAGACATATTGGCCGAGAGAAGTGGTGTTCTTGTTCGGTTACCCTTGCGGCTTCTATTAGAGGGAACGGAACCGCCCTATCTCAACAATATTAAATTAGGAATTTTTATGTATTTTGTTTCTCAAGAACGGTAATAGATAATAACATAACATTTTATACAGTTGTTTTACCATGGTATTTGTGAATGCTGTACCAAAATAAACTTGAAGGCCGAAAAAACAATTCTACAATTTTTTGAAATTTGGTTTAAAAAAGTTACCAGTTTTCTGACTTAAAAACGTTTATTACATAAACATAAATAAAGATTTATAAAGAATTTTCGTCCCTGATGAATCGCATTAAAACAAACAGCTAAAGTTTCAGGATCACATCGCAAAGAGTTTCTGAGAAAAAAGAACATGGACTAAAAACATTGTAATTTTCGGTAAACTAATCGTAAAGTAAGTAAAGGCTGATAATGGCAGGTTCTTACTTGTTAGGAGTTATTATATTATTAAAACATTCCTGACCCATAGGCATGATCTTCTTGTTGTTCTTCTAATCTTCTTTTGAGTAACCCTTTTTTCTTTCTGGCTTCGTTGATTATATTTTACACTGTTACTTCCGCTTTTTGTAATCTTATATAATCCAAATGTTGGAGTTCTTTACTGATTCCTAAAGTTAACTTTAAATAAACATCTAGCCCTCATATCATTAAATGTCAAGTGTGCACTATATATTCCAAATTATAATGTATTTAGTCAAACAAATATATTTTTTGGAAAATTCGTCAACGAAACATGATTAAAACTCTCATTAGGGTTTTGTGTGCGGCCGTGCAAACATTTTTTTAACAATTCAGGATTAGCAAGGTACTGAAAAATACCTTTTATAAGAGACATTATTTATTTTGGCAGAGAATGCTCATGTTTGAATTCAGTACTTAATGCCTGCGCATATTATATTTACACCACGATTCGACTCCCTTCGGGCATAAACTGTGTTGCTGTTCGTCATACCTTTAACTAGATAACTTTGAAAATAAGTTGCCCAGACATTTTTTCACGGCTTCTAAATTGTTGCTGTCACTTCATATAACCAAGCCATAGTATAATTGCAGTTTATCTATTTCAGCATCTGTGAGACGAAGTACGCATCGAAATAGAAGGAATATCTTTGAAGTAGCATGAAAGAAGAACGTGGAGGAAGCATTGAGTAATAGAATACTAAAGGTTTGGATAACAAAGGTGAAAGTAGTATCGAGAATGTCAACTGCAAAACAACTAGCTACAACAATAATATTTTCTTACAAATACAAAAGTACTTGAACCGACGATGACATACCCGTCGCCCGCCATTACGCCGCGATTGGAGCTTCAAAAGGGCTCCCGCCGCATGAACAACGATATCTGGAGATTCCCAGGTGCGGCCTGCTACGGGTCGTGGGATTTAATTAAGCCGTTGGTCTAAATCAGAGTGAGCGTTCGCCGAGGCGGGTCCAAGATTCAGCTGGTACAAATGGGTATTGACTGGGGGCACTGATAAGGGGGTTGGCCTGGACACGGGCACAGTGGTGGTAAAACATGCTGAAAAAGTGTCCGTATGATCTTTGCAGGCTCGGCGCAAACTTCGGTCCATGATGAGTCTTCGCCAAATAACCCCATATTGTGATCGTGTAGGTAACCTACTTTACCACATATGTGGCAACGATTAGTTTGCCTTTGCAGCGGGACATTGACTGCTGAGCGTGGATTGGACGAATGGGTATAAAAAATGGATTTTTGCTACTTGTTTGGAAATTGTCCGTCAGGTGAGACGTCTGTCGAGGTGAAGCCGTAGACACTTCACATCGTGAGACCAAGGGAGCCGAGTATCGCCTATGTAGAGTCTTGGGGGGAACTGTCTGCTTCCGAAGAAGACTACAGCTATGATTATGGCTTCGTTAATGGAGACCATTTATTTTTCCGCTCACTCAATATATGCGTCCAGCTGTTTCTGAAACCGGATAACGCCCATTTCAGCACTACGATCGATGAATACCTTGAGGGTTTGAAGCATAGTTTCCAACAAGAACATGAAGCTTAAAATATTACTGACTCAATGTTTTTAATCGATACACTTATGTTTTTATATTGTGCTTTTTTATTGACCCCCAAAGTACTGGAGAGGATGGGAAATGCCCATTGGGTCCTTGATGAAGGGAAACTTCCAACCGCACCTCCTCGTTGGGGGGGGGGATGGGCACCTTATGGTGGCTAACGCGGCACTGGAGACCGAGTGTCAGCCGGTATAAGCTGTCCCCCTCTACCAAGTGCCAACTGTCTCTTTTGAGGGCGGATGAGCGGGTAGAGGTACGAGGCACCTCGTGTTCTTGGAATGGGAAATCGTTCCTAAAGGCGGCAGTGTCTGACCCATATTGGGCGGCTGTTGATACCTTTGTCATTAGGGGATTATAATAGTGTGACCCTATCTTCGGGGTAACAACGGTTTGTATTTGAACAATAGCGGAAGAGGCAGCCTTCTGCCTGGGGTTAGTATAAGCAGGAGTTTTGTTGAGAAGCTTTGAGATGGAAACGTTGGTAGCGCATCCAAGGGACACTTATATTAATCGCTAGCTCCAAAGGGAAGGGAAGAGAAGCCTGGGAACACCTAAGAAGAGATGGTCCGACCAGTCTGTTTTGGAACCGAAACAGACTAAACAGTCTAAGCCGTGACGAAGAAGAAGAAACATTTTATTATTGTTTGTTTGATTAGCTGACACTAATAGTGTCTGTGGTTGCCAATCACAAAACTAAGAAAGCAAGTGTTATTAAAAATACTTCACTTAAAGGACGACACACGTTGTACAAAAATGTACAAGGTACGTTTTGTATAAATTGGATACAAAATTTTTATGCCGCTTTGAGTAAAATTTAACTTCTAACGGCCCTCTGGGGGAGACCTGATCCCTTATCTCGTCAACAGGTCCCTACCCCACTGGTAAGCATGCGGGTTGTCGTTAATAGACAATATCGTATAACAATTACATTATCTATACCAATAAAGATTTTGTTTTAATAATTTCTTTTCCTAGTATACTAGGGAAGCGGTTCGACTTTTATTTCCTGCACTTCCAGTACGTATTTTTTCGGCACCTATATTTTGTTTAATTGAATCCGATTCCGATGCTCACGTGATGTGGTGGATACTGAGTAAATAAAATACCCTGGGCGGACCAAAACTGGCAGCTGCTGCCTTGTAGTTAGATATTGGTTTATGAAAGACTAAAGGAAGTAAACCTTGATTAAAAATTGCCTGGTCCTCCAGGTTGGGGGTGAACCCATTCATTGGAAAAAAGGAAATGTTAAAAAACCAAGTAGATTACAACTTCAATCAATTCTGTAATCTTTGGTTTCGGAAGTTGTGTAAACATTGTACAGCTGGAATAATAATAATAATAGAATCCGAGTCTTGCTCTTTGAATGGTTCCCCCAACTGAGGGACCGACGCAGCTCTCCACAGTGATGCTGTTGATTTCTCAATCTTTCTTGCTGTCGTCCCATAGGTTTTGCCTTCATTGTCCTGTTCTTCTCACATTACATTATTTTCCACTAAAGATTTTCCTTCTATCCGCTTCTCTTCTTCTTCTTCTCCCACCATCTCCCTGCTTAATCGTATGGGTGACGTCTTACCGTTTCAAGCGCGCAAAGTTTCATCTCTTCTTACCCAACACTCAGAGAATTATCTTTTCAATACATAATAATTCCATAGACATCCATAAGATATTTGTAATGTTAAAAAGCAAAGAAAATTTTGTACAAAATTTATACTACGAGGAACAACTTACCCCAGAACACGTGTAGATTATAAGTGAGTGATATGTGTGACACTGGACACTGTTGTGACGATCGCTCGTTCCGTCGTCTTTAGACAGTGAAAATAAATAATCGAACACCAGAGAATTCGTTACTCAAAATGTAACGCCAGTTTCAATAAGCAAAGACAGTAGAGGGAAACTGCCGGTTCTGGCTCACACCTCAGGGCATATCTGGACCACAGCATCCGCGACTTGGACCACAGCATCCGCGACTTTTTCGTTGATCTGTGTCAAGATCCGCGAACCGCTGGACCCGCAGCATCCCGATGGACCACAGCACCGCGAATTTCCGCGAATAAATTTTTTTATTTTTTTAATTTGGTTTTTTTATTTTTTTTTAATTAAATTGATTTGGTGGGATGAGGTTCAATGGACCACCAGCATCCGTGAATATAATTTTTTATTTTTTTAAGAAAGCTGATTTGCATATCAGGGGGTGGTGTTGGGTGGGTGGTTTTTTTATTTCATATCAGTGGGTGGTGGTGGGTGGGGGTGGTTCCAACTCGATGCATTACAGTGTATATTAAAATATATGATCAGGTGTACCAACCTTTGCATGAGTTCAAATTTGTCGTGTGTTATAATGTATATTAAATCTATATGATCAGGGGTACCAATCTTACATTATTGTGTGTGTATAGAGCAGATCTGCCAACATTTTTTTCTCTTCTGTAGTGGGAAATTCAAACTATATGATCATAATTGTTACTCTCTCTCTCTCTCTCTCTCTCACATTTGAATGTAAGTAAAACTATCTCTCTCTCTTGTTGTCAAACGTTATGTTCAAACCGTTTTCTCCTCTCCCTCTCTCTCTCTCTCTTTCTCTCTATCTCTCTCTCTCTCTCTCACTGTGTACATTGAGTAAACAATTTTAGCTCTCTCTCTCTCTGTGGTCAGTACCGCGCGCATGTATATGAAATTAGAAAGTTTATATTTATTCGACAAATATTAACGTCCTCTCTCTCTCTCTCTCTCTCTCTCTCTCTCTCTCTCTCTCTCTCTCTCTCTCTCTCTCTCTCTCTCTCTCACTCTCACGCGTTTCAACTATGCAAGGTTTCATACCGTTTCTCCTGTCTCTCTCTCGTACATTGAGTAGTCGGTGTGATGAGTAAATAATTTTAGCTCTCTCTCTCGTTGTCAAAACGTCGTCTTCATTTTTCATGTATCAAATAATTAATTAATAGTTTTATAATGCAGTCAGTGTGATTGATCCTTGTTAGAAATATATATATTTGGCAAATATTAACTATGTAAGTGTGTTGTTGTCAATGAACTACTTACCTGTGTGCTGTTACAGATGACAAATCCATACGTTAACGGCGTAGCAATCTGGTACAATACTTCTGTTTAATGGGTACAGTTTACACACGCACATAGGTTCAGTGGTGTATAGCGAAATAAATTAAAATTATACACACACATGAAAACGGTGGTTGAAATTCATACAAATCTTCTGATGTAACAGTTCCCACAAGTAATACAGTTCACAAAAATAAATCAATTGTACACATGTTCAGAGGTGTAGAGTGAAATAAAATAAAGTCATAATTTGTTTAAATGATTAAATATATTTTAACATTCACAATATAAAATTCACAATTCATAATTAAATAAATAAATTATAAAATTGATATTTTTTCGAAAGTTTATATATAATTGTGTCGTACTTGTAGGAGAAGCAACCTGCAACATAACAATACAACAACATTAAAATCACGTTAAATATCACACACACACACACAGACGCACACGCAACGTAATCACACACACACACACACACACACACACACACACACACACACACACACACACACACACACACACACACACACACACACACACACACACACACACACACACACACACACACACACACACACACACACACACACACACACACACACACACACACACACACACACAAGGTCCAATAAAACAGATAACAGATTTAAATATGCTATAGTCATTGTAAGACGTTACAATCCTTGAAGTGTTTAATAAGTAAATTGTATGTATATATCACTGAATAATAATAATATAATCGTTCTAGTGTTATCGTTTGCTGCAACAGGTAACGCAGTTTACAAATAATTACATATAGGTTCAGAGGTGTATAGTGAAATAAATTAAAAATAGAAATTAATTTCCTCATAAGTTAATGTCCTTTCATCAAAACTTTGTAAATTAGAATCTGCACTACATTCAAACACACGCACACACAGTGATAAAAAAATTGTTTATTAAAAGTAGTTTGTCACCTTAACGAGGTACTATTTCCACATGCGCTGTCTGGTTCCTCATCCCTCGAAACACGAGATGTAGGTCGCTGGGACTTATATGACGGAGTTCTTCATCTGTAAAGACGTCAGCATACCTCTTAGGTAGATATACACGATAGCGGCGCTCACAATCTTCCAACGTTACAAGCACAGACTTCCCATATCTCGTGTCCACATGCACCATGTTAACGATCGGATACTGCTTGTTCAATGTTAATTCTGCACACCGTTTGTACTCAATAGCAGAAACTGCGTTGAATTTTGTGATAAACGACATTATAGAAGTGAAGACGTCTGTATCAAACGAGGTGGAACCAAACAATGTCAGAATATTCGCTACAAAGAAGACTAGTGAAAGTAATGGTGGTGGTGGTGTGGTCATCAGGAAAGTTCACTTTCATCGCCTGAAGCTTTGCATGTACATACACACAGGCAGAATTAGCGCTGTTACAAAATATATATATATATATATTAGGTGAATACAAGAGAAAAGACATACTTTACGGAATTTCTTGAAATTTTTTTTTTTTTTTTTTTTTGTAGTTCGTCTTCACCTCATCACCCTTGGAAGTACTAGCAGTGTGTTTGGGTACAAGTAAAGACTTAAATTCAATGTTCTGAGAAGTACACATATTCATCTGCTCGCCCCCCCTCCCGTTTACTGACAGTATGTTTGGATGCACTCAACCACTGATAAGAATTCATCTTCTTGTTCCTATAATAATAATAATATCACTACCTGCTTCATTATCATATACATTATGTGCTATATATATATATAAATATATACATAAGGCTTTCAACACACACACACACACACACACACACACACACACACACACACACACACACACACACACACACACACACACACACACACACACACACACACACACACACACACACACGCACGCACGCACGCGCACACACACACACACACACACACACACACACAGCACATACCATAAATCCAGAACAGGAAAGGTATTATAACAAACATTACGAAAACAAGTACGTATGGTCACGTACATAGATCAACGTTTAAACAAACAGATTAATACTTGAATAAATTTTTTTTAAAACAGGACAGCGTATTATCTATATAACATTCTGTTTCAGATAAGAATAGTTTGAATATAAAATGAAAGGGTACGTTGTATTTTGTTATGAGAAAATGCATTTCTAAATTTCGTTACATTTGTAAATTACAGAATTGTTCTTCAACTACAGTCACAATCGTTCAGTTTCACTAACATTTGAAAATTGATGGATTCGGTACTCGATATATTCTACTCTCACAGTATTTTCATTGATACATTTCAGAAACTGAGTACAGAATAAATCTACAATCACCCTAAACTCGACATAACTATTTGTGTTACTCGATTGATGTTCATGTTAAACGATTGATGACTCATGTAATAATACAGATTAACCTCGTATAATAATAATGACAGGACAGCGTATTTAGAACACTTTGTAACCCCTCTTTCCTTTATGTCTTTTTTTTATGAGTATAAAAACAACTTAATTTATTTTAATATTTTTTTTTTTGAAAGAGAAACCACAAGTTAATTAGGACTAGGCCGAAGCCTAGAGAAGCAAAAATTATGCTGGGTCCAGTATGACGGGACTTGCAATAAAACTCAGCCGTAACAGAACGATAACAATTTATTTTATTTCATGCCCTGCTTTAATATTATTAAACTAGAACAACATGTGTGCCCAATCACAAGCATGAATAAAGGTAAAACATAACAAGTGTGTATAAATCTTAGGCATAACAAATGTGTATAAATATAAAACATCACAAGTGTGTATAAATCTTAAGCATAACAAATGTGTATAAATATTAAGCACAACAATTGTATATAAATCAGTGAACACATGTATATATAATTATAAAATTCTCTCCCATCTCGTGGCTAGCTAGACACATAACAACACACACAGAACATAAGGTACACAAACTCACAATCACATTAATTTTAACACGCATGCCCCTGGAATGCACCCACCTACCAGGTAGAGTAACTACAATCTTATAACCCAGCAGTGATAAAATATACGCCCGTCGGCAACCCGTTCAGTAGAATTACATAAAAGCCAAAACCCCAGTAAGGATGATAATAATTCATGAAGCATAAATAAAACCTGACCGCCCATTTGTCTAGCATTCCATTGATCAATGACCCATCATGAGTGTGTGAACCTTAAGTTCCTTTCACAGCATTAAGTAAAATTGACAGAACTACATCACCTACTTTCAAACAGTTTTATAGAATTCTAAACAGTTATTTGACTTCACAAAATTCCGAAAGGAATTAAAATCTTTATGTACTTTAACAAACAGGAATTAATTGCTTGAGGCTTTACAATTTCAGAAAATTTTGACAATATATGATTTACCCAAAAAAGAAAATGCTGAATACATGTTTGATAGTCAAAAATTAAACAGCAAATACTACAAGTGGAAGTCAATCCATAGGTGTTTACCAGTTAAGAAAAACAATCAGTATACCCCTAGTGCAAGGGGCAAAATCAACTAAAATATATCCAGACAAATAGTAAATCATTTCTATTAGCCCCAAATGACTATATAAAATAATTAAAAGAAAAAAGAATACAATAAGGTGGTTGTGCTCTGGCATCTGTGGGAGCGCGCCCCCATGTAGTTGACAAAATTTGACAGGCATTCAACCTGTCTGAGGTTGCACCAGCATGTGTCAGAGAAAAACTAAGTCCCCTTTTGTAACCCCTGAAAACGTCCACAAAAAAAACCCCTGGAAAACCCCCAGCCCTTAAATGTGAAACCCATAGTCAAATTAAAATTTACACACAGCTGTTCCAGCCGGAACAGAGCTACTGAGTTGTAACATAAATTTTTGTAAAGAGTTAAATGAAAATGACATGCAACTGTAAAATGGTACAAGAGCAAAATATCTCTGGCGCGCTCCCCCAGTGCAACACACACTTACAGGCATGGCATTTAGTGTTATGTAAATGAGTTATAAAAGTGTTCTTGAATTCAATTTATAGTGTTCAGAGTCATGACCACTGCTCAACTTTCCGGTAGACAGTCTGTACACGTGGTCGCATGGCTTCAAAGCTATTTACCGTAAACGGGCACACTGCCGGCCCGGCCCCAAAAAATGAAATAAATGCATGAATATCACCTTATAAGTGCTGGCGAGTGCAACATAGAAAATCAGTCTCCATCTCCCTCTTCGTATAAGATCTCGTTCATGGTTCACAGCTTAGGCAGGTGTGCAGCCATCAGCAAGCCAGGAAACCGGCTTAGTTCGAGAACCCTATTCATTCAAATAAATTAGAGAACAGTCTATTAAAAATGTACACCCGAGTTAAGGTAATTAACCTCTTAACGGGCCGCCAACTAACTCTCAATAAAGGCACAATATTTATTACTAAAGTTTTTGCAACCAGCTGGAAGAGCAGAGAAATCAGCCATGGAATAAATAAATTTGAATAATAAACCGGCCTCATTAAATGTGGCTTAATAAAAGTGAACTCCACAAGGCCAACATGCTTCGACATAAATTTGCAGGTTAAACGGCCACGTGGCAAGTGGTAATTGTTACTTGACCCAAAAAATTTAACAGCAAGGCACTCACAGCATTAAGAATGTTTTACATTCAATTAAATTTCATACATAGAAGCTCTCACACTTAATTCTCTACTCGTGAAGTTAATTAACAAACTCTGCGACAGTTTACTGCATGCACAGACACAGTTCACGACCTGACTGCGCACCAAGTTTTTAGTCATTAATTTTTAATGTAGTACACTTTTACTATGACCATGACTCTTGAAAAACTTCTCGCACTATTACAGAAAATAATAAAAAGATCATGGGCTATATACTGGGCGTTACGTAAATCAGTAAAGAATGAGTTTCTCTTAACATAAAACGTGTCGGGCCGCACACACATAACTACGTATTTTATACGGTTGCATATTGTTATTAATTATCCATACATGTATAATTACCTATAAAGGCAATTAATGGAAAACTTACCGGGAGTCATTTACGCCTTAGCCAGCCATAAGTTATAGAAACTGCGTCGTACAATTCGGAGAGGGAGACAGCCAGACCGGTGTATTTCTCCGTGGGGGCAGTGAGTTCAACTGGCCGTTAGCAGCGCAGCTAGACGACCCTTCAGCACGAGCTGCGCGCGCAACCTTAACTGCAGCGAACAAAGTTCGCCCGCCCTTGCTCACTTTTACAATTAGAATACGACTTTAACTAAAATTTTATTAACGGCCGGCATTACGCCGGCAAACTTAAAATTGGAAATCTACAAACACATAAAAAATATCTGTCAAACCCCTATCAAACAAAAACCCCGGTCTTATCTAGAGACAACAGTAACTGACCTAAGCACATGTGCTTCATTAGGCAACAGACCAAAAAAAAATCAAATAGACGACTATAAGCTCAATTTAAATAAAATCTGAAAATTCAATAAAATTATGTTTACTTAGTAACATATGCAAATCTTTTACTTACCTCTTAAATGTTGTTGTTGTTATACACACAATAGTCGATTGTACGATGAGTGTCTCATACAAATGAGAAATAGTGACATGTCGTCTTGTGTGTGTATATATATCATACGGCGGTAGCGTACACGTTTGAAAGTTGATGCACATTAAATTGTCTCTCTCTCTCTCTCTCTCTCTCTCTCTCTCTCTCTCTCTCTCTCTCTCTCTCTTCTCTCTCTCTCTCTCTCACACACACACACACACACATTTATGATTACTATAAAAAATAATTGCATGTATGTTCAGAGGTTTGGTGTCTAAATCGATGCATTTTACTTTCACCTTCTAATTTGACACATGGCTTACTTTCATACAGAAATAGCTATCGCCCATGTCCGTCTACGAGTGTTGCTAAACGAAATTAAAAATGCTGTAATACATAACGTCCTGTGAAATAGATATGGTATGTTTGTGCCGAAGTATTTAAGCTTAAATTATTCGGCGTACGTCGCGGCTACAGTGCCGTCTGTATAACGGGTTCAAGGGTTGCTTGTGCAGCCACGGCTTCACTGTATCGTTTAACCTTGACCGTGACGTGGCGATAATTGTGTGTGTACGTAATCAAGCATGCCGCGCCATTCAGCTGATTTGTGAATTTTCTGTTCGCGTGGGATCGCAGGTATCGACATTCGCCCTCATTTCTTCTTTTGCATTCAAACGGGACACTGGTCTGGCGGCGTTATGAATTAAGATTCATCTTTTGAACTGAGTTCGTGATCATTTAAAGAGCCTCAGGTGAGCCAAAGTGTTGCTTTAATATTAATTAACTAAGCGCTTGCGGGGGTATTATATTATGATATATGTACGTCTTTTTTGTGTGTGTGATTTTTGTGTGTGTTGCGTCTGGGATGGTTAAGAGCACGTTGCCGACTTGCCTTTGGCTTGCATGAAAATTAAATAGAACTTGCCGTTACAACTATATTCCAATGTAAAGTAATAAAGATTTAAGGTTAAAAATAATTTAATTCTAAAAGTGGATAATTTAAAGAGAAATTGTGAGGAGTAATATTTATGTTGACACTTAATTTTCGGAATGGAATTGTGACAGTGAGTGTGTCTGTGATCTGTGCTTACGGGGCGAGAAAGAATTGTGTGAGGGTATTTTTTCCTGACGGCTACTTACAAATAAAATGTTTTCCAGGGTTCCCGCCTAGCCGAGAGGGAAAAGGGGACAACGAAGATGGGGACAGAACATCGGTCGTCATCTGCAGACTATCGCAGCACCACACCAATGCCGTCAGACCTCGAGAAATCCCCACACTGCCAGCCCAAAATGACTGCCCTAAGGAAGAAATGAAGCACAGAATTTCGGAGACACCAGTGGTTACACCCCAGTCAACATCAGCGCGCATTCTGGGTAACAACAAATCGTCTAAGCACAGGTGGGACCTTTCCTATATTTTAATCCACAAAACACAAAAAGAAACAGCAACCTATTGCAGTTAAAACATGAAATGAAAGACATCTTCACAACCGTAATTTTAGATGTTCAATGACCAACTGTCTATTATAGCATGTCCGGTGGACTTATAGTGACTAGTGTAATTAAAGAGTTAAATAATCTACCTGTTGAAGAATGTCAATTACTGTGCTATATTTTATAGCACACCATTTGCCTTTGTCGTGATTAGTGACCTAGCATAATTTAAAACTGGTAGTTGGGCAGTTTAATTAACTGTTTCTTATGAAGATAAAATGCCATTAACAACTTGTACTTAACGCATTGATAATAACTATGGAGTAGTTCCGTCCTAAATCTTCTTGTGGGTACAGGACCTTATTAGGGGGGCTGTTACAGAATTGAGCCAGTGTAATTCTTGTAGTATGACACCTTAAATTTTTTCTTAAGCGGGCAACTGGTGTGTGTAAGTCATGGTGATAGTATTAAGATATATATATATATATATGTATATCTATATATACATGTATTAATCCTGTGATGCATAATTTATTTTAAAAGGAAAAGAGAAATATTTATTTGGCAAGTATAAAACGGCATATTACATGTTCTCGTTAGGCATGATGTATCATTGTTTGAGGGTTAGTTTAATTCATAAAGTTTCTGTAGATTCAACCTTTAGAAATTGTTTATTAGAACTTATTTAGAAAAGTCATGTGAATAAAGGTTAATACTTAGTGATGTCAGCTTATGTGAAGGCAATGCACTTAAAGGTGTTTGAATAATTTGTTGTTAATTAATTATATTCAAAATTAATTCTTTGTTAATATTGCCAATTGTTATTCAATATTGGAGAGATGCACGTTTATTAATGATAGTGGAAAATATAGCCGTGCATATTGTAATAACGGTGTGATTATTATAACAAGAGAACACTAATAAAAGCTGTTATCGTTTGCAAGTGTTTTATTGCAAGTCCTGTCACGATGGGCTCAACTCAATTTTTCTTCCGTCTAGACCGCAGGTCTAGTTTTAATAATTAAGTAACGACCCCTGAGAAAAAAAAGAAAAACCAAAAAAAAATTAAAAGAAAAAACTAACAAAAATTTTATCAAAATTCAGGGGGACGTTTCAATGGTAGCAGAGCGTGGTTTAGATCAATGGGCTGAAATGTGACAGGGCTTGCAAGTAATTTGGAGTAATTTGGGCAGTTCAGATAGATTCTGGGGCAGTAAGGGAGAGTCCAATAATATAATATATATATCTGTTTAGGTTTAAGCAAGGAAATTAATTTAAAGGAAGGTTTTATTGGTGTTGTTCCTGTTAATTGTTTTATAAAATGTTAATGTCGTTTTGTGTATATGAATCTTATGTATGTAAACCGGACGCAACATGTATATAGGTACCTAACTATGTGAAGGTCACACACGCCTTTACACGATTGTTTGAGTAGCTTGGTTTCCTTGTGGGGTTTTGAGTACGTTTTGTGCATCAAAATTTTTTTTACCTTGCCCAACGCTGTCAGACCTTGTTGAAGTTGGTCGGGCCATGCATACTACTTGTGTACGGTCATTTTTAAAAGTGCGGATTTGTTGTGAATTGTTCATCATGAATGTTGCTTCCGCAACACATGTGTATGTATATTTATAGATGGTATTATGCTAGCGTTTGGTATTGGGTGGTGTTATTTATGTATGTACATTCGGTACTAATGTTGTCGTTTGTTTTCTTGTGTTGGGGAGATTGATCTGCCTTTCGTTTTCCCCTTCCCCTCGCGCTTCGTTAGGGAACCCTGAAGCCACTTGAGAACCCTGAAGCCACTTGATGCGACTCAAGTTTTTCCTCTTCTTTTGTTGTGATGTCGTGTTGAATTGTTGTCTGTGTCGTGTTGGTTATGTAAATTTTGGGGGTGATAATTTAGCAGCCTGAATTGAATAATCTGTTTGCAATGTATCATATGGAGCGTCGGTCGATGAAAAGTTAGTTGGGAAGGCAGTAGGGAAAGGATGACTATGTTTTTTGTTATCGCCCTGTTCGCGAGAGTGTGTATTCAAATGAAACTATGCACGGGAGAGATATTTTAAAAATTGAATATACACAAGATTATAAAATTAGATTCAATACATAGTGAGGCGAATGAGGTATGCCGATCCGAAAGATAACCTTTGGCCAGCTGATAGCCGCAGCTGTAACAGTATTTCAAGCCTTGCTGCCTGCTTATCTGATAGATTATACATCGTTATATGTTATAATTGCGCGCCCGGCTTCTAAATTCAAAGACCAGTTTATTTGTTTTCTGTCTGATCCGCTGTTCGAGTGATATAAAATGTGGGTCAGTTATTCAATGTTGAATTATTGTTTGGCCCGTACCATGCCGCATTCCGGGTTGATGTCCCCAGGGTTGTTTGGGCGTCGGTTGTATGGTTGAGTGTTGGCTGTCCGCAGAGAAGTTACCCCCCTCCTCCTTAGGTAGAGAGATAACTATTATAAAGTGGAGATTGGGGAGATTGATGTTCGCGTGCCCTCGATGCGGTCTTCTCGGCCTTGCTAATCGGGTCCGTCCGCCCTAGTGTAGGGATGTGGGCCAGTCATGTGTCAAGGATTGATGATGCCTTGTTTTGCTGCACATGGCTGGTCGGTCCACGAGCTGGACGGTTGTAGAAATGGTACTCACATATCAAGGTCAGTAGCACTTTGTTGGCCTTCGGGCATGAATATGTGAGTAGCAAGAGAGGTAGGGGGTGGTCACCAGAGAGGGTGACGTGTTGGGGCGGTCCCGTGGGGTTTGGCATGGCGGAGAGGGCTCGCGTGGGGATGGTCGCAGTGTGGTTGAAATTTTCAGTCCTGGGAGGGGGGGACAGAGAAAGGTCCTGGTTGTAATGAGAGTTTTCGGGTCTCAGTTGTTGATTGTAGGAGGCCTTAGGAGGTCAGAACTCAGGAAGCTCCCGAACTTGTCTTTCTTCTTTTCTCCTCCTGTCTCTTGTCGCTGTATGCTGACCCTGATCAAGTCAGCATGCAGTACCCACACATTTGCACACATACACCCACATGCACACAGGCATACACACTACACTTCTTAATTCTTCTTCCTTCGTTTTCACCCTGAGCCTCTGTCTTCCTAAGAGCGATATTTTCCTGAGATTACCCAAGGGAGCCCGAGTCCTGAGAATTACACTGGGCAGTCATGTGAACCGCGAATGAGTGGATCTTTTGGGGCAACCAGTTGCCCTTTTGGGGTGAGGGTGTGCCGAAGTATTTAAGCTTAAATTATTCGGCGTACGTCGCGGCTACAGTGCCGTCTGTATAACGGGTTCAAGGGTTGCTTGTGCAGCCACGGCTTCACTGTATCGTTTAACCTTGACCGTGACGTGGCGATAATTGTGTGTGTACGTAATCAAGCATGCCGCGCCATTCAGCTGATTTGTGAATTTTCTGTTCGCGTGGGATCGCAGGTATCGACATTCGCCCTCATTTCTTCTTTTGCATTCAAACGGGACACTGGTCTGGCGGCGTTATGAATTAAGATTCATCTTTTGAACTGAGTTCGTGATCATTTAAAGAGCCTCAGGTGAGCCAAAGTGTTGCTTTAATATTAATTAACTAAGCGCTTGCGGGGGTATTATATTATGATATATGTACGTCTTTTTTGTGTGTGTGATTTTTGTGTGTGTTGCGTCTGGGATGGTTAAGAGCACGTTGCCGACTTGCCTTTGGCTTGCATGAAAATTAAATAGAACTTGCCGTTACAACTATATTCCAATGTAAAGTAATAAAGATTTAAGGTTAAAAATAATTTAATTCTAAAAGTGGATAATTTAAAGAGAAATTGTGAGGAGTAATATTTATGTTGACACTTAATTTTCGGAATGGAATTGTGACAGTGAGTGTGTCTGTGATCTGTGCTTACGGGGCGAGAAAGAATTGTGTGAGGGTATTTTTTCCTGACGGCTACTTACAAATAAAATGTTTTCCAGGGTTCCCGCCTAGCCGAGAGGGAAAAGGGGACAACGAAGATGGGGACAGAACATCGGTCGTCATCTGCAGACTATCGCAGCACCACCCCAATGCCGTCAGACCTCGAGAAATCCCCACACTGCCAGCCCAAAATGACTGCCCTAAGGAAGAAATGAAGCACAGAATTTCGGAGACACCAGTGGTTACACCCCAGTCAACATCAGCGCGCATTCTGGGTAACAACAAATCGTCTAAGCACAGGTGGGACCTTTCCTATATTTTAATCCACAAAACACAAAAAGAAACAGCAACCTATTGCAGTTAAAACATGAAATGAAAGACATCTTCACAACCGTAATTTTAGATGTTCAATGACCAACTGTCTATTATAGCATGTCCGGTGGACTTATAGTGACTAGTGTAATTAAAGAGTTAAATAATCTACCTGTTGAAGAATGTCAATTACTGTGCTATATTTTATAGCACACCATTTGCCTTTGTCGTGATTAGTGACCTAGCATAATTTAAAACTGGTAGTTGGGCAGTTTAATTAACTGTTTCTTATGAAGATAAAATGCCATTAACAACTTGTACTTAACGCATTGATAATAACTATGGAGTAGTTCCGTCCTAAATCTTCTTGTGGGTACAGGACCTTATTAGGGGGGCTGTTACAGAATTGAGCCAGTGTAATTCTTGTAGTATGACACCTTAAATTTTTTCTTAAGCGGGCAACTGGTGTGTGTAAGTCATGGTGATAGTATTAAGATATATATATATATATATATATCTATATATACATGTGTTAATCCTGTGATGCATAATTTATTTTAAAAGGAAAAGAGAAATATTTATTTGGCAAGTATAAAACGGCATATTACATGTTCTCGTTAGGCATGATGTATCATTGTTTGAGGGTTAGTTTAATTCATAAAGTTTCTGTAGATTCAACCTTTAGAAATTGTTTATTAGAACTTATTTAGAAAAGTCATGTGAATAAAGGTTAATACTTAGTGATGTCAGCTTATGTGAAGGCAATGCACTTAAAGGTGTTTGAATAATTTGTTGTTAATTAATTATATTCAAAATTAATTCTTTGTTAATATTGCCAATTGTTATTCAATATTGGAGAGATGCACGTTTATTAATGATAGTGGAAAATATAGCCGTGCATATTGTAATAACGGTGTGATTATTATAACAAGAGAACACTAATAAAAGCTATTATCGTTTGCAAGTGTTTTATTGCAAGTCCTGTCACGATGGGCTCAACTCAATTTTTCTTCCGTCTAGACCGCAGGTCTAGTTTTAATAATTAAGTAACGACCCCTGAGAAAAAAAAGAAAAACAAAAAAAAAAATTAAAAGAAAAAACTAACAAAAATTTTATCAAAATTCAGGGGGACGTTTCATGTTTTTTTAGGACAGCCAATGTCATTAAGATGGATTATTTTCGAGAGCAGAGTCGCTACCAATTAATTTGTCACGTATCCGAATGTATCACAACAATTGTCTAGTATATAGCACTTATCATCATACGGTGACAACGCTTGCTTTCAAAGCGTGTAGGTTCGTCTGCATACAAGTCAGGTGTTTGAATACTATACATCAGACCGTCTGTATCTGTCATTAGCAATCTAACGTTACGACCGTACTTGCCGACAGCATAACGATAATACGTTTGACAACGAGAGAGAGAGAAACGGTTTGAACATAACGTTTGACATTGTATATTGCAAGCATGAAATTATTATTTAGATATGGTATGTTTTTAGGACAGCCAAAAGCATGAAAGTATTATTTAAATCTGTTATCTGCTTCTGTATGGAAGTCATCTATAAATATCAGGTCAGTGCGACACAACGTAATGGACCTAACATGATTCATGCCAACGTGTGCGCTCGTTGTGTGTGGTGTGCGTCTGTGTGTTCGTGTGTGCGCGCGTTGCGTGTATGGTTACGTTGCGTATGCATCTGTGTGTGTGTGTGTGTGTGTGTGTGTGTGCACGTCGGATGTGTGATTACGTGTGCGTCTGTGTGTGTTCGTGTGTGCGCGCGTCGGATCATGACATAGTATTCGTAATGACCGAGGCACGTCCTTTATTGCATGAGGATAATCAGGTAGAGCAGACACGTTTACGCAATATCAAGTGCACACACACACACAAGAACCAGATGTTTTGTATACGTTCTAGGTGAAAAACTACTGGGTGTCTCTGACTTTAGTTGGAAATAAGTAACATTACAGATATTGATATGGTACTATGAGTAGCCTATACGTGAATACTATACATCAGACTGCCTGTATCTGTCATTAGCAATCTAACGTTACGACGGCAGCATAACGATAATGAAAGTCATACATTATCGTTATTTTGTCTAAGCTATGTTAACTTCACACACACACACGCGCGCGCGCGCGCGGAAATGTAGGAAACGCGCCTGAGGGCAAAGTTATGCAAGAGGTTGTTGACGAGAACCAAACAAACTTGAATCAGCCAGGAGTGTTTAGGTCATCAGTACATGACGCAACGGGAGTGATAGGTCCAATTAGGTTTGTTACACGTTGTGTGTTAGGTTAAAATGCAGTCCATTCACGTTTCATGTTAGGTTAAAATGCAAACAAACACACACACACACACACGCGCGCGCGCGCGCGCGGAAATGTAGGAAAAGCGCCTGAGGGCAAAGTTATGCAAGAGGTTGTTGACGAGAACCAAACAAACTTGAATCAGCCAGGAGTGTTTAGGTCATCAGTACATGACGCAACGGGAGTGATAGGTCCAATTAGGTTTGTTACACGTTGTGTGTTAGGTTAAAATGCAGTCCATTCACGTTTCATGTTAGGTTAAAATGCAAACAAACACACACACACACACACACACACACACACACACACACACACACACACACACACACACACACACACACACGTGTATGTTACTTAAATTATTATTTAAAAGCGCCTGAGGGCAAAGTTATGCAAGAGGTTGTTGACGAGAACCAAACAAACTTGCATCAGCCAGTAGTGTTTAGGTCATCAGTACATGACGCAACGGGAGTGATAGGTCCAATTAGGTTTGTTACACGTTGTGTGTTAGGTTAAAATGCAGTCCATTCACGTTTCATGTTAGGTTAAAATGCAAACAAACACACACACACACACACACGTGTTAGGTTGCAGCCTAACACGTGTGTATGTTATTTAAATAATAATTTAAATAACATACACGTGTGTGTGTGTGTGTGTGTGCGTGTGTGTGTGTGTGTGTGTTTGTTTGCATTTTAACCTAACATGAAACGTGAATGGACTGCATTTTAACCTAACACACAACGTGTAACAAACCTAATTGGACCTATCACTCCCGTTGCGTCATGTACTGATGACTTAACACTACTGGCTGATGCAAGTTTGTTTGGTTCTCGTCAACAACCTCTTGCATAACTTTGCCCTCAGGCGCTTTTAAATAATAATTTAAATAACATACACGTGTGTGTGTGTGTGTTTGTTTGCATTTTAACCTAACATGAAACGTGAATGGACTGCATTTTAACCTAACACACAACGTGTAACAAACCTAATTGGACCTATCACTCCCGTTGCGTCATGTACTGATGACCTAAACACTCCTGGCTGATTCAAGTTTGTTTGGTTCTCGTCAACAACCTCTTGCATAACTTTGCCCTCAGGCGCTTTTCCTACATTTCCGCGCGCGCGCGCGCGTGTGTGTGTGAAGTTAACATAGCTTAGACAAAATAACGATAATGTATGACTTTCATTATCGTTATGCTGCCGTCGTAACGTTAGATTGCTAATGACAGATACAGGCAGTCTGATGTATAGTATTCACGTATAGGCTACTCATAGTACCATATCAATATCTGTAATGTTATTTATTTCTAACTAAAGTCAGAGACACCCAGTAGTTTTTCACCTAGAACGTATACAAAACATCTGGTTCTTGTGTGTGTGTGTGCACTTGATATTGCGTAAACGTGTCTGCTCTACCTGATTATCCTCATGCAATAAAGGACGTGCCTCGGTCATTACGAATACTATGTCATGATCCGACGCGCGCACACACGAACACACACAGACGCACACGTAATCACACATCCGACGTGCACACACACACACACACACACACACACACACACACACAGATGCATACGCAACGTAACCATACACGCAACGCGCGCACACACGAACACACAGACGCACACCACACACAACGAGCGCACACGTTGGCATGAATCATGTTAGGTCCATTACGTTGTGTCGCACTGACCTGATATTTATAGATGACTTCCATACAGAAGCAGATAACAGATTTAAATAATACTTTCATGCTTTTGGCTGTCCTAAAAACATACCATATCTAAATAATAATTTCATGCTTGCAATATACAATGTCAAACGTTATGTTCAAACCGTTTCTCTCTCTCTCGTTGTCAAACGTATTATCGTTATGCTGTCGGCAAGTACGGTCGTAACGTTAGATTGCTAATGACAGATACAGACGGTCTGATGTATAGTATTCAAACACCTGACTTGTATGCAGACGGACCTACACGCTTTGAAAGCAAGCGTTGTCACCGTATGATGATAAGTGCTATATACTAGACAATTGTTGTGATACATTCGGATACGTGACAAATTAATTGGTAGCGACTCTGCTCTCGAAAATAATCCATCTTAATGACATTGGCTGTCCTAAAAAACATAACGTATCTATTTCACAGGACGTTATGTATTACAGCATTTTTAATTTCGTTTAGCAACACTCGTAGACGGACATGGGCGATAGCTATTTCTGTATGAAAGTAAGCCATGTGTCAAATTAGAAGGTGAAAGTAAAATGCATCGATTTAGACACCAAACCTCTGAACATACATGCAATTATTTTTTATAGTAATCATAAATGTGTGTGTGTGTGTGTGTGTGAGAGAGAGAGAGAGAGAGAGAGAGAGAGAGAGAGAGAGAGAGAGAGAGAGAGAGAGAGAGAGAGAGAGAGAGAGAGAGAGAATTTAATGTGCATCAACTTTCAAACGTGTACGCTACCGCCGTATGATATATATACACACACAAGACGACATGTCACTATTTCTCATTTGTATGAGACACTCATCGTACAATCGACTATTGTGTGTATAACAACAACAACATTTAAGAGGTAAGTAAAAGATTTGCATATGTTACTAAGTAAACATAATTTTATGGAATTTTCAGATTTTATTTAAATTGAGCTTATAGTCGTCTATTTGATTTTTTTTGGTCTGTTGCCTAATGAAGCACATGTGCTTAGGTCAGTTACTGTTGTCTCTCGATAAGAACGGGGTTTTTGTTTGATAGGGGTTTGACAGATATTTTTTATGTGTTTGTAGATTTCCAATTTTAAGTGTTCTAAATACGCTGTCCTGTCATTATTATTATACGAGGTTAATCTGTATTATTACATGAGTCATCAATCGTTTAACATGAACATCAATCGAGTAACACAAGTAGTTATGTCGAGTTTAGGGTGATTGTAGATTTATTCTGTACTCAGTTTCTGAAATGTATCAATGAAAATACTGTGAGAGTAGAATATATCGAGTACCAAATCCATCAATTTTCAAATGTTAGTGAAACTGAACGATTGTGACTGTAGTTGAAGAACAATTCTGTAATTTACAAATGTAACGAAATTTAGAAATGCATTTTCTCATAACAAAATACAACGTACCCTTTCATTTTATATTCAAACTATTCTTATCTGAAACAGAACGTTATATAGATAATACGCTGTCCTGTTTTTAAAAAAATTTATTCAGGTATTAATCTGTTTGTTTAAACGTTGATCTATGTACGTGACCATACGTACTTGTTTTCGTAATGTTTGTTATAATACCTTTCCTGTTCTGGATTTATGGTATGTGCTGTGTGTGTGTGTGTGTGTGTGTGTGTGTGTGTGTGTGTGTGTGTGTGTGTTGAAAGCCTTATGTATATATTTATATATATATATATATAGCACATAATGTATATGATAATGAAGCAGGTAGTGATATTATTATTATTATAGGAACAAGAAGATGAATTCTTATCAGTGGTTGAGTGCATCCAAACATACTGTCAGTAAACGGGAGGGGGGCGAGCAGATGAATATGTGTACTTCTCAGAACATTGAATTTAAGTCTTTACTTGTACCCAAACACACTGCTAGTACTTCCAAGGGTGATGAGGTGAAGACGAACTACAAAAAAAAAAAAAAAAAAATTTCAAGAAATTCCGTAAAGTATGTCTTTTCTCTTGTATTCACCTAATATATATATATTTTGTAACAGCGCTAATTCTGCCTGTGTGTATGTACATGCAAAGCTTCAGGCGATGAAAGTGAACTTTCCTGATGACCACACCACCACCACCATTACTTTCACTAGTCTTCTTTGTAGCGAATATTCTGACATTGTTTGGTTCCACCTCGTTTGATACAGACGTCTTCACTTCTAATAATGTCGTTTATCACAAAATTCAACGCAGTTTCTGCTATTGAGTACAAACGGTGTGCAGAATTAACATTGAACAAGCAGTATCCGATCGTTAACATGGTGCATGTGGACACGAGATATGGGAAGTCTGTGCTTGTAACGTTGGAAGATTGTGAGCGCCGCTATCGTGTATATCTACTTAAGAGGTATGCTGACGTCTTTACAGATGAAGAACTCCGTCATATAAGTCCCAGCGACCTACATCTCGTGTTTCGAGGGATGAGGAACCAGACAGCGCATGTGGAAATAGTACCTCGTTAAGGTGACAAACTACTTTTAATAAACAATTTTTTTATCACTGTGTGTGCGTGTGTTTGAATGTAGTGCAGATTCTAATTTACAAAGTTTTGATGAAAAGACATTAACTTATGAGGAAATTAATTTCTATTTTTAATTTATTTCACTATACACCTCTGAACCTATATGTAATTATTTGTAAACTGCGTTACCTGTTGCAGCAAACGATAACACTAGAACGATTATATTATTATTATTCAGTGATATATACATACAATTTACTTATTAAACACTTCAAGGATTGTAACGTCTTACAATGACTATAGCATATTTAAATCTGTTATCTGTTTTATTGGACCTTGTGTGTGTGTGTGTGTGTGTGTGTGTGATTACGTTGCGTGTGCGTCTGTGTGTGTGTGCGCGTTGCGTGTGCACGTCGTATGTACGTGTGTGATTACGTTGCGTGTGCGTCTGTGTGTGTGTGTGTGTGTGTGTGCGCGTTGGGTGTGCACGTCGTATGTGTGTGTGTGTGTGTGTGTGTGTGTGTGTGTGTGTGTGTGTGTGTGTGTGTGTGTGTGTGTGTGTGTGTGTGTGTGTGTGTGTGTGTGTGATATTTAACGTGATTTTAATGTTGTTGTATTGTTATGTTGCAGGTTGCTTCTCCTACAAGTACGACACAATTATATATAAACTTTCGAAAAAATATCAATTTTATAATCTATTTATTTAATTATGAATTGTGAATTTTATATTGTGAATGTTAAAATATATTTAATCATTTAAACAAATTATGACTTTATTTTATTTCACTCTACACCTCTGAACATGTATACAATTGATTTATTTTTGTGAACTGTATTACTTGTTGGAACTGTTACATCAGAAGATTTGTATGAATTTCAACCACCGTTTTCATGTGTGTGTATAATTTTAATTTATTTCGCTATACACCACTGAACCTATGTGCGTGTGTAAACTGTACCCATTAAACAGAAGTATTGTACCAGATTGCTACGCCGTTAACGTATGGATTTGTCATCTGTAACAGCACACAGGTAAGTAGTTCATTGACAACAACACACTTACATAGTTAATATTTGCCAAATATATATATTTCTAACAAGGATCAATCACACTGACTGCATTATAAAACTATTAATTAATTATTTGATACATGAAAAATGAAGACGACGTTTTGACAACGAGAGAGAGAGCTAAAATTATTTACTCATCACACCGACTACTCAGTGTACGAGAGAGAGACAGGAGAAAGGATATGAAACGTTGCATAGTTGAAACGCGTGAGAGTGAGAGAGAGAGAGAGAGGGAGAGAGAGAGAGAGGACGTTACTATTTGTTGACACAGTTGACCTGAGTGAGAGTGAGAGAGAGAGAGAGAGAGAGAGAGAGAGAGAGGACGTTAATATTTGTCGAATAAATATAAACTTTCTAATTTCATATACATGCGCGCGGTACTGACCACAGAGAGAGAAAGAGCTAAAATTGTTTACTCAATGTACACAGTGAGAGAGAGAGAGAGAGATAGAGAGAAAGAGAGAGAGAGAGGGAGAGGAGAAAACGGTTTGAACATAACGTTTGACAACAAGAGAGAGAGATAGTTTTACTTACATTCAAATGTGAGAGAGAGAGAGAGAGAGAGTAACAATTATGATCATATAGTTTGAATTTCCCACTACAGAAGAGAAAAAAATGTTGGCAGATCTGCTCTATACACACACAATAATGTAAGATTGGTACCCCTGATCATATATTTTAATATATACACTATATAACACATATTTGTATTTCCCTCCCCCCACCACAGAAAATGTTGACGACCCTGCTCATATAAAATATCTATACACTATAATAATAATACAGAGGTTGGTAAACCTGATCATATAGATTTAATATACATTATAACACACGACAAATTTGAACTCATGCAAAGGTTGGTACACCTGATCATATATTTTAATATACACTATAATGCATCGAGTTGGAACCACCCCCACCCACCACCACCCACTGATATGAAATAAAAAAAACCACCCACCCAACACCACCCCCTGATATGCAAATCAGCTTTCTTAAAAAAATAAAAAATTATATTCACGGATGCTGGTGGTCCATTGAACCTCATCCCACCAAATCAATTTAATTAAAAAAAAAAAAAAAAAAAACCAAATAAAAAAATTTATTCGCGGATTCGCGGTGCTGTGGTCCATCGGGATGCTGCGGGTCCAGCGGTTCGCGGATCTTGACACAGATCAACGAAAAAGTCGCGGATGCTGTGGTCCAAGTCGCGGATGCTGTGGTCCAGATATGCCCTGAGGTGTGAGCCAGAACCGGCAGTTTCCCTCTACTAAAGACACTGGTATTCGACAATTCTTCAAGCTTACAACTGTCCAACGTACACTAATGTATCAAACAATAAATATCATATAATTAACACTGTCGCAATAAATAATGCAACTCACCAAATTACAGATGTTTGTACACAATAATTCACAATTAACGCTTTATACAGAACACCACTGTCAAATAAACAGACTGAAACACGTCTTATCGCTTCGATTCTCAGTACATTAACTCAAACTAGTTCTTTGCTTTCAATACACCGCTGTTTATACTTCATCTGTGTTGTACAGTAATCCTGTGAGACCGTCCCAGATGCTGGTACAATAATCGACAATCCATTGGAAGGCATTTACGATGTGTGTCAAAATGTGTTTGTGCTTATACGGGGTGATCAAATTGTATCTGAAGACGAGGAAGATTAGGGCCTGATTTATGGTTTTAGCGCCTCAGGATGATAAATTTTTGCTCCCCCCCACCTTTACCTTCCAACCTCTAAAAAAAAACGAGTATTACGCAGGA
Source organism: Magicicada septendecula (assembly GCA_034769895.1). NCBI lineage: Eukaryota > Metazoa > Arthropoda > Insecta > Hemiptera > Cicadidae > Magicicada > Magicicada septendecula. The sequence goes on along the minus strand of CM068375.1, from coordinate 191,384,985 downwards.
TTTACTCACACTTTATAGGCTACACACATAACTGCCGAAACGTCTGGTTTTGCAGAAAACATTGGACTACGGCCAAACAGCCCGAGAAGGAATTTTAACAACGAACTACTACTTTGTTGCCGATAACGTAGTACACATATAAAAATTATCCCCTCCCCTTCAACAAAAATTCTCATTTATAGAAAATTACCATCACCCCGTTCCACTAGCTTCTTCATTTATAGATATTTCATCTACGTTTATACAGTGGATTATTAAGATCTTCTTATCAGGATACTTTATTTATCGAAATGAAGTACTTTACCCTTGTTACAACAAAAAATGTTTCTGGTAAACTGCCCTTTCCCCGTAACCGATCTTCACCAAAATCAATACGCCTTGAGTCTTCTACAACTCAGGCACATACGTAAAACATTATTTTATTCTGTTTGAATTTACGGCAGTTATTGTTCGTCATGAAAACATTTCTCTTGTTACAACATAAAATGTTGCAGGTAAACTACCCCTTCCCTTAACCGATCTTCACCAAAATCAACAGGCCTTGAGTTCTCTACAGTTTAGGGATGTATGCAAAAACTTATTTGATTATGTTTGAATTTACGGAAGTTATCGTTCGTCATAGAAAAAATTAACCTTATTATCACATAAAACGTTGCAGGTAAACTACCCCTTTCTCTTAACTGATCTTCACCAAAATCAATAGGTCTTGAGTCCTCTACAATTCAGGGATGCATGCAAAACATTATTTGAATCTGTTTCAATGTGCGGGAGTTATCGTTCGTCATAGAAACAATTACTCTTGTTAAAAAATTAACAGTGGCGGGTAAACTACCCCTTTCCCTCAACCGATCTTCACCAAAAACAATAGGTCTTGAGAACTCTACAATTCAGGGCTGTATGCGAAACATTATTTGATTCTGTTTGAAGTTGCGGCTGTTATCGTTTGCCATAGAAAAAATTACCCTTGTTGAAACATAAAACGTTGCAGGTAAACTACCCCTTTCCCTTAACCGATATTTACCAAAAACAATAGGTCTTGAGAACACTACAATTCAGGGCTGTATACGAAACAATATTTGATTCTGTTTGAATTTGCGGCTGTTATCGTTTGCCATATAAAAAAAATTACCCTTGATAAAAGAAAACGTTGCAGGTAAACTACCCCTTTCCCTTAACCGATCTTCACCAAAATCAATAGATCTTGAGTACTCTACAATTCAGGGATGCATGCAAAATATTATTTGAATGTGCGGCAGTTATCGTTCGTCATAGAAACAATTACTCTTGTTAAAACATTAAAAGTGGCAGGTAAACTACCCCTTTCCCTTAACCGATCTTCACCAAAATCAATAGGCCATGAGTCATGGAAAACGTTCTCTTGTTACAACATAAAATTTTGCAGGTAAACTACCCCTTTCTCTTAACCGATCTTCAACCAAATCAACACACCTTGAGTTCTCTTTAATTCAAAAAGGTATGCTAAAACGTAGTTGATTCTGTTTGAATTTACGGCAGTTATCGTTCGTCATATAAAACATTACTCTTGTTAAAACATAAAATGTAGGTGGTAAACTACCCCTTTCCTCTAACCGATCTTCACCAACACCAATAGGTCTTGAGAACTCTACAGGGCTGTATGCAAAACATTATTTGATTCTGTTTGAATTTGCGGCTGTTATCGTTTGCCATAGAAAAAAATTACCCCTGATAAAAAAAGTTGCAGGTAAACTACCCCTTTAGCTTAACCGATCTTCACGAAAAACAAAAAAATAAGTCTTGAGAACTCTACAATTCAGGGCTGTATGCAAAAGAGTAGTTGATTCTGTTTGAATTTGCGGCTGTTATCGTTTGCCATAGAAAAAAATTACCCTTGATTAAAAAAAAACTGTTGCCGGTAATCTACCCCTTTCCCTTAACCGATCTTCACCAAAAACAATAGGTCTTGAGTACTCTACAAATCAGGCCTGTATGCAAAAATTTATTTGAATCTGTTTGAATTTGCGGCTGTTATCGTTTGCCATAGAAAAAAATTACCCTTGATTAAAAAAAAACCGTTGCAGGTAATCTACCCCTTTCCCTTAACCGATCTTCACAAAAAACAATAGGTCTTGAGTACTCTACAAATCAGGGCTGTATGCAAAAATTTATTTGACTCTGTTTGAATTTGCGGCTGTTATCCTTTGCCATAGAAAAAAATTCACACACACACACACACACACACACACACACACACACACACACACACACACACACACACACACACACACACACACACACACACACATTTCGAAAAATGACTTTTTTTCATGTTTTGAGTGTAGTACAATCAGAATCTGCAATAATCTCGAACATGATTTTTTTTGCCATCACCATACTTCCATTTCCTTAAGGAACATGGAAGTAAAACGAGTATTACGCACGATTTACTCACACTTTATAGGCTACTTATTAAGAAACATGCGGGTTGTATAATCAAACATTTTTCTTGTTTCCACTTTAATCACGCAAATGTATTTATTACAATAGATTAAACACATTGTAATACAATTTTTATTACAATTATAATAATTATCGAGAATATTACAAAAGACTCATACTTCCTCTAACGTTTACACAAAGTAAATAACTTTATTACACAAAGTAATAATATCCATTATTAATTGCTGAAAATTTTTGTTTACTCAGACCTTATTTTTCTGGCTTTTGCAGTTCTGTCATAATAATAATAATAATAATAATAATAATAATAATAATAATAATAATAATAATAATATTTTTTTTAAGGAGGGGAAGTGCGTTTCACTAAAGAAACAGTTTGCGATTAAAAGAGATTTTGAGCTTGATTTCGCAAAGATTAACGATACGATTTCGGCAATGGCGTGATGAAAAAATATATACAATGCAATATAGGTTTTTTTTATTTTTTGTTCTCCTAAGTTTTTTTTTCCAAAGCTTGCGCCATAGGCTACAGCCTACTCAGCCTAATGGTAAATGAGGCCTTGGGAAAGATATCTCCTACTCTTATCCAGTAAGGAATATATAAGCTGCTTACAATTGGTTATCCACTTGGTATGGGATGACGATAGACATAGGAAACGAAAGTAATGACTTTTAAAGGGTCGGAGCCTGTCCGATGTAAGATAGTCATCGATAATAGAATAATATTAAAGCAGAACGTTAATAATTTTCATTATCTTGGAAACGATATGAGTTACGACTATCATATAAATGTCGTCAACAAAATAAAACATTTTGGATGATATGCAGAACTGTCTACAGATCGGTAAAAGAACAAAATACCATCTCAAACCGGTCCTATGTGTGGGTGTGAAAGATGGGCGTTGTCATGAAAGGAAAATTGATTAAGGCGTCGGACATGTTTTTTTTGTGAGGGAGGAGCTGAAGATTGGGGGAAATGGAGACTATATATGCCGAGATGCCGATGCGACGAATTCCACAAGGAGTGTCCAAATATAAGCGTATAGAACAAATGTTAGAAGACATCAGAATAAATGGAAAGATAGCCTTTGAAGTCGGAACAAGCAAATACCTAATATTTGAAAGTGTAGAAGAAGAAAGAGTAAAAGAAGAAGGAAAATAAAGGGGCTTTGTAGACCAGTGGGTATGGCAATAATTGGCTGCTAACCTAAAAGTCTCTTCTTTGCTTAAAAGTTGCTTTCCCATGCATTATGTGAAGGGGCGATTCACAGCCCTCAGAACAACTCACTCTTGTCATTAATTAAGAATCTGTTGTTATTATAATTGATAAGAATATAATGACAACATAATGTAAAATAAGATTATTAGAAACTAAAGACGTAGATACCGTACTGAGACTTTCAGGCCTTGTCTAAGAAACACTAGACAATTAGAAACTGGTTTAAAAACCATTCTATCAAATAAAAAACAAATACAAATAATAGAAGTGAAAAAGGAGGAAATGACGGTGTAAGTATTCAAAGCCATGACAAAAGCAAATAAAAACTAGTGAAGTCGTTTTATTTCATACGGAGACAATTTTCTAGTGTAAACATTGACGTTTCTTACTGTGTCATGTTTGTCGACGGAATTGACTCGTTGTTCTCCCAGCTTGTTTATTTTAGTTTATGTTGGCTCGTTGGCTGGCTCGACATAATCTTTGTAATAACGTTTTCAAGTCAGTTTTCCGCTTCCGTAGTCAGGAAGTATTTTCCTTTTGCTCCTGTGGTGCTTATGGGAAAAATGGGAAATATTTTATTTAAGGAAACGAGACCGATTCACAAGCCTTCTAGCTCTTTATAAATTATTATCCCGGGCTTCTCCATAGCATAATGGGACGTCCGAACGTCACAGCGGCTTGCGTTCGTTCAGAAAGCCAAGCTACATCGGTTTAAAGATTCGATAAAGTTATTTGTCAAACAGCTGATTAACTTCAGGTTTATTCTTACTAACTGCTAATATTTATACGTATGATTGGATTGTAGTTTTTTTATAAAGGAACACTCTCGTTTCCTGTAATAAAAATAATTTTTTTTTTTTGCGGGGGAGGAAAAATGCATTATGCACCATCAGGAGACACCCGACTGGTCTCCCGGTGTGTGGGACTCGCACCCACTAAAAAACCTCCACTTTACAGGCAGGGAACCCCCCCCTGGAACAACTATTCGTATGGCTTCAGGGTGGCACCTCGTATTGCGCCTACTAGGCTTCTACAGCTTTATCTACATCATCGACCTGTGAGACGGTCCAGTTCAGGCTTCTTTTGCCGCAGGACCATCCTCACGAAGGTCACAACCATGTCCCAGTTCTCTTTGCTGTTGAGCATGACGCCTATGATGTTATCAGGCGTCATGGTGCCAATCTCCGATTCGAGCCCTCGCCTCTCCAGCACCCACCGTTGACACTTGAAAAAAGTATGATGAGCGTCATCAGAGTCTGAGTCGCCATACACGCACGACGGATCCTCCATCTTAGCCATCCTTCGCAGGTATGCACAGAAATAACCATGCCCTGTCAGGAATTGAGTAAGGTAATAATCTACCTCGCCGTGCGTTCTGTCCACCCATTCAGGGAGGTTCCCAATCAGCCTCGCCGTCCACCTAGCTCGACTCTCCTGCTCCCATCGTAGTTGCCAGCTCCGCATGGAGTGTGCCCTGGCCACTGCTCTTGCTTCTACAAACCCCAAGTCTTCCTTGGTTGTGTAGACCCTCCTTCTCTCCTCAGCCATCAGATCTATTGGCATTACTCCAGCGACGACCAACACTGCTGGTTCCGACACCGTTCTGTAGGAGCTTGGAATCCGAAGTGCTCCTCTTCGTTGTACCGCGGCCATCTGCTTGCGGTATTTTTCTTGCTTCAGTGCGTCGGCCCAGACCTCACATCCGTAGAGGAGAATCGAGTTGGTCACCGACATCAGCAGTCGCCGTCTTCCTGCAGCTGGGCCTCCTGCATTTGCCATTAGTCTGCTTTGCACAGCAACGACCTTAGCGGCTTTCTCCGAGGAACATCGAATTTGCTCCCAGTAGGAAAGCTTAATATCCAGGTGCACCCCTAGATACTTCACCGCTGGCTTTGATATTATCGCCTTTTCCCCCACCACGAACTGTGTGATTGTGGGTATACGTCGTCGAGTGAGCAGCACAAGCTCTGTCTTCTCCGTCGCAAGGCTCAGATCGTGTTCGTCCATCCAGATGCGGACCCTGCGCATGACCTGGTTCAGCATGCGCTGCGCCTCCTCTGCGTCTTTCGCGGTGATCACGGCAGCCAAATAAAAATAAAATACTACTACTACTACTACTACTACTACTACTACTACTACTAATAATAATAATAATTTTTCCGATCAAGGGTTTGTAAGGATCGGTCAAAAAATATAACACGAATTTTAACTTATTTGTGTCGACGTTTCGACAATGTTTATTGTCATCATCAGGACAATTGTTCCTGACATCAAACACAAATGTGATTTTTGACCGATCCTCACAAACCCTTCACCGGAAACATTCATTGATTGACGGTCACTAGAATTTAAGGATTTAATAATAATAATAATAATAATAATAATAATAATTATTATTATTATTATTTTTTTTTTTTTTTTTTTTTTTTAAGGAGAAGGGGAAATGCATTTACGCATGAAGTGTGGGACTCCCATCTCAAGTAGACTCTCCTTGGCATGAATTGTTATTCTTTGTATAATGTATTTTGAACTGTTGTTATTTGTTTTTTAATATTTTGTTATTTGAATTACGTTGTCATTGTATCCACAGAAGAGTAGCGGTACTTTTGGGATAAATGATGACGATGGAAAATCTTTATTGAAAACACTAGAGAGTTATGTGTATTTTTGACTTTTATATAATATTATAGAGGTTGGCCACATGTTATGTTGCTTTATATGATGCAGACACATGGAACTGAGGAAGGAGGATGAGAAAAGATTAGAAGCATTTGAGATGTGGGTGTGGCGAGCAATGGAAAAAGTGAGGTGGTTTGATAAAGTATGATGACGTTTTAAGAAGAATAGGGGAAGAGAGAAGAATCCTGAAGGTATTAGAAAATAGGAAAAGGAATTGGTTAGGCTATTATTTAAGAAGAGACTGCTTGATTACAACTGCCGTGGAGGGAGGGAGTTTTTTGCATAGAAGGAAAAAAAGAAGAGGTCGTAGAAGAATGAAGTTAATAGATAGCATTAAAATCAGAGGGTGTTACGAAGAAACGAAAGACTGGCATGCGATAGGACAGCTTAGAGAGCTTTTACCATTTGAAGACCTGCCTTAGGGCAGAACACCAAATAATAATAATATACAATTTTATAAACTGTATAAATACAGAGAAGAGCCCCTTAGTGGATACGACGACGTCGCGAAGAGGATATCTTTTACGGAAATGCTTTGCTGAGGCGACGTGTTGTCCAGAGACCGTATTTACTGTAAACCCAGAGCACTACCAATTAGGTACGAGCCGCGTGCGGTCACAAAGCTATGAGAGGATAATTGTAGTCGAAAGCTTGCATCGATTAATTACCATAATTGTGTCAATTAACAATCTGAGACTAACCACATAAATCACTATAATTATTGTTGTTAATCACCGTAATTATAGTAACAAGATGACCGTACATCGGGAGTGACGGAGAGAATGTGTCCCCCCCCTTTCCAGTTTTTTGGCCAAATTTTTAAAATTTATCTGCTAACAAACGAGAACTGTATAGAGATAATTTATTGCTGACATATGTTAATGACATCCGTATGTTTTATGAGTCAATAAATGCCACAAATATAAATGAATGACGGATGATACTAATTACTTGCATGGTTGGATAAACTCCGGGTTTGTGAAGACTAGAAGTGAGAGACACGTTCCCCGCCTTTCGTTCACCGCGATTTCCTCCTGTGGGAATTCTGGACGGATTTAGATTTTTGTAAATAAAAATATAAACATAAAATAAGAACTCGTTATTTGCTATTTATTGTGTCCTAATCAAGAAAGTAAGTGTAAAAACACAAGGGATATATTCATAAATATTTAAAATTTAACAAAATCATGTAACAATAAAGATAAAATCTTAAATTACAACATAAGTAAAATAATCGATACTAGCAAACTTTCCTGGAAACGAATTTAAAATATCCCTGTAGTGAGTACATGTGTGTAAGTGTTTACACCAAATCGAATTACATTGGTACACTCGTTTTGCTACAGAAACGAATCAGAGCTTTTCATAACGTAGGCATTACAGGTCCTTAAAAACAAACTTTTCAAACTCGTGCTACGCTGTGTGATAGTACGTTATGTGCCTACAAAATCTGTTGGCTGCAAATTTTGTTGAAGTTAGGATACAGAGAGATTCTGTTGCACCATCAGTTTTTAAGATTAGTTTTCAAGCAAGAATTCGAGTGAGTTTTCGAACACGTTTTCTACTTTTTATTCTGCAAGAGAACGTCCTCCATAAGACGGCAGTAATACCTCAATTTTTGAAATTTTTGGAGTTTTGGAAATGGGAGGCTCACATAACTATTTCTCCGTGTAATCCTTTTAAGAAGTTGCCTCGTAATAAATTAATCACAAAATTAATAATTGTTGTCTGCATTTGTGTCTGTGTGCGTATGTTTTCTTTGTGAGGACTTTCTCCTTTGTCTGTGTGAAATATACATAGTATTAATACTATGTTCATAAAAAATTTATAGGAGTGCTATAAAATGGTTTTTTGTTAAATTTTATTTCTTACATAGAAAAAGTAAAGGATATTTTTATCTTTATTGTAAATATTTAAGAAAGGGGAAGAAATATGTGTTGTAATTATAGCGGAACTGGTCTCTCGAAAGCAGGATATGCGCTCTACACGAAGAGAATAAATGCACGTCTAAGAAACACAATAAGAGAATCTTTCTTATTAGAAAATCAATCTGATTTAGAGAAGGACGATCCTGCTTTGACGATGTATTTTCTGTGCTTGAAATAATGGGAAGAGTAAAGGGTTATAATCGGCAGATTCATATAGCCTTTGTCATGTCGAGAAGGCATCTGGCATTAGAAGACAATTACGGTTAACATTAGACAGGAAAGGATATCCCACCATTTAGTAAATATGAAAACTATTTATAACTGTATACAGTATATATTAATGAACGAGCAAGATGTTTTTTGCTTGTTTGATACATATTTCCAACATTAAGTACACTCATTGTCAACTACGTTGTGTTGTTCTTAGGTGAAGTATCTGCATTCTGGACGGCTACAGCTGTTGGCTTTTGCACGCTTTTTATTGATAGGATTTTTTGATTTCATTGTTGTAATAATTGTGCATGGTTTTGGTGAATAATTATTTGTGAGTATTCCCTAGATAACAGTCTTCCGAATGTGGTTGTGTTTTCTACTGATTTATATTTGTTCATATAGGCCTATTAATTTGTTTTTATGTTTTATATTTATATATGTGTAGGTTTTTCCGAATATTCATAACAGTGCTTTGTGTGGTACATGTTTTATTAGTGTCATGTTGTTGGAATCTGGGAATTTACGTCCTGTATTTAATGCATTTTACAGCAATCAAAAAATTAAAAATTTAATTTTCCTTCTTGACCAGTCTGTTCTCACGCTACGGTGGCAGTGACTTTAAGAACAGGGCCATAAACAAAGTTAATTGGGGGTAGGTGACAACTAATGCCATATCAGACAATGGAAGCGTGTTCAGCACGAGGCAACAATAGGAACGAAGACTCAAGTTGACAGGAGAGGGCCAACGGAGAATTATGACACCAAAACAAACCGAACAATGTACTTGGGCTCAGTCGTACGTTTACGCGGAATCGAAGCGAGGATACATTTAAGGGTGTAACTAAGAAACGAGGTCACGACAAAAAACGAGACGAGGGACAAAGGATTGAGGACGTATTGCAGTCTTTAGAAACGATCCGAGCAACAAATTGTGAAAGAGGCAGCGTTGTTACACAGCGGGATATACGCCTAAGTGACAAGCTGAGATTTACAACGAGAAAGCGTGGAGGTTGCAGCTGTTGACACTGGATGGGAAACGGTTAATTGCCAGGACGCAGAGTTTCAGAAACGAACAATACCTAAGATGTTAGAGTAAACCCTTGCTGGAAACTCGAAACAATGAGTTGACTGACAGGCGAGGAATGGCTTGCATTTCTCCGAACGAGAGTGACGCCAGGACAAGACGATTCAAAGGACATATCTAGCTACCTATCAGAACAAAGTATTTCACGAGAGAGAGCGAAAGAGAAGCCAGTTTCCATAGCAACTAGGAGAAGAACAAATCAGAGGATAGAAGACTGGCAGACTTCGAAATGGTGGGAAAAGACTTCGAGAGAGGGTAGTGTTTCAGCCTATCATAGTAATCTTAGGCGTGGACAAGCCAGAGACCAAATTTCTAGTAGGGAGACGTTGATAAAAACCAAGTATCCGACGCGGGCCAGGGCAGTCTAATAATAATTTTCAAGAGTCTTATAATAATTTTGAGTCGTTCGCGACGCAGTCTTATTGAGAAACTTTGAGAGTCTAACATAAATTATCAAACAGTTCGAGAAGAATCTTATAATATTTCAGACTATAAAAGTATTTGAGAGACACATAACTCTCGTGATTAACTTTATAATGTTACAAACAATCTCATAAATTTATTAAGTGTCGTACTTATATCAGGAACAGTCACGTGAATTTCGATAGTGAATCGGTATATCGAACAACCGTGAATTCTTAAAGTACGCGGAATGGTGACTAAATTTTATTGAACTAAGAATATATATAATTGTTTGCGGCTTAGAAAACAGTATAACGAACGATAATTCACAATGTGCGTGAACGATACAATAATATCTATAAATTACAGTAATCAAGACACTCTTATTCAAAAGAACTATTAGACAACCACACAATAATACCTTGTGTAGTCACACAAAGAAACACACTGAACACTTAAGTAAGCATTTAATACTTCATGATGGTTATACGCGGAGACGAAGTGAATTGTGCGAACATTGAATAAACATAACACCTTACACTATTCTGTTAACGACGCGAGTGCAGATAACCAGTGAAAGTGATCATCATCATCATTATTCAATGGAGCAGCATTTTCAACGATCGTCATCACCTGGGATATAGCACCGATGGAAATAACGGATAAACTATTACCAAGTAACACTTTATGATCTTGTTAGCGTAGTCAACTACTGTCCTGTCTCTTTCAAAGAATCTAACCTGTGTAATTATGAGAAAAGTTATTAAAAGAAGGTTGCATTCAAATATATAATCATGATCTATTAAAGTCAATCCATCTGGATGAATGAATGCATTAGATAAAGTAAATATTATTTGATTTTGTTATATGTATTTTATATATGTTGTATGTATTTCAGAGAGCGATTAAGGAGGAATTTATGTTTTGATATGTATATGTTGATGTATTTACAGGTACCAGGAAGATATATGTATGTTATTAAATACGAAATGTTTAACATTAACATATAATAAATTAGTACCTAAGCAATCAATAATGCGTTCATCATTATCAGAAAACCCAGTGTAATTCACAATTCAATTCACTATTATAACCTAAATTCTGATGTGTATTGAGTGAACACTCTTGAGAATTAAATTCTTAGTTAGCATTTTAATTACACTGTCGTAAATGGCGACTAACACACGATTCTATCTACATTAGTGATTGACCAATTAAAGTAAAGAACCATATTAATCTTAAAGAAGCAACCTGAGTAATTAATAGATTTGTACCTTAATTACATTGTGGTAATTGGCCTGTGAAGGGTATACTCATTAATCAATACATAATTAACAATTAAAGTAATTAAGTAATTCACAAATTAATTAATTACCCCGTATATTATTGGCGCTCCAACAACGCGGGGCTATCTAAAGTAAAAATTTTACATAATTAAGGTAATCTATTAATTTATGCAAGTAAATTTGCATATTATCATCGTAATTTGTTAGACTTAAAAACGTTTCGCTTTTGTGTGAATTTACGTTTTCAAAATTGCGTTTTCAAAATGGTTTTTTGTCTGGCTTATGTAAAATTTAATGCATTCTTTGCATTCTGTTTTGCATATTCCATTATTTTTCCTTGCTATTGTATGTGTTATAAATTTTAGGTGTAATGGTTTTGTTTATTTTGTATGTTATTCAACATTTTTGTTTTAAAATAAATTGGTATTTTTCTTCATAGCGTTGTTTATAAAACTAAATGTAGGCTATCTACATATGTTACTTTTATTAATTTATGTTCGTTTTGGTTAACACCAAATAAAGTGTCAACGTTCATACGAGTGCTGTTTTCATTTTATATTTTATTTTCTACTTCGTATTGTTCCCATTTTCTTCAAACATTTGGTATATTAAATTTGTTTTATTTTTTATTTCCTATGGATTTGTGAGTGTTTCATAATTGCATTGAAGAGTACATGGAAAAGTCCCATTTTGTGTTATGGTGGCTGTTTTGACTTCTTTTGTTCTTAAGTTCTGGAAATAGTTAAGTTCAAATAATTGATTTTGTTGTCTTTTCTTTTTTTTGTAAGTATATGTTTGGATATATAGTGTTTATGATTTTTTAATATTTCGACTGCGTTGTTGTTGGACGCTAACATACTTTGGATTTTCACGCTCTGGTGTCTAATTAATGTTATGATTTTACATAAGCCTATCTTAATGTTTATGTGGTCTATTAATGTTTTCGCAGTTATACTTAATAAAGTTCATTCTATTCCACTTGCATGGATATATGCAAGTAAACAAGACATCTTGAGGTACACTAACATAATATAAAGCTGTTTATACATTAATAAAAGGAATTGTACAAAAATGTAAGAATATTTATTCGGTAATGGAACAAACATAAAAATCCAGTTAGGAGATAACGATTGTCTATAGAATTATTGGAAACAGATTAGGCGTACTGAAGCTAAGGAAACATGGAGTTTAGTACCTGGTGTTTTATTGTTGTGTACAACTCAATACAGTTTTCTCCGAATACTGAAAGGGTAACTTCTTCAAGCAATAAAGAAAGATGTTAATACAGTATTATGTTGCAAGAATTAATTCCTATTATTTGCTAATGCCATGGTGTTTAGGAACACCACTCGGAGTGACGCCGTTATTTTGTCTTTTTTATTTTTTAACATGTTTTTTGTGTGTTTTTGTATACAAATACAAATTGTAACTATCATTATTAAATCTTCTTTATTCAGACAAAAATCTTACTGTGTTATAAGGGAGGACTGCAGTTGCCTCTACAAATAATATATATAAAACTGATAAATTTATGTAAAGGTTTTTTTGCAAAAATAGCTGGCAAACTTCTTTAAAGGGTCCAAAATTTACAAGGCGTGTTGACAGATATTAGTGTTATCAAATTATTAAAAATATCCGGTTTGTATTGTGAATACAATTCCTCGATAACCCACATAGACGTTAACAATTCTTTCAAAATTTTAATTCCGATTTTTGGGCCGAGTTGCCCTTGAAATTAAACACTACATTCTAATGTTTGAAACTCTCAAGGTTCAGAGTAAACACTAAATTCTATTTTCGGTTAAAATCCCCTTTATTTTGAAACCGAGCACGGACTAAAATTTTGATCCAATTTTTGGGCTTGTGTCTAAAAAGTTTAAAATTTCCAAAGCGTCTTCCAGATCGTTAACATTGCCTTTAATTTCATATCCCTCATGGATTTTTTAATTTTCTCAAAATTTTAACCCCTCATATTTTAACCCGTATGCTAAGTTTTACGAAAATCGGTTCATACAAGCTAACGTTCTAGTGAGACAAACCCAAATAGATAGACAGATGCCAAACGGTTGGGTTAAAATTGAGAACTCCCTTCGTTCATTCAGTAACTGACTGTAAACATGGCAAGTGGGATTGTAAGCTTGATACTATGATACCAATCTGAAAGTGTGAAGGAAATCAGCAATAGGATCACCCAAGCGAAAATGACATTGAACAAAATGAATTGCCTTTCCATTTATAAATAATATCACGTAATGACATTGAACACAATGAATTGCCTTTCCACTAGATAAATAATATGATGGAATAAAATCATTGTATATATAATAATATCGTATTTTTTCATCAAATAATATCTCCATATCTGTTGCAGAACAGGGAGGTCATCTCATTTTATCTGAGTATAAGCCTATTGTGATCCTAATGGACATTAGAATACTGGAAGTCTACATTTAATTGAAATGAAAGTGATCAAGCTACGCACATTGTTTTAAATTGTTCACCTTAAGGAAGAAGGAATGAATCGATCGAGGACGAAATTTCCATTAAAATAAGGTAATTAATGAAGTTTCACATATTTCTGCTGTTCTGATTACGAATTTTACGTTTTTTAGTCGTAGACCGACTGTAGCAGTAAAAAAATCTAACAAAAAAACAAGACTTCAAACAAAAAATTCAACAAATTTATGGAAACCAAACATAGACACAACGAAGCAAGAGAATAATTATATAGCAAAATAAAACAATTTTGTTCTTTGAAATTTTGTACAGACTAATTAATTTCTATCTACAGCAAGTTAACAAAATATATAATGATTTTATAAAATATATAAAAAATTCTTCTGTATAAAAAACTCTTTCCATGCTGTAGGCCTATATTATGAAATTACTGCAGAACGTTTATTTTGATTACGGAAAAATTTAATTTTTTATATAACAATTTTTTAAAGTTTCTGTTCTAAATAAATTACAAATTAAAATTATCCAAAAAATTATAATTAATTACTACCGATAAATCGAAATAAAATAATTTATTCTTTTAAATTTTCCAATCAACAAATGACTTTTTAAGTTATGCAAATAAATTGTCAGCAATTTAATCTTTAATCTACTGTTATTCTTTTTCAGAATTATTTTCTCGCTTCAACTAATTCGGATTTCGAGTTTCAAATAATATGATCTTCTTTGCTTTTCAATTTTATTTTTTAAAATTAAAAAGGATTTGTTATTGATTGTAATTTCGATTTGTTTCAATGTATTATTATAACTGAGTTATTTTTCAGCATTTATGCTATAAATTGAATTAAAAAACTACCATGACAAAACGCTTACATTGTAGGGCGTCAAAACTAAACATTTTTGTGTTTACGTGTGTATTAAATTAGCAATTACTTTTAACCCACTTACCACAATTTATTTATTAATTTCCTAACACGGTTATACGAATCATACTTAAAATTTCTTCGTGAACTTTAATTTCCATTTGGGATTAACAAATGTTAACCTCTTAATTAATACTTAGTCAGTTTTTAAGATTAAGAAAAGTACAAAAACTCAACAAACACTAATGCCACAGTAATCAAACCATTTCTTCACAGTCTGCTCGCTTATTGGCTGTTAACGGAGTGACAGTTGTAGTTTCGATTTGTTATGTTGGCTATCCTACTTTTTAACCGTGTGGCGTCAGCTGTTTGTTTCCATTCATTTAGTATACAACATGCTTTCCATGTGGTGTAGTTTGTTTTAGTGTTCGCGGGTTCGTTTTCAGTGTTTACATGTTGTTCCGGTTTCTATTTAACGTAAAGTATGTTGACTTTTTTTATAAATGTTTTATTCTAGTTAAGATACGTATTACACTTTTGTTTTCGTTTTTAAATATCTCTTATTTGTTCTGTTTAGCTGTTATTATTTAAGAAATCAAATATTTGTTGTTGTTTGATTACAGAAAAGGTTTGGGTTGATAGGTTTCACAGACAATTTTAATTATTAGAAAAGTATAAGTCAATGAAAATTTGTGAACTCTATATATTTTTTATAAATGTACCTGATCATGATTCGGTAGAAATAAATAACTTATATTTAATTACGAGGAGTCGAATTCAGAACTTTTTTAAACCTAAAAACTATACAAAATTTTGTTTACAACAATTTTTAAATGTTGAAGTGAATTGATTCAATTAGTATCAGAGAAATTCAGTCAACGGGCATTCGTTTTTCATAAAATATTATTCAACTTAACTGCAAAAATAACATTAACTTTTCAAAACGTGTATAGAGATAAGCGTGAAGGTAGGTTGTGTGTATTCTGTATAGGCTTACTGGATTTGAGTAACCAGGATTTGAATAATCTGTATAACCAAACAACGAGTTTAAATTTAATTTTGGATTTTTATATTTTTTGAAAATCTCTGCACTATAGGCCTATAGCTATAATGAATTCTACTGAGTTAAGTATGATGAAGTTTTAATATCATTTTTATCCGATCATGGGTGTAATATTTAATGGTAAAACGATTTTACTTGATAAAAAGGCTCAGTTAACGTTTGTAAAGGTCTGACCTTGTTTAAACAGGAACGTGTCCAAATGATTCTAGCGGAATCGTTTTAACCTGTCGATAATAATTTCGTAATTGTTAGCTAATTTAAAAAGCAAAGTTTAACTTTTTTGGGATAAAAAAAATTAAACTCAAAATTCGAGACGCAGGAAACATATTCAACAAATGTCTCCAATTAATGTACTTGCAGGGTGCCGAAATAATGTCCATTTGTATACCGAAATGATTTTACTACAGAATGTTCGATCATTCATTCTACAGATTATAGGCCCTACACTTAAATTCGTTATTTCTGTAATACTCTACAGCATTCACGTCTATTATTAGATGTGATAATAATAATAATAATAATAATAATAATAATAATAATAATAATAATAATATCAACAATAATTACAATAAAAACGACAATAGTGGTAGTAATACAATGACGATGATGATGACAATGATGATAACAGTAATCGTAGTTTACTGCACTCTAACATTTCAATTATACAGCGACTCATCTCGTGAATGTTCACCATTTATCCGTTAATAATCTGTAGGCAGGCTGACTTTCTATTTAATAACGTCTATTACCTACCAAATGTTAATGTTCTTACATGTACCTTCACTGTAATGTTGGTAATAGCGCAAATTAATTACGTATTGTTATTTCTTATAGGTTTGTGGTGTTTCCGGCAGTGAAATATTATTCCGAAAGTGACGTTATTTTTATTTTTTCTTAATAGTCAGTGAAAGAAAGAACAGAACGTTAAAAGTGATTCTGTCGTTGAATTTAGTTCGTGCTGTGTTGTGAGTTTGAATTCTGTTCGTGCAGAATAATCCGATTTTGTGCTTTGTTGGTATAATAAGTGTTTTGCTAGAAGAAGAAGAAGAAAATACAAAAACAAAAGAAACAGAAGAAGAGATTATATTTTCATTGTTTATTATTTAGAAAGCCGTCTGATGGATTAACGTTTTATCAGATCAAAGGTAAGGTAATTTGTTTTAATTAATTTTTTTATAACTGGGCGAAATTAAAAGCTTATCGTACAGTTTATTGCATATATCAATTAAGATTTTTTGCAACAACTGTTTTATTGTAAACATAGCAATATGCCGAAATCATCGATTTTGATTGTTAATACGTAGAGGTATATTTTCCTGTTAGTTGGATTTTGTTTTTATTAACATCATAAAGGAAATGAAAACCGATAAACATGTGTTTAATAATAGTACGACGAATTAATTACAGTGTTTTGATAACCGTTCCTGTATATACAGCTAGATTCGGTTGAACCGGTTTGATTATGGTGAAGAGGGGGGAGGTCATGTCTTACTGCTACTGGTCTTGGCAGTTCCCGCCTCGACTCAGCTCAGTGCTGTTTACCTTATATTTACTGTAAAGACCTACATATTTGTAACATTGTGACCAAACATATTTACGATGAGCCAGTCCATTCGTGTACTTAGTTATTTAGTTATAAGGTATTAAGAACTGATTACAATAATTTACATAGGTTGACTTATGATCGGGGGGGGGGGGTAGTTAAGCCAGTTCACTAACTTGAAAACAAAGTGTCATCAAAGATCCGAATCCTTATCAGCGTTGCTCGTTACAGCCTACACGATTCACAGTCCACCAGTTTAGCTACTAAACATGGTCTTGTAAAGTGTAGAAGTTCAACGATATTGATTTGGCTTTAAACAATTTTCTTACTTGTGTACCAATGACTACAGTAAGTGCGAAGCAATCGGGGGCCTAGTTTATTGCTTAGAATATGCTCTGCTTCAGAGATTTCAATATGAATTCAGAAGAAATTTTGCTGAAGATATGTATTCGTAAAATTAACATAGACAAACTGGAAGAAATCGGGACTTCGGGACTGGACCCTCCCCAGAGGGTTGAAAAAGTTGACACAGAATTTTGTTAATCTCTTAATTATTAGGCTGTTTTATTATTTTTTTCATCTGTACATGGTAATATAGTAGTAACTTCTTTTTAAATATAGAGTTTTATTACACAGCATTTGCGTATACGTTTGTAATATGAAATGTAGAAAAAGTCAATTTAGTCAATAAGTATGTTGTAAACAGTCTTCAATAACACGTATTTTTATTGTGTTATTACCGTTTACTATAATGGGATTGATTTCAGGATGTTATGACACGTTTCCCCCCCCCACTCCAAGGCGAAATTCTAGATACACTGCTGGAAGCACTACAGTGACACTATGTGTCCCTGAAATGGGTATAATTAGATTTTACGTACGGAGAATTTTCTTTTACGGTTAACACAAATGTGTAAATGTAAAAAGTAATTTTGTAAGAATATCTGTGATCCGGTTTGTGATACCGAACTTTTCAACTTCTGTAACATGCTCAACTTTACACTCAAAAATTAAAAAAAAAACAATGTACATAGTAAAACTAAAATAAAGTTCAACATAAAGCTTACCCTATTATTAATAATAATATATGCCGTCGCCCTGAAAATAAACAGTGTTATTTTATGTTACTTTATAAGCTTAAAATTAACCAAAAAATGGAAACGGAAAAAGAGTATACCATAAGATGTGCTACAAGAAACGTCCTTTTGGTTAGTTTGGAGTTTGTGGTTTGTTGCATTTAGTTTTCGCAGAATAACTAAAACTTTAGTTTTTCGTTTTTCTTATATCCAACATCCATAGGATTTAATACGGCATGGCATATGAACGTATCAATATTTCTTTGTTTACAGTAACGTCGTTATGGCAGCTACAGACGTAAATTTATAAGGAATGATGGCCCATATTAATTTGCTGGGTATTCACCTATATAATATTCTATTTAAAATATTGTACACCAAATATTTTCTTGACTTTCTTTTATAATTTCTGTTGTGTGTTCGTTATAATACAGATGGCCACAAGTCCCGTGACAAAAATGAATTCTTTTATCACGTCTAGTGATGAAAAGTTTTGTAAGGTTCCGTTATTAACTCCATACAAATTTTAAAACTTTACTATTGATGTTTCGACAAACCTTTCATCATTATCAGGACCTGTCTACGGCAGGATGACCAGATGACCAATTTTTAACGGGATTGCCTCTTTTTTGCTCTTTTTCCGTTATCCAGGGGAAAAATTAAAGGGACGCAGAATGCCCCCATTTTTTTTAAAGAAGCATTAAACTTCACCTTCAAATTTGTGAAAAGGTGTTCAAAACTAGAATTTCCAGGGAATTAGAAATTTGTTTTACATTGTTAGGTGAAACTGCGGCCTGTTCCTTGCTCTGTCGCTACTAGTTAATACCGCATATCGAATCTTGCATTTTCACTGCATCGAAGATAACAGCAGCCAGCCGACGTGGGATGCTCACGAACACAGTCTCAGTGGGTACCGTAAGCGTAAGCGTAAACCTGGTACACTTATTAACGTTGTTTCGTAGGTTGTGTTTTGTTAACTGTAAGAGAAGCGATAACTGTGGGTATATTTTTAACGAGAAAAGCGCTTAAAACAGTGTTATTTTAGCCATAAAGTGGAAAGGGACTTCAATTTGTAATAGAACAAAATCATTAAATATTTTCGTTATCGATTAGTTCATTAAACAGTGTTAAAAGAAAAACTAAATTGTTTATTTCAACTTTAATTGGAAACTATTTTTCATAGTTGGTGTGGGAGCAGTTGGAAAGGGCTAGGATGGGAAGGGGCGGTTGTTGGTGGGTGGTGGGGAGGAGGAAGTGTAATATGGTCACCCTATTGTATGGGCAATACAGGAATGATTAACAGAATTATAATGAATATTAAAACATATGGAATATTATAATTATATCTTATCTATATATGTATTATTAATATCAAGCATAATATTTGAAGTTTTATTAGTATATACAAACACCCTGACACACGTTTCACAGAGTAATTATGTACCTTTAGAGCAGAGCATATTTTAAAGAATTTGCACTAGGCGCCACTAAACCAATATGATCTTTATATAATATTGAAAATTATGAAATTTGAATTTAACTAGACCATGATCATGTTCATTCTTTACTCGTGAAATTAACTGTAAAAATAGACACAAATGCTTTAGACATTAGGAAAATTAAAAAAAAAAACACCACAAGCACTCAAATGGATTCATTATAATTAATTATGTAATATTCAATATCGGCTTGGGCCGATGTACATTCGAAGCAAAAAAAATAAGCGCCCACTGTACAGACAATGCTAATATACGCAAATGCAAACGCGCCTTCGTGATTTGCTGATTTCTCCCATTTTTTCTCACTTTTCGGCACCGGCACTAATACCTGCCTGCCACTAGGCGGCACTAAGTAGTGCCGCCTAGTTTATTGCTTAAAATATGCTCTGCTTCAGAGGTTTCAATATGAATTCAGAAGAAATCTTGCTGAAGATATGTATTCGTATAATTATCATAGACAAACTGGAAGAAACTAAACTAAGAAGAGTTACTGAAAGAGAAATAGAAATGTATATGTGTGTGTGTGTGTGTAACAATAATAATTATTATCGATTAAGTAACACACACACACACACACACACACACACACACACACACACACACACACACACACACACACACACACACACACACACACACACACACACACACACACACACACACACACACACACACACACACACACAGACACACACATATTGACACAAATTGTTCTCATTATAACTTACGTGTAGATTTATCAACTATTTCTGTGTCGGCCTATATGTAGGTCCTGATGGTTGATAATATAATTTCATTTAAATATCGACACAAATATTTTAAAATTGTGTCTAGTTAGTCTCCAAACCTCACACAACATTTTATTATTAATTAATTCTTGGTCAGTGCTAAAGTAATGATGACACTGCTATAGTGTGAAGCGGCTTTTGGTCCATCTTTTACTTTATTTATACAAATTCCGTTTTTGTATTTACCGACAACAACAAAATCTCTTACGATTTTCAAGCGCTTCAAGGTTGGTCTTCGTACAGTCGCTAGTACGACAGCTTCGGATGTGCTAAAAGTGTCGATCGAATCCTCTACTACTTGGTAAAAACGTTGTTTTTTAGAAACCGTATAGTATCCAACCATACAGTATGGGGTCGATGGGGAATAACTGCAAAAGCAGAACAGAGATTTATCAGTCTGATAACAAGTGCCATGATTCGTTTTTAAATTTAGATGGTGACTAACAGATTAAAAATAACTTGAAATGAGTACCCGGAATACCCGAAATTGGTCACTGTCAAATGTATTCGTTTTTGGTGGCACTGAAAGGTAGAAGAGACGGTTGCATATCTCTCTTTCACTCTCTCTCCTCACGCACACACACACACACACACACGCACACACACAGACGACAAATGTGTATTACCAATATAATCTCCAGTCAACGGATGCAGACGCATCTCTGGGGATGCAACAAGGCAGGATTGTTAAACCTCAGTTGGCACTGTGCCCTTTTTTCATTCTCTCACGCAGCACGTGTTCTTCACCTTCACTTGGGTGTGCTACTGGATGCAGTCCTTACATAATGTTTCCCAGTATTCTTATCTTTGTTCTGGTTGGAGTATGTGACGTGACTCCGATACTTGTATTTGAATTTGTCACTTGAGAACTTCTGCTTTATCTAGCCCTTCTGTCTCTCCGCGTTAAGTTGTAGGGAACCTCCGTCCATCGTGTACAGGCCTACTTATTCAAGTTTATTCACACAGTAAACTCTTCCCACAGTCCTGTCCCAGTCTCTCAATGTATGCCGTTGCTCTTGTCTCTGACCCTCCGGCTTTACTTCAAGCAACTGTTTTACTTATCTTGACCGTCTGTCCAACCACTCCAATTGTCTCACCTCCGGCAAATCCATCAGGAGTTTTACCATTAACGTTACCATCTAAATTCCATTGATTGTCTCATTTCTAATGCGGTATCTCCTTGTTTTACCCATTCCCATTATTCGCCTGAGAAACCTCGTCTTTGCTAATGTTATTCTGCTTGCTTGTTTGTCAATGACAGTAAAATGTTCTACTCCATACGGTATTGTCGGTAGGTATACACATTTAAATATCTGTAGTTTTGTTTTTATAACTACTTCCCTCTTTCCTATAAGTATGTTGTTTATTGTATATGTACCGGGTTCGTCTCTTAAGGGGGAAATTATAAAGCTTTCTAGTGCAGTTGTGTAGATGTACCGGCGACAAAGCAAACACTGGACCCAAATTATCCTGCAGATTTTGTTTACTTGACTAGTAATCTTGATGGTGCAACGAGGCGCTTGGATTCACGTTAAGACGATCTAGATCCATATTAGTGTCGTAAAACAGAGTAAAAAAATTATCGTTGTTCACAAGTCATAATACAGCATCTGGAGTAGTTCTCTTAAGTCTTCACCATTCTAGAGCCTGTGTTCTGTGTGTTAGATATCCGATAATCGGTACAATATTTAAATTCTGTTGCTCGTTCTGTTATATCTTCACCAAGGCTTGCAATGATATCCCCTGTTATATTCAACATTTTCCCTTCCTGTATAGTTTCCGTATCATGTGTATCACAGTTTGCTTGCAAGTCTCTCTTCCGCGGTTGTTTGAATGGCTTTTAATATTTGTTTCATTTTTTGTAAAATTTTTTGTGGTAAGCCGAGAGTCACAGCTGATTAAAATATTTGTCGTAATAAATATATTCGTCCTTCTTAGCCCTAACCCGGCAGATCTTTACGCCAAAAAAGATTTGACAGAAAGAGACGATTGATTAATTAATTAGTTCTAATAAAATTAACGTGTTCGAACTGACGCATTATTTTAGAATTTGAGAGTACCTTCTTGTACTTTTTTCTTTCTTCGAAGACATTTTAAGCTACCCTACAGTCTCATAGGGTCTAGGAATATTGAGTTATAAATTGTAACCGCCAAGAACTTTAAATATCTCGCAACCCTGTCGCTTCATGTTTTTGTAGTAAAAAAGTATATAATAATTTTTGTTCCATTCAATTTCATCACTTTCCACATCAGAAACTAAAAAAATATTGCATAAAAGTTTAGATCTGGGAGAAATCAGGAACGTTAACTGTTTCGTGACTGGGAACAAATAAAATATGTTGTGTCTATTTTCAACCAAATTCAGTACTGATACAATAATAATGCCAGCTGAGGAAAAGATACGAGTTTTGTAGGATTATCTGTTCTAGCTTTCTTGTAGTACAAAATGTTGGTGTCGCAGTAACATTGTTTTTTTCTAGAGATATTTCAGGTTTCTTTGAGGTACCAAATATGAAGTATCGAAGAAATGTACAAGGAAATTGGAGACGACAAATCAATTCAGGAATTTTACTACTGAAGTATCAGTTTGAGAATGAACAAGTCTATTGAAGTTAATTAACGTTTTCGATGAAGCTATGGGTTTTTCAATTATTTTGTCAAACTATGTTGTAAAATTAAGAAATGTCTTTATCGCTCTGGACGTGCAACCAAAGACGATACCGGACAACCACTGTTGAAGGATGACATAGTAAAATCTGCGGCATTCTTCTGAATCCCAAACTCAAGGTGAAAGCTGTAGTCCATATGAGAGTGTAAGGAAAGAAGAGGATAAGAAAGTAGGCTACATCAGGATGGACAGAAAGAACTGTTCAAAAGTGTGAAGAAACAGGCGATATCAAATCATGCTTAAAAACTATTTCTTTCATTCAAAATCTGGAGTAGGTCAATGTTTAATATATACATATCTAGGTGTTGAATGTTTATATAGTTGAACATGTAAGTGATTAAAAAATTGAAAACTTGATAGATTAAACATGTATTAACATTCATAAACACAAAAATGTAACAAAAAAGTAAGATTTTCATAGCCATTTTAAACACACCAAAATGATTGACAATAGTATCAAGTTTGCCAGTCTAAAGCCAGGAAAAGTGTGATGGGAATCAGTTTTGCATAAACGTAAAGGTGCTTCAATAGAACGGATATGATATGGTCTGAACGAAAAATATTCACTGTCTCTCCTCCATCCTCCCCTAATCCGAAATGGTGTCCGCACATTTCACGTGTCAAATATTTGTGCCATCGCAGTTTATTCTCCACAGGTATTAGAGTGTATTATGTATTATTATGTATTATGTATTATTCGTATATCCTTGCTAACTGGTTCAAGATATAAGCGGACGTTAGCACAGTGGAATAAATAAGCTGTTAAAGTAGATTGTTTAGCTACAGAAATCATTTTGTTACTCAAGATCATCTTTTCTATATTTCAAAAGGGACCTTACTTAAAAAAACTCATTTTATTTGTTTTAGTATTAATAGGCATAACAAAATTAGATAACAATCGCGTGTGACGAGAAATATACTTTTGTAGAGATTTTGCCTAAAATGTGGTCTTAGCGTAAAAAATATGCATTTGTGTGACTTCAAGCGAGATTATATGCAATCCGAGCCCAAATAGTTAATGTATCTTAATGTTATAAAAGTATGAAATTAATTATAATAGTATTTCTCTCCTGTCAATTTTAATGACAAAGTGTAGTTTTTATATCGTGGGAATCCGTAATAAATAAAATTTATTAACGATTTTAACCCATCGATGATTAATTTTGTTTATAACGAGGACAAAAAAATTGTCTTGTTATGAAAAGAGATAATCTGCAGCTGAAGTGAAACGCGACCGAGTTTGAGTAGCTGGCGGCAAGCATTCGCCTTACCTTACCTTTCGTGGCTGACCCAAATACAAACAGCGACTGTTATTTATTTTGTAATTTACAAGAAAAGTATACAGTATATCATTGCGGCGCCATATCAAGCTATTACGTGCACCGACGAATTACGCCGAGCTAAAATTACCCCATCGGAGAGAGAAAACGCTAGACACGAAGAAAAACAGGTGTATTCTACTTGTGATTTTGCAAAGCTACCGCGTGACGAATGAGTAAACACACAGAGAGAGCACTGTAACGTAGAAGAAGAAGAAGAAGAAGAAGAAGAAATAGATGAAGAAAAAACGAAATAACGTTTAAAACAATAGCGGCGAGGCAAAGCGAATCTTTGGTGTTGAAATGTATTTCAAGGTCGGTTGTTTTTATTTTTTCATTTTTTTTATTTTTTTATTTGTTTTATGCAATATATAAATATAGTGTGTCAGTGAAAGACGTGCTAGAATGTGCTCCGCTCACTTCGCCATGGTTCGAGTAAAGAAGTAAACACAGAGCTTTTTACTACATTATGTGGCATTCTCTTTTTACTTATTTCTTTATTACAAACCGACTTTATTGTTGTCTCACCGAGTTAAATCAGTGTAATGAATGACAAATGAAACGTAGCGAAGTGATTAAACACATGTGGCCGTTTACATTACGATGCGTTTAATAAATCAGTTTAACTACATCTGGTGAAACAGAAAATCACAGTGTTATACGTTTTTCTACGCTTTCTCATTTGGAACCTTAAAGTTATCCGACTCGTTTCGACCGGTGACTTAATGTCCTTGTGCCATAAATATTCCACCTTTCCAGGCGGTATCGCTTACTTTTCAAGGTGTTCGCCGTATTCTTCTTGTTATTTTGTTATTCTTTAGCCAAACCGCCAAATTTCCTTGCACTTTGGAGCGTTCTGCATAGAAGAATTGTTTGTTAATCTACGAAATAGTCCCGTGTTTCAATATTAGACGTAATAAACGTGATCCCTGTGTATGTGTGTGTGTGTGTGTGTGTGTGTGTGTTCTCCTACACAAACCTAGGACTTTTGTAGGTTAGAAAGTAACTGAGAACGCTTATTCACAGGCGAAGAATTGTTACAGGTAATTAAAACTGTTTTACCTATGCGTTTGTAACTCGCATTTAGTTTTTCTCATTTAGTCTGCCGCCCACTCTCTATCCATTTTTTCTGTACCTGCATAATAAATAATTTACTTACGTTTTTCCCCACATGTCTTTACAATTTCAACTCCAAATGATTTATTTAATTCGCGTCACTACAAACGTATTCTTGTTCTCAAATCGTGTATTTATAAATATTGTAACGTGGTATTCTTAGTATAATATAATATAAATATAAATTTTACCCTTCAATGTAATTATATCCTGTAGCTTCAAGTTGTTGGTGCCAATTTTATATGTAACGTGAAATAAAAAATTTAACTCGTATTCAGTCTTGTCTTATTTGCAATAAATTTTATTATTCTTTTCTTTTTAACATATTATTATTTAACATCTATTAACTTGCAATGCCCTTCTCTTCAGTTAGTAGCTCCTTTAGGTTGGATAACATAAAAACTCTTTCTCAGGGTTAATAAAAAATTAAAGTCGCTGTACAGTCAAAGGCATACATATGATAGAAAGTATAATAATTATAAATCGGTTTCAGTAATGTGATGTTGTGTATGTTTGTTGGGTCATGGGTTCTTTGGATTATACCAAAGAAACAATTTAATCAAATCTGAACAACTAATAAAAAAAATTACAATGAGAAAATAAAATTAATAATCATAATGTTTATAGTGTTTTTGTTATACCATTTCACTGTTCTAGTGCTTTAAATTGAATAATGATTGAACAAGTGTATGTCTTAGCGTAATAGAACAATCTCACCAAATTGTAGTTTAGTTTACAGATTACTTTCTTGTTAGAATTCTTCTGGCCTTCAGTTTTCCGTGTATTATATTAAGCCATTATACTTCTCATTATTTCCGGAGTTTTCCTTCATTAATTTATTGTGTGACATTTTTTTGTAGACATTAAATTTTCAGCTTCAAATTATATCTGTTCTGGCTTATTTTCCAAATTCAACAACAATAAGATTCCTTTTAATCTCTAGATTCACTTAGTAAAGAAA
Source organism: Magicicada septendecula (assembly GCA_034769895.1). NCBI lineage: Eukaryota > Metazoa > Arthropoda > Insecta > Hemiptera > Cicadidae > Magicicada > Magicicada septendecula. The sequence continues at coordinate 191,358,382 of CM068375.1, read as the reverse complement.
GCTATTGGGCTCCACGACATGTTTTATGGGTCACAGGATAGTTTTTATACCCTATAATTAACATGATTGATTTGAATCTTATTTTTACTCGTCCCTGATGCACATAATTAGTTTCTAGGGATATATTCCACTAGTTTTAATTATTGTACACCTTGTTTAATTTTATTATATTAGCTATATAGTTGTTTTATATAAATTATATGTGTTATTCACTGTTTATGTTATAACCAGGTCTATTTCCTATGCACTTTCACTAATACACTGTTTTTTAACGTTAACCACCGTTATTTTCGTTATTTCCACTTTCTTACGTTAGGTAGTTTGTGTTTATTGTTTAATATTATTTTAATTGTTTTTTAATATTACTTACAGTTCGTAGTGCAATTACACAAAATAACTGCTTGAGGTAGCAGACCTTTCTATAGTTTAATAGGCTTATACAATAACAAATGTGTTTTTACTTACTTCCTAACTTTTTAACATTTATACACTATATTTCTATTTATTAACAACTATTTACATTATTATTATCATTCGATCTTCCCTCCTGGGTGTAGTAGTCATAGTCATGTCGTCTGATAGTCTTGTCGTTGTCATTAAACTAATTAATTAATAAGTTTTCATTTCCTATCTCCATTGTATGTACTTATTATAATATTTCCCTTTTGTTTTTTATTACCTTTTACTCCTTGACATTATTATTAACTTTTAAATAGTTACATGTTATTTTCATTTCTTTATTTGTTAACTTGATTTTATACTTCTTTGTATTTTATTTATAAGAAAGATTGCGTTTAGGCATAATTCACAACGAATTTTGATGATTAAATTATATTTATTCTAGGGCGTAATCTTGTTATGTTACAATATTTGTTTTCTTTGATAGCACTGTGTAATTAATATTAATGTGAATAGTTTAATTAAACAAGTACATATTGTGACCAAAGAATTATTACTTTTCTTAGGATAAGTAGGTGGAAGTAATTGTGATCTCTTTACGGAAATTTTGTTAAGCTCAGAGTCATCCACATGTGACGTAGACATGCAACAATATAAACCAGTTAAGTTAGGCTGGTATACTGTAAACAAACAGATAGGCCTGCATTAATCATATTATTTTGGATTGTGAGTTTGCAAGCAAGATAATCTTCTATACGAAATATCTCTATAAGTGAGACAGAAAAAGACAAACATTTTGATTGCGTCTGGTTGGTTGGCGTTTTTCTCTCTTCGCAATCAGCTAACTTTTGTCCATCTGTCATTATCGCTGTGGTAAGACGCGAGTGCAGTGGTCGGTTTCCCCATGACCATTCGTGTTTGAAGCTTCACTTTTCAGAATCATGCTCAGTAACGTATTTCATGTACGTATAGCCTACTCATTGTTCTTGTCCATTGTATTCGCCCCATTTCCTGTTGGATTGTTTTTGGGGTTGTACGTTTTTACGATGGAGGGCCGGTAGCCACTATGCTTCACTACTCTTTTCGTAGAACTACTTTTCCGTTTTTATCAATCCTAACTTGCGATTGGTTACCACAGCAGAGGGCTGCTTAGGTTTCCAGAATTCCTGACTTGAGGGAGAGTCGGAGAATGGCTACATTAAGTGGCTCTAGACTTAGGGTATCTAAATTAAGATAGTCTAATTACGTTTATAGATTATCTAATTAATAGATTGTTATGATTAACCTGATACAAATGTCATCTACTCGGGTACCTGCAAATTATCTCTAATCGAGGAGAACTGGGAGTACTACTCTGTGTGTGTGTTGTGAGAATGACTTTTCAAATGAAACGGACGAAATTCGTCTGTAACATTATTACTGTCCGTTATAGCGGTTCTTGCCATTAGCTGACTATTGGGCAACTATTCGAGGGAAGTGGCAAACACTTAGTGACTAAGCGGAATTCGCTCCAACGTCGTGAGTAAGGTATGCTACTCAGAACATTAGCGCAGTACGTATAGTGTGCGTGGGTAAATTAATTCTAAGCTTACTCGGTCCAACAGGCAGCGTTTGGCAATTGTATGTTACAGTACTTTTGTCTAATAAACCTCTTATGTAGCATTGTACCACACCAGTACACTCTTAAATTACTATTTTTAATCGTTTTATCTGTATTAGCGATCAGAATACACATATTAAAATCATTGGAGAGGAAGACACTTACCTATCTAAAACTCTGGCAGGGGTCTATGCCATTAGTCTTAGGCAGCGGGGTAGAGGGTCTGTTGTTTCGTTGGAATAGCTTGTCGTCCTTTGTGGCGTTTTGCTTTATAATTCTCTCAACATCAGCCTTGACTGTACAACCCTTGGTGGGTCTTGGGCTGCTTCAAGACTCGATTCCATTCTTCACTATTGCGTGCCCTGGCTTTCCAGTTTCTTATGTTCAGTTTTCTGAGGCCTCCTCTATCTCGTCTTTGAATCTACTTCGGTATTTTCTCCTTTTTCTGCTACCCTTTGGTTTCTGGTAGAAAATATGTTTCGTAGGCTGTCTTCCTCCATTCTCTCTATGTGTCCAGCACACCTTAGCCTGTATACTTTGATTATCCTGACAATATCCGGCTCTTTGTAAGGATGGTACAGTTCATAATTATAGTGCCTGCGCCATTTATAATTCTCTCACATATGGTATATTTTAAAGAACAAGTGAGTTAGGCTGGTAAATAATTCTCTATCCGGACGTGTTTATAAGTAAACTTAATTGCTCTATTCGTAGTGTAATCGATAATCACTAGGGCTCGGATTTGTGTCATCTAATAATGTAGAAATGTGTAAGCACTATGGTTTAAGAACTATCAAACTATAACCTAAAACTAGTAAACAAACCATGGGACGTTGACCATTGTTTTTTGGACTGGAACCGCTGATTTTGTTACATCTGAGTATTTACACATCCCCGCAGTTCGCAACCACTTAGTTAGATCTGACGGATTACAGACTTGTAGAGGAGTTTCTTGGTTTCCAGTGTAAGCTGTGGCCTTCTCTAATGTGCTAGTACATACTTTTAATAAGTACTTTACTCCGTAACGTCCTCAAGCCCATTTGCTTCCGTTTCTTGGTAAAGATAAGCAATTTTTGGGGAGGCAAGAGTTGACTTTGGTGGGCGGAATATGAAAAGTTGGACCATTCTGTAACGGCCTAAAGTAGGTATAAATGATGGGAATGAGTGAAGATAAAAATACCGTGTTATTATCAACACAACAAGCTCACTAACATACAAGTATAAAATCGTATCTGTGTTTGTCAGTTCATTGTTCTTTTAATAATGTTCACTTACAGTTTAAAATTCACACTATTCATTTGCGTTATGTATCAAACAAAAATTAACATGGTGTTAAGGTACAGTTACAATTTGAAGTAATTTTAGATTAAAACCAAGACCTACATAATATGATTCATATTAAAAATCACAAAACCATAACAATCACAAGTCAACGAAAAGACTTTCGTCTGTTGCGGCCATTTGGGGGGATTCCCCCTCCCCATGGATCAGCGCCTGACGTAAACAAGTGAGTCGCGTGTCAATCTGTAGTCCGAGGCATTCGGTTGGTTGAGGGATCCACCGTCCGTTTGCAGTACCCGGAGGACACGAAAACTGCCTGAGTGTAAATGTAACGTGCACAGATTTGCTTTCATTGTCCATTATCCTTCATTTCCGTGTCCGTCAGCTAGTTTTCGATTATGTTTAGATGGAACTGTTGTTGAGCGCTCACAGAGAGATAAAAATCCCTGCATCGTCATCAAAGGTGCCTATCTTGCTTTATTGTGTAGTTGATATGTCGTAGGCGTGAAAGAAGACAAAGGGGGTTTTGAGTGTTCAGCCCTCCCAGAAATGTTTTAGTTAGCTAATAGCTTTAATATTGAGTTATTTTGTTGTCCTTTTAAGTTAAGCCTAAATAGTATTTATAATAAACAATAACAGTTATTTCTATACAAACGTTGTTACGTGACGGGTGAACATAACATTTATGTCCTATAATTTTTGTTGAACCTCCTTAGAAATAAAAGCCTGCGTATCGTGGTCGTACGAATATAATAACAATGGTCCCAGCACCCTACACTGAGCCACTTACGCTTTAATTTGTTAAACAAATTTGGGGTTGCGTCTAAATACTATCTAAATTGTTTATTGCTTCTTCTTCTTCTTTAGCACTACATCCCAACGTGGCCCTGGCTTCCAACACAAATCTTCTCCAATGTCTCCTATCCATTGGGATCTTAATGTAACCCCTCACATCCATTCTTCTTAGATATACCAGTGCGTCCTCCAACCATCTTATCCTCGGTCGACCCCTCTTTCTGGTTTTATAGACTTGCGTCCTAAGGATTTTCTTTGACATACACTGATCATCCACCCGCTCTACGTGACCTAGCCATTGTATTCGTTGAGCCTTTACGAATCTTATAATATCCTCATGCTTCAATAGCTCATCTATCTCCTAGTTATTTTTTATTCTCCATTCCTGTTGACTGCTATAGATATAAAATAATTACGGCAATCATAAAAAACAAATATGACATACACAAAGAGTCATATTTATCACTTTTACATAAAGGGCGTCCATTATCACCTTCTCTTTTTAATTTATATATTGACGATGTCACACAAAACTGGCAGATGTGTCGTCCAGAGCATTGGTCATTCTACAACTGAAACTTTGTTGTTTGCGGACGATTAGGCTATTCTATCGGACTCGAAAAACAGATTGCAGATGGGTATACTTTTGTGAAATCGAATCTGCAAAGACTCTGGATTGCAAATATCCACACTTAAGACCAAGGTGATGGCTTTTCGTGAAACGGATCCCGTACGGGCAAAAATTGTTATATATGGTACTGTCCTGGAAGAAGTTAGCAATTTTGAATATCTGCACTACAGTGTGTCTTATAATGCAAGTAACGTTGTAAATAAGTTGCATAAGTTCAACCTTATGTCCGGGACCATTAGGCGAACTCTTAAGTCAGCAAGTAAAGGAATACGTCTAAAATTCTACAAGGTGATGGCCCTTCCCACACTTCTTTATGGGTCTGAGAATTGGACTTAAACGAAACACCAGGCTAGTCGCATCCAAGCGGCTGAAATGAGATTTCTTAGGCACGTGGCAGGGTATAGTTTATATGATCATAGAAGAAACACAGATATATGGCAGGAACTGAATATTATGAGTATAGTCGGCATGATCGCCCAGCTGAATTGGTGGGAACATCTGTGCCGAATGGATGACTGTCACATCCCCAAACAAATATGGAAACATAAACCGAAGGGACGGAGACGTGTGGTACGTCCGAGTAAGCGCTGGAGTGACCGGCTTTAGACTCTTTGAGACCGGAACAAACCATCCTTGCAGATGATGATGATGACGTTAGGACTATTTTATTTATTATACACGTTTCACCTACTTATTATTATTTAATTTTATGTTTGTTGTAACTAGTAAATAAATAGTAAACAACTTTCTGATTTTCGAATCCTCCCATAATGAAAGGGGGACATATCTGGGCCCCATCAAATCCGTTATAGAGTGACATTATTGTTGTTATTTTAGTTGGTATTCATTGTGTAAGGTAAAGTCCAAACAAGGCAGTCTGTACTACCATGTAGGTAACACAGATATACAGTACTGTCTCTGATAACTTGTATGTCACGGAGTTTGACAGGCGTCGGGGCGTGACGTGGCGTCAACACGTTGTACCAGACAGCAATCGCATACATTACACGTAACTAACCCGGCGTTGATAGTTAACTCACATCACTACACGTTTGTAACTACTGAACGCAAGCTCGTCTCGTGCGTGCAAGTCGTAACACAAGTTTATTATTATCTACGAAAACTAGTTTATAGTTTTAAAGTTGTCTGAGAGAACGGAGCGGGGATCACTGATTGGCATACGTGGTGCACAGTGAACGTATTGTAATAGTACTGAGGTGTGAGAGTTCGAGTCCAGCTGCACGCAGTTCTCACTCATGTTTATCTTCGTCCTCTCTCCTTACCACTGGCAGTACCCTACCCTTCTTGTACGCCTGCTTTACAGGCGAAAATCGAAACCAGTAAACGCGGTAATCGCCGCTGTTGCAGACGATCCGATACTTCGACCAAAAAACTACAATTCCAATTGGCCACGGAACGCCTTCAATACCGACTTGAATATGGTGTGAGACACGACAGATAAAAATAAATCACCGCAAATCACTTTTACGAATCACTATACCGAGTGTTGTGAATAAGTTGCATAAGATTAACCTTATGCGCTGGACCATCAGGCGAACTGTAAGTCAGCAGGTAAAGAAACACGCCTAAAATTCTACAGGTGATCGCCCTTCGCACACTTATTTATGGGTCTGAGAATTGGACTATAACGAAAGGTCAGACCAGTCGTATCCAAGCTGCTGAAATAAGATTTCTCAAGTAGTACGTGGCAGAGGTATACCCTCCGTGATCATAGAAGAAACATAGATATACGGAAGGATCTGAATATTATGAGTATGCTCGACAGGATTGTCTAGTATCGGCTGAATTGGTGGGAACACCTTTGCCGAATGGATGACTGAGACTGAGACTGAGGTGTGGGACGTCGGAGGAAGCGCTGGAGGGACCAACTCTAGATTCTTTGACTGTTTGAGACCGTAACAAACCATCCTTGGTTTAATCCATGATGATGATGATGACTATACCGAGTGACCCCCAAATCATAATAAGAGGCATTATGCATCCGGTGAAAAAGTGACATCTAATACATAGGACTAATCGTAGTCAAAAACTTACCCGGAAACCGCACATTTCAGCGAATAGCAGAATTAAACGTGAACTCCAACACCTTTTTGGAAGATAATCTAAATTGTCTGTCGAGAACACAATTTTGTCGTATACAAAAACCGTCAACAAACCAAACTCCAGCTGTCAAACCGTCGTACTAGTCCAAATGTTGGACCATCAAGATTATTGACAGTTTGTAATGAAACATTCTAAGAATTCTTCTAGACTTCCCGTGGTGTCAGTTATACGGCTACCCATAAAGACACGCAAATACCTACTGCTGACGAGAAAATCAAAAGGGTAGCGTGCAACTATTTCAACAACCTCCATTCACATGAAAATGATACAGATACGTGTCGGATCGATCTAGCGGAAGGCCGAAAAATACTGAATAGGCGGTGATCTACAGAAGAGGTCTATAAAAATAAACGTGTCGCGTAAGTCAGTGGTTCCCAAGTGGGGTCCGCGGACCCCTGGGGTCCGTGACAATATTTCAGGGGGGCCGCGGACACTTTTAAGAAAAAAAGAATATACCGCAATTTTCTCCGATTTTTTAGTCTAAAATCTAAGTTTTAGAATCATAAAACAATTAGTAGAAGATTCCAGTATTTTTTTTGGTTCAAACTAATTGTAATTGTAAAAGTAATTTCAAACTAATGGCTTTAATAGTTTCTTTAAATCACGTCGTGTAGCAGATCTATTTGTCAGCCGAACTGACTAGAGAGCCGCAAGCCGCATCAACGCAGAACTCCTCGCGCTGTTTTAGTCCACGTATAAGCACTGTATCTAAGCAAAATGTTTTTCCGTGTAGCTGGTTTTACGCCTAAGTAGCTAGATTTCGATACGTGTGGCTGGAAAGATAGAGCCGAGGTTGGAAAAGTTAAGAAATAAACTTGATGTTAAGAATTACTTAATATTGAATTTATCAGACATTAAACCTAATATTGCAGAGCTAATTGTACAAAAGTAGCTTCATTGTTCACATTAAACTATGTTTAATATCACTAATATTATAATTTTGCAAGTTAAGAGAATTGTGATTTTAATTCGTTTTAATTAAAATATAAGAGAATTTTCACGGGGTCCGTAAAATTTTAATTTTTTTGCGGGGGGAGGGGTCCGCGGACTGAAAAGTTTGGGAACCACTGGCGTAAGTAATAACAGACTACCAGTACCCGTCTCGAGATATAAGCCTATTGGAGAGATTTGGAAGGTGAAGATGGGTTCCGAAACAGCTGAACTAAGGCCTAATCCTTGGGTGAAGATGAAGAAGATGATTATGATTATAATGTTTTTATAATCTAATCAGACCGGAGTCCTGAGCAAATCTATTTGCCTGCTTATTGGTATTACGCAGAGGTCATCGGACGTGGCAGCGGTAGCAGGTGGAAGACACGACACGTACAGAAGTAAAAGTCAGATAAGAAACGAGACATAGTAGGTGACCATATAAGTATGGCGTGTATGTGATTTAGTTGATTGGCTGCTGTCAGTCAGCAGCGGCAGCGGTCGCGCGTTTGTCTCCCCCCCCGACAATGCACGGTAAATTCATACCGAACATAAACAGTCAGAACACATTCTCTCAGCGTTCGTCTGGCGCGCGTGCGCGCACGCACGTACAATTTATTAATAACCAAAGATGGAAACCTGTTTGCCCCCCCGACGGATAGGTAGGCATTACGTCATACGCGTACTGAACTCAAAGGTAGCGTTTATGCATATTATATCACTTCAAATTATATAATGGCGTATACACAACAACGGTTCTATCAGATATGGTTTATGACTTACTTGTCCTCAATACGCGCGTCCTATACCTATTCATTCAGTTTCGTTAGGGAGGAATGTGAGAGGGAGATGGGGGGAGAGATAGAGAGAGAGAAGAGACACCTTGATTTCAGTTACATTATAGACTGTATGCGAGCACAACAATGCAGATCACAATATTGTATTTCAGACTGGAATTGCCTACACACACTGGCTTTCATACTCAACGCATTCTGATTGAAATGTAAAACGATCATATTTTATATAAAATGGTATTTATATTTTATCTTCTTCTTCTTCTTCCATCGTGAACTAGGTGTGGATACCAGTTCCGGTTTCAGAAACCTTAAATACATTCTAAATGTAAGTTATTAATTTACGAATATTTTAAATTGAATTAAAAATATGTTGACTTGAATTAATGATTAGATCGTCATTTTCTGGCCCTTCCTACACTATGACCTGTACCCATTGTGGAGCATAAAAATATGCGGAGTTTGATAGAGTCCTTATCCACGTGAAGAACATGATCCCTCCATATGCATTCCTCAACTTTTTCAACCAATGGGGAAACCTTAAGCTCACTCCCTACATTCTCACTGCAAAGTAGGCCTATATCTAATCGCAAGCATCGTTTGAGCATTCTTAAACCTCATTTCTGGTGCGGTGGTTTTATTTACACGCGTCTTTCGCAGACTCCATGACTTTTCACTGGAGAGGAGTGTAGATACCGCCATAACCTTATAATATTTAGTTTTTGTGTCTGATCTTTTGCTTTCCAGCGTTTTTGAATTTGTACACTTAAGTTGTATATAAAGTATAGGAGGTAGAATGTTTATTTTGCGTTCCGGTCGTCAGCGAGTGTACAAGTTTTGAGAGCCATGAAGTTTGACTTTGTGACGTATTTGTTGTTTTCTTTGACTTCTCCTTATCCATGCACTTAGATTTAGTGTCGCTGCTTAACTCTTCTCCCTACAAGGATCGGGTGATGTCACCTATTCCGGTCAGCAAAGTCGAACGCGTATCTGTATGGGTGCGCGCACGCGTAGCTTTGGGAAATCACATCATAAAATTTTACTTAAAAATTTTCCAAGAATTTCTTCGTTTCTATGCATTTTTTAAGCAGATGAACCTCTCTTAATGTTGTTTTCATTAATCTGTGCAGCTTCTGTACTTATCTGTTTCTGTCTCTGTCTGTCTGTCTATTCTCTTTCTCTTTCTCCACTCTCATTCAAATTGTTTGAAATGTTGCTTTATTCAAAAATATTCTTCGTTTGTTATGTCCTAGAAAACATATAATTCGTTTCAAAACAAAACAACAAAACTAACTCGCCTACAAATTGAAAATACCCCTGTTTGCTGTTTTTTTCACGTGCCAAATATTTCTCCCCATTGAGAAGTGTATTTTGTAATATAAAAAGGATATAGGTTTTGTGAAGTTAGCAGGAAGAAATATTACTGGAACGTTGATTAGTTTCTCTTATTTTGAAATATATACAGCAGTATATGCTATAACCTTGTCCAACAGTCACATGAGGCTACGGGCGAGATCGGGAAATACATTGTTCTTATGGAGAAACCGCTCGCCTATATTGGCCAACTTGAAAATTTTGTAATCGAGAAATTAACTTCAAAATAATCATAACACACTGTTATCCGTTATAAGTAATGTTACTTTATGTCTTTTGGGGTTATTTATAAAATTACAATTACAAATATAACTAAAAAAAGTAAACCTACAAATTTCTATACTGAGAAACAACAGGAGTTTTAGTTAGTTTAGAAACGTAACTCGCCAGTACTCGGATGCCATACACTTGAAATTATTTTTTTTTTGTGGTTGCAGGTCTATGTATTCTTGAGACTACGGTGACATTGAATCCCATTGATGTATTGACCGGATTCAGGCTACGGAAATGAAATTATTGCGTTCCATAGCTGGGTACACAAAATTAGATATGAAAATAAACAATCAGATAAGAGGTGAACTGAAAGTTGAAGAAGGTAACGGAATCATCAATAAGTATAGAGAAAGCTGGAAACAACACATTAGCAGAATGGACAGTGACAGATTCCCAAAGGTAGACTTATTGTGTCAGCCGAAAGGGAAGAAAAGACCCAAAGAAGAGATGGTCCGACCAGTTTAGAGCCGGAACAGACTAAACAGTCTAAGCCGTGAAGAAGGAAGGAGAAGAAGTATTGACTGAAGCAAAGAAAAAAATATTTTGTTACATTGGGCTGTTTTTTTTTCAATATTGAGGGCAAAAAGTCGATCAGCGAGGAACTTTATTATTAATGAGGATAGTCATTTACTATCGTATACACTTCACTAGTATAACCAACAGTGCAGTGAGACAAACTGAATTAAATTCGTATAAAAATCGTAATGAAAATCGTATCTTTATTTTATTCGTATTACGAGGCGCAAAATTGAGAAGCTGACAGAAAAGTTCAGATCCCGCCTATTACGTTTGTACAGTTTCCATCAACGATTAGAAGCAACGGCATTAGGCCTATATCTGCAGAAGCGTAAACGTCTCAGTGTGATACGCTGCGACCGAGTAGTCGTTGCTTTTCTTATTTATGTCGAATTATATTTAGATATGTCACGCGGCGTGAGCACTGTGGGAAGCTGCTCCTTCCTTCCGTCAAACGCGATAACTGTCTGCTGTTATGTGTAGTTTCCTTTTGTGAAGTTTTAAACATTAAACAGTAACTGCTACGCATGCTATTGTTGACTGCACGTGTTTTGTTAAGTTTCCGGACGTTGTCCGGCACGTCCAGTTAATAACTTCTTGCTAGCTTACAGGCTTGTTATGTTGTTATATTAACACCGTAGTCATACTTACGGGCACAAATAACATGACCATGAAGCGTGAACATAAATTTTTATTTCTAGTGATATAAAAGTCTAAGTATCACTTATCGGTGGCGGATGAAGGTGGGAATTTTAGAGGCAAGAAATTTGAATGCAATGTGAAGATATCTACAGATTATGAAACAGAGTTATCAGGTTTTTAATTTTTTTTAATATCGATTAAAATACATAAACCAAAAATTCGGGATATTTTTAAGGAGAGCTGAACACGATGTAATATTATTTTGACTAGCAAAAAACAATAAAAATAATAAAAATTGAGCCGTAAAACATATAACACTTTTTTTTTTTTTTTGTATCGGCCATCTAAAGATCACATGCCAATTTCTAGTCTTAATTCTTTGTTCTTTTCTTTTTCTCCAACATTCTTTCATCTTCTCACTGTCTCTTCTTCCTGTCTTCAGTCCGCTTTGAACCTGCGTTTTTCTCTCTCCTACCCTGGACTCCTTCCTTTTTTACCACTTTTGCCCGAAAAACTTCTCTTTCAATTGCTTCTTCTGCGTGTATATTACTTTTTTCTAAATCCTTTTGGACTTCTTTAATCCAACTTGATGTTGACTTCTTGCCCCACAGATATTTGAAGATCTGCTTTGCTAACCTATTGTCGTCCATTCTATATAAATGTCCAAAAAATAATAGTCTTCTTTTTCTCATTGTTTCTGTTATATAACACATTTTTATTTTTAATTAATTTAATATTGCAGTGACAAACTTATTTATAATCAATAATTATGAATAGCTGCAATTTTTTATTGTATTTTGCAGACGTTTAATCTGTAACAAATAATCCTCTTCTTTTTAGTGTATCGGTAAAAGTCATTACACGACAATTTAATTGAACGATCAACTCCAACTGTATAGTCTGAACAGAATATTTTTTCTCGTTCCAGAAATTATTTGTTTTTTGTTGTTGTTTTTTTTGTGAGATATGTTTGGGTGATTACATACGCTTATTTATATGTTATTAAACTATTAAATACTATTACAAAAGTATTAATTGAACAATTTTTATATCAAATTTACAAATTAATTCTTCAGTTACCGATTTCAGCATCATTTAAAATTTAAAGTAGAAACTGTAATTGTAAATTAATTTAGTCACTGTTGTGATCTGGGCAGTACATTGCTACTCCATTTTGGTATGTTCCACCCTTGGCACTATAAATTATTGCGGCAGTCTATGTGTATTGGAATCAAGATTTCGTATAGTTGGCACTGGAATAAACCAATAATTCCGTAAGCTTTCAGGCTCGAGTCAACCGTGTTATTTCCTAAACCTTTAGGGCTTGTCGGCCGTGGTCGGTTATTAAAAGTAGTCCCTTCGCAATGTACTAACTTATCGGCGGTTGACCAGTAATCACTATCAAATTAGCGACAGGAAGAAGATGTATGAATGTTCCAAAGACCGGTAACAAAAATAAACCAAAAATAAAACTTTGCTTAATCCCTTAAGCTGATGATGATGACGTCAAAACGGGTTAAGAACTTTTCTGTTAATCGGTTAGTCAGTTAAACAGTTAATCAGTCTTTTGAGAAAGAAATAAAGCAGCTGGATGTTAATACGCTCAGAGCGTATGAACTTAAAAATATTTTTTCACATTTTGTCTGTGTACGTTTCATTTTCTATCTTTTTGTTTGATTCTAGGATAATACTTTTGTGTCTAGGATTAGACCAGGTCCTCGAACTCATTTTTTCACGGGAAGGAGATCAACTTTTATTTTGACTGCGGGACACTCCTAAAGGTAGATCTACAATGAGTTGGGAGCGTAGCCACAAGGCATCATATAAAGCAATGCAACTAGTTAATAGTAGACAGGCGCGTACAAGACCAATAAACACCTGCAGCTAATGACACCATCACGTTATAGGACAGAACGAGATAGTTCTTTCAACTATTAATGAAAACAAAACTATTCGTTCTAGGTTATATAAACCTGTTCCAGGCAGGTCCATCTCGTCCTCGGTCGACTCATGTCTCTTCTACCAATGGCTTTACAATTCGGCACCGCTTTTGGCAATCGATCCTCCGTCATCCTTTGCAAATCACACCATTGTGTTCTGTACGTTGAAATTATTGAATTTATATCTTTTCCTTCTTGTTCTGCCCTTATACAGTCATTCCTCCTTATATCTTGCAATTTATAGCTTAAAGTATTTAGAAGAAACTGCGTTCCCATGCTTATGCCAACGTGAGTATTGCAATTGTCTTCTAAAATTTAATTCTTGTGCAGTGTCTCGTTTTATTTCTAAGATGAATCAATGTACAAATATTCTAAAATTTAATTATCTTGTCTTTTATATCAGCATCAGACTGATAGCTGACTTCACATCAGAGATATAAAACTGTTTGTTAGTCTTTTATAAATTTCTGTACATGCTTTGCGTTGTTTAACGAATAAGTAAGTATCGTTTTGTCTTCTGCTTAACGGATGTATTTTTATTGCTTGTAAAACTTGATTATTTGCGTTTTGCCTTTTCGCACCGGCAGTTCTACGAAATTATTAGCCCGTGAGTCGGTAATATTACAGTACCGTATTAAGGGGCCTTTGTTAACGTTCTGTAACATTATAATATAACAAAAATTACGTTTGTGGGCAGTTCATCAGTTTCAAACCGATTTACTGCAATCATGGTTATCGAGGTAAAGTAACTATAAGGAGACAGCGTGGTAGGGAACGTCTGTAGCTTCTACAGGAAACAATAAGACACGCACACATAAATATATTTAACCTATTTGTTGTTTACATTCTACATTCTTAATTCTGTCCAATCTAATTCGTAAAAATGAGGGTTGGCGTACACATAATAGAAACGGTAGAGTTGGCAATATTAAATTGGTTCTCTTAACACCTAAAGCGCGTGTCTGGGAAGAGAAGAGAAGTAGCCAAAGAAGGTATGCGAATGGACACCGCCCAATAGAGGGAAGAAAAGCAAGGTCCTAGACATTCCTGAAGAAAAGATGTTGAAGACGCCATGAATACAAGCGGCCTTCACGCAACAGGACTGTTTACATTAGCATCGGTGGAAGCTAGGATACGACCAATAGAGACAGCAGAGCATATTTTAAGCAATAAACTAGGCGGCACTAATGCCTCCTAGTGAAGGACTTAGTGCCGCCTAGTGGCAGGCACTAGTGCCGGTGCCGGAAAGTGAGAAAAAAGGGGAGAAATAAGCAAATCACGAATGTGGATTTCTTTTTTTTGGTGGCAAATCTTTTTGGTGTGGATTCTGTTGAATCGTTTGCTGATGACGTGATTGCCTTACATGTGTCAGAGAAGCTTCCTTCATAGTCAGATATGAAAACCCCATCTGCTATTTGTACCACTTCTTAAAAGTGTCAGAACCTGGTTCGATGTTTTTAAAGCTCGTACAAACATAGCTGTGGTGATATTTGACACCACATAGCTCTGAGCCTGAAGGAGCGGTGTCCGTCCACACTACGCTTAAAACAAACAAACAATCATCTTACAGCAGGAAGACACTGAATTCCAGGATGTATATTGCCCTAAATGGAGTGGGTACTGCAATTTTTGACCCAGTGGCAATTATAACCTCTTCTTTTGAGTTATAACGGAGGGAACCCAAAATAATTGGTTCTGCCAATTATTTCAGGCTGCCTTATTCGAGACGAGCTGAAATTTAAATCAGAACAACACACAGTAAGACATACAAGGAATCAGGGAAGGTGAAACTGTTGATTTATATACTCAGTATATGTGTGTAACAAGAAGACTGGCTTTATTAAACATTTGAAATATAACATTTACTCCAAAGAACAGATCCCATGACATTATTAATTAAATTATTAAAATTAAGTGAAATGCTTTATTTAGAATATGGGATCACAACAAATTTATCTAGCTATACCCCCGGATCCGGGTAACCATTGGTATTTAGTCTCTAATCTTTTAATTATATTTAATTCAAAATTTTACCTTGCAAGACTTTTACCTTTTTGCTTTATATATATTCCATTAGAAGAATGGTATTAATAACACTACGTTACGTTAATATCTAAACTGTTACAATTGAATGATATTGAATAGTTACAATTAAATTCTCAAATTTAAGTTTTTGTATTCTTATAAAATCAATCGTCTCTGAAAGTCTCTTAAATAGAGTATTGTGTTACAAAAATATTATCATTATTCCTCGATAGACGTGCTATCGAGTCACCTCTATTTTTGGATGTAGTTATCGCCTCCATGTGGTTCCGTCTTGGGAGTCCTAAAACGTCGTCCTCGTCTTGGTCTGGTCTCAGTTGTTCATGGCTTAAATACGTCTGCAGGATAGGTAGAGTCTTCTACACAGATACTCGTTGATTCTCAGATGTCTCGAACTGCATCATCGGTAGGGTATACTAGAGTTCTCATTTAGATGGTCCATGACCACAGGTCAGATGTTGAAAAGATTCGCCCATCGGTGAAGATTGCAGTCATCGTTTTTTCTTTATTTTATTAACACTCGTCGTTTGTAGTTACATCTTTCTTCTTGTTACAAAGTTTTTGGAATTTTCTTTTTGTTAACGTTACATGTTACACTTTTTGTAACAGTTAGTAAAATACAAAATAATAATTAATTAATCCACACTAACAACAAATTGCATAACTTTTGAACAGAGCATTTTGCTCGTGCGTCTGCACTGCTGGGAGTCGTCATCACAAGAGAGCGATTTTTCGTCCGCTACCCTTGTACATGACAAGAGAGAGTGGGGTGTTTATTCCGCGAGCATATATAGTTCCTGTTTCTCTTTAAATAAACTTTTTTATTTATACAGACTATCGCTAGATAAAAATACATCATTTAAATTAATTGTTTTAGTTACTATCTGTGTCTACAGATACTTTAATTATTAACATTAGTTTACTCTATTATTTTTAATTACAGTAGACTCGGAAAACATGTCGAGTCCGGTATCAACAGGTAGGCGCTTGATAGCAAGCAAAGGGTTAAATACGAACATAATAATTATTTACAATATGCCTTTTCTTTATGGATACTTTGCCCTTATTAATTACTTCTTCCATTCACACTTAGTACCTACATGTTTTTATTATTATTATTGTGAGATTTAAATGGTCAATTGTACGCAACCTTAATTAATTAAAATTTTTTTTTTATTCTGTAAATGTCACAATTTAAATCGTCACATACTCCGCCTCCTTACCAACACAGACTCCTAAAAATTTGGTCAGCTATGTACCGAGAGTATGCTTGGGGAGTTCCATATGAAATTTCTTATTATTATTATCTTTTATTATTATTGCACGGTTTATTTGTTTTAAATTCTCTTTAAATGATCTTAATTCTCATTTAAATGTTCCTCCTCCGTGAAATTCCCTTTTTCTCACTAAATACAGTACTTACTCATAATACTAATTTCCCTAATTTCAGCAACTCACAATATCGTGGCCCGACTGACATCAGCTTACTCTAACTCTACACGTTAGCTTTCAGCATTCAAAAAAATGATCTCTTGGCTCTCTTGGCTCATCATTATCCTTTTCAGTCGGCGCCGTTGTGACTCGTTACTTAACATGTACAATCACTTCTGGATTATATATCATAAACTTATTTCTAATGTAATCTAAAGAGGATCCCATACTCCACTTTAGATCACTGTTTTGAGAGAAGCGGAATTTCACGAAGATACTTTTCATTTAACTCTTTAACAATTACTAGGCAAAATATGCGGAAGGGAGACACTTTACACAATGCATTGTAATCCATTCGCGGTGGCATTCATTGTTTAGGGAGAGCAACCTTTAATACAATTGAGAGGGTGGCTGCTTAATACAATACTGAACACGCTTCCTTTTCTCTACCTTGCCACAACTGGGGTGTTTACACTACGCAACGTAACTTTTATTATTATTATTCACTTTTCTCTTATTTACTGCGACACGATTTACTACTACTTATTTACACGTTACACAAATTTGTTTAACTTAAGATTTATTTAGCAATTATGACTATTTAAGCAATTATTAATCACTTATTATTACTTTGGGGTTTTAAAAACAACTTACCTCGAATTATTTCCTATACACTTTAATATATTGTAAACATTTATTAACAGAGATTATTATTAAACCTTTGGCATTAAATTCTATTTAAACGATCAGCTCTTGGTACTCATTTTCTTTTCTTCTGTGACCTTCCCTTTATCTTGTTTCTTAAAATCTATCTTAATTTTATTTCTACTACTAATTTACGTAACCTCACAACATCATTGCCCGACTGATTACATCTTGTATACTCTAACTCTAGTAGTTAGTTTTCTGCTACTTTCTTTAACTCTTGTAAAGAATTTTTCAGTGCGGCGCCATTGTGACTGTGTCACGTTCCTTATATCTATTTCGCTTATTTATACTTAAGATAATCTAAAGTTGATCCCATACTCAACCCTAGATTATTTTTAATTCTAGTTGCTTACTTTACTGAGATAAGCGGAATGTCACGAAGGGGAATCTTTATTCACTTCTAAACAATCAATTGTAACACAAGAGGGGACAAACACTTTACTTTCAACGATCAGCTGTTACGCTGGAATGTGGGTCAAACTAGTTTTCTTCAAACAATGGCATCGTTTATGCATACAAAAGGGGAAGTTAACTCGAGGGTGTATATATCTCTATTGTTCAATTTAACAATAGCTGGCGGCTAGGGAATTATTTTCAAGCAGGACACAACCGGGTTTTTACATTATTCACACATATACTTTTATTATTAATTTCTTTTTACTTATTTCACTAATACACTTTTATAATTATAATTCTACTAACGTGTTATAATAATTTACGATATTATTAAACTTTTTATTTTAAATGACTCATTATTTATTATTAGTACTTTGGTCTGATTTAAGAGACGGTTTCTTTTTATTTCGAACTAGTTTATTTACTTAGGGAAACATCATTCCATTAAATTAATTAGTACACTTGTTTTATTTAATTCGATTTAATTTTCAACAAAGGGGAGATACATGTTTACTAGGCACAAGACGACACACAGGAAAGGACACGCTTCAAATAACAATACACCACACAAGAAGGGTGACCGATTGTTCTCACTCTAACTGGGGAGACCGACTACGATAATATTAAACAATCGCCAACAGGAAATTTACATGTCCGAGATTGTCGTGAATGGGGGTTGTTTATGAATGGGACTTTTAACAAGTACCTACATGGTTTGTTTACCTTGGATTATATGTTACTCTTACTTTACACATATCATATTTACTAATAAGATTATCTATACTATATTACTATAATATTAATTATTAATTTTATCTTATTTAAATTTCTGACACATATTAAAATACACGAGTAAATAAATCAACAGCTTATGAATAGGGACACAATTACTGTTTAGCAACACAAGTCACAAAAATTTTTTTTTGTAGCAAAATTTAAACAAATTAGCAGAGTTGCGCATCTTATAACCTCTTCTTTTGAGTTATAACGGAGGGAACCCAAAATAATTGGTTCTGCCAATTATTTCAGGCTGCCTTATTCGAGACGAGCTGAAATTTAAATCAGAACAACACACAGTAAGACATACAAGGAATCAGGGAAGGTGAAACTGTTGATTTATATACTCAGTATATGTGTGTAACAAGAAGACTGGCTTTATTAAACATTTGAAATATAACATTTACTCCAAAGAACAGATCCCATGACATTATTAATTAAATTATTAAAATTAAGTGAAATGCTTTATTTAGAATATGGGATCACAACAAATTTATCTAGCTATACCCCCGGATCCGGGTAACCATTGGTATTTAGTCTCTAATCTTTTAATTATATTTAATTCAAAATTTTATCTTGCAAGACTTTTACCTTTTTGCTTTATATATATTCCATTATAAGAATGGTATTAATAACAATACGTTACGTTAATATCTAAACTGTTACAATTGAATGATATTGAATAGTTACAATTAAATTCTCAAATTTAAGTTTTTGTATTCTTATAAAATCAATCGTCTCTGAAAGTCTCTTAAATAGAGTATTGTGTTACAAAAATATTATCATTATTCCTCGATAGACGTGCTATCGAGTCACCTCTATTTTTGGATGTAGTTATCGCCTCCATGTGGTTCCGTCTTGAGAGTCCTAAAACATCGTCCTCGTCTTGGTCTGGTCTCAGTTGTTCATGGCTTAAATACGTCTGCAGGATAGGTAGAGTCTTCTACACAGATACTCGTTGATTCTCAGATGTCTCGAACTGCATCATCGGTAGGGTATACTAGAGTTCTCATTTAGATGGTCCATGACCACAGGTCAGATGTTGAAAAGATTCGTCCATCGGTGAAGATTGCAGTCATCGTTTTTTTCTTTATTTTATTAACACTCGTCGTTTGTAGTTACATCTTTCTTCTTGTTACAAAGTTTTTGGAATTTTCTTTTTGTTAACGTTACATGTTACACTTTTTGTAACAGTTAGTAAAATACAAAATAATAATTAATTAATCCACACTAACAACAAATTGCATAACTTTTGAACAGAGCATTTTGCTCGTGCGTCTGCACTGCTGGGAGTTGTCATCACAAGAGAGCGATTTTTCGTCCGCTACCCTTGTACATGACAAGAGAGAGTGGGGTGTTTATTCCGCGAGCATATATAGTTCCTGTTTCTCTTTAAATAAACTTTTTTATTTATACAGACTATCGCTAGATAAAAATACATCATTTAAATTAATTGTTTTAGTTACTATCTGTGTCTACAGATACTTTAATTATTAACATTAGTTTACTCTATTATTTTTAATTACAGTAGACTCGGAAAACATGTCGAGTCCGGTATCAACAGGTAGGCGCTTGATAGCAAGCAAAGGATTAAATACGAACATAATAATTATTTACAATATGCCTTTTCTTTATGGATACTTTGCCCTTATTAATTACTTCTTCCATTCACACTTAGTACCTACATGTTTTTATTATTATTATTGTGAGATTTAAATGGTCAATTGTACGCAACCTTAATTAATTAAAAATTTTTTTTTATTCTGTAAATGTCACAATTTAAATCGTCACACAATGTTCTTACAAGCTAAAGAACGAAGGCGGAGACTTCCTTATGAAGAACTATACAAACATCATGATTACATCAACAAGTTTTTTTTCAAAAGACTATTTTTTAACTGTGTAGCTTTGATATGAATTAAGGAAATATTTTGTTACTAGCGTACTTTTTCCTTTTCCTTTCTTAACTAACTTATTTAGTTGTCTTTACAATTTAATATGAAATGTTCATGAATTTTTCATTTTAAAAAAATTACTTAAAATTAAACAAACCTATAGCGTTTAAGCTTTTGCCATTCTCACTCTGTATATTATGTAATTACAGTACTTTATATATTTTTAAGTAGACCAGTGATGAAGGCTTTGAATTTGTAACAGGCCTCCATTGCACATTACACTGTAATGTACGTATTGAATATTACATAATTAATTATAATGAATCCATTTGAGTGTTTGTGGTGTTTTTTTAATTTTCATAATGTCTAAAGCATTGGTGTCTATTTTTACAGTTAATTTCACGAGTAAAGAATGAACATGATCATGGTCAAGTTAAATTCAAATTACATAACTTTCAATATCACACACACACACACACACACACACACACACACACACACACACACACACACACACACACACACACACACACACACACACACACACACACACACACACACACACACACACACACACACACACACACACACACATTAGTTGGTTTAGTGCCGCCTAGTGCAAATTCCTTAAAATATGCTCTGGGAGACAGCCGTTACAAAGTCGCTAAATGATGATGATGTTTACATGTAGTCGCTGTTATTAGACCAACAGTAGGTTATATTATAGTAAAATACTGATTGTTATGTGTATTGATATACAACTATCCAACACATAAAAACTTATTTAAAAGCGCTGTCAATAAATACTACACGTTTTATGTCAGTCGTGTTTAAAACGATAAGGAGTATGATTGATCAACAATATTGATGGAACTGTCACTGTGATAGTGGATTGATCACTGTCTGATGGAATATTTGTGCTAATACAATGGACCAGCATTGTTGAGATAGGCATATACCACATAATGTTTAAAACATGACTCAAGTAAGATAGTACGTCTTGACAGTAAGTTTAGTTTTAAATCTTTTACTTCCATGTTCCGTAAGGAAACGGAAGTACGGTGATGGCGAAAAAAATCGACTTCGAGATAAGGGCTGATTCTGATTCTACTGCCCTCAAAACGTGAAGAAAAGTCATTTTCCGAAAAGTGTGCTTGTGTGTGGGCGCGCGCGCGTGTAGAATTTTTCCTATGAGGAACGATAACTGCCGAAAATTAAAAAAGAATCAAATAATTGTTTTCTTGTGTACCCGAGTAGTAGAGGACTCAAGGTCTATTGATTTTGGTGAAGTTCGGTTAAGGGGGAGGGGTAGTTTACCTGCAACGTTTTACGTTTTAACAAGAGTAAAGTACGGTATTTAATTGTGATAAATAATTTATCATTACGTTATTACAGAAATATCTGTAAATGAAAAGGGTAATTGAAAGGGGAGGGGGTAATTTTTCACGTTTGGTATTGAATTAATGAGTTTGACGAAATTAAATAAAATATCGGTATGGAGAACCATACATGACTTCCATGTTCTAAGATTTACATTTAAATCATTTTTGAAATGAAATATTTCCAAAGAAACTACTTCTTTCTACTTACTGCTTCAGCCTTAACCACAGTACTGCGGTCACTAACGTATACCACCTCATGTTATCGCAATCGATTTTCACTGATGTTAGAAGTCGATTGCACTGACGAAACGTCTGGTTTTGCAGAAAACGTTGGACTACAGCCAAACAGCCGGGGAAGGAATTTTAACAACAAAATGCTTCTTTGTTGCCGATAACGTAGTACACATATAAAATATCGGTATGGAGAACCATACATGACTTCCATGTTCTAAGATTTATATTTAAAATACTTTTCGAAATGAACTATTTCCAGAAACCACTTCTTTCTTCAGCCTTAGCCACAGTACTGTGATCACTAACGTATACTAACTTCAACCACCTCACGATAGTGCACTCAATATTCACTGATGATGGCAGTCGATAGTACTGCCGAAACGTCTGGTTTTGTAGAAAACATTGGATCAAGCCCAAACAACCCAGGAAGGAATTTTAACAACAAACTACTTCTTTGTTGCCGATAACGTAGTACACATGACATATAAATAAAAATTATCCCCACCGCCTTCAACTATCATTTTCATTTATAGAAAATTACCCCCACCCCGTTTAAATAGCCTCTTCATTTATAGATATTTCATGTACGTTTCTACAGTGGATTATTACGATCTTCTTATCAGGATACTTTATTTATCAAAATTAAGTACTTTACTCTTGTTAAAACATAAAATGTTGCAGGTAAACTACCCTTTCTCTCTAACCGATCTACACCAAAATTAATAGACTTTGAGTGCTCTACAAATCAGGCATATATGTAAAAAATTATTTGATTATGTTTGAATTTACGGCAGTTATAGTTGTCATGAAAAATTACTCTTGTTAAAACATAAAATGTTGATGGTAAACTACCCCTTTCCCTTAACCGATCTTCACCAAAATCAACAGGCCTTCAGTCCTTTGCAATTCACGAATGTATGCAAAAACGTATTTGATTGTGTTTGACTTTACGGCAGTTATTGTTCGTCATAGAAAAAATTACCCTTGTTAAAACATAAAACGTTGCAGGTAAACTACCCCTTTCTCTTAACTGATCTTCACCAAAATCAAAAGGCTTAGAGTTCTCTACAATTCAGGGACGTACACAAAAATATATTTGATTGTGTTTGAATTTACGGCAGTTATCGTTCGTCATAGAAAAAATTACCCTTATTAAAACATAAAATGTTGCTGGTAAACTACCCGTTTATCTTAACCGATCTTTACCAAAATCAATAGGCCTTGAGCCCTCTACAATTAAGGACTGTATGCAAAAAAGTATTCGATTGTGTTTGAATTTGCGGCTGTTATCGTTTGCCATAGAAAAAATTCTACACACAGACACGCAGTATGGAGATTACTTTGACGCAACACAAGTAGTCAATAAATGAGTAAAGACGTCAATTTTATGTAAATAAAAATTTCTTCAACGTTGTGTTCAACTCTCACACATGTGTGTGTTGGCGCGATTGTGTATACATACGTGTGGGCGCGTGTGTAGGAGTAATGTTTGTAAGATATTAGCTGTTTAGGGGGTGATATTAGATAATTTTTGTTTATAAAAATATGTTTTCCGAAGAATTTGGCGATTTTTTGAATTAAAAAAATATATTTTTGCACACTAATTGTTCTTAAATACAATAGAGCACCGATTATCCGAACATCCATTAACCGAACGATCTATTATCCGAACTCAATAAAAAGTACAATTATGTACTGTACTGTACAGTAATGTATTGGACACGTGTAGGCGTATTGGATATTTATTGAACATAAAAAATTTTATACTATAAATTATTACAGTACTGTACAGTAATAAATAAACGTTAACAGCCTTACAACCTATGAAGACGGCAAGAATACTACTACTAATACAAAACCACGACGGCAGCAAAAGGTTTTGACGCACTTGAGACTGTTGGGCCGAAACAGAAGACGAGATAGATTGTATTCACATTATGAAACTTAAACGGCTTTAGTCTTTAGCAGCGAGAAAACGGGGTATCGGTTTGAAGCAGACAGTCATAGACAATTCTTCAAAAAAGTGTAAATCCATGGTACTGTATGTTTTGTTTTGGGTTTTCATTTTTAATTAATTTTATAGTACAGTGTTTGTCATTAAACTCTAATTTTGTTTAAATTAACTTTTTGTTTTTATTGACTACACTCAGTTTTAATTCAATGAATTTTAGCCTTAGTTATACATTATAATACAGTATACAGGTTGCTGTAATTATATAACAGTATGTTACAAATGATTTTGTAATAAAAACCTTATATTTCGTGAAGGGAAATAATGTTTTCAATTTACGATTTATTATCCGAAGTGTCGATTATCCGAACGGGCCCTGGTCTTGAGAGGTTCGGATAATCAATGCTCTACTGTATTCTTATTGGTTTTCGTTAACATACGACTTTTAGAAGAATTTCATGAGTCTGTATTCAAATTTATAAATAAATGTGTTTAAAATGTGTACATGATTTATTTAATTAGTTTATGATTATTTATTAAATGCAGGAGTCTATAATGTTAATTGTTAACAGAACATTCTATCAGTAACGGGTGCGTTATTAATTAAAAATTTAATGTTGTTCGGAGATTAAAAATTTTTCAATATTCCATAATATTGAAACCGCATAAATATTCGCTTCCACCGATTGTTAAACGTTTCCATTTTACAATGCAAAGCACAGTTGAGCAGCTTTCACTCCGACTTTTAATATTCATTGGGTAAAAATGTACTCGATTTTTTTTCTTGTAAAAACAACGACATAAAAGCGAGCGAGTATTTGGCGAAAACTATCACGTGTTAAATGAGCCGTGTCAAAGTCGTTTCTAGTCTAGACAGACATTGTCCGTCCGAGTGGACTGATTGTTTTTAAGTGGAACAGGTACTACTGTAGTAGCTATATGGACAGAGGGATCGTGCGCGGAAACTTTAATGTCGAGCTTAGTTACTGGCGTGGCGGGCAGGTGTACGCGTGGTGTGCCTTGCGTTCGACTCTGCGCGCGACAATGGCTTGCTAATCAGCTTTCTCAGAAAACAAACGAATATCTCTTTGCTTTTCTCTCTATCTCTCTCTTTCTCTGGCTGTAACACACCTATTTTTTCAAACCAAAGTGAAATCTATCCGGCTGTTTGTCTCTCACGTACAAAAAACACAACAACAAACAGCAGCATATAATGTACAATTACACACCACGTTTTAAACACACAATGAATGCACGGACAAACGAACGTTTTGTAGAGTGTGTCAGTTGAAGAAACATTGCAAACGTTTCACCGGCGTTCTGTTATTGTTGTGCTGTAATACTTTCTTAATTTCAACTTTTTTTTCTGAACGTTATTTTCAAACTAGACCCAACGATGCGTTCAATGAATCGAAAAATTCTCTTTCGTGTTTTGATTACGTTCGTCAGTGACGTTATGTAAGCGATAGAAACGAGAGAGACTTGTTATTTCGGTACTGTTTGTGTAGGCAGTGGGCTCGAACATGAGACGCCAATTTGTGTTGGAAACTTATCATTTCCTGAAAAACTGGGTTAAAATCAGTTTCGTAAAAAGTCGTTCTCCGTTATCGGTGTCGCAATATTAGACTAAACCGTGGACTGTCTTAATTCGTACTAACGATAAAATACTCGGTCCGTGTCGGTAATTGTTTTTGTGTCGTGTAGTATTGTTTTTTTTTATTTAAGCAAATCCGGAGTCAACAAAACTTTGTTCAGTCGTATTTGGGCGTCTCTTCGTGTTTTCCCGTGAAAATATAAAATTAAACTAATTTTTAAAAATATTTTTGTTAAGTAATTATTTGCAAATTATTTTATTAGTGATAAAAAAATATGTTTTAGTTGAGTGTTTTTTTTTTTGTATCGGCCACCTTATGACCACATGATTCTTTATTTTTTTGTTCTTTTCTTTTTCTCCAATAGTCTTTCATCTTTTCACTGTGTCTCTTCTTCCTGTCCTCAGTCCACTTTGAACCTGCATTTTTCTCTCTCCTACCCTGGACTCCTTCCATTTTTAACACTTTTGCCCGAAAAACTTCTCTTTCGATTGCTTCTTCTGCGTGTATGTTGTTTTTTCCTAAACCCTTTTGGAATTCTTTAATCTAACTTGATGTTGACTTCTTCCCCCACAGATATTTGAATATCTGCTTTTTTAACCTATTGTCGTCCATTCTATATAAATGTCCAAAAAATAATAGTCTTCTTTTTATCATCGTTTCTGTTATATTTTCTATACTTTGGTATATTTCATCATTACTTCTTAATTTCCAACCTTCTGAAGTTTTTCGTGGGCCTAATATTTTCCTAATAATTCGTCTTTCCAATATTTCTAGTTTGTCTAAATTATAATTCAATGCTAGACATGCATATAGGCATTCTGGGTTCACTACTGTACCTAATACCTTATTTTCGCACTTTTACATATGCACTTTTTATGTCAATATCTTTAGTTACAGCATATGGCCTTTCCATCTTATGAATCCTTTCTTCTATTTTGTTGAGTGTGTATTTACG
This sequence comes from Magicicada septendecula, assembly GCA_034769895.1. NCBI lineage: Eukaryota > Metazoa > Arthropoda > Insecta > Hemiptera > Cicadidae > Magicicada > Magicicada septendecula. Next base: position 191,331,716 of record CM068375.1, on the reverse strand, counting down.
TCTTATTTTTTCCGAAACGCTCATTTAAATATCTCATATTTCATCCATCTCACTGAACAAATTTTTTAAGTCAGCCCAAGTAGTTCACCACGCCTACTAAAATCGAGAAAGTATCAGAGTGGATAGGGATGGGTAGGAGCTAGACGTATAGTGGAAGAGTCTGGAAAGGAGGTTTAAAGTATTGGCTCAGCCCAAAAGCGTCATAGCTCTATATCGGAAGGGCCGTAATCAAGTACACCGAGGCGGTCGTGAAGCGTAACCAGGTCTGTGGTATAGCTCGAGTGTTTAGAATCTTTACGTGCCCAGAACGTTTAAAACTATATGGCAGTGTGTTTGAACAGTGGTACTTGGTACTTACTGCTCATATACACCAATCAGGTTGCCTAGTTAGTATAGTTTTTTTACGTTTATTTATGCAATCTGTTAATACATAACAATAAGCATAATTGTTTACAGAATACATGGCATGAAGAGAACTAGTCCATTGACTATTACTATTGACTATATGAGTATTTAAAAGTAACAGATTATGTATAATATATTTATAGTGTTAGACTCTAGGTAAGTCCAGAGGAAATGTTAACTTTAGACGTCTTGTCTGTAGGCTCTTGTCTAGTAGATTTATAGCTAAATGATTCGTGTGTTCTTCAAGCCGTTTCACGTATATTTCGGTGAACATCACAATGATTTCACTGACTGAAGTCCAGATCTCTATAGATGTCTTTGTTGCACACGACTGGGGGTTTCGCGGCCCGCGCGAAGCGCGGGTCGCGAGTAGTGCAGTGTCCCGAGTCTCAGAAAGGACTTCTGCCACTGGGTCTGTTTGAGTTCATTATATACTTTTTTTATCTACTTATGGGGGGGGGGGTCTGAAGCGACCTGCGATTGGTGGATTATACCACCGGGACTAACAAACGAGGTCGCTTCCAGGACTCACCTGGTCGCGGGGTGTATTTACCAAGTCCGGCAATGAGGGAATTGTGGGTCACTCTGTCGGAACGAACATAGAATCTACGCGCCAGGCGTCTCACGGTGTCATCAAGAGAGCGGACACCGAGTCCTCTCCTCAAAAGTCGAGAAGAGTACCTCCGGGGGACTTTACACGTAAGCTTCAGTCCCCGGTCGAGTACGGGCTGGAGCGTTGTTCTATGACCACGAGCCAGGTATCCCCAAACAGTACAGGCGTAGGTAATCACGGGCAACACGTACGAGTTGACTATGAGCTTACCCAGCCGGGGGGTCATTGCCGGATTAGATAGCACGGGCCAGAGTCTACTGAGTTGCGCCGAAGGGCGTTGTCTGATGTACTGTGTATGGGTTCGCCAGGTGAGTCGAGAGTCCACGTGGAGCCCGAGGTACTTGACGCTGTTGGTCCAGGGTACCTCGACGGGGCCTACTTTAAGCGGCCGAGGCCGCTTGCGTTTGCGCGAGAATATTACCGCGGCGCTCTTGGAAGCGTTAACGGCAACTCTCCAGTCATCGGTCCACCCGACATACGCGTCGAGTTGACGCTGGAGCTTAATTGCCGCATAACCTGCGTTCGGCTCTGAGGCAAAAGCCGCAGTGTCGTCCGCGAACAGCGACAATTTAACTCCAGGAACTCGGGGCGTGTCATTGACAAACAGCGAGAACAGGAGAGGCCCAAGGACACTTCCCTGAGGGACGCCAGCGGTAATACGCCTCTCCGAAGAGAGAGCGTGGTTTATTCTCACTCGGAAGCTACGGTCTCGCAGAAAGCTGCCGATCAAATGAACATAGCAATTTGTAAGAAGGACTTCCGTGAGCTTGTAAAGGACACCCTCGTGCCACACGCGGTCAAAAGCTTTCTCTACGTCTAGGAAGATCGCAGTCGTCTGTTTGCCCTGGCAGCCAGCCTCGGTAATGCATTCCACGAGTCTCATCAGCTGATGAGTCGAGGAGTGCAGCTCACGAAAGCCGAACTGTTCGGGGATCAACACGTCTAGTCTTTCTAGATGGTCGCGGATCCTACGTTGGATCAGTCGCTCGAAAACCTTGGACGTCGCGGACAAGAGGCTGATGGGTCTGAGGTTTTCCACGCGAGAAGAATTCTTTCCCGGCTTGGGTATCACTATTACTGTAGCCGTTTTCCATTTCACCGGAAAGTAGGCCAGTCTGAGGCATGAATTGAACAGGTCAGAGAGGAACTGTGTTCCTCGCTCCGGAAGGCGATGGAGGGCGGAATTCTTGACTCCGTCCGGGCCAGCGCCTTCCGGGGCTTGAGCTGAACAATCCTCTCAGAGACCTCCTCCGGGGATATGGGCTCCGGCTGGACTGTGATACCGGCCGATAGAAAGCGCTCTACCTCGCGGCAGATTTGCTCAGTGAAAGCCGGGTTCTTGGATGGGTTGGGAGCGAACTATCGCTCTAAACTGTCATCCTAGAACTCTGCCTTTTCGAGGGGGCGGCCAGGGGCCGGGTCCGACCAGTGCGGGGAGAGGCGCGCGTTTACGCTTTCCCGTTAGGGCACTGGGAATCCGCCAGACATTACGGTTCTCGGCAGGGCCATCCATCTGTGTTACAGCTAGCTCCCAGTTGCGTCTACGGAACGCCAGCATGTCGCGACGCAACTTGCCGGACGCTCTGTTGAACGCAGGCTTGTCAGCCGGGTCACGAGTCCTCTGCCAGCGTCTCCGGAGGCGATTCCTCTCGCAAGCGAGCTGAGACACCTCTTCGGGGATACGCTGATAGTCGGGCGTGAGCCCCGGCTTCATCCGGGAGGACACGTCTACCGCCGAGACTACGGCTGTGTCGTATAAGGCAACTGCCTCGTCGATATGCTGGGTAGTGTCGAGCGGGATATGCTCAGGTAGGCGGCGGTCTTTGTTGCTGATGAACCACGGTGCTTTGTTTATGGCACGCAATACCTTGGTCTGAAACCTTTCCATTATGGCGATATTGGATTTAGATGCAGTTCCCAAAAACTGTAAGCCGTATGTGCACACAGGAGTTAGTATAGTGACAGAAAGGTATCTTGTCCATGTGGACGCAGCGCTGCCACAATTGTGGCATTCAGCAACTGCAGCTTATCACCGTCAATGAGGCCGACCGTTGTGTCGTCGGTATTCTGCTGCCAATGTAGCCATTTGTTTAAATTACACAGGGACGTGTGAACTACGCGACTGTATGGGTGGAGCTACGACTGATAAAAGTTGCTTTGACGCCGACGGCAAACGTTTTCAGTGCGACTGTTATAACTTTGTCTGCAACAACGTCGTATACCACACACATTCAGAATGTTTCACATAGTTGAAGCGGTGCGGAAAGTTGGAATAAGTTCACCATATGAGACGTGCATACACAGACGGAGACGATTAACATTCGATAGTCGACGTCCGAGTTTTGGCCGACATACCAAGGTCTCACAATATCTCTCAACTTGAGTTTCTCACTCGACGTATCGATTTTGTTGGCAATACGTGCACTGACTTAGTCTATACATGTTCGCACGTTTTGATGAGAAGTCTGCGTGCGTACGTTGAACCCGTATCTGCTAACACGATAAGTTGATAACTGTGACACGATATTTAAAACTTTGATGTTTCTTTTGTATCAAAACGTAACATTTGATATAGTTTATTTTATAATAGCCTTAAAACATTTAGTTAAAACGTATATCGCTTGATATTAGAGAAATTTGATGGAAATGTACGTAATCTGAAGCGTTATTATATAGCTATGCAAACCATACGAGACCCTCATACATGGGAATAATCTCTCCAATTTTTGAATTATGATACAGAAAATGCGACGACGTAGACCCAGCAGGAGTTCGGGGATGGAATTTTTTTTTAAGGCGATTTTATTACTGCTGGCGCCGCCTCTTGCATCCTAGCTTCCACTGGCGCCGGTCTAAACAGTCCTGTTCCGTAAGTCCTCTTGCATTCATTGCGTCTTTGACGTCCATTTTCCATGAACGTTTAGGTCTTCCTTTTTCTCTTCTAGAGGGTGGAGTCTATTCCCATACCTCCCTTGGCCATCTCTCATCCGACATTCTTTTTAGGTGACCAAGCCAATTCAGTCTTCTTACTTCTATTGTTTCTATAATGTCAAGGTCAATTCCCATCGCTTGTCTTATCTGGAATGGAATTAACATGGAAATAGAAGAACGAGGAATCGAAGGAAACCAATAGTTGGCAGAATTAGATTTTCTACTAACGCTATTAGGCCTGGGCCCGGACCCACTCCCAGGCCTGTGTGGGGGGGGGGCATCCCTAGGGGAAAAATTCAAGAAATAACAGACTTCGTTTTAAAGAATTCAAGTTAAGAAAGATAATTTATGCTGATTCGAATATTAAAATCCTGTTTGTTTTGAATATTTAAATGTACATAATTTTTAAACATGTATACTCTACATAATTTTAAATACATGAATGTTGATCGGTTGGCTCCTGCAGTTCAATATACAAAAGGGGCCGTGATTGTGGGCGTGCACCCCGCAGTGCATAGACTGGAGCAAGACGACGATTGTGTCCTGTCGCGATTTGATCAGGGCGCCGGTACACGTCGATATACAGATCATTGTATGACTGACAATACGGAGTGCGGAATGCGATTGATTGATTGATTAATTCATATTAACGGGTACGTTGCCTAACTTTGAATTTAGGTATTGGTAGTTGTGGCAACCGAGTTTTGATCCTAGTGTGCTCAAACGATGATTGTATATTCGCATCTTAAATATCCGGTTCTATTGGTTGGATAGGAATTTTTGGAGATTAGTAATCGGAACAACCGGAGGAAGACCTTATGACCGGCGTGTCGTGTGTGTGTGTGTGCGCGCGCGCGCGCGCGTGTGTGTAATCATTACATATATTTTTATCCAAGATTAAATCATTACAATACCGTACAATCGTATAAAGTGTAATGAATAACTCGGAAATGGGGAATCAAATTGTCGGTACGGTAAAATTGAGTTTTAGGATAAGACCGAAGAAGACACATGAAAAACGGAAAGAATAACTTACGTCCAGGTCAGTGAAAGCGCGAGGTATAAGACACACATAATAGTCGACAACATCAAGGGTAAAACATATGGGCGATTCGGACGTATAGGCCTACAAAACTTATAGCTCGCGCGCTCGGAAGGTTTACTTACGGAGACATTTTATGTGTTATTAGAGCAGTGATACCGTCCGTGTACGCCAATCAGATTGCACCGTTAGTATAATGACAACTTCATATCAAGTCCACGTTGCCTCAGAGTTGCCAAAATTTAGCATTCAGTAACTGCAGCTTATCACATTCAATGAATCCGGAATCATTCTGCAGTCAGTGTAGGCCTTTGTTTAAGTGATACGCTGTTCTTTGTATGTCAAAAACGCGACACCTATATGCGTGGAACTAAAAAAATTAATTATGACTGATAAGAATTACTTTTATAACGGTTTCAGCGAGTTGATATACCCAAAGAGATGTTGCACAGAAGCCACTTCGGAGGAAGAAAACCTGAAGACATTCAGTGGATTGGTACATTGACATAAACGTAACAATAAAAGATGCATAAGGCGCAAGTCAGAGAATTGAAATGGGAAGATTCAAAGAGGTACAAACCGAAGTCAAGTGAATAATGTGGTACAATCTAGAATAAAGTACTTCAGTGCTGAAGGTGTCAAACCACGTGCTATCGGCTTGAAACCGGTTTTAAAATAAATTTTTATCACCAATCTTGCATAACAAAGTTGTCACAGTAATGAAGATAAATGCACGAAGGTTAGTTTAGACGAAATGTTTATAATTTGTGACAATTTAGTTTGCTGTACTTGAACATAAACCTTTTTGGGCTAGTTTCTCGCGTTTTTGAAACTGATCTCATGTAACCGACCTCAAATAAATCGTGTGTTTGGACGTCATCTTGTTTCGTTTTATACAACGCGTAAGCGTAATAATTAAGCAGAAAACACGTTTGCACGTGGAATTTAGAAACATTATTATTTTCAGTACGTGCACAAGAAAATTGTGTTTATCTGAGATCAGTGACGGGGTGTCGCACCGCCGGCGTGTACACTCATATAAATATACACTATTACTTTCACTTTCATTTTATTCTATTCAGTCATTGTGTTGAATAACGCACTGAAACGATATTTGTGTAAGCCTAGTTATTATTACTTTTTTTTTTTGTAATTTCAAAACAACCATAGTAAAAAGTGAAATCTAATAATACCGTGACTTTGCATATAGAGCACGGCGTTACCGTAATGCCGGCGATATGGGAACAAACAAACAGAGAATTGGAAACGGAATGCGACAAAAGTATCCGTTACTTTCTTCTTCTTTTTTTTTTTTTAAAGAAGAGCAAATCCAGCTCGATACACGTCGATAACTCGAATCGATTATTTCTGCGAAACCAGACGATGTTATTATACGATATTATAGGGACGGTAATAGCCAAGATGTCCGCAGAAGGGAAAGGAAAGTGCGACCGAAGCGTTTTCATAGAAAGCTGAACAAATCCGAGCGATTCGCTGTTATTATTGCCAACATCCTCGTTATCATTATCAAAGCTATTCCGTCATATTGTTACCAGATTTTTTTTCTTTCGGTAAGTATATAGAACGTTTTTGTTCGGTTGTGGTTGGTGTCTGCAGAAAAAAAAGAAAATAAAACCTGAGATGTTGATTCAGTCGTTGGACTAGAGGTTTCTCTTCTCTCTCGCTTTCCTCTGTCTGTCTCTGTCTCTCTGTCTCCCTGCCTGTCGTCTGTCTGTCTGTCTACTTCTCTCTCTCTCTCTCTATTTTTATTCCTGATGAGAGGGGAAACCGTTATATGTGAGCACGTGGCTCCTGTTCGTGGGGATACAATTTTTTTTCTAGTTACTCACTAAGACTATATCACTTTAGTGAATACTTCGATTCCAGCACGGGACTCCTGAACATATTACTTCACACCGGAGATATACTCTTAATCTACCTCACTTAAAGTGTCTGACGACACTAGTTGATCTACATGTCCTGCCATTTGTTCAACCATACTGTGTCTATCAGCGTCCCAATCTGAATAATGAAAGACAAAATGGTGTTAGAAACAATACCATTCTGCGGCGGCAATCGTGTGAAAATGTCTGTGGTAAGCTTTGAAGCTACCAAATGCTTGGTAGAAACTCACCTTTCCGTGGGGTGGTATAATGCGTCTCTTATCCCATCGATGTCTCCATTTTAAAGAAGCATTTATCTAGCATACTTTTAAAACAAATGTTCGATTTCATTTAGTGGTTGCATTTCGACAATCCTGTCTTCTACTCTGACGATCGTATGTGAGCTGGGTTTTCTTTCAATTACCATAAAGGCTTCCAATTATTTTATCGTCTTATGGTTTCCAGCTAACATTTATTTCTCATTAGGGGGTTAGGGTATAACGATACCCTATATAGCTTCCTTCGTGACTTAAAATGCTGTATCAATTTGTCTCTTTAAAAACCTATTCAAATTTCTTTGTGTTTTATTTGTTCCATGTTGCCATGCCTTCTGCTATAATATTAAACACCCTCTCAAACATAACGCAGCAATGGATTGTTCCATGCAGTCAGCTAAACATACGGTAATGAAACTTTGTTCTTGTTACACTGAGCACACATGCACTGCAGCAGTTTAAACATTTTATTTAACCAGTAATGCATCTTCAGCGATCATAATTATTGACAATTTTTCTCGGTTATTTGCATTAATTATAGTTATAATGGTTCACAATCTATATTTATAAAACTCAAAGTCTGAGGATTTATGTGTACTGAATACAAATCCACACCGTTACACCGATTGCCACCAAATTTTGCACAGGTAACCTTTGACACAAAGCGAAAAATACTGTCTAACTTGGAATTTGATATTTTTCCCCGTTCACACGATTTAGGAACTTTTAATTATACCTTTTAGTTGACGCGTAAAAAGATGTCAACAACACCATGGAGATCAGAATTAATTACCATATTAACAAGTAAATAAAATAGCTATTTAGCGGCATCGGAGCTGTACATTTATCCATTCCTGGATTATATCATTATATTCATCCATTCGATGTTTTATATAATATGCGATTGTATCGATATATTACGATGTGGAAAAGAAGAAGTGTACTAATTGTAAATTGTCCTATTCCTATTACGTCCTCGTACTTAATGCAGAGCGAAAATACATGTTGTTTTCATTTGTGAGGTAGGTGACAACGGTTTTTGGTTTTTAGTTTACTGCTGAAATAAATAAAACCCATGGTTGAGGAAAACATAACGTTTAATGTGCTATACAATGCTTCTAACACAGTAACACTTAAAATAAAGAATTTAGCGTTTTTGATTTAACGGGTACTTTATAAATATCTCCAAAGGCTTTATAAACGGGTACTTTCAAAACTCCAAAGGCTGTTGCACCAACATAATAATTTAGTACAAGTTAAAATAGTAGGCTACAAGTGTTGAAAACAGCTTTGGAGAGAATTTCACTTACGAGCTGACAGAACGTCATATAGACATGGACAATAAAAATTATATTAAAATACTTATTAAAAGTCAAATATTCGCGTGCGAAGCAGCCGGTAATACCTAGTGAGTAATAATCGGCGCATTGTTTCAAGGATTAATTATCCGCTTTTCCTTAGTTATTACGATACAAAACGTTTTCTGTAACCTCGTTTACCAGTCGACTAGATGTGACTGAGGATGTGCCTTGCTAATGGACATAGTGTACCGGAAACCGTTTGTAGGCTAATGATACTTCCTGTTTACAGGGCATCGATACTGTCACGCAATCGCAGTAACACTCGTGCGATCTAGAACGATTTGTAAAAGATTAAATTCGTCTTGTTATTTGAATTAGCAGTCTCTGTAATTCCAACTTTGTCGTGTTTACTTGCTGAACTGCTACTTTTCATGTTCCGGACGGGGCCTTTCAGTGTTTCTACCATTTTCAAGTCCTAAACCACGACCTCGTGGTTCAAGCAGTGGCAGCTGGTGATTCCAAATTTTGGTGGTTGCAGTAGTTGGTTGAGTGGATGGGAGAGGGGTTAAAAGACATTAAACTATCATAATCACAGTTATAGAAAATTATGACTATAATTTTATAACCTCAAACAACGGATAATGTTTACCTTGAACCAACGTAAACACTAAACCTTACACAACTTACAAATCAAGAGGCTGTGCTGATTTCATACACAAAGTTGCGCTACAGCGCTACTAGTGGAGCGTTACAGAAAATTTGCAACCGCCTAGCTAACATTGGGAACATAGAGCAGTTGTGAAGAGTAGAGAACGTTCTCCCATATGTTTGTGTAGTAAGCTTTGCCACTGTTCAAGTTGCAAACGGCCTACAACCACCACATTTGAATTGTACGCGAACATTACCGCGTAGGATCTAATACGCTCTCCGTTGAAATTTATGATACTTTTAGCTGCTTAATGTTTTCGTATGTTATTTTATAGTTAAGTTATTCTATATTGGTGGCTGTGCAACGCTGCAACCGTAACACCAGCCGCCACTGGGTTCAAGTCGTGGTTTAAATGGTGGAAACACTGAAAGGCCTCGTCCGGAACATGAAAAGTAGCAGTTCAGTAAGTAAACACGACAAAGTTGGAAAGGTTAAATGCTCCACGAGAATCTACTGTACTATATATGCGTAGGCTATAATATTATTACGTAAACAGCTGGTCATGAACGGACGTGTACGTGATTCTAAGTTTTCGTACAGCATAATTTTATAGTACTGTACATCCATCAGTTATTATTAACGAATAATAATAAGCAGTCAAAGATATAGCATGTTTTTTGTGTAGCTTTCACCTGTTTCTCGAATCTGGCCTGTTTCTGTAGATAATTACGTTTCAGCTAATCCATCATGCCGTATTAAAACCACGCGATCACTACGCATATACGCGAAACTACGCGATGCCGTATTAAACCATCTAAAGCGATTACACTCATCAGTGCCACAAGTTATTATGATTTTCTTTGCATTCTGCCTAACTTTGCAACGCTTCGTGAGTAACGTGTCGTTTGGCGAATAATTTCTGTTTTTTGAATGCTTCTCGGGTCGGTTTTGAACAGCTGACCCGACTCGGATTTGCGCTTCTTTACGTTTTGAATTCCATAAAAGCTTATAGCGTTAATGCCTCAAGATTTTTACTTTTATTGCGTCCACTCTTCTTTCTTGTTTGTTTGTATTCCTTGTTTCTTTCTTTCTTTCTTTCTTTCTTGTTTGCAATACATTTTCGAAAGCCAAAATATATTGCCTTCGACGTATTAATTTGTGTTATGTTGAGTGAACCCATTATTGTGAATTATAAAAGTTATGGTAAAGGAAGAATGGTGGTAAGGCAGCTGAATTCTCTGCTTTGGAGTCAGAAAATAAACCAAAAAACCGAAACGATAATTTACTTTGCCAGGAGTATGAGTCTTCTGACCTATGATTCTGAAACTAAGGAGACAAATCAAAGAAACTCCTGAAGGCTCCAAGCAGTGGAAATGGATTTTTGGAGAAGCTCTTGTGGCGTGTCCAGGCTCCTGTGAGCTGAAGTAAAGGTATCAGGAGACAAGTTCATGTTGACTACACAATTTCAGACATCATAAATTAAAAGCGTCTCTTATGGTATGACCACGTGTAACGGATGGTCGTTGGCCCGAAAAGTTGTTAAACTTGGTTCCGACTAAACGATGGGCAGAGTAGGCCCAGGATATCGTGGAAGGAGCACAGACACGATGAGATGGAGAAACAAGTTTGCAGCTTGGTTATTGGAACAACAGAAGCCTTTGGTGTGCAGGATACACGAGACAGCAATAAATGTACAAGGACTCTCATATGGATAGTAAATGGCAGAGTTTAGGTGGACGATGAATGAGCTGAGTTTTGTTGGCATTCTTCGCCTATAGTAGAGTGCAAAATTGAAAAATGCAGAACTCAGCGCAGAATTGTGGGCTACAAATGTGGTACACCGTAATCTGAAATATTTTCATATGTTAAAATAGTCGTTGTCATCGCGAACTTCAAGGGTTAGGCCTTGCATCTTGTTCCAACTCCGCAACACTCTTCTTCGTAGAGTGTCCGACACGGCGTTTTCCAAAAGGTGTATGCTGGAAAGCTAGCTTTGGCACCTGTCGTCTGCCGTTCGTAACACAAGATCATGCCATCGCTTACGATAAACATAAACTGGCTCGCCTAAGGAAAAAATACCGAGCACGAACAATACTATTACTAAGTTGATCTCGCTTAGTGCAGTACTCGAGTAATTAATTTCTACTGATTGAGAATACTTGTTTCACCACTCTGCCTAATCACCCGCGTCTCACAGCCGTACAATACTGCTGGTACCGCTTTCATCTTGTATCTTCTTTCTAGAATTACTGCCCAGAATCCTCCTTATTGTACCACTGTGCAACACGTTCTAGATTCTAGATAATATACCTACTATCTTAAAAAGAGAATCATGACTTTATGGTAGGCAGGTGAACGGCGTATCAAGCTCTTTAAGTTTATTATATATATATATATATATATATATATATATATATATATATATTATAACGATTCATAAAGCCGACCCATCGGATCGTTATATGAAAGTGTCATACTGTGCGAGTATAGCGGCGTAAGCAAGAGAGAGAGGGTATAATCACAGCTATCTCTGTCTAACATCGCCACTGCTACAAATGTTGCCGGCACAGACATGAATTTTTATTCAATTATTTTTATTAGTTACAACTGCAATATCTTAAAAACTAATAAATATACAGCAATTCTGAAACCTGCATAGTATTCAGCAATTAAAGCTCTATAAGTAGCCAAAGTATCAACCAATATAATTAACAGTTACAGAAGTTATACAGAAGAAGAACGCCAAGAGAAATAACTAGAGAATTAGGCTAGGTACGAATTAGGTGTTTTCACACACTTACAGAGAAAAACCTAAGCAATAATATTCTGTGGTCAGATCTGTGAAATCACGTTTGCAAATACTCATAACCAAACGATTTGCAAACGGAGGAAGTATGAAATTAGCCAGTAATTCTCTACCATCTCAAACCTGTTAAGGGGCGTTTGGTCGACTTGTTCGATATTGTTTCAAATGGAAAACGCATGATTTATTTGGAACAACCAATCACAAAGCTGTATTCAGAAGAGACGCCAACTGAGACTTGGGGAATCGAGCACTCTTCGTTCGAACATTAAATAGGCAAGACGTGTGTTAGGTACGAGTTCAATTTCGCAAACCACGCAAAGTTTTATTTAATTAACCGTTCGATAAGTGGCCTGCAGTAGCAGAGGAACTAGTAAAGTTCATTAATAAATACTCTCGCTGTGTAACAACTCATTAATTAATTAAAAAATTAATTAATTGTGAAGTGACCTGTGCACCAGAGTAGCTACAGCATCTGTAAGCGCCCAGGGTCATCGGTCAACGATATTGGTCAACAACAATTTCTTCTGAGCCGAACCATCAAAAGGAGGATCTCTACGGATTCCTATCTACGGTCGACGCATCAATCAGTAAGAAATATATTCATTGATCAATGAAATAAGTAACAAAATAAATAATAAATCAATAAACAATTTTAAAAGACGCTAAGTAAATTCATAATTTGTATTTAAACATTAAGATTAGTAATAACGTAATATAGGAGTGTTGAATGGAGAGTGAGGTGTAGTATTGAACGTGCAAATTATTGCAGACCCGTTCTTTAGCACTGGTTTGGGAGATATAAATTTTCATAATTAAACCAGATAAGAACAATTGGTCGTTTGGACGTTTTAATCTTCACTTTTCACGCACACTCGTTAATAATAAGAGTTAGGTTAGCAATAAGTCCTTAACTTAGCTTTGAAAGAACATTAATAAAATAACATTTAATCGTTAATTAAATAAACTTCAACAAATTTTATAGTGTTATTTGTAACGATTCCCCTTGAATTCCACACTCACTGAACGAATCCTGAGATAGTGTGTCTCTATGCTCTGAGCTAAGCTGAATCCGTGTCATTTGTATCTGGGATTTGTTCTGACGCCCAGGTAAAGTAAAAAAGTCACGGGTAAGTAACATTTTTCTATCATTATATTTATAGAAAGTAGATTGATAGTGAAAAAAGTCTTTATATAATTTGTCGCCGCAAATAAGAGGCATATGTAAATTGACAAATATAATATATATAAAGAAAGGTGTTATATAAATTTGACGCCGCAACTTAATGGACATGATTAAACTCACAAATTTATGTATAAATAAATAAGTTATATATAAATTTGGTGTGCAACTATTAACCCAAGTGACTAGTTTGAATTGTAATAATATTTAATTTAAAACGAAGTGGAATTTAAGGTTACAAATAACTGTTGAAGGGTTAAATATTAAAATAAATTTTGTTAAATAATAATAACAATAAAAAATGGCTAAATCACAAGCAGTAGATATGGCAGCAATTGAACAGATGTTTAAGCAGTTGACCACTAAAATGGATGAAACTAATAGTAAAATTGAAAGTACAAATAGTCAATTAAATAGTAAAATAGATAGTACCAATAATAAAATAGAGAAAATAATCAACATTTAGAAGAAAGTAATAAAAAATTAATAAATGATGTTAATAATAAATCGAGCAAACTAATAAATACTTGTCTAGTGAAATGAAACAAATAAATGAGAATTTAACTAGTCAAACAGAACAAAGTAGTAAAGAAACTACATTTAAAATAGATGAAGAAATAACTCATTTAGCTAGTAAAATAGATGAAAGTAATCTTAAGTTTGATAAGCATACCGAAGAGGTTAAAGCTACCATAGAGGAATTTAAGAAACAAGTAAATACTAATTTTCGCTGCCAAAACGAAAAACTAAATAAATTTAGAAACGAATTTCATGAACGGTTAGAACAGAAAGTAACCCTTATTAACCAACAATTCAGCGAAGTAACTGCTGAGTTAAAAACACAAACGCTTCTAAATAAAGAAGAAATCCAAAGTACTAGGGTAGAGTGCACCCAACTGGGTGAAAATATTAAGGAGTTTAAGAAACAAGTAGAGAGTAAGGCTGACCGAGACGAAGTTCATCAAAACGTAGAACAGCAATTAAAGGTAATGCGGGAAGATCTGACTAAGGCAATGAAGTCACAGCAAACCAAAGTCGTGAGGTGTGGCAGCTATAAGGAAGAACCGGAAAACCTTGTATTCTCAGGAAACCCACATGAAAATCCTGTGGAATTTCTAAGGCTGTTTGAGGCTTATGTAACTCGCGTAAACCCAATGATGGACGACGAGGACAAGAAGGACATGTTAGGCCGATTTCTTAAGAATTGGGCAGGTACGTGGTGGAAAGTCATCTCGGACAAAGTCCAAACCTACGCCGACTTTAGAGAAAAATTCCTTGCTCAATACTGGAACGTACAGATTCAAAGAAGGGTGCGTGATCATCTGGAATTTGGTAATTATCACCCGTCCATGAATATGACAACCACCAACTATGTGCTAAACGTAATGGCACAAGTAAAGCATTTAACACCACCAATAGAGGAGAGAGACCTAGTGTATAAGCTAGCGCGACATTTCTCAGAACGCACTAGAGTAGCAACCACTACTAGAGGAGTGGATACTCTAGAAAAGTTTATAATGGTCGTGGATGAATGTCAAGACCTAGAGAGGGACCTGAAGCGTGTAAATAATCAGCTGAGTAACCACTCTAGAGGCGATCATCAGGAACCAACTTTCTACCTAACGAAAAGAAAAGACAATGAACGCCCTATCCTATATTTAAGGATTAATAATATCAAAGAGTATAAAGTAATACAAAACGAAAGGGAAATATTATAATAAATAAATACTTGGGAAATAGGGAATGAAAATGTAGGAATTAAATAATTTAATTACAATGACAAGACAATAACTGACGATGACCATTGTACCCAAAAGAGAAGATCAAAGATTAATAAAATGTAAATAGTTATAGTAAACATAAGTATAGTGTATAAATATTAAACCTAGTAAGTAAGTAAAAAGACATTGGTTATAGCATTAGACTATTAAACTAGAGCGAACCTCAAGCAGTTATTTTGTGTCAGAACTACAAAATATAAGTGACATAAAAATTTACTAAACGAATAGTATTAAGCTATAATTATAAAGGTTAAGTGGTTTAATAATATAAGATAGTGAAAAGAACAGTGATAAACGTTATAAAACAGTGTAGAATGAAAGTGAATAGGAAATGGACCTAGTTATAATATATACTGTGAATAAAACACATAAGTTATATAAACCAACTATAGTTAATATAAAAAGGTGTATAATGATTAATAATAGTGAAATATTACGTTACAAACTAATAATGTACATTAGTGACGAAGAAAAATAAGATT
This sequence comes from Magicicada septendecula, assembly GCA_034769895.1. Taxonomy (NCBI): domain Eukaryota; kingdom Metazoa; phylum Arthropoda; class Insecta; order Hemiptera; family Cicadidae; genus Magicicada; species Magicicada septendecula. The sequence goes on along the minus strand of CM068375.1, from coordinate 191,316,368 downwards.
CAACTGAATCAGGTTAATTATAAAATATGAAACTGAACCTGTGACCCATAAATATAATTTATCCAAGAGCTGTGCTGAATGAATCGGTATTTTGTAAAAATAAATAGGATTGTTGAAGAATATTCTAAAAGAAGCCAGAACAAATTAATTTAATGCTGGACATTTTTACAAAATAATTGATGATATAAAAGAATTAATGAAGAAAAACTGTAGAAATGACGAGGAGACTAATGTTTTAATGGAGTATACTGAAAACTTGAAGGCCAGAAAATAAATATCAAGCAGTAATTCATAAACGAAACTTCAACTTTGGTGAGATTGTTCCATCATGTTAAGACAAACACTTGAACAAACATTACTCCATTTAAAGAGCAAGAACAGTGAAACACTATAACAAAAACAATATAAACATTATAATTATGAATTTTATTTGTGCACTATAATTATTATTAGTAATAGTTCCTGTTTAAGTTTTTTCTTTTGTATGATCCAAAGGACCCGTGACTCAACATACATACACAACACCAAATTACTGAACCTTATTTATAAGTATTAATGTTTTATTTTATATGTACGACTTGGACGGTACACAGACTTTAATTTTTATATTAACCCTGAGAAAGAGAGTTTTCATGTTATCAAACCGAAAGGAACTACAACCTAAGAAAGGGACATTAAATGTTAATACATTTAAATATATGTCAAAGAGAAAGTAATAATAAATTTTATGGACTTTGAGACAAGAAAGAATAAAATAGTTTGATTCTTTATTTTAACATAGCATTACACTGATGAAAAGTAAGATTAATAATATTTAAATTTTATAATACCATAAAACAATATTAAAAGAGAGAAGAGAAATACGTGAATTAACAATATAAATATATATATATATATTGCAATGTACAAGGTCGCATAGAATAAGTAGTTCGGTTTTATTTCTTTTATGACATTGAAAATGTTTATAAGGACGTGTCGCACATTTGCGGCCGATCGCTGGTGCGTGATCGCAAATGGGAACCGGTGAGTTTCCATAGAAACTACTTCTTTGTTGTCAATAACGTAGTACACATACAAAACTTCGCTTATGAATGCGACTACATTTAACTTATAATCTGTACATTGGTAAATGAAGAATGAATTCATTGATTGGTGAATGAACATAAATATATATATTTTTCAGATTTATTGAAGCATTTTCAATTCCCGTCTCTGTGCATTGCATTTGTGCAATGCCTGTAAATTTTTTTTAATTGCACTAATACTTTACTAGTTTCTAATAACAAATACAATTAATTAACTGTTTCTGTTGACCTAATCTTTACAAACTTAAAATAATTTTCTCCTATATTCTAATTACATGAAATTTTAATTTATACAAGTTCTTTTTGTCTTTTAGTTTATGACTGTTTTAATAGAGTTTATAATGAATAATTTCACTTCCCTTTTTGATGGACGATGCGATGTCGATCCTCTGTTCCTGATAAGCGGCGACAGTTCTTCCCGATAACGTTCTTCATGCAAAAGATTACCTACTGACATAGCTAAACGTGCAAATGAAACCTGTCTAATTTTATTGCTTTTCTTTTGGGTCATAAAACTTTTTATAAAAAATCATATATTTAGTTCTTTATATATTGACAAATATTACCACTAGATAGGTCTTTATTTTATGCATATTCTGCTGTAAGTCTCATGTGGGAAATTTTATTTACACAAAACTTATTTAATTTAATCTGTTTTTTATTGTTATTCCGTAACATAGTTATTCATACCCGCATACGTGCACTCGCGATATATGCCTACGCATATGTTTGCACTCCTTCACAACACTTATTACTTTTTTTTTTAACTGTCAAAATCAACTTGCTATTGTCTGGCAAACTCGTTACTTTGGTCGAGCAAAATGAAACTTCAAACTAAACTGACAATCTACACAACTATTGTGGAGCCCATTTTAACTTATGGTTGTGAATGCTGGCAACTTTCAGATAAAGAGAAAAAGATGATAGAAACGGTGGAAATGGACTTCTTAAGAAGAGCGTGTAACATTTCTAGAATGTAACATGTTAGAAACGAAGATATAAGAAGGAAAACAGGGCGCGTATTTACAACAGCGGGAAGAATAGAATCCAGACAGATGCTGTGGTATGGTCACGTAATGAGGATGGAGGAGAAGCGATGTCCAAAGAAAGCATTGATTTACACACCACAAAACAGGAGAAGAAAAGGAAGACTGACAACACAATGGAGAACAGGAATTAGGAAAAGCATGAGAGATCGAGCTAATGAAGATGATGACTGGAAGGATAGGGAGAAATGGCGATCGAAATTCGGGATGCATAGACTGTAGGACCCCCACTAATAAAAAAAATATCAACTTAAACTAACAAATCTGACACGTATTTTATTGTCTATTTTACAATGTCTCAACATGCAGTCTTTACTTAAACAAATTTTCATTGCAACATGCTCAGAGTTAAGTTAATAATTTATATGCAATTTCCACCTATTGCAATATGTATTCAGAGTTGTAATACTGTTTTAATTGTGATACGCGATTACTATTCTGTAATTACTTGTTGACATTTATATCGCTTGACGTGTATGCGTTCAGTGAACAAGTAATGACGTGAACCGTTCAGTTATTCAAAACACACACACACACACACACACACACACCCACACACACACACACACACACACACACACACACCCACACACACACACACACACACACACACACACACACACACACACACACACACACACACACACACACACACACACACACACACACACAATGTCAGTAAACATCTCCGCTCCCCTCCCTTGGACCGCTCTCGTTGTTTGAAGTTCTCTGTACGCTTTCGTTTCAGAGTATCACTTTAGTTACGTCTGAGCGCGACTTATTTATTTTAATAAACTAGTTCAGTTCTGTCGGCAGCATTGCTATCCTCTCCACGACGGAAAGCTTTATTGAAAGCGTCTCAAATTAGATTACCCTTTCTTCACATGTGACTTGTTTCTGTTTTCCTTCCCTTAATTGATGTCTTTACTCTCTGTCAGTATTTATTTTGCCTTTCTAATCAACCCGTATGTACACTTGTGCTCATATTACTCTCCCTATTCCGCACGAGGGAAAAGCTTATATCTAACAATTAGTAATTCATTGTGTCTATGTTCGTAAGCCTGGATCGGCAGACACGGATGTTTAAACTTACCTAAGACAAAATTTCTTTTTCTTTCTCTTCTCTATCCTGGTTTCAGAGACAAGATATAGCCTGGATACAATGACTAATGTCTTTAAGTCATCACCACCACCATCATCATCATCATCGTCGTCATCATCACCACTCCAAGGACTAGGCCTTAGACCTGTTCCGGAACCCATCTCCTCCTCGCTCTACCGACATCTCTCTTCCCAGTAGGATGATAACCCAAGGCAGCCACAGGTAGACGGATATCAGGCATACGATTCAAGTGTTTACACCATTTCCTTCTGTGGTCTTCAGTTCTTTGGTGCAATGATACGATGTTTAAATCGCGTCTAATATCCTCCTTCGTTCTCCGATCCAAGAAAGAACAACTTTGCGTCCCTCTTAGAAATTTCATTTCGGCTGCCTGAATCCTTTGCACGTCCCTTTTACCAAGAGTACATGTCTTAGTAGCATTCAGGAATGTGGGGAACGCCACAGTTCTATAAAATTTCGTTCGGGTATCCTTCCGTGTTTTATTTTTCAGGTACCTATGAATCGTTCCACCGTTTCAGGTACCTATGTCTTCAAGTAATGTACATAATTTTTACAGTAATTTGTAGCGGCGAATGTTTATACGCTCTGAAATCGTAGGGGGGATGCTTCTTGTATAAGTCGGCAGATTTATGCGAAATTAGCGTTATCATTTGTAGAGAGATATGAAATAATTGAGAGATAATGTTCTGCAGCTAATATTCGTCGGTGTTCTGTTTTATGTAGTGGCTTCAGAGTTACGGAACCCTGGAGACGGAGTCTACGTATTACAGTAAGTCTTTGCTTCTGCGGAAGTGGCATACACTTTGGTCCCCAAGTCGTGTCCCAGACCCTGTAAGGGCACCGACCCTGTTCAACTCAGCACTTGAATATGTGATCATAAAATTGTCAATTGATAGGAATTCAACATTAGAACTTAAATTGGTCCAGATCGTACGATATGCAGATGATATTAATATTACGGCAAGATCCCAAGGAAGAGCAAAAGAGACCTTCCAGGAACTCAAAGATGAAGCAGAAGAGATAGGATTACAGGTTAATAGAGGTAAAACAAAGGTTACGATCACCACTCGAAGGAAACCCAGGAAACCTGAACAGTTTGAAATCGAACCACTAAACCTGGAAATAGTTGATCACTTTAAATATTTAGGATGTTGGATGACAGAAGATAATGAAGAAATAAACGAAATAAGGAAAAGGATACAGGCCACAAATAGACCATATGCTTCGTTGACAACTATATTCAAGACAAAGAAAATCCACCGTCAGCCCAAGGGCACATTATATAAAGTTATGATTAGACCGGTGATACCATATGGCAGCGAGACTTGGACTCTGAACAAACAAACCGCTAACATAGTCAATACCTTTGAAAGGAGAATTTTGAGGAGAATGTATGGACCAATCGAAGTCAATGGGATATGGAGAATGCGTCACAATGAGAAACTATACAAGCTGTATAAAGAGAATGACCTGGCCACCACCATCCGACTGCATAGATTGCGATGGGCAGGGCACATCATTAGGATGAAAGGCGACCGAATACCTAGGAAGGTACTGTTTAGTCAAATCGAGGGTAGAAGGCCTATCGGAAGACCCAAGCATCGCTGGATTGACGCAGTGGCGAGGGATGCTGATACTTTACTTAAAATAAAACGGTGGACATCGATCGCCAAGGACAGGGTAAATATCGGTATGGAGTATGGAGAACCGTACATTACTTCCATGTTCTAAGATTTATATTTAAAATCATTTTCGAAATGAAATATTTTCATAGAAACTACTTCTTTCTTCAACCTTAACCACAGTACTGTGGTCACTATCGTATACCACCTCACGTTAGCGCACTCGATTTTCACTGATGATGACAGTCGGTAGTACTGCCGAAACGTTTGGTTTTGTAGAAAACATTGGACCACGCCAAACAGCCCGGGAAGGAATTTTAACAACAAACTACTTCTTTGTTGCCGATAACGTAGTACACATGACATATAATAAAAAATTATCCCCTCCCCCTTCAACAATCAATTTCATTTATAGAAAATTACCCCCCTTCATTTATAGAAAATTACCCCCACCTCTTCATTTATAGATATTTCATCTACGTTTCTACAGTGGATTATTATGATCTGCTTTTCAGGATACTTTAGTTATCAAAATTAAGTACTTTACCTTGTTAAGACATAAAACGTTGCAGGTAAACTACCCCTTTCCCTTAACTGATCTTCACCAAAATCAATAGGCCCTGAGCCCTCTACAATTCAGGGCTGTATGCAAAAAATTATTCGATTCTGTTTGAATTTACGGCAGTTATCGTTCGTCATGAAACAGTTTCTCTTGTTACAACATAAAATGTTGCAGGTAAACTACCCCTTCCCCTTAACCGATCTTCACCAAAATCAACAGGCCTTGAGTTCTCTACAATTTAGGGATTTATACAAAAACTTATTATTTGATTATGTTTGAATTTACGGCAGTTATCGTTCGTCATAGAAACAAACAATTAACCTTGTTATCACAGAAAACGTTGCAGGTAAACTACCCCTTTCTCTTAACTGATCTTCACCAAAATCAATAGGTCTTGAGTGCTCTATAATTTATGGACGCATGCAAAATATTATGTAATTATCTTTGAATTTACGGCAGTTATCGTTCGTCATAGAAAAAATTACCCTTGTTAAAACATAAAATGTTGCAGGTAAACTACCCCTTTCCCTTAACCGATCTTTACCAAAATCAAAAGGCCTTCAGTCCTCTAAAATTCAGGGATGCATGGAAAACGTTACTTGATTCTGTTTGAATGTGCGGCAGTTATCGTTCGTCATAGAAAAAATTACCCTTGTTAAAACATAAAATGTGGCACGTAAACTACACCTTTTCCTTAACCGATCTTCACCAAAAACAATAAGTCTTGAGAACTCTACAATTCAGGGCTATATGCGAAACATTATTTGATTCTGTTTTGAAGTTGCGGCTGTTATCGTTTGCCATAGAAAAACATTTACAGACACACACACAGACAGACAGACACACATAGACAGACAGACACACAAGACAGATAGACACACACACAGACACACACACACAGACACTTTTCGAAAAATGACTTTTTTTCATGTTTTGAGGGTAGTACAATCAGAATCTGCAATAATCTCGACCATGATTTTTTTTTGCCGTCACCATACTTCCATTTCCTTATGTAACATGGAAGTAAAATGGAGGTGGATGATTATGGAGGCTAAGGTTCGACTCCGAACTGTAACGGGATAGAAAAAGAAGAAGTTGTGTCCTACTATTTATATCAAAGGTAACAGTTCTCCGTCAAGTCTGATTGCAGGTTTGGATCCCGCCAAAGTTGCTCCAATCAGTTTTATATACTTTGACGGTATAACCCAGGATGTGGAAGCCATTTAGCATTTCTTTTTTGACCAGGCTGGCAAAGGGTTGTTTAAAGTATACATACAGAATACGTAAATCTACGTTGTACTCCCATGATTTCTCTTGTATTTGCCTTAAAGTAAATTTATGATCGAAAAGCTAGTCGAAAGTCGCATTGATATTCGTCTACAGTTTTTCCAGAATACTTGATCTGTGTATTGTTTTGAGTATATTGATCAGAGAATCTAATATGTTACATTCAGTAATAATGTAAAAACTCTGTAGTTTGTGAAGAGTAATTTATCACCTTTCTTATATATTGGAAAGTATAATTCCATTCCTCCTTCCTCTCTGATTCTCTCTCCCTTCCATATAAGCATTATTAGATCATACATTCTCCTCCATAATTTAGCAGCTCCGCCGTTATTCCATCATTCCTGGTGCCTTATGGTTTTTGACGCGCTTAATTATGTTTTGATTTCATAAACCTTAATGTTAATAGATGCTGAGGCCGATTAATAGAGGCTTAATTCCCTCCATTTATATGTGTTCACTGTAAAAACCTGTGTACTAAATCAATAGTCATTGTACACTGTCTTTGTAGGCATTTCTATGTATTAAGTAGAGTTTTTCTTCATCTGAGTCGACACAAACTGGTATACTTTCTCCTCTACTTTTTTTTTTAACAACTTGTATCCTTTCCACGAGCCTCGCGTGGAGTATAATCCGTTTTCCCTCTTCGGGAATAGTTTTTCTGGTTTTGAAATTTGTGTTTTCCGTTTTAAATTATTTTTTCCAAATTACTGTTAAACTTGTTTTACACTAAGAGTGTGTTTTGGGCCTACTTTAGAGCGAATTCTGTTCTGATGTATTCTGGTAATCGTGTTTTGACTTCGGTAATACGTGTGACCACAATTCTGTTCTGATGTATTCTGGTAATCGTGTTTTGACTTCGGTAATACGTGTGACCACAATTCTGTTCTGATGTATTCTGGTAATCGTGTTTTGACTTCGGTAATACGTGTGACCACAATTCTGTTCTGATGTATTCTGGTAATCGTGTTTTGACTTCGGTAATACGTGTGACCACAATTTACCGTGCCCGTGCCAACTTAAAGAATAAAAGATTATTACAACCATTATTACGCGTACCAATGCTGCAAATCCTTCCTGTAGAACTACTAGCATATCGTAAAAAACAATGAAGATTATGTAACAAGAATTAGAACAGATTTTACAGGCATACAGTGGACATATGCAATATACGGGCGTATATAAGTACCGGAAGGTCATCGCTTCGTTTGTTAATATAGAAGACATTATTGCTGTTCAAGCCTATCCTACCAAAGCCCTTACGGTCCTTTCAGGGGCCATTATTATTGTTGTTATTATTATTATTATCATTATAATCATCTTCTTAACGGTTTTAGGCTTTAGCGGCCTGTCCCTATTCCGCAGTCCACCTTTTCTTAGGCCTACCAACTTTACTTCTGCCTCTAGGGTTGTAATCTTTCGCTATCTTCGGTATTCTACTTTCTTCCATTATATCTATGTATTGAATCCAATTTCTTCTGTATTCTTTAATCCTTTCATCAACTGCAAATATATCTAAATCACTTCTTATCTCCTCATTTCTTACATGATCTCGTATATTACACCTTTTAACTGATCTCAGAAATTTCATTTCTGCTGTTTGTATCTTCTGTTCATCTTTTTTTTTTATGACCCAATTTTCAGAACCATACAGTGGTGTAGGTATTGCCATTTAATTATTATTATTGTTAATACCTGTGATAGATGGAAATAAGAGAGGTAAACTCTGGAGAATGCAATGGGACAGATCACGCCCGACATCATCGGACTGATACTACAGAGCGAACACCACTGGGATGGGATCACCATACAGAGTCCCGGAGGGGGGGATCCGCGCCATGGAAAAGTGGTTATGGTTTTTGTGGGGTCGAGTCCCACGCACCGTAGGAGTGCGGACCGTCTTGCGGCGGACATTCCACAGTTTTCCACAGTTTCCCTCGGAAAGACTATCATTATTAATTAATTAATTTTTAAAACGATTAAAATTAATTAGTTTAAGTAGCTTAAGTCAGTAGAATTAGAACGGTTTATTTTAGTTTATGGCACTAATATGGGCGAAAGGTTTAACTAATGTGATAACACGATAACTCAATACGTAGTACACCAGACTAATTCCCAGAACTGTGCTCACTATTAAAACCAGTAATTGCATCCATTGATCTAGATACGGTTTCAGCTAATTTGCAATGCATGTGTTCAATACACGTTTGATTTTTTTTAATAATTTGGTGCTTAATTCTAATCGATGAACGCTTCAATTCGTAAATCTGCGTCACTCTTATACAACACTTAGTTCGCCGCAGAGAGCTGATGAATTATTATGAACTAGATGAAAAATGTTTAACAGTTCAACTGAAAAATCATGTCAGTTTTTTGGAAAGCTTTATTATATGAAGTTACGTTCTTTTTTGATGTTTTGAAATATAATTTTCAGGCTTCTACTAACATATGAGCTGTACGAATAATGTCCATAAAAAAGAGGTAGTATCGCATGGAGAATAATGGTTATTAATCGCATATTTTGTTCCAGTAAGTTTGTTATGGAACCACGGATAACACGTTTTTCTAATTAACACAAGTTTTAGATTTTCATTAGTGTTCTATATCGAGTCGGGGCATATGCCCACAGTAAATTTTAAGTTTATCGTAAACTTTCTGCAGTTTAAATACTTATTACTTTACTTAACGGTTTATCATCTTTCATTCGCGTCTGTGTCAGTAAACTAGTTTTTATTTAATGTAAGTGATAAATAAGCACTGTAGAATCAGATCGGTTCATGTTATTACTTACAACATTTTCTTTAACTTATTTTTACTGTATATTTTCTTGTATCGAAATTAGTGATCTTATTAATAGAAAGCTACATGTTTATTCGATATTTTCCCAATAACCGTAGTTGCACTACATTTCCGTGTCTCGAGTACACGATAGTATCGATACACCACGCAGTGAAGAAGAAGAAGCGTACCAATTGTAAATGATTCTATTGTATGCTGAATGTGTCGCAAAAGTATAGGGAATGCGGAAGTGCGTGAGGTTAGGTAAGAATGTTTCAGTTGTCTAGTTTATTGCTTAAAATAAACAAAACTCATGGTTGACAAAATATAACATTTGATAAGTAGATTTAATGATTGTAACACACTGGCAGTCTGTAGCAACCTCAGCAAGTTAAAAAAAAACTATAACCAAACTGAACTGAGCATTGATATGACGTTCAAGCGTTTTCTTCTTCTTCTTCTTCTTCTTCTTCTTCTTCTTCTTCTTCTTCTTCTTCTTCTTCTTCTTCAAGAAAACCTGAACCTGAACCTACAGTTAAAATGTTGTTCATAATGGATATATTTTATTACTGTGGTATTATGTTTAAACCTCACCTAACGAACCTAACCTTACGAACGAAAACATAACGATTTTGTTTGAAACCTGTTGCGATGAAAACAGAATATATTATACATTTACGGACTGTATTGTACCTGTATACACGGTATACAGAAACATTAAAAAAACATTGTAAATGTAGTGCGACATTGTATAAGACATTGCATAAGAGAAAAGCGACAACAACAAATAGATTTCTTCCATAAAAAAATACACGTGTAAAATTTTGTAAAATTTACGTTTCAAAGCTGAAAGCGAGCTCCATCACAAAAAGAGAGCGTGACCTGCAAGGAGTAGCCTTTGATCCACGCTGTCTTACTTCGAGTTATGTTTTTTTTTTTTTGGTGGTTTATACAAAAAGCGAGTATTATTTTAAAGGTACTGGTTTACCTGAGTATTTTTAGTTTACCTATTAATCTGACAACACCAACTTTTGCTGTCACAGGCGCAGGTTTAACTTATAATACATTGCTACAAACGCTTTGCTTAAAAATTATATGACAATGGAAAACGATTACATGACGATGACGATGAACGATTATATGACGATGGATTACAACCCAAAATGAACAATTCAATAACATAAGCCAATAAATTAACAGGGTTTATTTTTTTTACCAAAATTATATGAGATATTCACTACATGACTATCGTCTATCGAATAATCGAAATATCTGAAATCAGAGCAAGTACGAGTATTGGAAAAGTACCGTTTATTCAAATAAATACTTATAACAGCTGTTCCAGAGGTGATAACACGCACTATATCTACTGCGGTCAAGCTTTCGATTCCCTTCACGGTAATCATAATACCATTTTGCAAGTGATACTGCTCTGCCTAGAGCCTGAAAACAAGACAGTCGTCAACCTGGTGAACTGAATGCACAACTAAACCGTGTCGGGAGCGATTACGAACTCGGTAACACAGATGTTAACATGAACTGACACAAGCGGGTTGTCTGTGTCCGTGTCCACGGAACATACAGAGCGGAGCGCTTACGTATTATGTAATGACGCGGCATGACATTGACTGCGCTCTGTATTGTTGTTGACTGGGATACATACCGACTCAATCAGTACCGGATTTATGACGTATCAAGGTTGTTGTAGCGGCTCTGACTTTCATTTGTTGACATTTGTTGACCAAACGAAAGCACACGTAAGCTCGCGTGCGCCCACTCGTAAGCCATATACACACTGAACATGTGTATATGGGCGTCTCTATAACTCTGTTTTAACCCAAATCCTCACCATAGAGAGGCCTTTATTCTCACGTCTTTAAGATTCAGGTTATTATTCGTAACATTCTGTATTATGGAGACGATGGTTGGAAATGAGGTTATAAGGGAGCGAGCTAATGTCAAATAAAATTAGATTAGTTCAACAACGTAGGTTAATATGGTAGCACATAGGCCTACAGGGAATGAGCAACGAGAAATGGCCTGGAAGAATACTAGAATATCATCCGTTCCATCGCAGGAAAAGAGGTAGGCCTCGAAGAACTTGGAGGCAAGATGTGGAGAAGGATATGAAGAGCAGTAATTTACAGGTAACTGACTGGGAAAACAGAGATTAATGGCAGATGGAATTCGGTAGCTACAAATATCGTAGGCTCCCCACAGTCGTGTATAGCCTAAATTCGCTGATACATTTTTTTTTTTCATTGGTTGATTCTCAGTAGGCGGCTAGACAGATAATTTTTGTAGTTTGAATTTAAGCTTTTGATACTGTGTTTGTTTGGGATGTATGTGTGTATGTTATTCAGGGACGAATCCAGCAAGCAATTTGGGGAAGAGTTGACTTTGGGCAGGTGGAATATGAAAAGTTGGACCATTCTTTAATGGTCTAGAGTATAAATGATAATAATGAGTGCAGATAAAATTACAGTGCGGTATTATCAACACAGTAAATTTATTAACTTACAAGTACAAAATTATCTGTGTTTGTCCGTTGTATTAATAAAATTGGCTTACAGTTTAAAATACACACTATTCATTTAAGTTATGTATCAAACAAAAATTAACATGATGGTACGGTACAGTTGAATTTAAAGTAATTTTAGAGAAACACTATGAACCTACTTAACGTGGAATGTTGTGTCATATTTACATTCACAAAACCATTCTACAATCACAAAAGAACGAAAAAATCCCTCCCCCCTCCCGTGGATCCGCGCCTGATGTAATTCATGAAATAGTTCAGGAAGCAAGAATCGTTCGTTCCTGCGAGGAACATTATTTCCTTAGATTCATTTTTCATATTGTCATATTTCAGTTTATTGGATAATAATAATAATAATAAGTATTAAGAAGCAAATATGCTTCATAAAAATTTACTACTCAAGTTGAAGTTACAAAAACAAGTTTACATACAAATTTATCTTTCTCACGAACACAATATTATTTGCATTGGAGCCCTACTCTATGAGAAAACGGTTTTGGCATAACGCGGAACGCTCAAATGTATAACTCTGTATATATATTAACGTCCGTGCTGAGAGAACAGTACTTTTAAAAGAAGTACATTACTAGAAGATTTTAGTGACACATACTACATACGATTTAATTCAGTTCTGGTGAGAAATACATGTTTAGATACAGAAATGGTTTTTATTTAATGAAAAGTTTAATGGTTCCTTGTTACATCCAAGAATATTTTAAAATAAATATTGTCTTATAGTGACGAAATTTATCATATGAAATTTAACTCGAATTATTAGTTATTTTTCATACATGTCGTATTCTGATATTTAATTATTTTATTTAATGTAATAATCAAATACCTCGTCCTTTATAATACGTATTTCCATTGTTTTTTCTTTTCATCTCAATTCAATTAGGTTAACGAATAGAATACTATAAATAATACATTAGACCCAGCCATGTAGATCAAGAAAATATAAGAAATCAAAGAAATCAATGCTCTTGTGAATTGTTTCCTAATTTTGGGTCTTTATGGCTGCTAGCTCTGAACCCCTCGTTTGTACTGAAATCCCTTATATAATGTTATAAGTTTGAAAAGCCCTTGTAAGTTCAAATACAATTTCGGACATTAATTATTTCTTTTTTATTTAACTCAGTGTTTATTATCTTAATTAATTTACATATTCGTATTAATGTTACGTCGTTTACATGTATTTAGATTTTACAGACACTCATTTTATACAATTTCTTACGTTCTAAATGTATGGTGCCTCATATAAGTCTTCCCGCGCTCAGCGAACGTATCGCATAATTTTCTCGTGGTCCATCCTACACAAAATTTATTGTAGTCAGGTCATATATTATCTGTACATTCCATTTTTATTGTGGGTAACGTATTTAATGTTACGAGTTGTATTTTATTAAATATTATGTTATCCGTATACTATAAGTTATCTTCATGTCAACCGCCTTGCATAATAGATGAACTATTTTTGGCAGTAATATGACCATAACTAGTAAAAGGTTAGTATTTCTCGTTGTTGCGGGCGGATTATTATCTGCCGCGCTGTAGCAGAAGACGTAGAAATCGTTCCGGCGAGAGTATTACAAGCTGTAGAGATTAGGGGCATCAAGTATAAGTTGGCCGATTTGCGTTATCGTTTTGAGAGAAATCTGATAAAATACAGAGAATAAAACTTAGAATGCGAACCGACCGACGTTCTATTTTCTGTAGATGTTTAAGATTACGAAGCCCGTAGAAGCGGAATGATATAATGATTGTTCGCTCCTGACAGAACGCATAAATTTTTCTTAATACTTCCAGTAAACTAGACAGTGTTTGTGCAGTGGCGTATCTAGAATTTGGTATGGGGAGGGGTCCGGTCGAGTCGGCTTCCTACAAAGAAAAAAACAAGTGTAGATCAATCAACATTAAAGTGCTTGAAAACCCTGAGATAACATCCTGAAATCAATTCCATTAAAGTAAACGGTAATAACACAATAAAAATACGTGTTATTGAAACATTATTAACAAGATGGTTTTGAAAGATATTGACTGGATCGATTTTTCTATATTTCATATTTCAAGCGTATACGCTAATGCTGTGTAACAAACCTGTTTGTACAGTATATTAAATAAAAAGGGTTACTACTACATTACCGTTCACAGCTGAACAAATAATAAAATAGTATAATAATTTTGGGATTAACAAAATTCGTCAAATTTTTGCTACCCTATTGGGGGGGGGGTCCGGTGCCGGTGCCCCCCCCGTAAATACGCCCCTGCGATTGTGTGCCAGTCAAAATAACAAAAAAATCGCATAACGAGTAAGCCTAGATACTTGTTAAAACAATTACGCCGAGTCGCAGCACGCTTGAGCGATTACAAATAAGTGGCAAACTTGTTTTTCCAATAATTTATATAACTTGGACTTACGACGTTTCAGTTATAAACAACAGCGGAGTAATGAATTACTTAAATAACTGTGTAGCGCAGATTTACGGTAAAAATAGTAGAAACAGAAATACGTACTTGATTACAGTTTATTTATACGTTAGGTACTGAATTAGAAAACAAACGACTGAAAGGAAGAAACCGTCGCCCTCGATTAGAGCTCTCGTGTTCCGCCAACGGATATCGATATTATTGGAAAACGATGTAGGCCTAAATATATATCTTTCTTAGGCAGTGGAAAATTGTGTTTAGCAGTGGCGTGTGCGCTCGTCTGCACAGACTAAATATTATAATAAACAAATAGCGGAGAGGATAACACACGTCGTTAACGAGTCGTTCGTTCCGATGTTTAATGATAAACGACGTTGTGTGCCCGCGCAGAGTGATTTGTGCGCGTCGCGTCATCTCATACCCACATCACTCTCTGAACGAGTTCCACCACGGGGGAAAAATAAACAAACGCATTGTCCCGACTGAATATATTAAAATTAAAAACAAAACGCTAATGACATTATTGCAAATTGTAAACAGCCATTGTTTCTTCTTTCGTTAAAACGATAATTAATCGTACTGCGAGTAAGAATACAAAGCTTATTTGAAATTAAAAGTGAAATTACGATTTCGATTTCTATATATTTTAGACAAAATTATTTTGTAATCGAAGCAAGGACGTTGTGAATAAGTTGCATAAGTTCAACCTTATGTGCGGGACCATTAGGCGAACCCTTAAGTGAGCAAGTAAAGGAACACGGCTAAGATGATGCCAATATAAGGTGGGATCCCACACTTCTTTATGGGTCTGAGAATTGGATTCTAACGAAAGGCCAGCCCAGTCGCATCCATGCGGGTGAAATGAGATTTCTCAGGCACGTGGCAGGGTATACTCTCCATGATCATTGAAAAAACACAGATATACGGCAGGAACTGAATATTATAAGTATACTCGACAGGATCGCCCAGTATCGGCTGAATTGGTGGGAACATCTTTGCCGAATGGATGGCTGCCGCATCCCAAAATAACTATGGAACTATATGCCGAGGGGACGGAGAGGTGTGGGACGTCCGAGGAAGCGGTGGGGTGACCAGCTCTAATCTTTGCCTATTTGAGACCGGAACAAACCATCCTTGGTTTAATCTTTGAAGATGATGATGATGATTATTATTATTTTGTGATTGTTGCTGGTCCGGTCGATTAATACCTACATTGGCTCTTGAAGATTTGATGACTTTCTTACTTTTTTTTAAATTTATCAGATTATTGATTATAAAGTTACCGTTGGTGAAACTGGAATTTCTAATGCGCTAAAATGTGTTCGTGAACATAGTATATGAGAGGAATGTTAATTACAACCCTGGGGGTCTTAGACCCTTGCAGAAAAACGGCTTCAGTTTTTTTTTTTATTTATTTACAGAATACGTTAGTAACGAAACAAAAATCATATACTATGATTGAAGATCAACATGAAGAAAACTAATCCAGTTTTGTCTGTGATTATTACAGCTTTAATCAAAGTAATCCCTTGCAATCAACGATCGAAAACTTGGCTAATGTATCTATGGGTGATTTTTTGAACCATCTTGTCTGCCGACTGTTGTCCACGAGGTATAAGGCCATCTGATTTGGACGTGTTTGGGCTGTCACCGAGTTGTGAAATAAGAGTATAGAGTAACATAAGTAAAACGTTTTAGAAACCGGTTAAGTGAATATACGTATAGTCCTGTTGGAAGAGGTAGGAACGCATAGGCCCGATGGTATGAACCATCTGAAAACATCCGGTGTAAAAAAGTGTCAGCAAGGCAATACGAGCACATTGAGTAACTGTAATCCAGCAAAAATTGAAGCGTTAAGTATCGAAACTGGAAAGGGAGAGATAGATAGATAGATAGAAAGAGAGGGAGAGAGAGAGAGAGAGAGTGTGTGTGTGTGTGTGTGTGTGTGTGTGAGGGTATACTATTATCATTATGACCATCTTTGTCTGGGCCATAATCTTCTCACTGATAAGGGCTTTAGCTTGCCCTAGATATTTTCGGTTAATTTTTTTATCCGACTGCGTGAATCGTACAATGAAAAAATCGGCATGGAGAACCATACATGACTTCCATGTTCTAAGATTATATTTAAAATCATTTACTTGAATTCAGTTCGATAATTTCTAAAAAAATATCCTCCACCTTGTAAATCGAATTTTATATTTGACAAATTGAAATGAAATATTTCCATAGAAACTATTTCTATGTTGCCGATAACGTAGTACACATGTAAAAAATTATCCCCTCCCCTTCAACTATAATTTTCATTTATAGATATTTCATCTACCTTTCTACAGTGGATTATCATGACCTTCTTTTCAGGATACTTTATTTAACAAAATTAAGTACTTTACTCTTGTTAAAACGTAAAACGCTGCAGGTAAACTACCTCTTCCCCTTACCCGATCTTCACAAAAATCAATAGGCCTTGAGGCTTCTACAACTCGGGCATCTATGCAAAAAATTATTTGATTCTGTCTGAATTTGCGGCAGTTATCGTTTGCCATAGAAAAAATTCTACATACAGACACATACACACACACACACTTTTCGGAAAATTACTTTTCTTCATGTTTTGAGGGTAGTACAATCAGAATCAGCCCTTACCTCGAACACGATTTTTTCGCGATCACCATACTTCTAGTTCCTTAGGGAACATGGAAGTAAAAACAGGAGATCGCGGTTTCATCCTGTGTTGTCGATTCTCCAATAAAACTACATCTTTCCACTTATTGCTTCAGCCTTAACCACAGTACTGTGGTCACTAACGTATACCACCACACGTTATCGCACTCGATTTTCACTGATGATGGCAGTCGACGGCACTGCCGAAACGTCTGGTTTTGCAGAAAACGTCGGACTACGGTCAAACAGGCCGGGAAGGAGTTTTAACAACAAACTATACTACTTTGTTGCCGATAACGTAGTACACATATAAAAATTATCCCCTCCCCCTTCAACTATACTCTTGTTACATCAAAAAATGTTTCAGGTAAACTGCCCCTATCCCGTAAACGATCTTCACCAAAATCAATAGGCCTTGAATATTCTACAACTCAGGGACATATGTAAAAAATTATTTGATTGTGTTTGAATTTACGGCAGTTATCGTTCGTCATGAAAAAATTTCTCTTGTTACAACATAAAATGTTGCAGGTAAACTACCCCTTTCCCTTGACCGATCTTCACCAAAATCAACAGACCTTGAGTACTCTACAATTTAGGGACGTATGCAAAAACTTATTTGATTATATTTGAATTTACGGCAGGTATCGTTCGTCATAGAAAAAATTACCCTTGTTATCACATAAAACGTTGCCGGTAAACTACACCTTTCTCTTAACTGATCTTCACCAAAATCAATAGGTCTTGAGTCCTCTACAATTCAGGGATGCATGTAAAACATTATTTGATTCTGTTTGAATGTGCGGCAGTTATCGTTTGCCATAGAAACAATTACTCTTGTTAAAACATTAAAAGTGGCTGGTAAACTACCTCTTTCCCTTAACCGATCTTCACAAAAAAACAATAGGCCTTGAGAACTTTAAAATTCAGGGCTGTATGCGAAACATTATTTGATTTTGTTTGAATTTGCGGCTGTTATCGTTTTCATAGGAAAAAAATAACCCTTGATAAAAAAAAACGTTGCCGGTAAACTACTCCTTTCCCTTAACCGATCTTCACCAAAAACAATAGGTCTTGAGTACTCTACAAATCAGGGCTGTTTGCAAAAAATTATTTGATTCTGTTTGAATTTGCGGCTGTTATCGTTTGCCATAGAGAAAAATCTACAGAGAGATAGACAGACAGACACACACACAGACACTTTTCGGAAAATGACTTTTTTCATGTTTTGAGGGTAGTACAATCAAAATCTGCAATAATCTCGACCACGATTTTTTTTTGCCATCACCATACTTCCATTTCCTTATGGAACATGGAAATAAAATCGTTTCATGGATTCCACTTTAATAGGCAATTTGTCTGTACGACGTTCTACTTGATCAGGGTCGATTCATTCACCAACTTTATACTTAACATACGTACAACATTAAAACGTTGGTAATCAGAAATAATTACGGCTGGGGATAGTTCGGATTATCAAACTTGAATTACCAAAAATAATAACTAAAGGACAATTTACTTCGATAACCTGTCTAAATAAATCTACACAAAAGTCACTTATGTGTATTAAGTTATTGTACACTGTATTACATTCTGAAAAATATGAAAAATTCAATCTTTCAGATTAGATTTGTCGCATTTTTAAATGCGTTATTTAGTTACAGTTCTAATAAAGTAATAGCTGAAACAGTTCTTTGTGAAACTAAAAAATTCATTATTATGTGATACCTTTGATTATGAGTTGTGAGTTCACTACTATGAGTTTTCTTTAATTTCTATGTATATATGTTTTACTGTTATTTGTAACTCTCAGTAAGTTTAATATAATTTACATAGTGTGCGGATGCTAATTATCGAACGTTCCGATTACAATATCTGCGAATCTTAAGGTTTTACTGCACTTCATTCTTTCTGATGACTGATTTATTTTTCTCTTTATATCTTCTCTTCTTATTCTCATTGTAAGTTTTTAGATCTCTCTATTTCTGTCTTCTATTTGTTTAGCGGTTATTAACTGTATTAGCTCGAGCAATTCATTGAACGAATTATTTTTTAATTTATTCTCAGCCGTTTTAGGTTTCTTTGTAATCTCTCGTCAAAAATTAACGTCGTTCGTTATCATCTTGTTGTCAAATTCTTTAATGGTCTCTATTTCCATGTTTATGTTTTTTGACTACCATAAATTAAACATTACATCATGGATTACGTCATTTTGTATTTTTATCCGCTGAGGTATGGATGGGATTTCACACTGAAACCTATCAGTGCATGTGGATAAGTGGGGTTACAGACTCTTCGCGCGGGATGTAGTGACGGTATCGGAAAATTATGGCACTTTTTCATACATGGTCTGTTTTAAATGTAATTTTTATAATCTGAAATTGATCACTCGTCAGTTTCCTTTTTGAAAGTAACGCCATTTTGTTGATTACATGTTGGTTAAAAAGTACTCCGTTGTCGATTAGCCACAAAGAAATTATTTCTTGCATGAAACTACTTTCCTGTCAACAACGCTTCACGACCCTTACAACATGACGAATGAATACGTTCTACTAGTATTACATCCAATTACCATTTTCACTGTCTGAACGTAACATTAATAAATAAAACATCACTTCTTAAATTTCATCATCGTCATCATCATTTTCACATCACAGCAAGGTCCATCCATCTTTCTGAGTCTACCCACACACCTGTGTCCTATAGGTTATATTTCCAAACTTGTTTGGCCAGTCTGGAATCTAACATTCTTTCAAAGTGTTCTTTCCACCATTATTTGTAATCTTTTAATTGTTCATTCAAGTTAAAAACTTGTAACTCTTCTCACGTTTAGAACACCTTTTAACTCCTCTTAAGAATGTCATTTCCGAGGCCTGTATTTTACTGCCTTGTTTCTTAGTTGTTATCCATAATTCACAGCCATAGGACAGTACAGGGGCGCCATAACTTTATAAAATTTCAATTGTGTGTCTCGACGTACCCACTTCTTAAATTTAAAAATTGGAATGTCGGTAACCAGTGTTGATGAAGCCACCACGTAGAACATAAATTTTTATTCTTCTCCCGTGTCTACCTAATCTTTCTTCTGTAACATTTTTGTAAACAGTAAAGTAAGTGCTGGGTATCTGTAAGTGTGTAAGTAATCTTCAAATATCTGGGGGGGGGGAAGAAGTCAACATCAAGTTGGATTAAAGAAGTCCAAAAGGATTTAGAAAAAAATAATATACACGCAGAAGAAGCAATTGAAGAAGTTTTTCGGGCAAAAGCGTTAAAAATGGAGGGATTCCAGGGTAGGAGAGAGAAAAACCCAGGTTCCAAGTGGACTGAAGACAGGAAGAGGAGATACAGTGAGAAGATGAAAGAGTATTGGAAAAAAAGGAAAGAACAAAGAGTAAAGAATTGAAATTGGCATGTGGTCCCTAGATGGCCGATACGGAAAAAAGTAAGTGCTGGAAAGACTGTGCGAGAAAACGTAGTGGCGATGATAAGGGGGGAGGGATGGAGGGAGGGAGGGAGGGAGGGAGAGAGGGAGAGAGAGAGGGAGAGAGAGAGAGAGAAAGAGAGAGAGAGAGAGAGAGAGAGAGAGAGACGATGATTGTTAGAACCAATTTGATAACTATGGCACGTGACATTGAACGTAAACGTATGGTTTATGCGCGACAACACCATCTTCAGCCGGCTGAGTCACGTTTCGGGGATTACTGTCTGCACCGCTTGTTCACCTGATTCTGACCGCGTGCATACCGTATATTTTAATAATGGAGGGACTTAACAGAGGAGCTTACGTTGAACAGACGGCCAGAAGACTAAGACTGTAAGTGTAAGTGTTGTTAAATAGGACAAAAATGTTGTACTAGGCAGAATTGTGGACTCCTGCGAGTTTGGTTTCAATGGGGAGTTAACTATAAAGTGATAACAAAGCGGCTATCCGCGTTCTTGCCAAGAAACCCCCAGTAGCACTGGCTACTAATCAGTGCACAGTGGTCCAGAAAAACATTTTGTGTTATTATTTATTCCGCCTGTACAATGTTTACACATTTTCCGGAACCAAAGATTACAGACGTGATTGAATTCTCATCTTCCACCGCTGCTTGTCCATCCAAAGATCTTTAATTTCTCGTTCCCTCAATATAGTCTGAATTTCTTCTATCAGGTGATCGGTGGTCTTCCTCTTTCCTTTCTTCCTGGTGGGGTCCATTCCATAACTCTCCTTGGCAATCTTTCCTGTGCCATTCTTTTCGTGTTTCCATACCATTCTAAATTTTTTTGTTTGGATAAAATCAACAATTAAATTTTTTACATTCATTCTATCCTTAATGACTTCATTTCTAATTTCCTCACGTCTGGATACTCTTGCAGAACGTCTACTAATGTCCATTTCTGCTGCCATTAATTTTGTTCTTGTGTGTGTTTATTAAAAAAAATAACAATACAAGGAAATACAATCCAGAATTTATTTGGGAAAGATGGCTAAATCTACATTAAATGGAATCCTGTGGGATAAGCCAATTGCAGCAGAAACTAAAACCAAAATATTTAAAACCATTGTTAGAAGTATCATGACTTACGGCTCAGAAGTTTGGAAAACATTTTGTTACATTCAAAATATCCTAGAGCACTTAATTCTTAACGGATTTTTTCGTAGCTCCTCATGATAAAAATCCTACCGTACATACATACATACATACATACTTACATACATACGTACATACCACGCCAAAAATTAAAACAACAGTGTAGGCTTACACTGTTTGTTTGAAGTAGGCTACTTCTGATTGAGCCATCCATTAGGATGAAACGTAGGATTATAACTTACAGATCAGGAAAGTGTAATCAGAAAGTAGAATACTGTTCCAAAGCGTTTATTTAATTTCTTGTAGCCAACTCAGGTGTATGATATGAAAAGTAAGTTAACGTAAGTTTTTCAAACTATGTTTGCTACACTGTGAACACTACTCAGTTGAACATATTGGTGGATGTGTTCCTCCGTTGGTATAAGTTCAACCGATGTATTTTGTTTGTACAATTTTAACTCTTTTAATTCTAAAGTCGTTTCTGTCGATTTATGCTTCTGTGCGTGAGTTCAAGATGGGCGGAGTACGGCTCCATACTCTCTAAATCGGTGAGATGTAGACTCTTGGGCTTCATACACTTTCGATCACTTGCTTTTGTCTTCTCTCGTTAGATTTTTCCACTTTTGCTTGGAGAATTCCACGGCATTGCTGAAAATATATGGCCCATCACACACAAACAATTTTTAAAAACGTTAGTTTAAACCGCTCCGATATGTTCTTCATATGATTAGTTAGATCTTGGTAGCTTTAAAACGATACTATGCACAGTAGTTTTGCAGTCACGGATATCCAGATAAACGGAGATTTTATCAAAAGTTTTCATCGGTTCTCAAAATTGTGTTTTTTTTTTTAATATCAGTTCAAACCACTGCGGAACGATTACGATGCCACGAACAGTCATGTTCCCTCATGGGTGCTTAGTTAAACCGAGTCGCTTGTAGATATACTGCATCGTTTCCCCCTGCACAAGGGAGGGAGGAGAGCTTCACACTAGATGCCACTTTAGTCCACGCTTCATACACTCCCCATTACTTACTTTTGTCTCCTCTTGTTTAGATTTTTCCATTTTTGCTTGGGGAGAGTTCCACGGTATTGCTGAAAATAATGGCTGATCACACACAAACACACTAGATGTCAATTTGCCACACTACGAAAATTTGAGTCCACGCTGTTTACGAATGGAATAAAAACAATTACTTTGCGACACTTAGTTTTAGCGATATAACGTTTTTATTTGTATGTTACTTTTGTTCCACACTTCCCGCGCACTTCCACGTCAAAATGTTGAAGTTACATTTATTGGAAGTATTATTTTGGACCGCATTATGCGAATTTGCAATTCTACGTTCAGATCATTATGCCACGACTACAACAAACCTTTCTGTCATAATCTCAAATCGGTTGACATTTTTTAAAAATATTGTACAGTATTGGCTAACATGTATAATGTATGCCGTTGTCGTTGTTCCTTGCCGGGCTATAAGGTCGTGGTCTAATTCTGTTTATAACAGACGTTTCAACCACTGGAGACCATCTTCAGTGTTGCACGATGGAAAGTTTAACTGGCAAGATGTGCACCAGTTACCACAGATTCCAATGGTGCGGTAGAAACGTCTGTTATTATAAACAGCATTAGACCACGGCCTAATGAGCCGGCAAGGAACAATAGACGCCGACCGTGAGACCTTAACACATCAGTTATGTACGAGGGTCATTAAATAAATAACGAAACAAATTGCTCTAGCTCAAAAACTAATTGATAAATCAATACGATACTTTCAGGAGTACAAGTTGGTATCCTTGTAATGACTTCTGATCAGCTGTCTAATAAAATTTCGTAAACATAACCTCTATTTTACTCAGTCAACAATAGCGAGTCCGCTTGATAAGTGCACCGCGGAAGAACAACGTTCAGTGATTAGATTTTTAGTCGCAGAATGTGTCAAACCTTCTTAAATTCATGAAAGGATGTTAAAAGTGTACAGAAATCATTGTTTGCACCATTCGAACATTTACAAATGGGTAGAACAGTTTAAAAGTGGTCGTGCAAATGTCAGCGATTAGCAGCGGCGTGGCCGACCGGTCGAAGTTTCAACTCCCTCGCTTGAAACCTACATTGACGCGCTTATTCGGGCTAATAGGCATATAATTGTTGAAATGATTGCTGAATAAGTCTCAGTAAGTGTTGGTACTGTCCATAAAATTATTCAGAATAAGGCGTGATTCTCCTTCAAGACAACGCTCGCCCACACACGGCTCAACTGACCGAAGAAATGCTTACAAAACTTGGCTGGGAGGTCCTGCCACATCCACCTTATAGTCCAGATCTCGCTCCATCAGAATTTTTTTTTGTTTGGACCCCTTAAGGAGGCACTACGCGGGAAAAAATTCGGTTCCAATGAAGAGGTCAAAATTCATGTGTAAAACTGGCTCCGACAGCAACCACAGAATTTTATGCCAGGGGCATTCGGAAGTTAGAAAAACGATGGGATAAGTGTATTACAGTTGGGGGGGATTATGTTGAAAAGTAACTATCACTTTGTATTGATTCAATAAACGAGTTTTAAGCTAGAGTAATTTGTCTCGTTACTTATTAAATTACCCTCGTATAATCTAGTTGAAGTTTTGATCAGTTTTGTTCGTAATAAATAAGTATCTAAGCCAAAATTTGAAAATCCGTCTCTAGACTTTACTTTGAAATTGTTTTGTTCGTGTCTTTTAGAAATTGAGGCTGTAGGAAATTTTGAACAAAAAAAATGTATTTTTTAATCATTGTGCGACGTTCACAAATTTTTGTTGAAGTTTCAAGTCGAACTTATGTAAATCAGAGTTATTGAACATGAGGACAGGATATCATGAGATTATACAGGTATGTTAACTGGACTGAAAGTCCTGAGCTTCACGACGTCAGTAAAATGTGATTAGTTATACGGTTTCGGGACTGAAACGCTTCTTGCTGTACACCGAATGTCATGTCTAACGGTAGGAGGCGCATTCTGCAGCAGTGAGCAAAAGCAGTAGTTACCCAGAGAAACGAGAGGAGATTCCAACCTTTTCACACACCGCGCTGGTTCCGTGCCGCGGGTTGTTTCAGAAGCTCCTTAATTTTTTTTGGTAGTCCCCTGGGAAGATGAAAGTGTCGGTATAGAATGTTTTATGAACGTCAAGTATTCGTTTTTTGATGTTCAAACAGAGACAAATTGCATAAGACACGTCCTGGACGATAATATAGACGGTTGCGGAAGAAAAATCTTCGTTACATGAGGCTGGTAGGCTAGAACAGTGCGAAAGCTACTGTGGTTTCATCACTTGGTTATTTCTTTATATACAGCCTAGGTGTGTGTGTGTAGTAATACAGCAAACACGATTACGTTGAGTTTAATGCTGCTAACATAATTGTATTTTCTGCAATTTTAGGTCTAAATTTGATGCTGTATAATATATTTTAACATGCTACATAGTGCAGAATGAGTTCCATTATTGTTTGTTGGCTTTTGACTTCAGGCGTTTGGTTCCAATATAATGTTAATAAAACGGTTACATTTCACACGTAATTCATCAGTAATAATTACGGATATATAATTACTGTAGTGATATTTATGATAATAAATATTGCTATTATTATTATAACCATCGCAATATAAATTCAGCATGTTACTGTACGTTTCACGTTACTGGCTGATTGTGTTTGCACCGTAATTCTGATGCAATTGTAGCATACGATCATTAACAGCCCATTGACTAATCCCTTTACCTCGTTATGTAATAGACAGTACATTAATGTAGCTGTAGCGAGAAACGTTGTATTAATGTTGCATATCACATTGTAGAAATAGCTGATCAACGTACAGAGTTGTGCAAATTTAACAAACAACACTCAGACAACGAATTTATAACAAAAACTCATCATATTTTTCGATAAAACTCTTTTATTGGCACAACGTTTACAACTATTAATATTTGACATGTTCTTTATAATTGCTTTGATACGGTTTGGCACTATTTTCTTAATGTCTTCATCGCTATGAGACCAGTTTTATCCTGATTTTTTTCCTTATAAATTGTCCAAAGATTCCCTATAAGATTTGCTTTTTGGTTTAAGTGGCTAGGGAAAGAAAATAACATTATTTTCTAGAAAATTCATTATTTTCTAGAAAACTGATTGATCATGCACTATGGTAAGTTGCCTTATCCTACATGATAACAAAGAAGACACCATCATTGACCGCTTCCTAAGTTGTGGAAAATGTTGGCTTCAATGGCTCGTATAGGGCTCCTGCTTTATAATGTATAATTTACAGTCGTCAAATTCCTTTAGAATACATGCGTTTCCAATAAGTTACCAAAGACGGGTGTTCACTGTTTGTACGCTATACGGAGGTTGAAAAGTCTCGACTGTTATTCAGCTCACACCACTGTTCACTTATCGTTAATACGGATTCATCACAAAATACGAACTGAAAAGAAAACAAAACGAAAAATATATTTTTATATTTAACGGGGTTTAAATCGATTGGATATTCATAATTCTTCTAATTTTTTGCGTCAGGAAAATGTAAGTCTAAGATAAGGAAGTCTATAAGATATAATTAAGGAAATTTTTAACTTATTTATACAAAGGTTTTTAAAAATATATAACCACTTGGTACGTTTCACAGTTTTTATTTAACTCTGACAGCTGTTTCAGCTTATGAAGCTGAATACAATATATTTGTATTAATATGTTTCACCAAGTAACACAGTACTTTTACCAACGACTCATCAATTATTGTCGTGACTTATTTATTTTTATATAATTATCTTTCTTGCGCTAAATCGTCCTTCCCTTTACCATTGCCGGCGTTGTTTTATTCTTTTACGTGGCCAGCGGCTCAATGTCTTATCCGAAGACTAGACGGTGACGCTTCCATGCCATATGTTTTTACGTTGTTAGAAATGTCTTTGATGGTTTCCTCATGTTTCATTTAGCTTATGCTGAATTTTCGGCTACACTCGCTTTATCATTTCGAAATTAAAATTAGAGCCTCGCTGCTGTTAGTACGTCCGATGGTTTTTTACGAAACATGAAGTTTCATCAATAGTTTTTCAATACGTCCAATCAAGACCGTTTCATTTAGTGACAGGTCACGTCAAATTTCAAGAAAAAAACATTAATTTCATGACGAGGGCATTATATGTCTAAATCAAAGTATAAAATGAGCTCACAAAAATTGAACATAGCTGATAAATATACCAAGGAAAAATAGAAATTCTCGAATAAACATTATAAAGAGGTCTGACGATGTTGAACGAAATGGTACACCAAAATGTACATTAGGCAACAGAAAAGTAAAACCAGTACATCATCTGTTCCCTCAAGTTTTAAGCCTAGGGGCTGTTACCCTGTAGCTATGATACACCACCGCCAGAAAGAAAACGGACCCTATTTAATTACGTGCACGGTGGGGTGGGATGTTGTGTGTGTTCACATGTAGGTCTCACGTCGTTAATTAAGGCCCGCGTACGTTAGTCAGTCTATTGTATTGCCACGTCAGTAGTGGACGGGATCAGATTGACCCGACCTTGAGCCGAACCCACAGCACAGCACAACACTATGCAAAGTGGCCTTCTTACGTGAGTTATTCCGCCGTATAAAACACATACAGCCAAGTAATAAAGATTTATTACCACCAAGTAATAAAGATACATGCAGTCTTACCGTACATTTCTATTCTTCGCTTATGAATTAACATTACTCAAATATTTAAGCATAATTTTGTAAGCAAAAAGACGAGACTCTAATTTATTGATTATTTAAAATTTACTCGATTCTTGCCAAATTCGCTTGAGACATACAATGCTTGAGCAGTTATCCCTTGTAGAAAGAAGTATCTTAATGAAGGTGACTTTCCCATAGTTTTTCAGAAGCATACTCTTTTATACTTTCTTCGCTTACTTTTCCTTTACGACACGTTTCCGTTTTGAAACGTGTGATTTATTTGGCACAAGTTTAAAAATCTGTAAGCTTGAGGTAGGGAGACAAGTAAACCATGATTTTTCTACTCAACGAAAGATCACTCTTTGATCATAAACGTGACTTTTTTTAGTAAAGTAACGGTTGCAAAATATAGCACCAGATTTATAATGTTGTGAGTAGGAACGAAATTACGGAAGAAGGCAAGCAACTGGTATGCAAGACAGTTTTTGTACCCATACTGCTCTGCGGGACAGAAACATGAAGCAGACTGCAAGTAAGTGTAATAAGATCTGAGGAGAGCAGCTGGAAAAACCAGGAGAAGACGAAATAGGAATAAGACCATCAGACGTTTCTTCCAGCGGAAATCAGTTTTTGAGATAGTTGAAAGAAGCTGTTATGATGTGGAAGGTGAGGTGAAGCTTATCAAGGAAACGTGGCCAGACGGAGGAAGAGGAAGAGGAAAAACAAGATTGGAATAGATCAACTGTATCTGGTTACTAGAAGGGTGAAGTGAAATGGAGAGTGTCGGAAGTGGCTGAAGCATCCGTCCGATTCTTGGAATGGAAAAGATTATTGGAATCGTCCATAACTTTGAATCAACGGAATCTTAATTTACTACTACCATAATTTAATTATGGAATATGTTTTGGTAGTGCAAATTTAATGTTTCCTATTACACTTGTAAAAATATAAGTTTCCTATACGTTTATAGGTGATCGAATTATGATTTTGAATCTTTGAATCGTAGAATTGTACTGTAGCGAAATGTCTAAAGCCTTCTGCGTTCATAAACATGTTAGACGCTGTAACATTTGCCGTTATGAAGAAGAAATAGGTTCCTTGATTAGCGTTACTACAGGATTGCGATTCGGAACAGTCCACTTTTTTCTCGTTATAGTTTCTCAGTATGGTCATTATTAGTGTTTAGTACTGATATGTTTCGTTTTTAACAATTTATTGACGTTGGAATAACGCCCTTCGTTTGTGCGTTAAATTTATAACGAATGTGTTTAATAACAATGGACCAGTACAATACTGTTTGAGCATATAAACGTAATGGTTGCTCAAATGGAAGCTAACGTAATGGAAGCTATCGAATGGGCTAAGTTAAAATTTACTCTGATGTAAAATGTAACGTGTGTGTCTATCTTATTTGTAGATCATGCCGCACATAATTAAAACACTAAACAGCAACAGCAACTATACATGAAAGATTTTCAAAGTGTGATCGCGAGGTCGCAGTATTAAGTATACAAATAATTTATTACAGCTAATTCTGGAAGCCGGAAAGGTTTATACACCACTACAAATGTATTATAATCGAACAAACCAAGCGAGTTCTAAGTTTTAACTCGACCGTTTGGCATTTGTCTGTCTGGCTGTCTGTCTATTTGAAGTATGTCACACGATAACTTTTGAACGCATTAGCCGATTTTCTTGGCGTGTGTGTCCATACTTTTACTGTACAGAACTTTTTTTCTTTTAGATTGAGGCCAAAAAAATACGGCAGGCTAAAATGTGAGGGGCTCACAATTTTGAAAAAATCGCAAATATCCATGTGTGGTATCAACTTAAAGAATATTTTAACCTAAATACGAATGTAGTATTAATTTTTGAAAATTTCAAAATGTTGGTGCGCTGGGGGCTAAAAAGTGGGCGAAAATTTTGATAAAATCGCAAAAATTCATGTGACGTATGAAAGTAAAATGAATTTAAACTAAAATATGAGTATAGTATTAAGGTTTTGTAATCTCAAAATTTTGGGACGCTAGTGGACGTCCAAAAAATGGGGCAAAATTTGATAAAATTGCAAATTCTATGCCGGATATCAAATCAAGGTAATTTTAACCAAACTCTGAATATAGTGTACAGTTTTGGAAATTTCAAAAATTTTTAACGTCAGAACCCAAAAACGAGATAAAAATTTTGAAAAGAATTGTAAAAATATAGCCAGGTGTCAGACTAAAGGGAATTTTGACACGATCCTGTTTGTTTGGAGTTTTTAGCGTGTATTTTATGATTGTTCTACAATTGTTACTTTATTAAACAAATAATTGGGTAATCTGGATTTTTGTTTCGAGATTCGAGTTCGGGATTTAACATCTTCCGCTTGTGTCAATAAGAGTGAAATAGGCAGCCAGAAGGAAGGGACAAAGTGTGTTATTGTTTACTTTGTCACAATATTGACAAACGCGAGTACTTAGATTATATTATGTTTCTAATCTGTTTTTGTTCCACATAATAGAAAAACTATAGATTAGCAGTTTATTTAAGAGAAATATTTAATTTAGCTAGCTCGTGGGTATTCGGCTTTTATTCTATAGTTTACGTGTGTTTATGTTTATGCGTGGGCACTTTAACAGTCATATTTCACTATTTCTGACCGTTTTTTGACCAAGGGGGTGAGCCCACATGTGAACCTTGACTTGCCTTAAAAGAATTAACTGTAGAGAATATCCATCGTCGTAAGAACCATAGCAATTCTTACTGTTGCTACGAAACCAACACTGAACCATAATTACCCTAATAATTAATTAATTAATTAAAAATTAAATATAAAAGAATTCATGAATAGTTATGGCTTTTATTGTGTTTGTATATTATAGTTTTATATTAATAATTGTAAGATCGGTTACACGAATAACAATCATATTCCTCATAACATTTATCCGTGCACTTTGTAGCATAACGAAGTTTTTGCCTTATTCTACAAAATAATATCACATAGAAAAAGAAGGGAAGAATCAATCTGGAAGGAGTAAAATCAACTTAAATAAAAGTAACAGAAAAGAAGTAATCACAGTCATAAATAAAATGCCTTAACAGAACTAGAAAAAATCTCGATTCAAAGAAATCACATATATTCAATTTATAGCAAAATGTGTTAAAAACAAATAGTATGATTATCATCCCAGTAAAATAATCAGGATACCCAGTAAGATAAGGAGTAGTAAGGAGTTACAGCCAAGAACAAATTAATTAAAAGGAAAAATCTCAAGATACCCAAAAACCTACTTTAAAGACAGAACACTCTATATCAGTAAACCACAATAAAGGAAAGAAATTAAAACTATAGTAGTTATACCAATTTAGAAAAACAAATAACAAAGTAAGAGAATACAATACCAAATAACCAGAGCTAATGTAAAATTAGGTATAAATAAAATAGTGTGTGATTGAGGGGAACACCCCAAACCAGTTTTAAAAGGACAATAAAAGACAATCATTAGGCTAAGACCTTAATTTGTTTAGTTATTTAATTATTATGTTTAATTATTATATGTGTATACAATACAGACCATGTTGATAGTAGTAGATACTAGATGTTAGTATGTAAGTGTTTATTGTATTTAAATAATGTTAATATTGTGAAGGAAAAATATTTAATAATGTCAGAATTTTGTGAAGGAAGGAAAGGCAAAATATTAATTCAAACGACCTATAAATAGTGAATCAGAAAATATAATAATAGTAATGTGAATTGATTATAACATTGATAGGAAAATTGAAAATTGATAATCAAGCCAAATTCAACTTTGACCCTGTAAATCAAATCATAGGAAATAAATTAATAGAAACTAGACCAAATTGATTTAAATTATCCCATTCAGAATACCAATGCTTTATCATAATTATAACAACAACCTATAGTAGTGATTAAAATAATCAGAGTGTAAAATTGACTTAAATTGTGATTGAACAAGATAATGCCATAATCAGTAAAGCAAGTACTAGTAAAATACAAATAAATTATTAAATGTTTAGAATAATAGCCAGGTAGAGAAAGCAAATTACAATAATTTAATTAGTAATCGTATTTGAGGAAAATTATAACATAAAACATATTGTAAACCATTTAATTGGTAATTATGTGAATTATAATAAGGCCTAGAAGTAAATTTCAAGGAATGTAATTTTTGAGCTTAATTCAAACAAAAATCGGTCAAGTTTAATATTAACTTGTATAAAGTAAAAGCAGGAATATCGTTATGTAATTAGAATTCCATAAAAGTACTAAACAAATAATTTATAGCCAGTAAAATATAAAAAATGTCATTTAATTCTTTAAAATTGAATTGGTAATTAGGAAAACAGCTGTTAATGAACAATGAGAAATGCGACCAAAATCTTACAGAATTTTCTATATGAAGAAACAAATATAGTTAGTTGATTGTTAAACGCCAAGCAGGACGGACGTGTCAGAATATATTTCAGAGAAAAAAGTTGCGCTATTCTGATGTGTATAAAAATTTGAAGGCTCTAGTGAGCAAGATAATATAAAAGCGTAGGCTGCGCACTGAAGACGATCTGGCTAAACAATTAGTAAATGGCTAAAAGGGATGGAGGACTGTTTTACGTCGGATATCATGAAACTTATGGGAGATACAGTTCTGCGACCTGTTTTATTCGATTTTTTGGTCAAAAACCATAAGAAACAACAGAATTCGCCCCTTCCCAGAATTTCAGAAAGTCTTCATTTACCCGGGGGAACCGAAACCTGGGCGAAATCTTTTGCTAGCCGTAACTCGCTTACAAAGCATTTCCGGACATATGTTTATATGAACTTTTTTTCTTCTTTTACACTATAGAGCCATTTCTGAAATTATTTCCCTCTCCTCCCGGGACACCCTGTATATGAAACTTTTGTATATAATAAAGTTATTGATGTCATTCATGTGTCTGTTTCTTGGTCCATCGCAGTTTGAAAAAAAATAGCCCTCGTAAAATTCCTTTTACGTTCAGTAAAATAAGTAAATACAATTCTGTTTATTCACTAACGCGTAAATATTTAGTTATAAAATACAAAATTATTCTAATAAATGCAACAAGTATATTCAATAAATACTTACTTAGAATTTAAAGAACTGTACTTTATGGTGTTTCTCCATAAGGTCTGTGCATTTATTTTTATAAAACGACTGAAGAAAAGTTCTTAGTAAGACTCGCTACTGAAATACGTACTATATAAATGTATAGTAAGACTCGTACTATATAAATGTTAAGTTATTAAAAATATACACCTTAATTATTTAAAACCTAACGAGACTTTATAGTCGTTATTAAATATGTGTACGTTTATTTATTACAAGGGTATACCTCCTGGATTTCTCTAATCTAGCCACCAATGATTCCTTGAATTCTCAGAGGCAAACTATATTGAGAGTGAAAACTGCAATTAACAGATTTGCAATTCATCTTCACATCACGGCATAGGCAAGAGCCTTCAAAGAGCCTCCAGCCTTCCTGGATCTGCCCACATACCTGTGTCCTATAGATTTATATTTCCAGACTTGGTTGGCCAGTCATTCTTTGTAAGCGCCGTTGAAAGCGATTACTATCTTTTAGTCTGTCAATTAGTTTTTCTCTTATGTCTTCATTCTTTATATGGTCACTTTTAGAACATCTTCAACTCCTCTTAAATGCCGTTTCCGAGCTTGTATTTTACTTTCTTATTTCTTACTTGTCGTCCATAATTCACACCCATAAGTCGGTGCAAAAGACCGCCATAATCGGTAGAACTTTAATTTTGTCTCTCGACGTACCTTGTTTGTAAATACAATTTATCGATTTGGGAATTTAGCTGTAGAAACTGTTAATAAATATGAATCTGATGCATATTGTAAGGGTGTCGTTCAGTAGTGGACCGTTTCGTATCGAATGCAGCGTCATTATCTACCGATATTTCCAATATATGTAAATTCACACCAACGATTGAAATCGGCTCAGAACTACAAGCGACGTCACGGTTCGTCCATAGCTGGAAACCGTCATCAACACTGCGACCCTCATCCAGCGTCAGTTTACTGCAGTGAATTTCCGTAATCCCATACCACCAGCAATGCTACTGTAGATATGAGTCACAGTAAGGTACCAAAGGAAATTAAAATAGCTACTCCATGTTATTCCGTAACGACGAGAGTAAGAAATTTTTAACTTAATGATTATCAGAATGGTTTTATAATGAGAACACTTCCCCACTGTATTGTTATTTTGAAAATTAAATGCCTAATTAACTATTTTAATACTATTTATTTGAACTTTAAACTGAAAATTTTAGAATGCCTGATTAAAATGTATCGTGCCATAAGACTGCTTTATTTTGACGTTTGATGCTTATAAAAAATTATTAGTATTGTTGGTACTTTCACTGTGAACTTACTTGTTGTATTTTCTCATAAGTCGTTTCGGAGTGGTGTGCTCCTTCTTCAGTGAGTTTGGATACGAAATGGCACTGAAGAAGGAGCACACCACTCCGAAACGACGTATGAGAAAATACAGCAAGTGAGTTCACAGTGAAAGTACCAACAATACTAATAATTATTATAGTAGTGAACAAAGAAGTGATGAACATTCAAAATATTATAAAAAATACTTGAAGAAACAATAATAGTGAATTGTTCGTTTAACGTGTGCACGTGTGGAAATTTTTTGTTTTGATTTAAAAAGGACAGGGATACGCTGTCGGACGATAAAATTGGATTACTTATTAGTTTGTGAACTTTAAACAACTCAGTACGTGTATTTTGACCCTGTTTATAATTATAAGATAACATGTTTTGTAATTAACATTTTTCTTTTATGCTCCATTATTCAGTACGCTTGTATTATTTAGGTAATTTTTAACTTCTATGTGTTCTCCTGTGAGCTGTATGGATCTTAAAAACGTGCGAGTCCGAGCTAATTTTTTATGGTGGTCTTACCAAACTTAGCGAACTAGAAACGCATATGTAGTTTTACATAACTTACATACATAAGACTTCATTAACATATGTATAAGGTTCAACTTGTTTAAGTCTTAAAGGCACATCATCATTCTCAACATGCTAGTTTTTCTGCAAAGATTCTAAGTAAGACTGACGAAGAGAATGATTATTTGAAACGTTTGTTTTAATGAAGCTACATTCCTTACTTCAGGAAGGTAAACAGGCATCTATATTTGGGATTCAGAAACGCCAAAAATCAATGTTTAGTGTTTAGGTCTTTCATTTTTCGTACGTAAGAAAATTACATTGTATAGGATTTGAAAAATAAAAAGTAGTAATGCTTCATAGTTACCTGAATAATTTAAATATGCTTGTCTTAAATAAATAATAATCCGAACAAATAAAATAATTACAGTATTAACTAAAGCTCTGGCACTTTTTACTGAAAATTGAGTCAGTTGTTGGAGAAACAGAGATAATTACAGTATATGTTATGATACAAACAAACCGATTTGCACGAAAAGCTGTGGGGACTGGAGTAAGGGTGAATCGTGCATATTGTCCCTTGAGTTTGAAACGAACTCGGTGTTTAGAGTGTAGAGAATTCGACAGTTCATTCTTGACACAAATTGGAAAACTTTTAGTCGCTGTTGTCTTTAGTTAGAAAATCGATAAAACAATAGACATCAGAGTAAAACTTACCCTGTCAGTGGTTGTATCATTTGCTACTGTGAGAAATGAAATAACCATCCTAAAATACACTGGCACTTGAAAATGTTAATTAACAGAAATAAAAATTGTGGAAGTTTTACTGTAGTCTTTTGTCTAAGACTGAATATTTATTAGCACTGATTGAATATATTTGAATTGTATTTCCATAAAAAACATAAAGTACGTTTGTGTTCAGTGTTGAATAGAATTCTTTACAAATTAATTACATTGGTTTTATTAGATTCGTTGCCCTACTACTACTACTACTACTACTACTACTACTACTACTACTACTACTACTACTACTATTACTACTACTATGACCACTGATACTGCTGATAATTTAATTTCTTCCGTCCTTCATGTATTCGTTTCAGCAATCTATAGCCACCACCACCATCACCAACACCACCAATACTTTTAGGAATTAAGCAAGTTTGATGTGCCCATTTCGCTTTGGACCCCCTGGATCTCTTTTACTCCTTAGTATGTACTGTAACGCTTTCTTTCCAATGTTACCACCGGACAATCTACTTACCTGTTCTTCACGATTGAAACGGTACTCTACTATTTTTTCATTTATTGAAAATGCATAGAGTTTCATATGGTATGGCGACGTGGAACGAATGCCTGTTGATCGTTGGTCCAGAAAGTCGTTAAATCGAGTTCAAAGTAGAATATGGAAACGGGAATATTGTGGAAAGAGGACATATAATGTGTGAGATGGAGAAGAGAAGCTTGCAACAAGAAAACTGAAGCCTCTGGCGTGCATGAGGGTGAGAGAGACGGCGGCAGCTGCAGAAGCACCCTAAGAAGAAGAAGAAGAAGAAGAAGAAGAAGAAGAAGAAGAAGAAGAAGAAGAAGAAGAAGAAGAATAAGAAGAAGAAGAAGAAGAAGAAGAATTCAATGTTTGGTTTCATTATTTTTGTATTTCAGTGTTTTTCATTTTACAATATTCATAGTGACAGTGATCCATTTACCACCTTATTAGCAACTTACTCTCCAATAACATAGGGCCTACTGTTACTGAAGAGGAAAATCTAATCAGCAATGATCATCTTACTTGGATACACGGCATTTATTTTATTACGTATGTCGGCGATTGGTAGCGTACAGAAGTTGTAAAATCGTTTAAATCGAAACGGACAAGATCACAAGACGAGCGTAAGTAACAGAGAAAGAGGAAAATAAAGGAGATACGGTCACAGGCGGATATGCGGACAGATCGGACGAAAGTTAAAGGACGATAATATCGAACGTACAGGACGAGGCGAGTGAAAACGTGCGCGCACGCACAGGTGTGGGCATACGGGTTTGATGTTTGTATGTGCTGGTTAGTACAGTGTACAGACCAAGATCAAACGCACGCGGGCGCGCGCACGTAACTAGCCGCGGGTTGAAGGCTATACAACATAAACTGTAATACCTTTCTCTAGTCATTAACCGCTATCTGCACGCTTGCTAATTTCGGTGTGTGTGTGTGCGCGCGCGCGCGTGTGTGGAGCCTATATAATATTAAAAACGAAATTATTTTTCTAGGCCTAGAATTGTATACAGTTGCTCGTCGACCTACGATTTGTGCGACTTAAGACTTTTCGTACTTATATAACTAAAACAAACATTTTAATTTAGAATAATATTTTTTCGAACTGATATTTTCACACTGCGGAAAGGCTTACAATTAAACTTATACGTTTAAGGTAACCGATTAACAAATTAACTAATTTTCCGTAAAAGTAAAAACAAAAATCCATTAGACACAAAAAATTACTTATATGGTTTCAGACAAGCCCCTACGAACGTAGTCCGAAAGATAAAGCAACTGAATGTACGGATGAATCACAATTTCGGTATACACGTATATGTAACGCACTATTACGTATACTGTAAGTCGAAATCGACTTGCGAGCGACTACCAGTTTACAGTTACTAATGTTTGGTGACGATCAGGATACAGTAGCAGGCAATGAGGCCCCTCTGTGGATTTGAGCAGATAATTGAAATATGTAGTCTAGAAATCTCTGATATGAAAACTTTGTTTTTCACGGCTTAAGGTTCTTTGCTCTATGGATTAGTAAGTAGCAAATGATCAGCAATTGAGTAAGTGCGTTCATTTAAGTGCCTTAGATTAAGTGCATTTATCTCTTTTTAGATCGGCCTCTTCTTTTCTATATTATCATGTTCAAATATGGCCTATAGAAACAAATAAATATTAATGTTCACATAAATAAAACAATAACAACAGAATTCATTAAAACGCCTCTTTGTGCTCTCAAAATTGAATCGATCGTGAGAGAAGCGGAGATAATTATTGCGGCGTATGATTACAAATTCAAATAAACAGATTTGCATGAGAAGCTGCTCGGGGTCGTTGTAAGCGTGAATCGTTCAGGTTGTCTCGAGTTTGCCTTGCCGCGATCGCGATGTTTGAAAGTGCACATAATTTGACACCTCATTCTTGACTGGAACTGGGAAACCTTTTGCCAACGTGGTGTTACGTTTCGTAAATGATAAAGAATGAAGAGTAAAAGTGGTCGTATCGTCTGCTGCTGTGTGAAAGGAAAATTAACGTCTTCAAAATACGCCGATACCTGAGCTGAGAATGTCAGTTATTGTAATGTCGGTCGTTTACAGCACAGAAATTGTAAATGATTTCTTTTTCCTTAACATTTTGTCTCGCAACTGTTACATAGACAATTATGTACACTACTACTACTACTACTACTACTACTACTACTACTACTACAACAACTACTACTGCTACTGCTACTCCTACTCCTACTCCTACTCCTACTACTACTACTACTACTACTACTACTACTACTATTACTTTTTTTTAAGGAGGAGGAGAAACACATTTACGCACGACGTGTGGAAAGTGAACTTTTATTTTTTATTGTATTAATGTATGTTATGCATACCACACATTAAAATTCAAAAATTGTTGTAAACGAGTGTTTGCTTATTGGAACTGTAAACTAATGAGTAACAAATACTCTGGTGTTTAATTATTTTATTCACTGTTTGTACACGACGATACGTGCATTGCAGTAACAATACGGTACATCAAAAAACTGAATCAGATACAAAATTTGTTTGAGCTTAGTGGTAGACGTATATCCCATAATACATATACAATTTTGTGGTCAAATAATTTTAACTAACTTGTTTTTTTGTTATCAATTACCTTGATAATGTGTTATCAATTTCACCTATGCTTACTTTAACAAGTAATTTAGTTTCCACAATATTCAATGATACTTGTTCCGGTTACCTCGCGTACGCTGTTCTGCAGCCAATGTTTAAAATAGGCTATATTTTACGTAACATTGCATAAGTCGTCTCCTGATGCCTAGAGAGATCAACATCGGTGACATATGTGTCCCAATTTAAAATAAACTTGGAATTTTGAAAAATTACAATATATTAGAGTGTATGTTATATATATATATATATATATATATATATATATATATATATACACACTTAAGTTTAAAATAGCTAAGCAGTAGCATGTGTCCCAGTAGCAGGAAGACAATGGCAGTAAAGTGCAGTGGCACAGATTGACTAGACCAATTTTTATGTCCATTTTGTTATAAAGTATTGTTACGAGAATCACACGGTTCATGTTCTTAAACCAGTTGGACAAACTATCGAACGCCAGGGAAGCAGGTGTTTAGTCTTTTTTTAAAAATTATCTAAAACAATCACACACGTTTTAAAATAATATTTCAATTTTCCAGTACGCCTGCCTCCTATACGCAACCGATAATAGAGCCACCAAGTTATATAAAATTCCAGTAGTCTACAACACAAGTAAACAGTGAAATACTTGCATTTTTACTATTATCGCTCCCTGGTAACATTGTAATCAACGCACTTCATTCAAGATTATTCATAGACTGGCTGTTATCCCGTGGTCGACTCTTAGTGGCAAACTTCGGCCTTACCATCTGAGGCCATCTTCAATGTCGCGATAGATTGGTATTCGCCAATTCACCCCAGTAATGAGGTAGAGTAGAATATATTCATATAGTCTATTATCTGCGAAAAAGATACAGTACCGTGTACCAAATGGTTAAAGCTTAAGAGCATGATAATGTCTTTCAGCCGGCAGCTAAACGCAACATTATTATGGTTACTGACTGACTGATTGTTTCTTTTGCGCAAATGTCGAAAATCTCTCGAACCATAAGCGATCGCAGACGGAGCAGGCGTAACCAAACTCGTTGTCGTCGAATTGTTTTGTGAATTCCGCAGCTGCTGCTATCTCTTCAGTTTTCAAGCGTTTTGGCGATACCGCAGCGATTGCCTGTTCGAATTCAGCTGCTTCGTTCGCTCGTTTAGTTGACATCTCAATTTTCTTATTCAATCTACAACGTTTTACTCGTTCGTTGGTTTTCCTTCGTTTCTCTGCCAGTTTCATGTTGTAGAATGCATCGATTTTCTCCTGCTCAGTCATCGTCGATGCGAACGGTGTATTTATTAAGTACTCGTTCAATTCTTTGCGCATCAAGTCATCTTGCTTTCGTTTTCGTTGCGATGGGGCCGCTGGTACCGAAGCTTCACCGCCGACAGCAGCCGCTCGTTGCTGTTCCTTCTCGAGCTTCTTTCGTTCCCGATACTTTCTTGCTCGCTCGGCATTTTGTCGTTTCTTGATCTGAGCCTTCTCGTCGCTGCTATCCATTGTCGAACGCTGTTTTAGTCAGTCGCCACGTTATGGTTACTATATACCAGCAGCAGTGTAT
Organism: Magicicada septendecula; assembly: GCA_034769895.1. Taxonomy (NCBI): domain Eukaryota; kingdom Metazoa; phylum Arthropoda; class Insecta; order Hemiptera; family Cicadidae; genus Magicicada; species Magicicada septendecula. The sequence goes on along the minus strand of CM068375.1, from coordinate 191,276,545 downwards.
TTCACCACAACACAAAACAAACCTTTATTTACAACAATCCCAGTGACATTATGTATCTGTGTTATATCTTCACATTTCTGCGATGAGTAATTAAATATAAAGAGGAAGTAGATTTGCATTTACGATGCAGTACAGACAAATATTTTAATGCATAGGGATGCAGGATCGTTAGCTGAATCACATACGAAGACAACCATTAACTAGAGACAATAACCTATCTACAGCTATGCAGTGTTGTTTGCTTGTTAGGTCTTTAATCTGCGACGACGTTAGCATGTTGGTCGCGGTTTTAGTTAACGATTCCCGGCTGGTAAATTGTGCTAACACTTGATTTTAAACTTTCAGGACGCTTTATAAATGTGGTTTAATTGTTTGCAGTGATCTTATATTTAACACACAATATATATATATATATATATATATATATATATATATATATATATATTGCGACGTATCAAAACAACCCTTTATTTACAACAATCCAAATGACGTCATGCAATGATGACGTCACGCAATGATGACGTCATACACCGTGACGTAAATAAATTTTTTCAGAAAGTTTCAAACGATGTCCAGCTAAAAGACATTATCATGTCAAAACTATCGCGACACTGAATATGGTATTCGATTGTGGGGGCGAAACGTTTGTCACTAATAACAACAGTCGACCACGGCCTAACAGCCCGGCTAGAGTAATCTTGACAATGTTGACGCCGGCCGGTATTAGCACTTCAGTTAGCCCTCAACAAATTTGGAAACTCAACTGGGTATGTCTGCTGTGTGATGACTTTATATAGCAGCCAAAATCACTTAAGACCTTTATCTGCGACGAGAACATTCCAGACGCTTGGAGAATGACCGGTAGCGACAAGAATGTTTGCCAGGACGGCTCTACAACATCGCGTTTAGCCGCTGATTCCGCATCACATATTACGTGACACGTATTCATGTAGACCACGTATGTTATTTATGTAGGTTCGGCGTGTAGTGACATACTCCTGAACTGTTCAGCTATCAATATCGTACCGTTGTGCAAGGCGAAGGACAAGCCCGTCGCCCGCTGTTGTGTTGTGTCCCGAGCTTCTTATAAAGCTCCCGCCGCGGGGACCACGATGCTCTGGATAACTAGGTGTGGCCTGCTACCGGGCGGCCGTGGGATTTCAGTTAGACGTCTCTAATTGAGCGTGAGGGTTCACCTGGCACAGATGGGTTGCGACCGAGGGGGGTGATAAAGCGGGCACAGCGGCGGTAGAACCTTCGGGAAAGTGTCCGTGTAGTAGCGTTAAGGGAACGGTCACGAAGGGATTCTCGGATGGTCTGGTTTGAAGTCAAATAATGCCCAGTCCAGTCTTCGGTCAAGGAGATAGATATTGAAGCTTACGCTTATGGGTTTTTGCTAAGTAGCCTCATACAGGGATCGCGTAGGTAACCATCGGCGCCACACTAGTGGTGACAATGAATTTCCCTAGGCGGCGGGTACCGCCAAGCCCTCATTGCGAAGGCAGTGGTAGTCTTTTGACTCTTGTCTCTACAGTCGCGTTTACTTTCTGTTATTCACGTGGAGTGCTACTTACTTCTGAAACTCGGGCGAAGGGCTTTTCTCATCAAACGTTGTCTCATCGCAACCGTTAAGGCCGGGTGACGTAGATTCGTTTTCAGCAACTGAATATGTCATTTCAGAAATAATGACAACATCGCTCGATGTTCCACCGCGTCGCATTCTCTCTCCTCTCTACATCAGCTCTACCATATCGTCAACCATCCTAAAGGCAACCACCCTTTCTTTCTTCTGTACCAAGAATGCTGGTTGTTATAACATAACTCGTTTCCATGTCGAAGACGAGGAGTGTTCGTTCGAAGAGTAAAATTCTTTTATTATCCATCTTTCTACGTGCTAAGTAAGATTAAATGTTTGGTAGTCTTCAGTGTCTAATGTCGATACTAATTATATAATCGACAATTGGAAACTCCTCGCAGAAGTCTCAAATTATTCACATGTTCCCGATCATACATCGTTCTCGTTGAAAGCTGATATTGATTTTAAATTTTTTTTAATTTTTATCAGAAAGTGGAAAACATCATTACGACGTTCAAACATCTTCGTAATGTTTCCATCTATAAGAAAATAGTTCCACCTTTTTCCATTTCTTTCTGTCCTGTTGCATAATTTTGCTTGTATCGCGATTCTGTGTTTATCAGGGTTTGTGGTGTGTGAAGCTTGAGACTGAGTATTTTGTTTTTTACATATGCCACTGGAGATTAAATTTTCCATAGGGGTGCAAATATGTGACGTCTTAATTTCTGTATGCGAACGTATTTATTACTTCTCGATGCCTAAGATTTCGTTAGCAGTTGTAAAGTTAACACCGTCGCCTCTTAGATTATTAGGGAATTTTATGAATGTCTTATTGGCGTTGACACTAAGACTGTGTACATGTTGACATAAGACTGTTGCTATTTCATCTTCTTTGGTCTTCAGGCTTCTGACTAGTTTCAACTGGCACACCAGCCTCGTTTGTCTTCTGGGCCTTCGCGTAGCTATCCGTTTAAAAGCAGTTTGCTTCATGTATTTTAGTCTTTGTCTTCCTTTGCAGTTACCACTCCACGACCCCTTCAGCACGACTACTGAATGAACCATGATACGCCATATGAGTCTGTCTCTTCTCTCGGTGACGTTTCCACAAACACGGTTTTTATCACATTCTTCGCATAGTCTTTTCCTTTGCCCTCTGTCGTTTCACTTAATTCCTAGAAACTTCCTGCAACGCCCCACATCTAAACGTCCCCAATCTCCACGTGTCTGGTACCACTATCCCATAACTGTTATTAAGAACAGTTTTTTTTATACAACAAGAGATTCTAACCATCGTGGTAAACAAACAAACATGAGCTTCTATTCGACTAATTAGGAGAGAGTTGGAGTCAGCCTATGAGGGGCAAACAGTTTCTTTTTAGCGGAGACACGTTAAACAGCGGACACGTGTCTATACCACAGGACTGCGGTAAATACCAAAACACGTGTACGGGGAAGAGTCTTCTAAAATTGTATTATCACTAACCTTAAGCTTTCTAAACTATTTATAGAGGAGTTTGTTTTACTCACACACAAGCGCACGCGCGTCGTTTTGTGTATCTTCATAGATATTTGGAGAATTATAATTATTTTTATGTGCACTATTTTTTGTTTTTAAATATTTTTCGCGCAATTAAATCTTTACTGTAAAAACGAGAATTTCATGTATATAGTCTTTATTTCATGTAAAATACTCTTTACTTTACAAGTATGTATTTTATATTTACTTGTTTCTGTACACGGTGTTTCCACTGTTTTAGTTTTTAATAATGACATTTTAATATTTACAAAACTTAATAAATAAGTAAATAATAATTTAAAATCAAAATGTCTAACAACAGACGTTGCACATATATGTAATGTGTGTTATCTACGTATAATACGTTACGTAAATAATTAGGTAATTGCAATATAATTATAAGTATATATTGTTTTATCAACTTCATAATTTTTAAATATGTAAACGGAAATCAATAATATATTAATAAAGGAACAAATTCAAATTAACACAAAACATGATAATATTTTGAAAATTATTAGTTTGATAAAATAATATATATTTATAGTTCATTATTCCTTTGGAAGTAACTAGTTGAGTTTACTGCACAGGTCTCCCATGTAATATCTTCAAATGATTATGTAAAACGTGCGTAAGGTGTAAATAAACCTACTTGCAGTTGCATTTATTTGAATATATTACATATTTATAGTTGTATTGTAACGACCTACTTATTTATGTAATGTATATAACATGTCTTACGTATGTGTTCAGCAACAGTTGTTAAGCGATTTGATTTTAAATTATTTACTTATTTATTACCTTTTGTAAATCTGAAGATGACAGCATGAAAAATAAAATGCCGGAACACTGTCAAAAGATAAAGAAATTTTAAATATGTTCTTATAAACAAAAACTATTATTTATTATTTAGTATTCATAATAAACAAGGAATATGTAAATAATTTTGAATTTAAAAACAATGTGTGTGTATATATCGTTTCACAGTTGTTCCTTTAACACACACACACACACACACACACACACACACACACACACACACACACACACACACACACACACACACACACACACACACACACACACACACACACACACACACACACACACACACACACACACACACACACACACACACACACACACACACACACACACACACACACACACACACACACACACACACACACACACATTGCAACGTTACAAGTATTTCAAAAATTCACACAAATACATTACCATGTATTCAACGCAACTATGAAGTGTATTACACCGGCCAGGTCGCAGGAATTTTTTATTCTCGTTGCGTCAAGTATATGTAGTTGCACAATAATTAAATAATTTTCAAAGAGGAGTGACATGTTGTTGACATGAAACAATTAATTAAAACCGTTTCAACATAATCATTCTATGATTTATTAATATTAATAGAAATTATGCAAATATTAAAAAATTCGAATCGTAGATAAATAAAAATATTTTCTTTTATAAGTTTACACAAATACAATGTAACCTTCTATGCTGTTCATGACATATAAAATAAACAACCATATAGGCCTAATCTTACTAGCTAAACAGACATGTTAAACAAATTATCTAGATACTTTTTATTTCAGTATGTCTGACTTTGACTCAAATTCTAAATAATAATAGCAACTCATTTACAAACAAAAATAATATTAAAACTCAAGAATAAAACTAATTATTGCTATAAACAAAATAAAAAATATGACATTTACTTCCAACCTATTATTTATTTCTATTGGCACACCCAAATTTTAACGTATAACAGAAGATTAGTATTTTTAAATTTTCTTGTTAAATTAAATTATTTTCTTTAACTGCTATTTAAATTTAAAACTTTAAGTCTTTACTGTTCATATATAAGTTTCTTTTTGAGAGTTCTTTTCACAAACAGTTTGAGAGTTCTGTTTGTATGCAAAAATTGTTGACATTTTATATCATGTGACGACCTCGGTAAGAGTGATAGTTTTATTTTAATATAAAATATTAAATGGAGCATAAGCTCTGAAACGCGTCATAGAAAAATTATAAGAAGTCATAAGGCGGACAAAATAAGGTAAATTTAGTTATCAATTTTTTAATTTAATTTTTTGTTTAGTTGTATACTTAATTCTTTCTTAAATTTTTAGGGGTTTTAAGCAAGGACTATTTAAAGTCAGTCATGCTGCTTGTTAAGTTTTACGTAAAACCCCTTATGGAATTTCAAAATTTGTAAATTTTAATTTTTATGTATGTTAGTGTAATCGGTGCTGTTTGTAGATCCACCTGACTTTAGATCTGTTAGTCTGTAATTCAATGTATATTGTATTAAGATGTGTAGGAGCTCTTTAGTTATAATCCTGGGTTTCTGTATTTTTTAAAGTTTTCCCGTCTCCAGTCGCTGGAGAGCTGAAGCAGAGCTGCAGTGGCGGGCTAGCGTCGATGACGAGACGGCAAGAGAGAACGACGTATCTGCTGAATACAATCATAGGAAGAATTACACTTTCATATCGGAAACTGATGTGTTATTTTATCGTACACGTTGGCAAAACAATTCCAACGTTCGTGTCGGGTTAGAAGTACCAAATGAGTTTGAGAAATAAGGCGTTGAGTTTACTGAACTAACCGTGCCATTATCCGGCTTCCAGTCGTTAATGTACGCACTGTTCTGTACTCGGTATATGTTGCGAGTTTGCAAAGAGTAATAATAATTGTTGGCTGAGAGTGTTAGTCAGTCCGCTCGCTGCACCTTGGCTTTATACTGTCGTAACTTTGGTCGTAAACTGCTCTACGGACGTGTGGTAACCAATACCTGGGGAGGAGAAGTTAGTAAATGTTACGGTGTAATTGTTGAATATCCTATTGGCGTATTGCTAATAGCGTCACTATGCAGTTACGTATAGGCCTATAAGTCTTATTGCTTTGAACTTCATATGCGTCTCCGCGTACACGACTCTGCGATACACGAGTGAAAGGTTTATTTTAATAATTTACTCATGGAAACTTTTAATTTGTTACAAAATTTATTTTTGTTCGGAATTCACCACAACGATATTCTTAAGGTAACAATGCTTCAACGCACATTAGTCAGATTTATAATTAAATGTACACTGCTGTTTACTGGGTCTGTTACTGGATTTGTTACATCAAATCTGCAAAGACTGTGGACTACAAATATCCACACTTAAGACCAAGGTGACGGCTTTTCGTGGAACTGATCCCGTACGGGCAAAAATTGTTATAATGGTACTGTCCTGGAAAAAGTCAGAAATTTTGAAACACAGGCCACAGTGTGTCTTATAATACAAGCAACGACGTTGTGAATAAGTTGCATAAGTTACGGCAGTCGTAAAAAACAAATATGACATACAAAAAGAGTCATATTTATCACTTTTACATAAATGGTGTTATTTATCACTTTCTATTTTTAATTTACATATTGACGATGTCACACAAAACTGGCAGATGTGTCTTCCAGAGCATTGGTCACTCTACAATTGACGCTTTGTTTTTTGCGGACTATCAGGCTATTCTGTCGGACTCGGAAACAGATGGGTATACATTTGTTAAATAGAATCTGCAAAGCCTCTGGATTACAAATATCCACGCTTAAGACCAAGGTGATGGTTTTTCGTGGAAGTGATCCCGTATGGTCAAAAATTGTTATAATGACACTCCCCTGGAACAAGTAACCAATTTTGAATACCTAGGCAGTGTGTCTTATAATATTATACAGTGTGTCTTATAATACAAGCAACGACGTTGTGAATAAGTTGCATAAGTTCAACCTTATGTGCAGGACCAACAGGCGAACTCTTAAGTCAGCAAGTAAACAAACACGCCTAAAATTCTACAAGGTGATGGCCCTTCCCACACTTCTTTATGGGTCTGAGAATTGGACTTTAACGAAAGGCCAGGCCAGTCGTAGCCAAGCGGCTGAAATGAGATTTCTCAGGCACGTGGCAGGGTATACTCTCTATGATCATAGAAGAAACACAGATATACGGCAGGAACTGAACATTGTGAGTATACTCGACAGATTTGCTCAGTATCGGCTGAATTGGTGGGAACATCTTTGCTGAATGGATGACTGCCGCATCCCCAAACAACAATTGAACTATTAGCCGAAAGAACGGAGAGGTATGGGACGCCCGAGGAAGCGTTGGAGTGACCGGCTATAGACTTTGCCTGTTTAGACCGGAACAAACCATTCTTGGTTTAATCCTTGCAGATGATGATGAGTATTGTTTACGCGCTTTGCCTGTTTGAGACCGGAACAAACCATTCTTTGTTTAATGATGATGATGATGATGAGTATTGTTTACGCGCTTTGCCAATTTGAGACCGGAACAAACCATTCTTGGTTTAATGATGATGATGATGAGTATTGTTTACGCGCTTTGCCTGTTTGAGACCGCAACAAACCATTCTTGGTATGATGGTGATGATGATGATAATGAGTATTGTTTACACGATTTGTCTGTTTGAAACCGGAACAAACCATTCTTGGTTTAATGATGATGATGACTGTTGTTTATGCGCTTTGTCTGTTTGAGACCGGAACAAACCATTCTTGATTTAATGATGTTGTTGATGATGATGATGATGATGATGATGATGAGTATTGTTTACGCGCTTTACCTGTTTGATACCGGAAGAAACTTTTCTTTGTTTAATGATGATGATGATGAGTATTGTTTACGCGCTTTACCTGTTTGATACCGGAACAAACTATTCTTTGTTTAATGATGATGATGATGAGTATTGTTTACGCGCTTTGCCTGTTTGAGACCAGAACAAACCATTCTTTGTTTAATGATGATGATGATGAGTATTGCTTACGCGCTTTGCCAGTTTGAGACCGGAACAAACCATTCTTTGTTTAATGATGATGATGATGAGTATTGTTTACGCGCTTTGCCAGTTTGAGACCGGAACAAACCATTCTTGGTTTAATGATGATGATGATGAGTATTGTTTATGCGCTTTGCCTGTTTGAGACCGGAACAAACCATTCTTTGTTTAATGATGATGATGAGTATTGTTTACGCGCTTTGCCTGTTTGAGACCGGAACAAACCATTCTTTGTTTAATGATGATGATGATGATGCGTATTGTTTACGCGCTTTGCCAGTTTGAGACCGGAACAAACCATTCTTTGTTTAATGATGATGATGATGAGTATTGTTTACGCGCTTTGCCTGTTTGAGACCGGAACAAACCATTCTTGGTATGATGATGATGATGATGATGATGATGAGTATTGTTTACACGCTTTGTCTGTTTGAAACCGGAACAAACCATTCTTGGTTTAATGATGATGATGAGTATTGTTTATGTGCTTTGTCTGTTTGAGACCGGAACTAACCATTCTTGTTTTAATGATGATGATGATGATGAGTATTGTTTACGCGCTTTGCCAGTTTGAGACCGGAACAAACCATTCTTTGTTTAATGATGATGATGATGAGTATTGTTTACGCGCTTTGCCTGTTTGAGACCGCAGCAAACCATTCTTGGTTTAATGATGATGATGATGATGATGATGAGTATTGTTTACGCGCTTTGCCTGTTTGAGACCGCAACAAACCATTCTTGGTATGATGATGATGACGATGATGAGTATTGTTTACACGCTTTGTCTGTTTGAGACCGGAACAAACCATTCTTGGTTTAATGATGATGATGAGTATTGTTTATGCGCTTTGTCTGTTTGAGACCCGACCAAACCATTCTTGGTTTAATGATGATGATGATGATGAGTATTGTTTACGCGCTTTGCCTGTTTGATACCGGAACAAACTATTCTTGGTTTAATGATGATGATGATGATGATGATGATGATGAGTATTGTTTACGCGCTTTGCCTGTTTGAGACCGCAACAAACCATTCTTGGTATGATGATGATTATGAGTATTGTTTACACGATTTGCCTGTTTGAAACCGGAACAAACCATTCTTGGTTTAATGATGATGATGACTGTTGTTTATGCGCTTTGTCTGTTTGAGACTGGAACAAACCATTCTTGATTTAATGATGATGATGATGATGATGATGATGATGATGATGATGGTGATGGTGATGGTGATGATGAGTATTGTTTATGCGCTTTGCCTGTTTGAGACCGGAACAAACCATTCTTTGTTTAATGATGATGATGAGTATTGTTTACGCGCTTTGCCTGTTTGAGACCGGAACAAACCATTCTTTGTTTAATGATGATGATGATGCGTATTGTTTACGCGCTTTGCCAGTTTGAGACCGGAACAAACCATTCTTTGTTTAATGATGATGATGATGAGTATTGTTTACGCGCTTTGCCTGTTTGAGACCCGAACAAACCATTCTTGGTTTAATGTTGATGATGATGATGATGAGTATTGTTTACGCGCTTTGCCTGTTTGATACCGGAACAAACTATTCTTGGTTTAATGATGATGATGATGATGATGATGATGACGAGTATTGTTTACGCGCTTTGCCTGTTTGAGGCCAGAACAAACCATTCTTGGTTTAATGATGATGAGTATTGTTTACGCGCTTTGCCTGTTTGAGACAGGAACAAACCATTTTTGGTTTAATGATGAATGATGATGATGAGTAATGTTTACGCGCTTTGCCTGTTTGAGACCGGCACAAACCATTCTTGGTTTGATGATGATGATGATGAGTATTGTTTACGCGCTTGTACGTTGGTAGCAGAAGGTTAAAATCATTTTGGAAAACTCTAATTTGTGTTTAGCAGAAGACATGCTTTAAGTTAACGGATAAAGCTTTGTAATCGAGATTTTAAAAAGTCTATTATAATTTACCATTTCTGGTGTATAAGTTTTATTAATTTTTGCGTTTAACTGAATCTGTGTACATAAAATATTAAATGTAATAGGCCTACCGTAATTGAATAAGCGAACTGAACCGTTTGGCATTTGTTTGTTTGTCTGTTTATTTGGAGTATGGCATCATCATCGTCATCGTGATAATCTACACAACACGGCATAGGCAAGATGCTGTCTGTTCCGCCTTCAAAGATCCTCCAGCCATTCATAGATCTTCATATTCATAAATCCATAGAGCCACCATCCTTCAACCATCTTCCTGGGACTACCTGTGTCCTATAGGTTTATATTTCCAGACTTGTTAGGCCAGACTGGAATCTGAGATTCTCTCTAAGTGTTCTTTCCATCGTTGTTTGTAATCTTTTAATCTTTCATTTAAGTAAAAAATTTGTAATTCTTTTCTTATGGCCTCATTCTTCATACGGTCAAGTTTAGAACTTCTTTTAACTCATCTTAAGAACGCCATTTCCGAGGTCTGTATTTTACTTTCTTGTTTCTTGGTTGTTGTCCATAATTCACACCCATAGGATACCCATAGGGGCCACCATAACTTTGTAACACTTTAATTTTGTATCCCGAAACACCTTGTTTATAAAAATACGGTTGATTGCCCCACAGATCGTCTGGAACTTACCTAACTTAACATAAGTATCATAATTCCTATCATAGCTAATATCATTCCCAAATAGTTAAAATGGTTCATCTGTTCTACAGTTTGATCATTAAGCATTATTTTGTTCTTATTGGCTCCTTGGCTCGTTTCGAGTATGTCTCACGATACATTTTGAACACACCAACCGATTTTCGTAAAGCTTGGCTTGTGTGTCCATACTTTTACCATACAGAACTGTAATGATTTGAGATTGATCCACCCCAAAAATAGGAGGTCAAAATTGTAAAAAAATCGCAAAAGCCCGTACCTAGTATCAAATTAAAGGGTTTTAAAAAATAATCTGATATCTGAGGGCCCAAAGAAGGGATCAAAAGTTTGGAAGGAAAACATTGTAAAAATCTAGCCGGGTATCTGACTAAAGGCAATGTTTTAATTTAAATCCGAACATAGCATTTGAAGAGCACGAGGGCTAAAAATGGAACTCAAAATTTTAAGAAAATTATAAAAGTATATGTGGAGGGGGTGTGGCTAAGAAAAATTATACAAACTGTGTGTAAAAATCTATTGGGGCGGGTGAAGCTAAGAAAAATTATACAAACTCGGTATCTTTAACACGAGGGCCATTTAATGATTAAAGATGCACATAACTGTAGAGGAAAAATGGTTTATTTAATCAGAACGACAATATTTTTACTTTTCAACATAATCCCCAACTACATTAATACATTTGCCCCATCTCTGAATAAGCTTTTTTTTTTATTGCCTGCTGCAAAGAAATCTTTATGTTGATATCGGAGCCATTTTCTTTGACCTCGTCATTGGCATAAAACTTTGTATCACATAACGCCTCCTTAAGTGGATCAAACAAATAGTAATCAGATGGAGCCAGGTCTGGACTGTAGGGAGTGTAATTTGTTGACGGTTTCATGTCTTAACTGAGCTGTGAGTGGATGGTTGTTATTACGAAGGAGCGTGACGCCTTTGCGCAGAAATCCAGGAGATTTCCTCATCACTGCCGGATTCATTGATAAGCATGTCAGAGTAGTATGTACTGTTTATTGTCCGCTGAACTTCTAAAAAAATCACAAAAAATCGGGTCTTCAGCAGAAGATTGTCAACATGATTTTTCCCGCTGGTGGTTGCGTTCTGAACTTCTCCTGTCAGGTGAACTGGTAAGCTTCCACTCCACGCTTTGTTTTTTGGATTCTAGCTCAAAGTGATGAAGCCATGTTTCATCACAGATTAAAATTCTATCCAAAAAAGTATCATCCTCCTGCATGTAGCTTTATTACTCTAAACACACTCGAAGTCTAGTCTCATTGTAATGGTTCGTCAACTCTCTTGGAACTCGTCTTGCGCTTGTTTTGCGGCACTTGAGCTTTTGGCTGATAATGTTATGAACTGTGCCAGCATATACTTGTAATTTTTCAGCTATTAGTTCAACTGTAATCCATCGGTCTTCATGAATGAGGGTGTCTATGATGAGAATTTCAAACGCTGTAGTTGAGACCTTAACTGAACATCCTGGACGGTGTTCGTCAGTCACTGAAGTTCGACCAATTTTTAAACTGTTCTACACACTTATAAAAATTTCCGCTGCCCTTGCAGCTTTTTCCGAATTGTTTAGTCATACGAGAATAAATCTTAGCCGGTTTTCACCTTCAGAAAGCAAAATATCGGTATGGAGAACCTTACATGACTTCCATCTTCTAAGATTTGTATTTAAAATTATGTTCGAAATGAAATATTTCCATAGAAACTACTTCTTTCTTCAGACTTAACCACAGTAGTGTGGCCACTAACGTATTCATTTATAGACATTTCATCTACCTTTCTACAGTGGATTATTATGGCCTTCTTATCACGATACTTTATTTATCAAAATTAAGTACTTTAGTCTTTTTAAAACATAAAACGTTGCAGGTAAACTACCCCTTCCCCTTAACCGATCTTCACCAAAATCAATAGGTCTTGAATAATCTACAACTCAGGCTCATATGCAAAATATTATTTGATTCTGTGTGAATTTGCGGCAGTTATCGTTCGTCATAGAAAAAATTCTACACACACACTTTTCGGAAAATGCCTTTTCTTCGTGTTTTGAGGGCAGTACAATCAGAATCAGCCCTTATCTAGAACACGATTTTTTCGCGATCACCATACTTCCATTTCCTTACGGATCATGAAAGTAAAAACGGATCAATGCACGTTGTTAAACTAATTCCGAAACTTCAAGAAGACTCGTCATCATTAAATGAAAATTTGAGGTTCTAAACAAACCAATTCTAATCAAAGAGCTGACCAGAACTCATCACAGGATGCCAACCTATAGTTATGAAACTATCGTACTTCGCCTACCAACCGTTTTCCTCTACGGTTGTGGAGGAATAAATAATGTCTCTTTAATTATTGAATGACCCTCGTATTATAACAGAATTAATATGTAAACACACCTTGCAAATTCTGAATTTCCTTCAAAACGTTTGTAAACTATGTTTTCAAAAATACTTTATATACAGTATTGTCATCAGTAATGTATATTTGTGAAAGGTATTATCCTAGTTGTAGCGCTACACATACCTATGGAGTCATACAAGGGAGATCAGCAGTTTTTCGGTCAAAAAAATCGATTTTTTTTATTGTCACAAAAATTCTCCATTTCATCCTGATTACGAAAATATATACTTTTATGAGATTATCTACATTAATGTGACCATTACAAAATTAAATAAAACGTATTACACGATGTTTTCCAATCCCATTGTTTAGCTTACGCGCGTTTTTCCGTAACCACGGATTTCAACAACACTTTTCTCAAAAACTATAAGTGCTATTGAGTTCTAAGTTTTTATAGTTGAACAGTAGAGTGTAACAATCAAAGTGTGCTAGAATTAATTTCTTCCTTTAAAAAATTAATTTTGTAAAAAGTTTTAAATAAAACAATTTTTTCAAAAAATTTTTATACAAATTAATTTTTTTTATATTGGTATTTTTTGGTTAAATCATTTCAACTAGTACATCATGTTACAAATATATGTGATAAGGTATGGAAGAAATTTCAAATACTAGCTTCAATAGATCATTAATTAACGGTACCTAACTAAACCCCAGTCTGCCCATTTAAAATGCATTGGGAAAAAAGTGCGGATCTCCCCTTTTAAGTGCTAAGACTAAATTATTTGTCATTTAGGCATTTGGACAGAAAGAAATACAGTGGTTTGGAATTTTTAGTGTTGATTGTATTATTTTCTGCTTTAAAAAAAAAAGTCGATAATCGCAGAATTCGTAATTTCTCTGATAATTGAATCTAATTTGAAATTTACTAATAATAAACGCTTTCCGTTCGAAATAGTCCGCGAGTTCTGAAGCTCAGGGAGCTTAGTAGTTAATTTCGCTGCTAAAACTCCTTTAAATTGACTTTAACATTCACTTGTAAGCGGGAAGTAATCTGAGGAATTGTGAACAGACAGTGTGATAAATTTCACTCATTTCAGTTTAAGGAGCTCGAAAATATCTTTTTTATTCGATCGGAAAAATAGGTAAAGTAAAGCATATCGTAAACAGTATAAGAGAGAGAGAGAGAGAGAGAGAGAGAGAGAGAGAGAGTGTGTACGCGGGGAGTTTGTAGCACGCGGTACCGAGCAGCTGTGCGTGCGTTTAAACTGTCTCGTAAATTTCGGAGAAAATTGCTTAATGTAACTGTGTGTGTAGGGGAAGGGGGGGGGATGGGCCGTGCGTGTGTGTACGAAACACTTGAAGCATCCTTTGAGCGACAACGTTAGTAAATTTTCAATCCCTCCCTCACTCTGTCACACTCATACACACAGCACGGCAGAGATAATTTAATTGCGCTAATGAACCGAAAACACGGGGTCTAGTCGGCTGTGACTCGTTAAGTGAGTTTCTACACGTTGGGTTTATGTAGTACTTGTGTGCGTTTTAGAGTTGATTAAAGCAATAGTAGTGGACCGATTAGTAAATTAGCAGTGTATAGTACCCGACTTCCCAGGTCACTCTGTTTGGCGTTATCGTGTTCATCTGGCAAACATTAGCTGCTTTAAATTCCGCGTATCTTACACAAGTCAGTCACATTATATATTTAGTGACAGTTTCTTACTTTATTAATAGGTCTCCTAGTTTTGTCCTGTTGGGAGAAATTTCCCAATTGACTTCTCTCCTTCTTCTATCAGGGAGTAGGTGAATCGCCTGACCCGGTTTCAAAGCAAATACGCCACTTCTTAGGTCTTCCTACACTTCTAATTCCAGGACGCTTGTATCGCTAAACTTCCTTATGAACTTCCATTAACTGCCTCAAAATACATCGGTATTAAAAAACCTGCTACGGACTCGACAGTGGGTTTTCTTGATTTTATGTCTGGTAAGAAAATTCCGGGACTCTGAATTGTTTACAACATGGAACTATAACTATATGTTGTATAATGTTGAAATTTTCCCTGTACAAGAAAACGAATCGAAAAAATATATATAAAGAATTATTCAGTAGTTTTGAATAATTCTGTTTTCAATCTTATATCCATAAGATATAAGATTCTGACTTCTGTGTTTTATCCATTGTGTATTGCAATATCTCTCTCTCTCTCTCTCTCTCACACACCCACACACACACACATGAATAATTTGCAATCAGTACACTTCTTCTTCACAAAGTGGTTTATCGAAATAATAACATATTCAAAATGTCGAAGGTATAGTGTCGGTACGGATATTGGGAAAATACTAAAAATTGTTTTACCATATTTGCTGACAATACTGTATGCACTGGCAATTTACGACTGCCTCTTTGAGATGCCCGGCCGTGTGCAGTCCACGTGGCGGCTACACTGTCGTCTCCAAGAATAGTCTGAAGACGGCAGTATTATGTGAGTTCCCCGTGTGGATGTATTTAGAAATAAATATTTATTGTATTTACTTGAAGGAAATGTTTTTTCTAAAGACTAAGAGTTTGCCAATATTGAGTTAGCCTTGAAATGAACCTTAATCTGACATTGACATTAGTCGAATTTCGAACAGAATTGAGAAGAAGATATATAATGTCGGGAGAGGTGGCCAGGCCAACTCAACCGTTCCCCGGAGGGAAGCCCCCATACTAGATCTCATTTATTCACCACCCTCGAACAACAACCAGGGAAGATAACTGGGAAAATTCCCATACGTTAGCGAGCGGAGCTAGAGCCCTCTCCTCACGAGGAGACTAACGAACTTAGACGTTGTATTATGTTAAGACACGCGTGTCCGTACAAAACACAACGTTGCCCAGCGGAGGCCTTGAGGAGACGCCATTTCGGTACCCAGACAATCGAACGATGGGGGCCAGCCACCGCGCTTGAGTCAGGTACAGGTTCCGGCAGCGCGCTTTATTCCGATTATCAGCACTGATACCACCGAAAATCGGATAACCCTGTGCCCCGTAAGATAGCGTGTGCCAGGATAGAGGTGTCGGAAGGAGATGAAACCACCGGTAATCAGCGGTATAGGCCGATCCTACAACCACCTAGGCCGAAGATCAGGGCCCACCTGGAGAGGTTAAAGAAGAAGATATGTCGGTCTTTTTTTCCCATCAAGCGTTAGGCCTGCGGCCTATTACGTTCGCTAGCTGTGGTACAACTGACGTTCACCACTGCCAGAGAGAAATCAACTGTCTAGCAACAACGTGCGGGGACGAGCCGCACGGTGGAGAGGCAGTTGTGGTGTGTTTCCCTATGTAATGTAAGTGTGCCTTACATTTAGTAAATAACAAATAAGTCCGGACATGCCAGACGCGACCGCTGTATTGTTTTACCATAGCACAGGGGTGAGCAGACAGACAGAGTCGTAACCTTGATTCGGTCCCACGACTGTAGTGCAGCCTTTGAGATTGTGAAACCGCTCTGTCGTCTCCCGCTTTAGATACGCAGGCAAAGAAGAAAACTGTGAATATCTTCGTGAGTGAAGACTGTGATTTTGATGGCATTCGCAGTACAAATTTTTATTTAACGAAATTTTTATTGAAGGTAACCCACTCCGTGAAAAAAATACAGAATTTAATATCACATTAAACATAATTTCGTAATAATATTGTTATATGATCTGCAAATCTTATACAGTTGATTTGCTAAAAACAGAATCCACATTTCTTGTAACGGAATTTGTTAATCGAAGTATAAACTAATTCGAATATTGGGTTTTTGAGAAAAAAAAATAATCGTGTTCTGTTTCTAGACACGGTTTTAGAGATTCCTCATGTTTTCATTTTTTTTTTAGCAGAATGCGTCAAGTTTTAACCTTGTTCAGTGTGTAATAAACTTCCCTACCTGTTGCTAAATTGGAAAGATTAAGAGAAATCAAGGAAAACAAATGTAAATTTCCGTGAGTATTTGACGCGCCTAATAGATATGTCAGGAGTCTGATAACGATCTCAGTTCTCCGTCTGATCGTAATATATTATAACAACCAAGCCGTAGGTTTTAACCTAATTTTCTTTTTTTTTTTCAATTTATTCTTGGTAGCAAACGTTAAATTAAGCTTTGTCACTTCTCTGAAAGGCACCTTTCCGTTTTTATCAAATGAGAACAAATGCAAAAATTAACGACTGTCAGAAAATAAAATTTTGTTCTTTTTTTTGTATGTGCGCATAAAATAGACGGTTGACTGACAAGAAAAAATTGTTTTTTTTTTCACAGGCTCGATGCCGGTGCGTTTTTTTACACTTTACTTTGTTAAGAAGATTACTTGCCGTCATGTAGGCAGCTGCTGCCAGTACTGCTGTATTTGCTGACATTTACGATCGGTTTAGCAACATAATCCTTGTTCAGTAGTCGAGAGGTGTCACTTTTTATTACCAGTTTCTATCCCTTTTGTACACAACAACCAGACGCGCGCACCGTTTGAAAACTAAATAGCGTCAGCTGAGCAGATACGCCTGTGAACGCTAGTTCGGTGCCGGAAAGGGCCTGTAGAATCTCAGTTTTACACAATTACTTTTATTCGCTGACTCGCGTCGTCGGAACTTTTAATAACATCGCTTTTTACGTTTGACAGAAAGGTTTTGTAGATACTATTATTAACACCAAACGATTTGCTCATTCTATGAAGTGAGAAAGTTGATATTGAAAAGCAGTTAGGTACCTGGTAAGAAAATGACTCAGATGACTACCTGACATTCCGCGTACAGGGGTAATACCTCATGTGAAAGCTTTCATCTTATATCTTAATTTGATTTGTGAAAATTAGCGATACAACAGCACTTGAACTCACTGTCTTTACTGACCTTTGCTGACAATACAGTTTAGCTTAGCTTTCGGAAACGGCCTCGCAAACAAAAAGCCAAGGAATTGTAACTTAAGGCTGATTGAGCTCACAGTGTTTCTGCCTTGTTTTGGCTTTTTGTAAATGTTATAAATAAGAAGTATACAATGGGGTTAAACGGTTATTTCTTTTTTATTTACATATTTATTATTTTAGTTATTTTATAAATTTGTTGTAAAATAATTTCTCACTGATAAAAGAATTTGCTTCCGGGTTGTTTGATCGTAGTCGACTGATGTGTTCAGTAATTTTTCGGCCACGTTTTCAGTCATTTTCAGTTAAACGTTTCGGTCACCCACCGAGGGCCTTCTTCAGTAGAAAAACTTAAAAGTGTTCGACAAAGGATGGAGAGCCGAACGTACCCCTAACCGAGGTAAAAGCAGTAAGTTACCGGGGAAACGGAGTTCTCTATACAACACATGTAGCGCCGAACTAGCCAATCAGAAGCACAATTCCCAATCAGAATCATCACTTGGTGCAGTAATAATTATGAGTGGCAAAGTTTATTTTTGCTCCAGTGTCATGTTCTAACACGGAATTCAGCTATAAATTTAATTACACACTATTAACAAGAACACAAATACACCTCAAACCGTACATATTGGGATCGCATCTGGGAAGCCACGAGACTGACTGCTGTTCCAGTGTGTGGGCTCATCGCGTGCCATGTAAAGCACGACGTGCAATGCACGAAGGTGTATGGGCCACGGGTAGAAAGCGAGCCACCTCTGAAACGCAGTGGTGCTTAGCTAATGTGTCAAGTGATAGGCACAAGAACACAATGTGATTAGTTTTCAGAGGAGTGCCCCATAGGATTCCTACAACTTGTGATTATTTATGAGATTTAAACTGATATATGGGGTTACCCCAGTCTCAGTAAAAGAAAATAGGAAAAAATTACAGTATATCCGTTGGTCCGCTACCGGCCTGGTTCTGAGGTCCACATTACTGATGGAGGCTGGTGGTTGATACATACATATAAATACAGAGACTGGCTTAATCTCAGTTTTCCAGGTCGTTAGGCCGTGGCCTAAGTTGTTCATGTTTTTCACCAGACGTTTCGTCCACACCGATGATGGACATCATCAGTGACACGAGAACACAGATCGCAACACCCACGAACGAATATGAACCTTGGTCTGGTTTCCCACGTCACTGAAGATGTCCATCATCGGTATGGGCGAAACGTTTGGCGAAAAACAAGAACAACTTAGACCACGGCCTAACACCCCGGAAAATTGTGATAATGCAAACACCGGTCGTGAAAGCTTACGTTCATTTAACAGAGACTTGACTATTTCGCAGACTACGCGGACGACATCAACATAATATGTCGGACAAAAAATGCAGCAGAGGAAACGTATTTTGAGCTCAAAGAAAATGCTAGCAATACAGGCCTAGGCCTCAAAATCAACAAGATAAAACAAAAATATTAGTGCAGACGAGAAGACAAAGAAACTGCGGAACAATCGACGTATCGAAAAGGTGGACAACTTTAAATACTTGGGGACCATATTAGATATAAAACGGCACAGAAGAAACCGAAATCCGGAACAGGATAGTCCAAGCCAATAAAGCGTATTTCGCCACATCAGGTATCTTCAGATCTAAAGACATCCACAGGAACACGAAACTAAGGATATACAAATCAATAATAAGACCCATTCTAACCTACGGCTGCGAAACGTGTATCCTGAACTCGAAAGCAGCAAACACTCTCGATATCTTTGAAAGAAAAATATTAATGACGTACACGGCTGAAGAACAAGATATAACTTTGAATTCTATCAAATGTATAAAGAACCACCGCTAACGCAATACATAAAACTACAACGTCTAAGGTGGGCTGGTCATGTAGCCAGGATGGGGGAAGACAGAATACCACGAAAACTATTGAATACCAGAATCCACGGAAAAAGACCAGTGGTAAGACCGAGGAGAAGATGGGAGGACGTGGTGGATGAGGATGCGAAAGAAATACTGAAAGTGCGTTCCTGGAGGAGGATGGCTACCGACAGAAGAGAATGGCGGGAAAAATTGAAGGAGACCAGGGCCCATCAAGGGCTGTAGTGCCATAGGAGAGAGACTATTTTGCAGCGTGAATGCATTAAGGAATTTCGTTGTTGTTCCTTTCTTGGTGTATCCCAAGTGCAATGGTTACATTAGTACAATTAAAAGAACAGATTTGTCGCCTTGCACAACCGGTTTGTTACAACGCCTGCGATTGTTAACGTTATCAGTCGAAGTCAGATACACCGTGTTGATATTCGCTCGTTTTCCGTTGACAGCGGTGTTAAAGCAACGAGATGCGTATCGGACCCGTACAGTTGTGACCACATAAAACTATCTCCGATTACATCTGACACGACCACCGGGGGAATCTTAGGAATTTCATTGTTAGAAACAATGCGGGAGTGCAAAGTGACCGCAGAGGCCGCGTTTATGCTGTTGTATTGTATTGTTCTAGGAAACAATGTGCACTACAGTTATCTGGTGATCTGCATCACTTAACGCGATATTCAGACGACGACGGTTTCACATACTTGAGACGAAAGAATGTTTACTTCTTGTGCTGTTTCAGGGTTCACAGGATTCGCTCGGTGTTTGCCCATATTTCCACGGAAACGTAAAACTGAGTGTCGTTTACAACAGCGTTGCCCAGTAACATATTTAGAATTTGGTTTGGGGGGAGGGTCCGGGGTCGGGTCGCCTTCGTACAAAAGAAATAAGACTAATCAGCATTAATATGTTTAAGAGGCTGAAAAACACATGATAACTTCCTGAAATCAGTCCCATTAACGTAAAAGGTTTAAACGGAATAAAAAAGCGTTAAATTCTTGGATTTTGTTGTCCATGACGTGTCCGTTGATTAACTAATTATAAGTATAACAGTTTTTGGCCTTTTGTGTGTACGTGTAGAAGCATTGAAGCAAACCACACGTACACAAACATCAACATTACATGGATATACTACACGTACACACAAAAGACCGAAAACTAGATACTCTTGAACAACTAGAAATATACAAACACCCAAAACCACATAAAAACGACATCCTAAACGAACACACACAGTTCAAATCACACATATTATTCGAACGTATCACACCCCACACACATAACATCGATCTTTCAAAAGACGGCGCCGTCGCCAAGAACAAAACGGACAGCGCTCCCAGTGGCAGCCTCTGACGAAACTTATAATAATCGAAAACTGGTTCAGGCTATAAGGTAAATATTTTACATTTTTACCAAAATAAAACTTTGTGTTCCGAGTCGGTAGTGTTTGGTACTTATAATGATAAAAAAGCGTTATTGAAACATTGTTAAAAGATACTTATTGGCTTAATTGATTTTCCTGTAGTTCATATTTCAAACGTGTACCCTAATGCTGTGTAATAAACCTGTTTGTATATTTAAAAAAGACCTACTACTATGCTAGCGTACACAGCTGAAAAACATAAAACAGCCCAAAAATTAAGAGATTAACAAAATTTGTAAACTTTTTCGACCCACTAACGGGGGGGGGGGGTACGGTCCCGTTCGTCCAGTTCGTAAATGCGCCTCTGTGCCAGATGACCCGATTTTAGAGGCAGGAATATTAATGTCTGTCGTAAAAATTCAGCTGAATATTCAGTACCGAAATAAAACGTTTATGCCTACAAAACGTTTTATGAAAACAGTTTACAGTATTAACTTAGAAGACCGTTATTATTTTTCAAGTGTGCAGGAGGGACAAACGGGACTGGACCACCCTCAGAGGTTTGGGAAAAGTGGACGAGTTTTGTTTACCCCTTAATTTTTTGGCTGGTTTATCATTTGTTCAGCTATGTTCGTTAAGAGAGTAGTGACTCTTTTTTAAATTTACAAACAAGTTTATTGCATGGCATTACCGTATACGTTTGAAATAGTAAATATAAGAAAGTATATAAGTCAATAAAGTATGTATATAAATATATTGTATGTAAGAAAGTAGTTCAGTCAATAAGTATTTTGTAAAGTGATTTGAGTAATTCGTATTTTTGTTGTTACTACCGTTTACTTTAATGGGACTGATTTTAAGATGTTATACGTTTTTCAGCCTCTTTAAAAACAGTAATGTTGCTTAGTTGTAGCTTGTTTTTGCTTTTGTATGAAGTCGACTCGACCCCCCCCCCCCCCAAGACCAAATTCAAGATACCCCACTGCATATGGAAACTTGTTTGATTGGATCTAGTTAACATGAAAGTACAGTAGAATTTATAGAAAATGCTGCAATTCTTTTGAATATGAGAGAACAAATATCAATTAACAAATCATATGAAGAATTTAATTTAATAAAACTCTGTGAAAGTCAGAATAAAAAGATATTGAAAACGTAGCTGGATAAATTAAAAAGTAATTTTAGTAGTTTTTAGACAAGGATGTAATTTGTTTTTTAATTAGTTTCATATATTCTGAGTGCAGATCCACCTACTACTTATACAAAAACATAGTCTCAAATGGCCTGACACTAAAGAGAAATGTTTTGTCTATCCTGTAATGTAGGCGTTGCACGTTCAGTTCAGTTTTAAATTACCCTGTAATTAATTTTACCAACACATAAAAGAAGACAAGTATATTCATTAAGACGGTAAAAGTATAATTAAAAATATAAAAATTGTTAAGTAATAATTAATTACAAAAACAATTTTTGTGTGATTGCAATGTTAATTAGATTTAATAAAAAAGTTGATTGAAAAGTTTGTTTCTTAGTTTTGTTATTATTATTGCATATTATTATTGTTGTTATATTATCATTATTATTATTAGAATAAAATTATCTCATCCACCGCTTAAAAAACTTGGCTTTACAAATCTGAAGTATTATTATTATTATTTTTTTTTTAATTAAGTACCTGGCAATCCTAGTTTACCTAGTTTATACAGTAGCGGTCTAAAGTCCGTTGTCTCCAACATTAAAATGCTATTAAAATTCGCGACTTGACTGGAAGGCATTTCAAAAGTAATTGCTTAAAATTTGTGTACTGTTATTATCCTCTCTCGTGTTTTTATGGGGATCGGTTATATGACCTCTACAACTCGGGCACATATGCAAAAAATTACTTGATTCTGTTTGAACTTGCGGAAGTTATCGTTTGCCGTAGAAAAAATTCTACACACAGACAGTTTTCGGAAAATGACTTTCCTTCATGTTTTGAGGGCAGTACAATCAGAATCAGCCCTTATCTCGAACACGAGTTTTTTCGCGATCACGATACTTCCATTTCCTTACGGAACATGGAAGTAAAATCAATGCGGTGTTCGGGATTTTTAGTGTTTACTGTATTCGTAATAGAAAAAAGTAAGAATGATTGTCTGCTTTACAATTGTAATTTTGCTAAAACAGTTGGAATTATTGTAATTTTATTGTTTTTTACTTTTTAAGGTAGAGAAACTCGCGGTAGCTACGTATGGTAACCACCTTATGGCATTTCTTGACTAACGTTAAGTATTGTACATAAGAAGAACTATAATCACAGCTTTAAAAAATTTTAATTTATTATTGTGATTTTGTCTAATAATAAACGTATTTCGTTGGAAATAGTGAACGAGTTCTGAATCTTAGGGAGCTTACTAGTATTACAATGGTTTTGAGTGCCCTGACATGAAGCACATATTTAGGATTTATCAAAGAATTACCTAATTACTTGGTTAATTGGTAGCCAGGAGTTTCTGGAATCATTAGAGTAACAAATAACCGTATGGGAACCGAATAACTTTTTCCTACACTGTCACGGATGCATTGTCGGAAATAGCCGTTTTGATTTGCAGTATTAAACTTATTCACAGAGCAAATTATGGGCAGTAAAGGCAAGGAAAGGGATCCCACAGCATCTAATTATAGCAATACAGAGTCTGTATATGGAGAATAAAATCTTAATAGAAGCAGAGAGACCGAGAACAGCTCCTAGAGTTGGCCTGATCAATTGTGGAGTACGACAAGGGTGTCCACTATCACCTTCCCTTTTTAATTTATATATTGACGATGTCATACACAACTGGCAGATGTGTCTTCCAGACCATTTTATGATTGGTCACTCTACAATTGATACTTTGTTGTTTGCCGACGATCAGGCTGTTCTGTCGGACTCTGAAAACAGATTGCAGATGGGTGTACATTTGTTAAATGGAATCTGCAAAGACTCTGGATTGCAGATATCCACAATTAAAACCAAGGTGATCGCTTTTTGTGGAACTGATCCCGTGCGGGCAAAAATTTACTCTACTGTCCTGGAACAAGTTAGCAGTTTTGAATACCTGGGCTACAGTGTGTCTTATAACGCAAGTAACGACGTGGTGCATAAGTTGCATAAGTTCAACCTTATGTGCGGGACCATCAGGCGAACCCTTAAGTCAGCAAGTAAAGGAACACGCCTAAAATTCTAATGGCTCTTCGGCTCTTCCCACACTTCTTTATGGGTCTGAGAATTGGACTTTAACGAAAGGCCAGGCAAGTCGCATCCAAGCGGCTGAAATGAGATTTCTCAGGCACGTGGCAGGGTATACTCTCTCCATTGTATACTCTTCATGATCATAGAAGAAACACAGATATACGGCAGGAACTGAATATTATGAGTATACTCGGCAAGATCGCCCAGTATCGGCTGAATTGGTGGGAACATCTTTGCCGAATGGATGACTGCCGCATCCACAAACAGCTATGGAAATATATGCCGAGGGGACGGAGAGGTGTGGGACGTCCGAGGACGCGCTGGAGTGACCAGTTGTATATTTGCCTATTTGAGGCCGGAACAAACCATTCTTGGTTTAAACCTTGAGGATGAAAAAGAAAAACTTATTCACATATGGGCAGGTTCCACACATTAAATGTGACGCTGACAATTAACTTTTTTGGTTACTCTGACCTACGAAAAGAGAATATGTTGAGTTGCGATTCTTTCAATGATACGAATGCAATTAATTAATTTTTAAATACTATTTGTCTCTATCAGATGTTTTACAAGTCCTGTATAGCACGAAATCTTTATTCCATTTTATAAAATTAAAACGTATTTTGTCTACTTCGTCTCTCTCTCTCTAACTGCGGTGAAATTATTTGGAATATCTCTTATCCGTAAGCAGTACAATCGGCGTGGTTTATGTCTGTGTGAAATTATTGTAAGCACGTGCTGCCTGCGACGATAAATCCGTTTAGAAAATAAATTAATTTTTAATGCCCCCCCCTCCACAGCCACTACTCGGTCTTCCCTGATATTTATGAGATTGCATTTATTGCCGCTCTCTGCGATAAATCAATTTCGGCAGATTTCGATTTCTGTAATTGTTAAATAACGATCAGGTAGTATTAGGTCGGGGGAAAAGGTCTCGCCACAGACAGATACTCATCTTTTTTTAATGGCTGCGTATATTTATGAGGGCATTAAACAGATATATTGGACCTCGATGTACACTTCTGTGTGATTGTGTTGTTACAAATCACGCGCGCGCGCACACACACACACACCGAGATACAACAGGTGTGTTAAAAATTGATCTACCCCTTTCCCAGGTTGTTGCCAGCGTATTTCACCGACTCGACGGCTCAAAACACGGACATCAAACGCATTTATCTATTATATCTTGCATCGTATTGTAACAGGTAGATGACTAAGATTAATAGTTTTCGATAGATTACGAACTGATAGAAGATTACAAGATTATACTAATTTAAACTGATTGTCTAAAAAATTAATCGAAAAATCATTGATTACCGTCTGGGAATCACATATTAACGGCGATTTTGTAGTTGCAGTAATGTAAAAAAATTGAACACGTTTGGTTATAGTATCTGTTGAAAATAATCGTTATATAAAACTTAAACGTCTTAAAGAAAAGTACAAAGTTTACGCACTCGGCTTGGACTATTAGCAGAGTACATAGTGTTATCACCACGCGCGTAGTCGGATTTGAGTAATAACAATTTTTTTTTCGATAATCGTGAAAGACATTATTATTATTATTATTATTATCATTGTTATAATAAGAAGAATTAGTATTATTAAAGCACCTCTTTGAAAGAAGAGATGAAAGTGGAAGAGGCGCAATAAATAAAGAAGCCAGGTAACAACTCACTCTTCCACACACTGCCAAGACCGTTGGAATAGAGAGGACAGAGGAAGATTGACCGCAAGGTTCATATCGAACTTTAAGGAATGGATTGACCGCCAACGCGGTGAGGTTAACTACGATCTGGCACAGTTCCTTAGTGGGCATAGCAATTTTAATGTCTACCTCCACAGAACTGGAAGGTGCAAAATCCAGCATGCCAATACGGTGACTCTCCCCATGAAGATGCCTTGAACACCTTTTTCAAGTGCTGTAGATACACAAGAGAGAGAATGGCACTGGAGATGGAGCTCGGGGAGTTCACGCCCGAGAGCGTAGTTCAGATTGTGCTCTGAGGCAAGGAGGAATGGGATCGCATTTCTCCATTTATTCAGTGGGTCTTACTAGAAAAGAAAACAAACAGGCCCAACTTGGACCAACGGGCAGTAGAAGATAAGGGACACCTAGAAAAAACCCGATAAGAGCGCAATAGACTCCATCCTAAAATAATACGCTAATTGGTCCCATGATGGATATGAATGCCTAATTTAGAGGTGAGTTATTTATGGGTGAGAGTCCCACACACCAGGGGACACACGTTTTCCTCTAACGGTTCATAAAGCATTTTTCCTCTTTAAAAAAAAGTATTATAATTATTATTGTTGTTGTTACAAACGTTTCGTCGCAACAACATCATTAACAAGATGGTTGTTCAATAATGTTGTGCTAACTTCACAAGGAAGTGCATGTGCCGCATTCCAGTCGTTATTAGATGATATTGAGAATCGAAAAACACATACAAGTAATTCACAGGAATCTGTGTTTTATAAAACACTGAACTATTAGCAAACTATAGTCAGCTGTATACAAAACAAGTAGGACAAAATGTAAAGTGGTACAAAAAAATAGTCTGCATGCTACACGGAAAAAATAGTAGTAAGCTTCCTTCCTCAACTGGCAAATTCGCTTAGACTTATTAAAAAAATTAAAAATGTTTCTACATTTTAAGATCCATTTTTAATCCCTGATGCTCCTAAAGATAAATACTTCTAAAGTAAAAACTACATTCGGATTTGATTCGACATTTCCTTTATTCTGATATGCGTCATGGATTTTTACATTTTTTCAAAATTTGATTTCTTTTTTGTCCCTTGATGTCTTGTAATTATGAAATTTCCAAAACCGAGCACTGTTTTCAGATTCTCTTTCAGAAACACTGTTCCAACGTGTATCATAAAATTAAAACTCATATATTCGCTCTCTATGATTCAAAAAAAATATTAACATATATTTTACGTCTAAGGTTGAGTATAGAGGTATCTGTGTAGTGTGTGTGTGTGCGCGCGTGTGTTTTACATTAAACGCGCGCTGTCCGTCTAGGCAGTTAATAATATATCCGTCTAGGCAATAAATTGATTCTCAAATTCCCTGCGCCACCATATACGACCTCGTATTTACGAGCACACACGTTTTGTTGCTCCACCAATAAAGTTCGCCGGGTTTCGATTTCTCCAATCGTTAAATAAGGTTCACCCGCCTGTCCACATAAACGTTATGTGATGCACTAAAATTATATTTTGAGACGAATTAATTAAAGGCCATTAAAGGAGATATGTAAAGTACTAAATGTCCTAAATGTACGTGTTTATACTATTCTGATTAAAAACAAATCACGTGCCTGATTAACACTCACTATTGATACTCTCTTGACCAAACATTTAGCGTGTTAAACTGCCTGTTTTTATGGTTATAGTTTACTTCCACATACCGGATACTTACAAATCAATAAAAATGTGGGTAATACACGTTAAATTCATTTTACTTACTCAGAGACTAATTATAGATAACAATAGAATTGTGAATTTAACTCTGAACGACTTGCATTTTATGTGTACCGATATTTCGGGAACATTAATGTATTCTGATTAATGTATTCACATATCTATGAATAGGCCTATCGAGCGGCCCTTGTAGTAGTGCATATTGGAGACAGGGGACGCATTACGGGTTAGTTTGGCGCTGCCGATAAAATGATTTTGTGTTATTTGAGATCGTACAAAGACGGGACCCCGGGCTGTTTTGGGGGCCATCTCCATTCTGGCAGATGGTAAGATAATGAGAGAAAACGACCGCCAGTGCAGGGGAAATAGTATAAATTAATTAGTGGAAATTATTGAGTATCATTTGTGTAAGGCGTTTATGGAGCAGAGTTAGCTAATTTTAGCAAAACTTTTAAAGTGGGCCTATTGAAGATACGGTAGCCTGAAGCGATGAACGGAGCTTCGCTTTCAAGACATACCGGAGCTTCAGGTTATGCAGAAGGTAGTCGAGGTATGGGAAGGGCCTACTAACAAAAGCAAGCTATTTTCACTCGCAAGCTCTGTGTTATCCAGACACACTCGTAAACAGTATTCAAGTTCGTCGCGGATACGTACATCTGCAGTTTTATTTGTTAAGAACGTGCAGACTAGTTATTATAGGAACCACAACTATTATATCTTCTGCCCCTTTCTGTGATACAGATAAGCGGATTGTTGCGGGAGGCAAGTTGTGCCTTCATAATTTCGTTACATGGTTCGAAGAAGACCGGAGGTGTAGGATCTAAGTTACTGGTTAGTGAAGCTACAGAATAAATGGACCAGAACTAGCCTCAGAGTAACAGAACTAGTAGCAATATACAGTGGGTTGAGATGTGTTGCGGCAATTAGCGTGTGGCTTGAGAAGAGTACGACGTGATAACAAGTGACCGTTTGTTATTGACTCGGATCCAAAGAAGTCATCTATTAGCTTATTGTTGCAGGTGATTGTGAACAATCGAATAGTGCGCATTGAGTCATTGCATGTGTGAACTTCAATATTTCGAAATTATATTGTCGAATGGAGTGAAGTGTCAGTTGTTTTAACGCGATTAAGTAAAACTGGGTTGCTTGTCTGAACTATGAATTGTTTTCCTGATTCAGAGTTGACCCCACTA
The DNA here is from genome assembly GCA_034769895.1 of Magicicada septendecula. Classification (NCBI taxonomy): domain Eukaryota; kingdom Metazoa; phylum Arthropoda; class Insecta; order Hemiptera; family Cicadidae; genus Magicicada; species Magicicada septendecula. The sequence goes on along the minus strand of CM068375.1, from coordinate 191,247,653 downwards.
TCGACGTACTCACATACACAGTCTACATAATAAAATTCTAGCTTTCCGAAGACCTTTAGTAACCTGAAGAACTTTAGGAAACGTGGAAGGAGAAAAATAAATACGTTTGAAATGTCATTATTCGTGGAGCAATTTCGTTAAGTTCGGTGAACGTCTCTCTGTACAAAAGGCTGTATATGAAGCTCAAACAAATTATTGCAGTCTCAGGTTTTAACGGCCGGCTTCAGTGTTATGAGAACTTCGGCTTGTCGGGCTGTAAGGCCAAGGTCCAGTGTTGTTTGGTGCAAACGTTTCGGCCGTCCCTTCGACGTTTGTATTTAGAAACATCCATCTATTGAAAGCTGGTGGTGTCAGACAACAGCTTCGTGTGGACAACAAACGTTTATAGATATGGATGTCCCACTCATAGCCACTACCTTAACCACAGTTCAGTGGTCACTGATTATGAAAGTTTTGTCAGTGTTTTGCAGCTTCCTCCACTGAAGATGGCCGCCGAAGGCACGACCGAAACGTTTGCACCAAACAACACTGGACCGCGGCCTTACAGCCCGGCAAGCCGAAGTTCTCATAAAATTATTGCAGTGCTTAGGCGATGCAGAACGACAAAATAATGATGTATAGTGGAAACATGAGGATTACAGGGGCAGAATGATGCGTATACCACATTAAAGGTGTATTCAAGAAAGAAAGTTGGACGAAACGTAAGTTAGCTTAAGGCTATCAAGCATAAGCAAAGATTGTTTAGTTGCCTCTAGTTTGTATTTCCATTCACCCTGAAGGCCGTTAAGTAGGCCTACATAATAAATAAACATAAAAACAATTATGATCAGTTTACTTGACGTCCTTAATCCTTGAAGCGAAAATCAGCCATAAGATGCTCGTAAATAGATATAAGTTTATCGTTTTCTTATTTTACGTCCACTTAAATGGGGACCAATCGTCTTATTGATGCCGTGGTTACGATCGGCTTATTGCGTTCTTTGAAAAGTGTCTTCTGGGTGTGACCCTCGTCGCGGTATATTTGCACATTTGGAAATAGCTGACAATGACTGCAGTAAGTAAACGTAGGTCATTGCGTTTTGTTGCAACACTAAAGTGGGTAACTGTCACACGACGCGAGGTTTTCCAACAACACAAACATCATTGTTGGAAAACGTGAATATTGTTTGTCAAGTGTGAATAAATAGTCTTTGTTTCGCCAAACGCAATGAAACGCAATTGTGTAGAAATTTCCTACTTATGCTATTTAAATGTATACGATGGGAAAACCTTGAACGTTAAGCGTCTTTATGAAGACAAGGTCTCTCCCTCTCTCACACACACACACACACACACACACACACACACACACACACACACACTTTCGATTTGTCATGTGGTCCCTGTGTCCACACCGCACTACGCTTTGTTGCCTTCTACAGTAAAGGCGTTAAGGCCGTGTACATGTCGCTTGCAGTTAACTGACGCTTATTCACAATGTACATGCAACCCTACAAATAGTCGTGTACAAGTGTTCGAACACGTACACCACACACATACACACGCCATTTACTCATGTTCGTGTATTTGAGTGTGACTATATACTTACCTACTCGCAAAAACACACACAAACTAATTCATAGCAGCCTATTATGTTACCACAATTTTTTCTTGAATTGTGTGTGTGTGTGTGCGTGCGCGCGCGCGCGTTTCTTTTTCTCAGATTACTCCTCTTAAATGTTAAACTGACAATTATATATGTTTCAAACCCGCGTATCGGCGACATTTTCAAAACGTTATTTAATTTGTTGATTGTGTCTTTAATATTATTAAACTTTTCATTTTGCTGTATTGTCAATAGTTACAATTTGAACTAGTAATTTATTTCATCTATTTATTATTCTTTTTTTTACACGAACAGACCAGCCGTGGACCACGCGAATATCATTTCCTTTTCTTCTCCTGCCAGAAGGCCCTCATTCGCACACTATGCGCCGCCTTCCTTTCCACTGTCCACCCCTTTCTCGTCTCCTTTACACGCAGAGAACCTCAAGATTTTGAATTTTATTTCTGTATGTATTTCTATCCACACAGTCGTTCAAAGAGATACCCAGTTTCATCATTTCCTCCTTGAGTTGTCTGGTGTATCCGTTCAGACTGGAAAGTTGCCAAATATAGTTGAAAATTTGTTTATTTAATTTGGACCGATCCATCCGAACCATATGTCCAAGGAATCTCAGTCTTTTCCTTTGGAAAGCCGTTTCTAGATCTTCCAGACATCCATACAGCTCTTTTTTTGGTCTATGCCTGTACCCATCTTCGGTTTTCTTGGGGCCATAAATCTTCCGAAGAATTCTTCGTTAAATTTTAAGTAGACGTTCTAAATTTTGAAAGCACATTTTTCCACTCCATACATGATCACTGGCCTGATCACAGTGCTATAATGGCGGACTTTCGCACTTCTGGAAAGGGTTTTCTTTCCGTACAGTTCCCGGGTTAGAGTAAAGGCCTTTGCTAATTTGTTTCCTTATCTTAAAGGATTCTTTGTCTGAGGCGTTTCGGGATATGGTTTCCCCAAGATATTTAAAATTGTTAGTATACTTTATTTCTCCATACGTAGTGTCCAGGCATGTTTTCGGGAATTTAAATAGGGTGGTCATAATTTGCGTTTTACCAAAGGAGATTTGGAGGCCAGATTTCTCCGCTATCTCTTTGAGATCTTCTAGTTGCTTTCTTGCTTCTTCTTCTTCCGTTAGAAGCTTTTTCTATGATATTAATTAGTTTTTAAGGGGGGTTGGGATAAGTGCCAAAGAAAATACAACTCCGGTTGTGAGCCGGAGAGGCTTGTTAAAACAGCCACCCCTCACATGGGGAAACAGACGCTGACCAGAACGCCGCCCCATACGGGAACAAACGCGTCTGGGTTTTTTATTATTCTTTTTTATGTACAGTATTATTATTTTCAATTAGTATTGTTTTCTTTATTTGTTATTCTTTTCCCAATTTTTCCACCGGTCGGTCGTCTAGTAATTTAAATATTACTACGAGTAGTTTTTATTTACTTGCTTTTTGTTAAAATTTTTATTTACTTTAAGATCATGCGTTCTTACGTTTTCTCATATATATATAAGGATTTTGCTTACTCTCACTAAACTTTATTACACTAATTTTATTTTTAAAATGTGTTTATTGGGGACAGTAAAAAAAGTATTATTATTACAGTACTTACAAAAACCATGGGCTTTGTCACATATTTTCTACTTTGTACCGTTAGCTCCCATATCAACTGCAACATCTATGTTTTCCTACGTCGATCTTTTCCTTTCGTTCCCAGTAAACTTACTTTCTTCTTTTTTTCCTATTTTCATTTTATTTTATTTATTTTAATTAATTATTTATTTTGAACAGATTGTGTCTGATAGTATGACCCAGCCATTACATTGCAACAAGGATGGCTTCTTTTTGACCTTCGTTTCTTTTTCTTCTTTCGAATCCGCGTTGCTGTTTTCTCCATTTTGTACAACAACAAAATAGTGATACACTTTACAAATCGACTCCAGTATAATTGAAGGTCACTGTCGATGCAATATTGTTTTAACTTTATACTCATAAAACCTGTTTTTTTTCCCTAACGGTTTTGCTAGGCGTTGGACATTAAGTCAGATTCGCAATACACATAATGCGATTCGCGAGTTACTGGTTCAGCTCATATTATTGTGTAGTTTAAAAGTAAAGACTCGTGCAGTTGGATTAAAGAGGCATACAATGTCCAACGACGATGATTGAAGGCAGATTTAATAGAATACTCGATTTTTATAGGTACCGGTGTTCGTAACATATGTGAAGAAAATAATAAGAGTTAAATATTAAAACTGGGCCTTATGAACGATACTGTAAGGCTCCCTCGATACTTTGTCGAGACTCTAGACGAGGATTGTTAAGTCTGTCGGCTTGTACGGATGAGTGACTATAGGCACTATGTCTGTTGGTTAGGTATAAAACAGAATATCCTCTGTGTTTTGTTGCGACATATGACGTAGATGATTACGCATAGCATGAGCGCCCGGATTATGAAGCAGTCAGTTTAATTTTATCAACAGGTTTGGTAATTACTACTTTTGTCGTAGATTGTTATCAAACTGAAGTTCGCATGGGACGAAATTCGGGCAGTGGGGTATCTAGAATTTGGCCTTGGGGGCAGGCCAGGGTCTGAGCGAGTTGGTTTCATAAAAAAAAAACACGTTAAGACTAATCAGTATTACTGCCGTTACAGAGTCTGAAAAAGAGTGATAACCTCCTGAAATCAGTCCCATTAAAGTAAACGGTAATAACACAATAAAATACGCGCTATTGAAACATTGTTTAGAAGATACTGACTGAATTTATTTTCAAATTCAATTTTCAAATTTTCCTGAATTCCATATTTCAAACGTATACGCAAATGCTGTGTAATAAACCTGTTTGTATATTTAAAAAAAGACTAACTATCTGAAGAAAATAATGAAAGAGCATAAATATTAAGAGATCAACAACATTCGTCAAGTTTTTTCGACACACTGTGGTGAGGGGGGTCCGGTCCAAAGGAATGCAAGAAGTTGAGATTTTTCAATAGAATAAGACAAAAAATTCCTAACGTTCCCATAATATAAATACAATTACAGCATATTTAATATAAAATAAATACAGGCTTGAGTAAAAGGAAAAGGAAAACAAATATATAGATTTTATGGACTTAACAAAAACCGCAATTAATTTTGATCGTTTTTTAAAGCGGTAGAAACAGAAATTAAACGATTCTGTTTATCAGAGCTTACAATTTGACTGATTTGCTGAACAAATCATATAGAAACCTAACGATAAAGGAAAATTCTATTCCTAGTGTAATGATTTGGTAGGCATAGACGTGTTTCATGACAATCGTTTCAGTACACTTGGTCAGGTAGAATCGAAACATGGCAACAACTGAAAATGTTAACACTTTATTTCACCTTCTTCAGATTCTTGTATAAAATATGTCTTCTTTCTCTTTTCCCTCAGATATAAGCATATAGTTTGTCCACTAAACCAGACGCAAGTTTTCTTTCCAACATTTTCTGGGTTGACCGGTTCTCCTCTTGCCCTCCTGGATTCTTCCCCTTCACTATTGTGTTCTCTTCCGTTGTATCAGTAGGCCTACGTATATTCCACTATGCTGTTGTCTTAACGGCCAGTTTGTAATACAGTCCACTTTTCCACTTTGAATTTTTGCTCTTCATTTGTTTCCCCAATCGTTTGGTTCTTCAGCATATATTTCCTTCATTTCTGACACCGACCGGTATGTCTGTCGTTAGTAATGTTTTCGCAACCAAAAAAGTGGTTAAAACCGAAATCATAACTGGGCGCTTCACACACTCCATCCATTTGTCACAACACAGCTTACCGATTATATAAGTCAGTATAAGACCAACAGTATCGTACGCAGCGGACACGAGATGGGAGACGGAGAACAAAAGATGTCAGCCTTAGCCACAGTACTGTAGTTCACGGTGGAGCGGCCGAAACGTTTGCATCAGTTAACACCGGACCACTACCTGATAGCCCGGCAAACCATAGTATTAATAACTATGACGTCGGCTGTGGAAGCCTTAGACAACAAAAGATGTATTTATTTCAAAATTACTGTCAACAGCCGTGTAACAAAAGTATATACCGTTACGTTTTAGATATGGATTTGGTAGGACAATCTGAATTTATTTTTGAACCCGTGAGTTCTGGTATATCAGTAATGTACAAGCTTTTAATCGACGCCCATTTATTTTTGTCGTTTTAGGTTAATTCGAATAATTTTGGGTCAATAACGTTGTGAATATTATTTATATTTTTGTGGTTAATAAAAGTCTATGATCTAATTATATTGGGTTCTTATAGGTCCTGTAATTAATTTCTTATCGCTCTTTCTTCCTTCTGCCTGTCAGAGCGAAAATATTGCCATTACAATTCTTGAAGAATTTACTCAAGATCATAAATTATTTCCAGAAAACAACATAAAATCACAAAATTTTTCATTCGTAAATCGTAAGGCATCTTTAGAATAATTTCTAAATGCCAGTACATTGTGCTATACACATTTGAGTTTTATTCGGTGTATAGAATTATTGAGTTTTGATTGGTAGTGTTTCATAATGCAGATGAGTATTAATAATAATCTTACAGAATTTTTGTTAAAAAGAAATAGAGTAAGATTTTTCTACTGGAAAACTGCACATAGTTGTTTTCTTTGCACAAAAAAAAAAGATGGTTTCAAGAAAGAACGCTTTAGTATTTTAAATGTTCACTCTATAGATGGACTGCGTCAACTAATACTTCTCTTATCAGTTATTTTCTCTATGTTAGCAGTCTTCATAACAACTTTGTCAAATTTTGTTCCTTCCCTGCTATATACACTTTTTCCTCGAACGAGGCCTTTCGGTTTCGCAACCATTATCAAGTTCAACCTACCAATCTTTCGTTGTAGGAAGAACTTGATAATGGTTGCGAAACCAAAAGGCCTCGTTCGAGGAAAAAGTGTATATAGCAGGGAAGGAACAAAATTTGACAAAGTTAATACTTCTCTGTCAGAAAACATTTCTTAAAGAACAGAACTTTTATTTCGCTCGAATTTTTGCCACCTACATTTGAGTACAGAAATGGGATTATGCAGTAAATAAAGCAATACGATTCATAATCGTGTAGTAGCAAATTACAAATACTCAGGGGCGTATTTACGGAGTCCCCCCCGGGACCGGACCCCCACACCAGAGGGTCGAAAAGTTAACGAATTTTGTTAATCTCTTAATTTTTAGGCTATTTTATTCTTTTTGTCAGCTGTATACGCTTAGTAATAACTCTTTTTTAACTTATACAAACAGAGTTATTACACAGCATTAGCGTATACGTTTGGAACATGAAATATGGGAAAATCAAGCAGTCAATAAATATCTTGTAAACAGTGTTTCATAAACCATATTTTTATTGAGTTATTACCGTTTACTTTAGTGGGACTGATTTAAGCCACTTTAAAGTTAGTAATTTTGATTAATTTTAATCTGTTTTTTGTTTTGTATGAAGCCGACCCAACCCCGGACTCCCCACCTGAAGGTCATATTCTAGGTACGACACTGAAAAATACTGTAGTGCTTATTTTTTAAAATATTTTTAATTTTATGTGATAATGTCTGAAAAATCTGCAGCTTATTATTCGTCTTAAAGGTTGAACTAGAAAATAACTAACGAATGCATGCTTAATTCACAAGGTTTTAAAGTACATATATATTTTTTATGGCCGAATTCTCCACGTAAGTCAAGGGCTACTGTACGTCAGTGAAAATTAATTTCCCATGTTGCAGCTTGCTTAATTCGAAGTTTTACCGTGACTCTCTCAAGATGGAATTAACCATGCTTCATTGTATTTGTACGCATGGAACGTCCCTCGTGTGCAGACTACACAAGTGTTAACCGCTTTGTTGTTGCGTGCACTTTGTGTGTTTCACACTGCATGCGATAAGACCGGTGACAAACGAAACTCTATAATGATACCAGACAATTTACTCAACCTTTCCCGTCGTGCGATTAAATGAAAGTAAACGACCGTAAAACTGCATAATTACAGCTGTATAAAGCAAACAATGGTAATTACACGCTGTTGCCTGCAATTAGCCGAATAAGTACTGTTGTAATTATTAGGATTAAATTATGCGTCTTTGTAAACAAAAGATGATTTCACCTGCAGCATGAACAGTTTAATCTGTAAAGCTGTTACACTGTTTACAACTTAGACATATGTAATATTTCATTTTCGTGTTCAAGCGTAAACGCAACAAACTCCATCGTTCATTATTATTATATGAATTATGTAAATTATGCCACTAATTCATATTATTCCAAAATAAATTAAATTCTCGTTTGATACGTTCATTTTTATAACTACTTTAAAGAAGCTTTCCTAATCTGAAACTGCTACTGAGATGAACTGGATAGATCTACAGCTTAATAACTATGCTCATGGCCTAGGTTTTTTGTTTATTTTTTCGCCCACTTGTAGGGAATCTCCCTCCCTCACACACCACATACACATACACAGTTTGGAAAACCAATTTTTATTATTTTAACGTCGAACAGTGGTCCAGAAAAAAACTTTTTAATTAAAAATTTCTTACAGAAAGACGTTCTTAACGTATTCCAACCAATAAACGTATTAGTATTCAGTATGCTTCTTTTTTTTAACTAATAAATTTCTAAAAAACGTCTTGACTTGGAGTTTTGAATTTCAGAGTCGTAGTTCGTTTTGACAAACTCCTCATGCATACAGTTCATATTACATTATCCAAAAATTAAAAAAATATTTTTGAAAACTAAAAAACATTTTGAAAACTGCATTCAGCAAATTATTTTAGAATTTATTCAGCAAATTTATTACAATAAATAATATTTTTCGACTTGAACACATTTACCCTAAAATTTAACACAAACACATTCTAGATATTTTAGTTGAACACAAACGGATTGCATTATGTGCTTAAAACTGTAAAATGTCTTACTTACGAGAAAACGTATTGTTTCGTCCACTCCATGTTACTTTGTCAGCTGAATAAATTCCTCCTGCTCTCAAAATTCGAAACATCAACCGGAGCTGATAATCGTGTCGAAGGACTATGCCGCAATTTCTACATAGTCACCCCTCTTTCCCCTTCATGTTAATGTTCCACTTGTTTGCCAGCGGCTTAATTCTCACCTTCATTATCTTTTGTATAATTTGTCATTGTAGGCCTACATGTTTTCTTTTCACATGTTTATGCCACTGTTCACGCCGCTTCTCTTTTCACATGTTTATCTTCACTCTTGTTACAAAAATTTTACGACTTGTCTAAATGTTTCCATCGTCAGTGTCATGGCTGTAATGTGAATTAATGGTTTTTTGATCTTCAATGAAGTAAACGTTTTTTTTCACTGCTTTATTAATTACTTTATTTTTGGTCTTTGCCATTTATTTAAAATTATAAATAACTTTTTTTTATTAATTTTTTTGATGTTGAGTATTCTCGTCAAAAGTTAGTTAATTGTATGTTTTTTTTAAGAGAGAGCCTATTGTAAACGTTCCTGAGTCTTATGATCTGAAATCGATTAATACAGTGGCTGGTTAAGAAGCAATCAGTTAAAGAGGGGTCTACTCTAACCGTTCTGGGCCTTCTTGTTGAATTAGGTTAATGGAATAGTCGATTAGAGACTGTCGTTTAAGAGTAACATGATGTATTTTAAAAAAATACCTGTTTTTATTACATTAGAAAAGCGTATTGAAAGGAAATGCGTCGAGAGAAACAGAGGAAAACATTGTCCTCGTGTAACGTAATAATTTTGTATGTAATAGAAACGACATCACAAAAGGGGCGGAAGAGAGGCACAGTATATTGTTAATATCGGATTACTTTAATGCACGACATAAAGTTTAGTGAACGCAATATAAATGCATAACAAATTCAGAACGGTTACGGTTAAGACAAGGCAGGGCGGCCTGCCCACGACTCGTCTCCAATGTGGGCAGCCAACTCGGTGTACACGTCATTAATATTATGCCACACCAGTTCGCACTTAATACAATAACGAATCTGTTGTACAACCTGGAATTATTCTTTCCACGCCCGGTTTAAAGAAATCAATTTACAAACACGCTAAAGTTGAACTTAACATTAGTATCTTATTCATATATTGTTATTTTAATACTAGTAGATTTAAACATAAATTTAAATAAACTAAATAAAAGTTAGTTTTTTAATTTAGTTTATTAATAAAAACTCCTTAATTTAGTTTATCAATAACGCTTCTTTTCACTGATTATTGACGTGTTTTGTTATTAAACTTAACATGTACGGAAATGGGAACTATTATTATATTTTCGAAAATGGGATGGTTCAAGATTTAAGACGTCTAAGCAAACGCTTAAATAGATTAAAAGAATTCTTATCCGGGCTGTTCGTATGTGGTCGATTGTTTAATTCAATCATTTTCTAAACGTTTCGGCCATCCACCGGAGGCCTTCTTCAGCAGAAAAAAGTTAAAAGTATTCGACAAAGGGTGGAGAGCCGAACGTACCCTTATCGGACACATGAAGCGCCGTACTAGCCAATCAGAAGCACCATTGCGTTACATGGGTAGAAACCGAGCCAATAACAAAATAGATTTATTCTGATAGGCTCGGTAACACAGCGTGCCAAATTCTATTTAACGACAGACTTTCGTGTTTGCAGACTGTTAGGGGGTCTATCTAGGGTAGGCTGTGTCTGTTTTTGCTGTACAAAATTTTCTATTTTTGTGCGGAAATACTGTTTATTCAACATTTTCACTATCATCATCGTCTTCAGCATCATCAATACTACAAGTATCATCATCAGTTCAGTGCAAAACAGTTTTATTTAACCTGTGCGGGAGTGTTTTTGTTTCCGTGTGCTGTGCAGTCTGTGTTGTGCTCAATTGCTGCCTGTGAATACTTCAGTGTCTGGTGATCCCTCAATCCTTACCGTAGCGTAGACGCTCATTTCGGCTTGTCCGGAATGGCGTCAAATACGCCTCCGAATCCTCTGCCGGCGCCGCTTGCCTCCCTAATGGAGACATGCTCACCTGGCTTTCTTTCAACGCCTCCTCCTCACGAAAGTGAAAGTGATTGTGAAAGTGATAATAGTGCTGTGTGCAGTGTTGGGCCGGGGGACGGACAGTTCTCGCTTGTGCAAGGCAAATCTGCCAAGCGCAAGCGAGAATTGGCCCAAACTCCGCCGCCCGCCTCAGCTACACAGCAGCCTTCCAGTCATGGTACCAGCGGCACTCAGCGTGAGTATTCTACTACTGAATCTGTGTCTTCCCCACGAATTCCTCCCATTGTAATTCCTGACAACAGGAATTATACATAACTTTTGCGTTCCCTATCCTAAGCTCTCCCTTCGGTCAAGGTCGAGGCGAGTTGCCAAGGCGCCTCGCTAAAGCTGGCGACCGTCACGATCCCCGATTTCCGCTCTGTTCAGGCATTCCTGACAGGGCGCAACATCTCTTTCCATACTTTTGCCCTCCCGTCAGTGCGCGAAATAAAGGTCGTTCTGTCGGGAATACCTTCCTTCACTGAGCCTGATGCCATCAGGCAGGAACTTGTTGCGCTCGGCTATGCGCCGACTGGGGTAAGCGTCCTGCATGTTGGCAAAGGTGATGACCGCAGATCTGTCAACAGCTTTCTGGTCAAATTACTGAAAGTAGGCCCTTTCGAGGAGATTTACAGTCTCCAAAATTTTCTGCATCTACGGGTGCAAGTCCGAACATTTGACCCGCGGCCCGGGTTGTAGGCCACAGTGTTTTAACTGCCAGAGGTTCGGCCACAGCAGTATCTTTTGCCATCAACTACCGCGTTGCGTGCGTTGCGCTGAACCTCATCGTGGCTGTGATAAGCCAAAGACGGGGTACACAGCTAAATGCTGCAATTGGAAAGGAGCCCAACCCGGCTAATTACCGAGGCTGCCCAAACTTTATCGCCGCCATGAAACCGCAGCGACCTCCTGTGCGCCCTGGCGCGCAGGCTGGCCGTGTAGCTGGTCCTGGCCCTAACCGGCGAGAGGCATTCCCACCTCTCACTGGTTCATCTGCCAAGGTCCCGGCAGCAACTCCGGTTGCTTCCGGTGCCGCTGTCTCGCCTGCAGTCGTCGCTTCGGCGCCGCCTGCCGAAGCGCCCGCACCTTCCTACGCGGCCATGGCCGCTAAATCTGTCCAACCTCCAGCCCGTCCGGGCAAGTCCAAGCGCTCTCGTCGTCGCCGGACCTCCGCCGGCCGACCTCATCACAGGTTCCACCTGTACCAACTCCGCTCGACCCGCCCCCAGTCATCAACATCAACCTCCCAGCGAGCAGTCTACTACTCAGTCCGCCAGCCCAGCGCCATCTACTACCACTGTCGAGGCCAGTCAGGCTTGTCCTCCGGTGTCCCGGGAATCTTCTCGGGCATCGGTGGATCCCCTGACTGCCTGGGCAGACAATCTTGTTGCATCGATAAGGACTGCTCGCGACACTACCACAGTGCTTACCCTGGTCTTCCAGTCTTTAGCTACCCTCTTTCCCTTACTTCCCCTGAATGGCTAATAGCCTGAGGATCGTTGTGTGGAACGCCTTTGGGTTTAATTCAATCATTTTCTAAACGTTTCGCCCTTCTTCAGTAGAAAAAAGATAAAAGTATTCGACAAAGGGTGGAGAGCCGAACGTACCCCTATCGGACACATGAAGCGCCGTACTAGCCAATCAGAAGCACCATTGCGTTAGTACGAGCCAAGTTCAGTTCACGTTCCCCAGACGATCTGAACTGATGACTTTCGTGACGGAGTATGATGTTGATATCATACTTCTTTCCGAGACTCATCTGGCTCATTACCACTCGTTTTCCCTTCCTGCCTATGCCATTTATCGTCAGGATCGTGCCCTATGGCCTCGCTGTCCCCCCTCGGGAGGCATAGCTGTCTTAGTCCACAGGCGGATTTCCCACAGGCTTTTGCCTCCTCTAGATACATCTATTATTGAAGGCTGCGCGGTGGCGGTAGACGCCGGCGGATCGGAGTTGCGCGTTGTTTCTGCGTACCTTCGGCCTGGCCGGCGAACTCCGCCACCGTCCGAGGAGTGGGACGCCCTCCTCGACCACCCCCTCTCAACCATTGTATCCGGCGACTTAAACGCCAAACACCCATCATGGAACAGCCGCGTTGTCAACGCCTATGGAAATTCTCTGTTCCGGTTCGTCTCTGGCGACCCGGCACTTAATGTCATCGGCCCTGAAGACCCTACCTACTACCCCTTTCACGGCCATCGGCCGGACGTTCTTGACATAGTAGTTGTCAAGAACGTTGCCCGTAACATCGAGGTCTCGTCTGTGTCGGATCTTTCGTCCGATCACAATCCCCTTGTTATAACTGTTCGAGAGCTGTCGGCGTCACTCCGACTTCCCGCTCAGATTGTTAGGAGAGTCAACTGGCGCTCCTATCATGACGAGCTCGCCCGGCGGACCCTATCGTCACTCGTGACGATTTGGATCTCCGCGCCACAAATCTTCAAAAATTGGTCCAAGGTGTCATGGATAGACACACCTACGCACTCGAGGTGAATCATCGCAAATCGGCCTTACCTCCGGAAGTACTCCACGCCATCTGGCTACGGCGCAAACTCCGCCGCAGATGGCAAAGGACCTGTGACCCAGTTGTTAAACGACGATTTCAACAACAATCCCTTTACGTTCAGCAGCTACTGCGGGACGTAAACTCTGATCGATGGGACTCATATCTTGAGTCTCTTGAAGTCGACCACGCCTCCGTCTGGAGAGCGGTGAGTAGACTTACCCGCGAGAAGAGAACTCGCAACCTGCTGGAAACCCCGAACGGGATTGTGTCTTCATCAGAAGGCAAGGCTGAGGTCTTCGCCGACTGCAGGGAGTCGCAATTTACCGTTCATCGAGGCGTCTCGGACCCTGCCCACTCGGCAGAAGTCCGGGACTTCCTATCTGGTTATTTTTCTCACCCTCCCGCTCGCCGAGAAGAAACTCGTTTCGTCTGTCTGCCGACTAAACCGCCGTCGCGCCCCCGGTCCTGACCTGATCGGGGCCGCTGCATTACAATATCTCCCGGCCTCAGGCGTTGACCTCGTGCTCGAGCTGTTCAACTCTTGTCTCCGGCTACAGTATTTTCTCCGCCTGTGGAAAACTGCCAATATCATTATGATTCCAAAACCCCGCAAGCCGCGCATGCTTCCTGAAAGCTATCGGCCAATATCTCTCTTGCCAGTTATCTCGAAGGTGTTCGAGCGGCTCCTGCTGGCCCGCATCTCGCCGTTGTTGGATAATTTTATCCGCAACGAACAGTTCGGGTTTCGCAGAGAGCACTCGACCACGCTTCAACTAGTCCGCGTGGTTACGCAACTCTCTGACGCCACCAACAGGCGAGCGGCTACGGCCGCCGCACTGCTGGACGTGAGCAAGGCCTTCGATAAAGTCTGGCACGAAGGTCTTATCTTCAAACTTGCTAACGCCCCCATACCATCGTCCATAGTTCCATAGTGTTTTTCGTCCGGTCGTATCTCTGCGACCGAACCTTCAGGGTGAGCGTCGACGGAACCTCCTCTGCAGTTCGTCCCGTCGCCGCCGGCGTACCTCAGGGATCTGTCCTCGGCCCCGTTCTGTACCTTGTGTACACGAACGACCTGCCTGTCTTGCCCGGTGTCACGTTGTCTTTGTTCGCTGACGATGCAATGTATCATTACAACTCTGTGTCCCCGCGTTTTGCGAGTACACAGCTGCAGCGTCAGTTGGACCAGCTTCCGGACTGGATACGGAAATGGCGGGTGACGATCCATACGGAGAAATCCGAAGCGATCTGTTTCACTCGTAAGTCCATCTCCCGATGTCATCCCCTCTCCCTGGAAGGGAGGCCTATCGCCTGCAAAGAGTCGGTGAAGTATCTAGGCGTTCGGCTCGACCGGCGTCTTTGCTTCAACGTCCACGTGACAGAAACCCTCTCCAAGGCTCGCGCGTCCGAGCCAAACTTTACCCATATCTCGCGTGCCGCAGCCCCCTGGCGCTGCGCACGAAAGTTACCCTCTATCTATTTTTCTCCGGTCTGTATTGACCTATGCGGCACCTGTTTGGTGGCCACTTGTCTCCGCCACCAACAGGCGTAGGCTGGAAAGTTTCCAATCCAGAACCCTCCGTTCCTTATCGGGATCTCCTTGGTTTGTTAGAAACAGTGTAATTCGAGGAGGTCTACGAGTTCCTACTCTCTCTCCTTTGTCTGGTCATTAGCTGCGACTCTCTTTGCCGCAGCTGAGACCTCTTCGTTCCCTTACCTCAGGACCATCAGCACCACGCAACCACCTCCCCCTGTCCGGGTCAAACGCCCTCGGGCGATTCTCGATGACCCGCCATAACTTTAAGTAAATTACTTAAATCAAATTTTGCATATTTACCATCTGACCATGCCCCAGAATTTACCTGAAAAGCTGTTTCCTTCCTCCCTTCCTAGTATGCCGATCGCGCTGAATGCCGCTGCTACGCGCTATCACTGGCACGGAGGCTCTCCGCCTTGCGAGGAGCGACCGACGCCTCACGGCGTCTGCACGCGGGACTGGGAACGGGTGACATCTGTCACCTGAACCCGTTCATGCGGCAGTGCCCACTGATTGCTCAAATTTAAAAATAAATAAAAAAAACTTTCTCCCCCGCCTTCTCAGTTAACTGGTTGGCGGTTGTCCATTCCAGTTTTTAGGTACCAGTCGAATGAACCAGCACTACGTCTATCCACAGGCAGCCATTGGGCTCGACCCAGATGCTGCAGTCATGCACCGAGTGCAAAGACGCCCCGCTACTACAGTGCTACATGCTACATGCTACATTGCAGACTGTTTCCTAGATGTGGAGAAGGCCTTTGAAAGTGTCTGGCACGACGGACTCTTGTTCAAGCTCCCAGATTTCTACCTTCACTTCATTGCTAGCTTTCTGACGGAGAGGACTTTCTGCGTGAGAATAGATGACCATGTCTCTTCCGAGAGACGCATTACAGCCGGGGTGCCTCAAGGTAGCGTGCTAGGGCCTCTCCTGTTCTCCATGTTCGTCAACGACGCACCCAGAGAGCCTGGAGTCCAGATGACTCTGTTTGCCGACGACACGGCGGTCTATACCGCCGATCGGAACGCTGACAGGGGTATCCCACGACTTCAGCGCGCACTCGATGCGTATGCGATGTGGACAGAAAACTGGAAAGTTACCGTCAACGAAACCAAGAGCTCCGCGGTGCTATTCTCAAAGAGCCGGAAAAAACCACGAGGCCGAGTGAGACTCGGTAGAACGTACCTGCCCTGGTACGAGAGAAGTTAAATACCTCGGTGTCCACCTAGATCGTCGGCTCACCTGGCGTGCCCACGCTGAGACGATGCGTCAGAGAGCGTCCACTCATCTCGCGCAACTGTTTCCGATACTCGCCAACAAGGCTATGACCCGCAAGCTGGGTAAGTTGATTGTCAACGCGTACCTGTTGCCGATCATTACCTATGCTATTCCCGTCTGGGGTTACCTCGCAACCGTTCATAAAAGAAAGTTGCAAAGCGTTCTCGAAAGGGGTCTTCGGCTAGCGGCCAAAGCCCCCTATCGGTTCCCTTCTCGTCTTTTGAGAAGAGGACTCGGTGTCCGCTCCTTGGATGACACCGTAAGGCGACTTGCACGTAAATTTTACGTCCGAGCTGCGAGATCGCACCGCCTCTGTTCGTCCACGGGGTGTCCAATGTCCCGCCTTATACCGGCGGCTGATCGCGGCCTACGGCCTGTTGGCCGACAAACATGACCTCAAGCTGCTTGGCGGTGACACGGTCAAGGCTGTCGTCCGTCGGATCGAGGACCACCGCTTGGTCGAGGCCTTCTTCAGGCTATTAACCTGCAAAACCATACCTTTTCTCCCAGACGCGTCAAGCCCTTGTCTGTAATTCTGCGTGGGCTTGACGCGCACGCTGACCCACAGGAGATCCTCTTGGAACTCCGACACCTCGGTTACCCGGTGCAGGCAATTTTCCGCCTGTTCACCAACTCTGAGAACCGAGTTCCTCTCCCAATCGTCCGTCTCCACCTCGAGAAGGGCGAGGCTGCAGACAAGATATTCCACCTGACGCGGCTGTTTGGCTTCCGCGTCAAGGTGGAATCCAGTCGCCCCCCGGGCAAACTAGCGCAGTGCCACCGGTGCCAGAGGTTCGGCCACCATACCGACGTCTGTCGCAGTGCCCTGGTCTGTTTACGTTGTTCCTTGGGACATTCCACGCAGGCCTGCACTGTGGCAGACAAGTCGCAATACCGCTGCATCAATTGTGGCGAAGGCAATGCAGCCAATTACAGTAACTGCCCGGTATATAGGGCGGAGCTCCTCAAGCCAAAGCCGCAAGGGCCCCTCCCGAAGCCGAGGCAGCCAGTAACGCAGCCTAAAACACAGGAGAAGCCTAAAGTACAGGCTAAGCCGCCACCAAAGGCACCACCGGCACGGTGCGAGCCCTCTCCGGCTCCACCTCCAGCCCCTACCAAGGCACAGAAACGATCCGCGTCGCCTTCCGAAGCAGAGACACGCCCTGTAGCCAATATCTCGGTAATGGAGCCGGAGAATCAACCCTCCACCTCCGCGGAACCACCAACTCCCGCCTCTGAACTAGAGGTAGCCTCACCACCACTGCCACCTACGCGTTATCCGCGAGCAGGCAAATCTAAACCAAAATCTAAAGGGATAACCACACCGGATGCTCGGCCCC
Source organism: Magicicada septendecula (assembly GCA_034769895.1). Classification (NCBI taxonomy): domain Eukaryota; kingdom Metazoa; phylum Arthropoda; class Insecta; order Hemiptera; family Cicadidae; genus Magicicada; species Magicicada septendecula. Next base: position 191,230,374 of record CM068375.1, on the reverse strand, counting down.
GAGCTCCTGCCTGCCCACAGCCCAAGAAAAGTCCTGCTTCCCGGTATAAGTCCGACGAAGCCAGCAGCGTACTTTTCCTGTCGCAAATTCAAACTCGACTGCCCCTGGTCCTGTAGTTTCCACCAACACGACCCTATCTGCCGTTAAGCCTAGTCGCTCTTATGCGGCCACAGTTTCCAGACAAACCGCCCAGTCCGTCACTTCCGATGACGCACAGTTCGTCCGCGACTTTCTGTCCGGCTACGACCTCAAGAAAGTCGCATCCTCCTTCAGGTCCATCCGTGACCGTCTGGAAACTGCTGACCCAACCGAGAGGTTTATGCTCTTGGTGGAAGCTTGTACTGTCATAGGCCTTCTATGAACCGAGCCCTTAGACGAGACCTCTCGCTCGTAGCCTGGAATGCTAACTCCATCGTTTCAAAGCATTCCGACCTTCTGGAATTCCTGGCTCGGTTCAAACCCGACGTACTTCTCCTCACAGAAACCCACCTGACCCCGGCGAACCACTTTCGATTACCGAATTACGTGGTCTATCGGGATGACCGAGTTGGCCGACAAGGAGGCGGCACGGCGATCGCGGTGAGGACCTCTATAAGTCATCATCGTGTCGTTTTGCCGCAGCGCACTAACCTAGAGGCCACCGCCATTGAGGTCCACGGAGCTCTTGGCGGCGTCCTCGTGGTTTCAGCATACACGCCCCCTCGCGCTAAACTCCTTGTCGGCGACCTGGACATTGGAATAGTCGCTTGACTACTCCGAACGGGAAGCGCTTGCTCAGATATGTTGAATCGCGTCGGGCAATGGTGATTGGTCCAGCGCACCCCACGTTATTTCCGACGCTACCTAACGCGGCTCCCGATGTTCTGGATACTGCGGTTACCCAAGGAATTGTCTGTCCGGTCGAGGTATTCTCGCTTACGGAGCTGACATCCGACCACAACCCCATCTTGGTCCACGTCGCTACCCAGCACGCCTATGCACGGGACGAGAAGAAGGTTATCGACTGGGACCGCTACGGCCCGGTTCTGTGCCGTAGACTGCCGCCAGCGGGCCCACTCGATTCCGTTCGCCTCCGAGACGAAGCAGTCCGCTTGCGAGAGGAATTACTTCCGGAAACGTTGGCAGAAGACCCGTGATCCGGCCGATAAGGCAACATACAATCGGCTCACCTGACGACTGCGTGGCAGTCTGAAGGCGTTCCGACGTAGCTGTTGGGAACTCGCTGTGGCCCGAACGGGGGATGCGGACCCGCAAAGTCACCCGTACATAATACCTTCCGCGATGACGGGTCGGAGGCGACGACCTCCACTCCCCGCCATCGTTGGGCCGTTCGGACAACTCCTGGGTCGCCCGGAGGAGAAGGCCGAGTACTTGGGCTTGTGTTTCGAGCGCCAGTTCGCTCCCAACCCGCCCATGGACTGGGACTTCGACGAACAAGTCGAGATGGCTGTGGAAGACTTTCTACCTCTTCCAAGCACGGCGGAGCCCGACCCATTTCTTTTGAAGAGGTCTCAGATCGGCTCGCTGAACTTCAGCCAAGAAAAACTCAAGACCCGGACGATGTCACGAACACCGCTCTACGACTTCTCCCCGAGCCTGGAGTTCAATTCTTGACTGACGTTCAACGCGTGTCTCAGACAAGCCTACTTTCCCAAGAAATGGCGAAAGGAGACGGTCATCGTGATCCCGAAGCAGGGAAAGGATGCTTCCCGCCCCGTCAACCTCCGGCCCATCAGCCTACTTTCCGCTACGTCCAAGGTTTTTGAGCGACTCGTGCAGCGTCGTATGCGAGAACATCTAACTAACTTTGACGTGCTGGTCCCCGAACAGGTCGGCTTCCGTGTGGGGCATTTGACCACTCATCAACTGATGAGAATGGTGGAATACATCACGGACGCCGGGTGTCGGAGAGAACGGACCGTTGGCTGTTTCTTGGATGTTGAAAAAGCCTTCGACAGCGTACGGCATGATGGCCTATTATTCAAGCTTAGGGAAGTCCAGCTCCCAGACTGCTACCTTCATCTGATTGCTAGCTTTCTGACGGAGAGGACCTTCTGCGTGAGAGTTGGCGATTCAGTCTCTTCCGAGAGACGAATCACAGCCGGCGTCCCTCAAGGTAGTGTTCTTGGCCCCCTTCTGTTCTCAGTTTACGTCAACGACGTGCCGAGACAGCCTGGAGTCCAGGTGGCCGTATTTACGGCCGATCGTCATGTGGGAAGAGCCGTCTTACGACTGCAGCGCCAGCTCGACACGCTCGGGGACTGGACTGAGAATTTGAGAGTGCAACTCAACGCTACCAAGAGTGTAGCCGTCGAATTCTCGACGCGGCGGAAGCGCCCTCTTAGGCAGTTACGCATCGGCAGAACGTGCTTGCTCTGGTCCAACAAGGTCAAGTACCTCGGAGTACACCTTGACCGTCGGCTCACCTGACGTACCCACGCTCAGACAATTCTTAAGCGAGCATCCGCTCGTCTGAGCTTACTGTTTCCACTCCTGATCAGCTCAGCCTTGACCAGGAAATTGGGCAAGATGATCGTCGGCGCTTATTTGCTGCCGGTCATTACTTACGCTTGCCCGGTTTGGGGTTATCTCGCCGCAGTGCATAAAAAGAAGTTCCAGAGCGTCCTCGACAGGGCTCTTCGGCTAGCGGCCAAAGTCCCCCGTCGCTTCTCATCACGCCTTCTAAGGAGAGGACTTGGCGTCCGCTCCTTAGCCGAAACATTCAGGCGGCTTGCACGCAAATTTTATGCACGTACGGCGAGGTTCCCAGACAATCCTATTGTGGTTGGGCTGATTCCCGGATCCTATAATGTCCGGGTGATTCGTGGAAACGCCCTCGGTGTATACTGCACTAGTGTAGGCTAGCACAACAGCCGAGAACTGGCCTGCTACAGAGCACACGCCCTACTTGGGCAGGGCCACGAGGCAGGAGCTTCAGAAGGTAGCTCGGAACTCAGTTACCGAGCGGTTCGTCTCTGCGATGCACAACCGCACAGCCCAGAGCGTCGTATATAGGGATTTTTATTTATTTATTTACCCCGCCACATGTAATGTTCCGTTTCGGGACCGAACCTCATGCCAGGAGTTCGTAACGGTAGCTCGATATATGAATCCCAGGAGACGTCTAAAGACGCACATCCCCTCAGACCTGAAGGGCAGGTTATATAAGGAACTCCGTTTCCCCGGTAACGTATTGCTTTTACCTCGGTTAGGGGTACGTTCGGCTCTCCATCCTTTGTAGAACACTTTTAATGGTTTTCTACTGAAGAAGACCTCCGGTCGGTGGCCGAAACGATTAGAAAATGACTGAACAGACCAATAGACTACGACCAAACAGCCCGGACATGAATACTTTTATCATTGACTCCGGCCGGAATAGGCTACTAATAAGCTTAAGTAGATTATTATACATAAATGCCCAGATGAGTCTGTAAGAGACGAGGATACCTTGCAATAATCGGTCGTCGTCCCGTCATGGCTGTTCCGACTTCACACTCCATTCCACCTTCTGCGTGATCGTCTTAAACTCCATCTGCTCGTGGTGTATAGTATGTCACTTGCTCGATTAGTCGTTCGTCATCCACTCTTACTATGTGATTTTTCCACTGCTGTATACACTGTTGGATTGTGTTATTCAGCGAGTATTTATAAAAATCGTGTCTTATATCGTCATTCTTTAGTTTATCTAACCGCGTGTAGCCTTCTTTAACTTTCCTTTGACTTATTTCAACTGCCTGTATCCTCGATTTGTGAGAGGGTATCCAGTTTTCACAACCGTACAATAATGCAGATACTGACATGTCGTATAGAATTTGAACATGGTATTCTCTCTAGTCTTATCCTTCAGTGTGTGGTATATTGTTCCACATATGTATTGACGTTTGTGTAATTTATTACATAATCATTTTTTTCGATCGTAACTGATGTCGCATCCCATAAAAGCTGTAATGTAACACCTGTTCTGTCGGTTGTCTTGTCAGACTTAAGGTGACTCCCTGAAATCTGTCCGGCTGTTTTGTGTGAAGCACATGAGTTATTAAATGTTCCCCTGAGCAGGTAACCAATCTTTGCATGGTAAGAGAGTGATGGGGCTGCCACCTTAAGGCTTCTCATCTTATCTGATTTTCTGTTGGAGTTAACTCACTTAGCCTTTGACAACGTGGTTCTTTACTACAGTACTGTAGGGACTGGTGGACATCTTGCCAGTTAAACTTTCAATCGTGCAACGCTGAAGATGACCTCGAATTGTGAGGCCGAAACGTCAGTTGTTATAAACAGCATTAGCCCACGGCCTGATAGCCTGGCAAGGAACAACGATTTTAACGAAGTTTCTTATAACTTGATAAAACATTATCTTAGATCAGCAAAAAACTGAAAAACTTGGACGTTTTGTCTAGATAAAGAAAAACTGTAACTTCTTTGAATTTTGGAACGCAAAAAATACATCAAATGAAGAAACTAAACGAAAACATAAACATAATATCCGTGTATTTAATTTTAGGTGAATAAAACTTCGTTTCACACATCTTCTTCTCTTTTTTCTTTGTGAAACTCTATAAATAATGAGTAAAATATTTAAGTAGTCATTACTAAGAAACTACAAAATTATGCCTATACAATAAAAAAACCTTAGCTCAAACCTCAAATGAAAAAGCCTTAGCTGCCCCTGGATCCGGTTACACTTTTTCCGTTCTGGATGGAGTTTTCCAGAAAATCCTGAATGATCTAAAGGAACGTCATGCGCAGGGTCAGTGGGAAAGGTGTAGATGTTTCTGTCATGACAGCGTGATAAATTATGTGCATTATATCAGATGATAACATTAATTATGTGCATAAAATTACTCGTGCTACGATTTTAAAGACCCATTAATGTTACAAACACCATGATCAAGATGAAATTCGTTTACTATCATACTATAAATTTACCGCCCTTATGAATACGATGTTGTATGTTGTATAAAGAAGGCGATAGAAAGAGCATTCAGACACGCCATGCTGAGGTAAATACATTTTTAATAACACGAGGACAAGAAAATATAAGCAACGGTTTTCATTAGGTAGGTAGTATACATTATTTATGCACCTCTGTGGCTTTTCATCTGCTTAGCGTTACATTATGCAATAGTGAAATTTCTTTGTGAATTTTGTGCTTACGCTATGATTATTGTACGATTCTATTAGTGAATATACTATTCTCTTGTTGTTCTATGTGTTGAACGGTTTCTTATCCATCGTAAAGTAATTTTATTTATGAAATAAAATAATCACTCAAACTAAATGTACGCTTCATTTTTTTGCAGGTACGTTAAAAGGACTTGTTTCTCATAACACTACTGCAGATTACGTAAGTGAAAACGATTTAGAAATCAAGTAGGTGTATTGAATAGACTATAATGTAGTATAATGTAACTATTATTGGATATCACAGTATATTATGTTTTAAATATCTTCTCTCCCTCATCGATCGCCTATATCGAGGACCATGACTTCGTAAATCTTCGTCAATATTTGATTGAGATATACAGTATTCCACGCTTACCTGACTTCATATTTCTGATATATGTTATTGTATCAATAGACTGTAGGTAATATCTCCTCCCCTTCAACAGTTGTAGCACGTCTTTTATTGTATTACCGAAATATTTCGTTATTCGACGCATTTTGTCGTAGTCACGGATCTTTGGTTTTTAATTGTGGACTGATCAGTTCCTCTAGTAGTTCACAAAAATTCTAATCGTTATTCTTTAACACGAGTCATTTCAAAGTTGTAAATTCTACGAAGATCAGTTTTATTTTTAGTCCAGTATTCCGAGGTATGCCTAAATGCAAAGAAACATCTGTTCGTTTTGTTTCAGTACATATATCGTTGGTTTTCCATGCTGTTGTTAGTTATGCCATTCCTGATTTTACTATCGCGGCTGCTCTTTTTACAATTTCTTCTGTACTTCATCCGTATTTGTCAGAAGAGTCCTTAAATACATAAATATTTTTCTTCTTCTTCTTCTTCTTCTTCTTCTTCTTCTTCTTCTTCTTCTTCTTCTTCAGCACTACAGCCCAACAAGAGCCCTGGCTTCCAACACCAATCTTCTCCAATGTCTCCTATCCATTGCCATATCAGTGTAACCCGTCACACCCATTCTTCTTAGATCTTCAAGCACATCATCCAACCATCCTATCCTAAATCAGCCCCTCTTTCTGCTTTTATAGACTTGCGCGCTTAGGATTTTGTTTGGCATACACTGATCATCCATCCGCTCTAGGTAACCTAGCCATTGTATTCGTTGAGCCTTTACGATACTTACAGTGTCCTTATGCTTCAATAACTCATCTGTCTACTAGTTATTTCTTAATCTCCATTCGTCATCTTCTTCGACCGGGCCATAAACACACCTTACAATCTTTCTTTTAAACCTTCTTGGTGTTTCTTGTCCTTTTTTGTTTAATGTCCATGTCTCACCTCCATAAGTACAACAGGTCTTATAAGTATGTTATATAGCCTACTTTTATTTTTGTGTCACAACTAATGAGTTTGCTTCTCAATAGTCTACTGTTGGCATAATATGCCCTTTCCTATTTGTATCCTGTCATGTATTGTCGTGTTTATGGACCCTTCATTATCTATTATGTTATCCGGGTATCTGAAATAATTAACTGCATCAAATGAATTATCATCTATGAATAATTTATATAGATATCCAACTTGGGCATTATTAATTTGAATGTTATCTTCCTGATTATGAATTAGTCTGTCGATATTTATTATATTTTACTAGTTTGTTTTACACAGTATGTTACAAATCCGTGAGAAGTTCAAGCGGTACAGGCGAAAGAACGATTTAGGTTACATCTACTACTTGTAGCACATTTGGAGAGAAACAGGGAGATCCTTATCCTTTAGGCACCTAATGGACAAGCCTCACATACCGATTCTGTAAAGCAAAGTCATGTAATTGTATGTATACCTCTTAAACTGGATAGATATCTCTTAACTGCTACTCGCAGTTATACAACAGGCAGTTTAAAACATTCGCAGTTTCCAATATTCAAGAGGCCTACAGCCGTATTTTGTGTATCTTCATCTGTCCGTTATTGTTTCATCTACCGCTTGCTTGTCTTCATGTTTGCCCAAGTCTACCTCGTATTCTGTAGGCGTCCAGTTAAACATCTTCTGGCCGTCTTATTTACTCCCACGTTCTCTTGAAGTGGCCGCACTGTTTTAGTCTTTTTATCTTCTTGTATGTCTATGACAACCTTGCACCTCTGAATATATTTTCACTGAACAAGCGAAACGAACTGTCAGTTTTAATTCAACAGTTTGGCACTTGTCTGTTTATTTATTTTATTTTTTTGGTTGGGGGGGGGTTATATCTCACGGTGACGTTTTAACGCATCAAGAAATTTTTGTAAAACTTGGTATGCATGTTCATATTTTTACCGCACACGCGTCTAATGTTTTGGGGGTAGATCATCACAAAATTAGGGGGTAGGAAGCAAAAGTGAGAAGGTTATAATATGGAACTAATTCGCAAAAATTCATGTGGAGTATCAAACGAAAGAGAAGCTTAACCAAAATCTGGATGTGGAATTCAGTTTAAAAAATTTCAAAATTTTAAGACGTCAGGGCCCTAAAAGTGCATCAAAATTTTGAAAAAAGTAAATTCCGGGTATGAAATTAAAGAGAATTTTATAACCACAATCTGAATGCAGTGTTCACTTTTTGGAAACTTTAAACATTTTCGACGCTAGAACAAATAAAGTGAATCAAAAGTTTATCAAAATTGGACAAATCAGAATTTATTGTTTGTTTTGAAATTTTTTTAACTTTAGTGGTACCACGGGCCAAAAAATGGAAGACGGAATTATGGAAAAATTGTAGGCCTATGTGAAACATCAAGTTATGACGAATTTTATTTAAAATACGAACTCTTTAATAATTTAATAAAATTAACATGTGTGAACACATGTGTCAAATTAACTAACATCAAATTAATTGTATTTCATGTACTAAATAATGTATCGTTTTTAAATAGTGAGGGACTTCTGCACCTCAGGGAGCTTATGTTATCCGTGTATATATTAAAAGACATCTATGTTTGGCTATAATTATAAAACTTCATGACTTATGAGAAGGTCGATAATGCGTCGATAAATGAGCTATTGAAGCAGGAAGATACTGCAAGATTCATAAAGGATCAACACACACACACACACACACACACACACACACACACACACACACACACACACACACACACACACACACACACACACACACACACACACACACACACACACACACACACACACATGGAGAATCTGTTATGTAAATATAAACTTTTTAAATACTTAAATGTGTTTGAGTTTAATTAACATTATAAGAATAATATTTAATAAATGTATTAATTCTACAGTTTAGAAATTACCTTAAGAATTAATTAATTAACTCAATATAAGTTATTATCGACTTCACGCCCCCCCCCCACACACACACTTACGTTTAGTTACAGTGATGTGTTACTGAGATTGCATTAGTCGTGTTCTTACAGGATAGTCAGATTTTTTATTAACACGTCTATAAAACAATCACACTCGTATTACAGTAGTTCTGTTTACAGCCACCCAACAGCCACTCACCACAACAAAGTCACCAAATTCACAAATTCACGATCTTCACAGTAACAAATAATTTCATACCGATTGTTATCGTATCTGTCGTTGAATAAACCACATACTAAACCCATTCGTCGCGCACCAATCGCTGTAAAACATTTCGTAGAACTGACTGGCTGAATTGTTGCAGCGATGCTGGTAACTCTTCTGACAGGTTCTTGCTCGTCACTGATGCTGTGGTAGACGGTTTCTGGTGGATTCGAACTTTATGGCTTTCTGGTGTCTGAGTGATACAGGGTTTCTGTGATCCGCGTTCACGCCAGAGTGTCTATTGGGAATTTTTATTTTTCTGTGTTCTGAAGATTTTGCCAATTTTGTAGTGGGTGTTGAAGGCTGTCTTTGTGCTGTTTTGTTTTCTTCAGGTTCTTATTGATGCAGTTCTTTGATTTAGTGTGCCTTCTTTTCGTCCTCGCCTTCCATTAGCCCTTGGCGTTTCTCTGCGAGAAAAGACTTCCCTTGGACTGTGTCTGTAAGATTTGCAATACTTCTAAAGTTAACTGTTAATTCTGAGAATATTTATTTTACTAGTTTAAACAATAAATTTATGCAGGTAAAACGTGAGTAATAATTATTATATATTATACATGTCCGTGTAAACCTGTTATATAGCCTACAGACCGATATACGGTATCTATATATAACGAGCGCGCGAGCTCGTCTATTTTCCACGTTGTCACGGAACACGTTTTTTAGCTGTTACCGTGAAGGCAATATGTGTACTACGTCCTATCATTGTTGGCTCAGCTGTATACAGGCGCAACCATAAAACTAAAGCTCGCTAAGCTTAGCAGCGACGAACTGTTATATTAAACTCCTACGGAGGAGGCGAAAACGTGAGCTCGGTGTAAATGAGAACACACATTCGCGGGCGCGCGAGGTAAGTCCTGCACCATTAATTCAAGGTTACATGATAATAGTAGTAATAATAATAAAAAAGACGCGACGGCGGGCGGCGGTTGCGTTAACTGGTTCGCGTCGCGACCCTGTAATAATGACGCCAGCCTGTTGTGATGCAGCCGCACCTGACAAAACATACACGTACTCATTCTTCATTTGCTGTCATTTTTCTGATTTATATTAATACGCACAGTTGCTGCCGCTTTTGTCTCTTTGTTACCTTCCTCCTTCGTGATATTTTTATCGTGTTTGTTTCAACAATCGTCCGTGTATGAAAAGGGTGTGCGCACGCTCGCGTTAGTGCGAGTGGATCGGTAATGTAGCCTACATATAATTTCACATACACAGACGCGCGCGGGCAGTTGTCCTCTTCCTGATGCCTTCTTTGATTCTTCGTTCACTTCTTCGCTTTTGTGCCTCGGATGGAAGTTGTTTTTATTCTTTTTTATTCAACCGTAGTAGCACCTGAAACCAATCTGTCGGAGGTCAGACTTTCCTCGAAAAAAACGCTTGGTCGTGGTCGTGGTACCCGAGCATTAACCTGATCACATCCAAGCGGTGGTTTCTTCACGCGTTACTCAACGCTCGCACCCCTCCCCCGCACACAACACAGCACGCGTATAGGCCTACTATATACTGCTAACTGACAAACGAGGATACCCATTGCTCTGTTATTAGTACAGCCAACGATATTCACAGCGGTCCATCCGCTCCTTCGTTCCCAGATTGCAAACATTCTGACTTTTTTTAAAGAATCATTTCAAGCGTGTTTTCGTTATACGTCGTGTGACTCTATGTCGCTGTGCGATTCGAATGCCATACCACGTTCGCATAAAAAAACAATGACAATATTTCGGGAATTTCTCCATTGTCAATTTTTCTTTGACGTTTTCACTCCCACAAACTATGTTCGTCTTCAGAAACTGATAGTGGCTATTAATGACTTTTCTTAGGTCGGCTGCAGAGGACGACAACAGAAGGCGAGAATTTGAAGCAAACAATAGGTTATAACTTATGATATGTTTTGAATTACGAAACAGAAATATTTAGTAACGTGTCAACTTTCAGAAACTGAGAGAAATAAAACTTAATAACATTGCGGCTTAGTAGATTAGTAGGCCTGATGCCTGGCTATTAAACTAGACAGCCGGGGTTCCACATCTCTGAGGATCGACTCGGCAATGATTACGTGGGACGGCTGAAGCGTAGTGCTGGCTCACTATTTTTCTTGTATGTCGATCGGCCTACCTTACTTTCACCTGGAATACTTCGTGGTCAGGGCCTGACTTAAAGGTTTTAGCTCCCTAAGCTGATGAACGTTTTGTGTCCCCTTCCTCACCTTTCCAACTAAACCTCTCAAATAGCGAGTATTAAGCACGATTTACTAATATATTGTAGGCTGCTTATTATTTTGGAGCATGTGGATTGTACAAAAATAAAAATTCCTTAATCACGTACTTTTATTTATTTCATTAGCATGAACATGTTGACAAATTGTAAGTAACGAAAAAATTACGGAAGTCCCATACCTTACTTAACCTTTACACAAAGTTAATCAAAACGATAGGAACAATATTTTCCTATAATTTTCGTTTCCATTATTAATTGCTGAAAAATTTTGTTTACTCAAAGATTACTTTGCTGGCTTTTGCAGTTGCAAATAGATGAACTAGCGATTAAAAGAAATGCTTTGCATAAAATCGTTTGCAATGAATAAAAGTGCCAGGGATTTCGTTTTTTTCTTGGCCCAAGGCAGACCTTACATAATTTTTCAATCGGTTTAGGGTTGAAAACGAACTTTCTCCCTTACAATTTGTGATACTGCTATGCTAAAAAAAAATCCCAAGACAACTTCTTCAACATTCGGGAATATTGATTCCAGACTACATGACTGTTAGAACTTTAAGAGTCTACGTGGATCAGAATGCCTCTTTTTCTTTTGCTTTGGTTTCTGCTACTTCATAAAATTTACTTCCTTTTAAAAATGTTTTAAAATGATCACACTCTGCAGGAAACGATTGATCCCAAGTCTGAAGTATATAAGTTGCTGGCTTTTTCGTATGGATTGGAATTTTCCATTTTTTTGCATTGGTAACATGAGCTTTTTTATTGTTTTGTTCTCCTAAATTTTTGTGCGTCCCCCTCCCCAAAGCTTGCATCCTAGGCTACAGCCTCCTCAGCCTAACGTTAAATCAGGCCCTGTCGGTGGTACACAATAAGAACCAGTATTATTAATTCGCTTATCGTATAGGAGTTTAAAACAAGATGAGTTTTTTCGTCGTACTAAGTTTTCTTTGTTCTTTTTTTTAAATGATTTTTTTTGTTTGCTAATTTCATTGATGTGTCTGTGGAACAGACAAAGACATGTAAACACCTAGTTCGGCTAACATATTTTAAAATACGCATCTCTACTTAAATAGACAATGAAGCTATTACAAATACACATCTGTAAGTAAATAAACGCAATGAAGCTATTAGAAGGGGTAAATAAATGATTATTTTTGGAAGTAGAAAACCGGAGGTATGAAGGTTAATGGTTGCCAATAGACGTGAAGGGTGACTTTGCAGTACATATCCTCTAGAATGACAATGTGGAATCCCCCAGTGGCCACGTCAGACGAAATTGTTTTCCGTCGTTTAGTGATTGTTGAGTGGTTTTCTAATTGTGAATATGATACAAAATTCATACCATATTCATGCTTTCATTCTAAAATTACTTTAAATTGTAACTGTAACTTACCAGTATGTTAATTTTTATTTGATACCATACCGCAAATGAGTACTGTGTATTTTAAACTGTAAGTGAATGATAATAAGAGAACGATTGACTGACAAACACAGATATGATTTTATACTTGTACGTTAATAAGCTTATTATGCTGATTGTATTTTTATCTTCACTCATTTGTATCATTGACAGTTGAGACCTTTAAAGAATTTTCCAAATTTGCATAATCCCCTCAAATCAACTCTCTCCCCCCACAAATTGCTTGTTGGATCCGCCCCTGATTATAGATCTTTACTAACCTTCAACATCGACCTCCAGTCGTATATATATCATTTGACGACGCCCAGTTACTTTATTGCATCCTTCTGATATTGCCCCGACACATGTTTGTGATCTTCCCTTCTTCTTCTCTCCTAGCAGTCGTATCTTTGTCGCCCTCCTTGGCATTTCTTATCTCTCCATCGTTTCTATATACCGTAACAATTCAAGTCTGTGCAACTTAACAGAATTTATCTGACTTTGGTCTTTGTTCAGTGGTTTGTCTAGAATTTGGCGGGGGGGGGGGTCCGGGATCAGTTCGGATTCATACAAAAGAAAAAAACAATTTAAGAGTGTTCAACATTACTATCTTTAAAGTGGCTGAAAGACGTATGAGAATTAAATGGTAATAACACAATAAAAATACTGAAACGTTGTTTACAAGATAGTGTTGACTGAATCATCGATTTTCATATAGGCTACTTCATATTTCAAACGTATTCGTTAATGACGTATAATAAACCGTTTGTATATTTGAAATAAAGTTAGTACTATATTTGTGTACAGCTGAAAATATCACACGCACACACACACACACACATATAAATTATTTAAAATTTATATTTATTTTACCTCAAGATGTTATTTTTCCCTTATTTGGAACATGTTTCGAGAACTCCTGTGTTCTCATCCTCAGCCTTCGTGATCTTGCGTCTGGTGAAGTATTTGTGTGTTGGCTGGCTGCTTTTTTGGTTTCTTGTTGGTCTCTGGTATTTTAAAGTGGTATTATTGTGAGTGATTGTGGTGTATGTATTAGTATTTTGTGTGTTTTCGATCTACACAAAACATATGATTTTTAACATATACCACACAAAGGCACCATAATGAACATTTGGGAAAATGTACAAATATACAAACATAAAACACCAAACAAACTAATACCTGAACAAATACAAATCAATACAAAACATGACACAATATTCAAAGCACTCAACATCGAAAAATACACAAAATACTAATACATACACCACAATCACACAAAATAATACCATTTTAAAATACCAGAGACCAACAAGAAACCAAAATAGCAGCCAGCCAACACACAAATACTTCACCAGACGCAAGATTACGAAGGCTAAGGATGAGAACACAGGAGTTCTCAAAACATGTTCCAAATAAGGGAAAAATAACATCTTGAGGTAAAATAAATATAAATTTTAAATATTTTATATATATCAAGAAACGAACTGTAGCAGAAAGTGATTGAATATTGTAACGAAACCTTTTTATTAGATCAATTAAATATGAAAATGAAAATTTTGTTTAATTTTAATTTATTGAGAAAAAAATTAAAAAAAATTTATATATATATTTTTTTATTATTTATTAATTATTTATTAGTTTATGAGTTATTGTATTAATCCTAGTTGTTATATTAATTACTTTATTATTTTACTTATTTTGGTTGGTGATGAATAACTTATTTAAAACGTTAAATAGATTATGTGATTTGAATAATCGATTTATTGGATTTGTAGATTCGGTGTTTTTACTCCTTTTCGATGTCGTTCTCTTCCTCCTTGACGTCCAGGTTTCAATTAATATCTGAAATTCTTTTAATTATATACTTTGCAAAGAAATAAAACTCAAATATGGAATATTTAATTTGATTTATTGATCTTGTTGCGATTAGTCGACTTTGAGTCGAAATAATTATTCACAGCTCGAACTCTTATCTCAGGTCGATTTGAATCAAGTAATTTTTCTTTTTTTTTAATTTAATAATATTTTAACATTAATAAGGTTCTTTCTACTGTTATCAAAAGTCAGAAAAGGGCAATGCTGAAAAGTACAATACTTACAACTAAAAGTTCTTACTTCATAAAATAGAAATAATATTTATCATAAAAATGTTAGTAAAAATGGAAATATTCGAACCACAGGCTATGCATGGGCTGACGTCATCACAGCTAATTGAAGTCGTTCAACAGATTATCTCATCAAAGATGGCCGATTCCTTCACTTCGGATTTACTCAAAGAGCTTCTTAACGATTTTCCTCCAAATAAATGTTTATTCTTTAAGTGTCCCTCTTCATAGCAGGAGTTATTAATTTTCTTCGTTGTAGAGTGATGATTCAGTGTTCGTAATCCGTTTTAGTTTCGGTAATAGGTGTTGGTTATAAGTGTCTTCGTTTCAAATAGTTCATCCAGGAGTCGTGATAATATTCACATTGGAAATTTCTCGATTAGTGCCTGGACCGTTCCTATATCTGGTTTATAATTGCCAATCTTCATAAAAGTAATGGTTTGGTTTCTTTTATTTAACTTTTGTATGAACAACTCATATTTTAAATTTCTTTTCTGAAGCTTAATTCTTTTCAAAATTGTTTAACCTTTTTTAGCTATGTATATCATTCTGATGTGTTCTCATTGAAGTTTAACAACCAACTCCCAGTTTTATCTTCATCATTCAAAAGGTCCTGGCTGATTTATTAGTAAATTTACATTGTTTTCAGTCAGCTGATACTTAAGTCTCAAGTTTGATTTTGTTCAAAAGAATTGAATTTTACATTATATTAAAAATTCCATTTTGATTATTATCTATTCTTATTAAATTCTAATTACATAATCAAATTCCTTATTTAATTCTGCATAATTTAATACCATACATGATATATTTTACAGTATTTTGTAACTGAAAAATCATATTTACATAATATTTGCTTGTAGGCCTTACCTACTTTACTTCCTTACAAATTAAATGGTTTACAGTATATGTTAGATTCCAGTTATCAATAAACAAGATCATTGATTGAATTATTATGATTTGGTTTCTTTAATTCTCAGTAATTTGATGATTTACTTAGCTAATTTGAACCCTACCTTCAATTTAGGCTTTTCTCTGGGGCCCAGTGTTAGTACACTTGCCTTTTTATAATAATATCCTATACTTTCCTTAATTACTTTCACAAAGTGTTGTTACATTTATAATAAATTGTTATTGTGTTAAATTTCACAATTTTCATTCATTTAATTTGTTTCATTAACTTACATTAATTTATAATGTTGGTGAGATTTACAATTTGGTCTATGTATTGCTGTTAATTCTATCACCAAGTTTTCAATTATTTCAGATTGCTATTACCCTTTCTGACGTACAATTCCAATAAAATCCTAACAACTAAATTGCCCTTACTTAACTACAACATAGTCTATGATTAATTAACCTTATTAAAACATAATAAAGGTATTCTCTTAAAATACATTTAATCCCAAGCATTTAATGCTATGGGTTCAATGAACTTCTAACACAACAAAACAAATCTGTTTTTATTTAAACAGTTATTAAAATTAACTTTTATTCAGTCTATTTCTGTTTTGTTTATTTATTTAGGGATTTACCCTGGTTCTCCTCACTATTCACTGTATTCCCTAATCTTATCTCTAGTAATTTTATCTAGTCTTGGGAAATAAGGAACATCACTTAATTTGCATTATTAGTAGTCACTTTTCACAATAAAAATAAATTACACTTGTCCACCTTTAGTCATATAATCTTGTGACATAATTGCTTTTATCTTTTGTCTTGAGGTTGTCTTATATCTAACATCTTTACTTATACTTAATTTACATTGTTTTTATTTTATTGTATTGTACTTTTCTTATGTTATCTTTTTGGGGTTTTATTTTTATAATGTGGTATTGTTTTTTAATAGTTATTTTTCTTTTTTTTATGCTGTGGGTTTGTTTATCCATGGTTTTTTCCTTACCTTCTCCTATTCTATCTGGGTATATCTACACTATAGGTTGGACTATAATCCTCTTCCTATTATTTATTATGGATTGTATGTTTGGTTTTAATGAACTTGATTTCTTTGGATCTAGAATTTCAGTTTACTGTTGTTCTTGAGTAATTATTATAGTAATTTTTCTTTATGCCAGTTTGTTTTTATTTTATATTTGCTTATTTTTGCATTATAATAAGGTAGATTTTCTGTCACGCTACAATATATATAAATATATACACTATGTATTATATATTTAATATTTATAATATTTTACCTCAAGATGACACTTAGTGTCCCGAAACATGTTCCAAATAAGGAAAAAAC
Source organism: Magicicada septendecula (assembly GCA_034769895.1). Classification (NCBI taxonomy): domain Eukaryota; kingdom Metazoa; phylum Arthropoda; class Insecta; order Hemiptera; family Cicadidae; genus Magicicada; species Magicicada septendecula. The sequence continues at coordinate 191,213,708 of CM068375.1, read as the reverse complement.
ATCTTGAGATAAGGTTATTATAAATATTAAATATATTGTACACAATAGATTGTACAATAGACTGTAGCAAAAGGTGTTTGAACTATGTATTATATATAATATATTAGCTATGCAGCTGAAAAAATAATACAGCAGCCTAAAATTTAGGAGATTAACAAAATTCGTCAACTTTTTCGACCTCGGGGGGTGGGGTCCGGTCCCGTTCGTCTCCTTCCGTAAATACGCAACTGTCCTTGTTTAACTGCTTCAGTTCATTGTTAAAGTGTACTGTCCAGGTATCATTTCTTTAAAACGGTCATATATTTTTCGAAAACATTCCTGTTGAAAATTAAAAGAATTTTTTCAGCCTTTTCTGTGAATGTCCAGATATCACATTTATAGTAAACTATAGGCCTCATTGTTATTTTATATTGGTTTATATATAAACGCGCAGTCAGACTCTTGTCCTACTTAAAACCAACGTGTATCCCGCACTTAATGGGTTGTCAAAGTGTTACCGATATTATCGAACCGTTCTCTTCACATACGTACGTTTCTGTCAAGAAGACAGATTAATTTTACATTTTACACGGATTTTGGGCGGTTGTTTCCGCGTCTGTGCGTACACACGAGAGCGAGATCATCGGACTGCATTGGTATTGGCAGTGTTGACAATGAAGCCTCGTACACGTGGCCTCCATGACGGGAAACGTTACGTCCAACTAGCCACTGAACCACATTCGTTACACGCCAGTTAACGTATATACGCTTTGTTTGTTGACAGCTGAAGTCGTAACCTCGGTGTCAGCCGGAAGAAAGAACACGATTCAGACAGCCGGAAAATATTTGCTTAGCCTATACCTGTTGTTTGCGTACCCTACTTGTATACTTTTCTTGTTCTTTTCCAACTCCGATAGCACATCCACGATGCTGCTGCCTGATGTTTCAGTTTTACAAGAGTCTTTACTCTTCGCGTTCCGTATATTGATTCGTGTTCGCAGTCTCCGGATGATCACGTTAAACAACAGCGTGGGCGATACCGCGCCAGAAGGCAGGAAATCCGTCCACCTCACCTTCCACACATTTCCTCTTAATACGACGGTTATTGAAAAGTTAGGGAGCCACATCTATAGGTTAGAACTAAAATTGTCCGTGTGTAACAAGATTTGTATTTCGTGTAAACACCTGTTAAATTCCAAATCTACCTGCCAATTTATTCACTGTTTACCAGCTCTTTGCAATATACATGTCACGCGTGTTTTGTAAAATGACGAAATCAAACTTCGTGCTGCGGTTCTTTGTTAAAAAACGTCAATTAAAATTCAAAAAATTGGTAAATGTGTTAAAAAGTGCTACGCTTTCAAAAGCAATCGTTTGTTACTGGGTATTCGAGTTATTCCTGGCCGTACGAGCATGTAGATGATCACCTTAGTGGACGCCCTGATAGTGCAACAACTCTAAATGCATCACCCGCCTCGTACTAAGTTTTTCACACCACGTTTTTTACTTAATCGTGACTTTAAGCTCATGTGAGATGCTTATGCTCTTAGCAACGTCACCCAATCTCAATTACCGGTCTTCCAACACCGTGTATGAAATTTTTGTGTCTGGAGTTTCTGCACTTTTAAGCGTCTACTGCGGGGACCGTCTTCATTGCTTGAACCACTACTCTTAAACTAAAGGGCCTACTTAAAAACGATCGTGTTGAAGGTGAAGCATCTCGTAACACACATACCATATTGTTGTGAATTTTTATTTGCGCTAAATCTTTTTTAACAATAACTCAATCGCAGCACGTTTGATTTTTTTAATTTTTCGAAACACGCGTGAATTTTCAAAACAGCTGGTAAAAAATGAACAAACTGGCAGACAACAAATTTTAGTTCTACCGATAGGCTGTAGATGTCGTTCGCAAACTTTTCAACTAGCCTTCGTAGAGAACATCCTTTTATGTCTGTCTTGATAATAGTTGCACAGTTTCAGCTCTTTCCTACCGTATCAGTCTGATAGTTATTAAATAACGTGAACATGGTGGGCTGATAATCTTTTAAAAAAAGGCCCTTAAAGAGTATCATTTTCGACAGTCGAAGAACTAAAGTCGACAAGGATTATCTACAGAAGATAATATCGAATTCCCTCTGGGTTCGTTTAAAATGTTCACATTATAGACTTCACATATATGTAAAACTTCCTTAGAGGTGGACTTTTTTGATTCAGTGAGTATGTATGGTGTCGCTAATAGTGCGGACACCGAAGTGTGAAGACAGCAGGAATTTTGCCAGTAGCGGACATGTAACACAACGTACTTGCACGCTTCTGATGTTCTTGTCAGAAATCAATTTACACTGTAATTTTATCTATTATGTTACTTAACATCATCGATGTTACTTCATACGCTCAACATAACTTAGTTTGAAACATCTTATTTATAGTTTTCGGTATTTGTGTTAGTTATTCGCATTAAGTTTTTAATTTACCTAATTTAAATTCATTTAAAAGTTACAAATTAGGAGATAGTTCCGAATTATTCGTGTTTAATTAAAAATCAAAATTCTATTAATTTAGAAACCTAAAATTGGAGTTATTGGAAACCAAACAAAATCAACTTTTGAACTTTGAAGCTGCACCAATATAAGCGCTTCGCGAAGTTTCTTTGTGGCAGAGATAAATGGTTGTTTTTTCTTCATATGAAGAATTGTTTGTGGAGCGCAGTATAGGAACTCGGTGTCACCAGCAGCTGTCGAGATAACAAATAAGTAAGACTACACATAAGGACGTGTGCAGCTCTTGCGTTTCTTAAGCCAGAACATGTAGGAGACTTATTCGTCGAGATCCGTTCTGAAGCTCCGGATAATGAGAAACTCTCTGGGCACTTCGATTATTTTGGCGAGCGATGGTTGGAAAATGAAGAAATCCCTTTAACATTCTGAACGTGCTACGAAAGACGACACAGGATAACCAACGCTGTTGAGGAATGAGATCATAAAATCAACAGCATTCTTCTAACACAAACCCAGGATGGAAGATGTCGTACAATGTATGGTAAAAGAGGCGGAGGAATATGAGAACGGTTTTTGAGCATGGAAGGAAAGAGGAGGAAAAGAATGTAGGGGTTACATTAAGCTGGACGAAAGTATAGGAAGAGTGTTCAAAAGTATGAAGAAACAGGCGATATCAAACCATGCTTAAAAGCTATTTCTTTCATTCTAAATCGTGAGTAGGTCGATGTTGAATGTGTGTGTGTGTGTGTGTGTGTTTTGAATTTTTATATGCTCAAAAATATGTAACTGACAAAAAGTCAAAACTTAAAAGTTTAATAATATATTTTTAAAAATCAAAAACAGAAAAATGTAACAAAAAAAGACGCACAAAGCTGACTTTAAACATGCCAATATACTTGTCGTAAACTAAGACTCTACTCTTTTTTTGTTTAATAAATTTTAGAAGACTCTCCACCCTGTCCAACCAAAGATACTTTTTTATACAAGAGTTTGGCAATACAACATGAATTGGCATAGTACAGTTAACAAGATTCGCTACTTCAGGGAACTGCACACTCAATTTTGACGATCACAATAAAATCCCGTTTGTGACCTGTGCTTGTAAATAAATTAATACGTACATTGTTTTAAAAGTAGACTTACATATGACATATGTAAGTTCGGTTTTTCTATTTCAAGACAGATAGTACAAAGACGAAATAAGAAATAAGGAACTTTTAATTCTCCTTCCGGTATCTCCCCGTCTCTCTCCCCCTCCCTCTTATCACCTCTATCTCTCTCTTACAACCAGAGGGAGAGGAGAGAGAGAGAGAGAGAGAGAGAGAGAGAGAGAGAGAGTGAGAGAGAGAGAGAGAGAGAGAGAGATATATTCGAATCTACGACGAGACATAATATTGAAAAGGAGTGTTGCTGCTATTACATCATCAAACGTTCATTCACTTCTCTCGCATCCATCGTTAACGACAACGGACACTGACAAACCGTTTCAGCTGTGAGTGTATTGTATATATTAAATCTCACAACACATCACAGCATAATAGAAGTCGGTTATATTTTTTTCGAATAATGGTCTGTTCCGACCGTTGTCGTTTCAGTGTTAATTCGCTAATGATAACTGTAAAATACAGGTGTTGTGAAGGCGGTTATGAATCAGACGACTTGGAAGTCTGTAGATGGTAGCTGGTATGTAGCAATGCCCCGGGGCATAATGTGTGTTTGCGCGCGCGCGAGCGTTTCTTTTACTGCAACGAATACCGTTTTATGAGAGAACGAGGCATGTGGAATACAATGAGGCGAAACGATAAAAGACTTTCTAGGGAGAAGAGAAAGGCGGCGGCGATCCAGCGCAACGGATGGTGTTCGGGGAACGATGATAAGTGGCAGCAATTTACTGTGGAACAATACAACAGCCTCCGAAAGAGCAAATGTAGCGGTTGTCTAGATGCGTGCGCATCGCTCACGCACATAAACACTGCTATAGTCGGTTTGCGAATACAGTATTACGCAGCCCATCGTTTTCGAATTTCGTCGTATTTTCCTTTACTTTAATATTGATTGGTTGGTGGTCTTATTCCTCTTAAGCATCATCATCATTATCATCATCATCCTCCTCCTCAGTAGCACCATCATAATGACCTTCTCCTTTTTCGTTTGTGAGCCTTTAGAGTAGGTCCACGAAAGTTACTACATTTTTTGTCTAGTCAGTGGAGTAAAACTCGAGGGTCTACTCTGTATCGACGTTCATGACTAAAGTGCCCCCCCCCCCCCAAATCGAAGAAGCAATTATTTGTGCTTCACTAATAGGACTGCCTCTTTATGTTTAGAAAAAAATCTGCAGATGGGAGGCATTTTTATTCTTACTTTGGAAACTAATATTTTAGAATTTCAAAACATTACCTCCATGGGTGGCGGACTCTTCTACGAGGGTTCGTGATACGAGGGTAGACGTTAGCATACGTACTTTAATCTAAATGTCTGCGAAGCATAAGACAATATAAGTATAATAATGTATGCCGCTACAGTACTTTTAAGCGTTCTGAACAAGCGAATTTCAAGAATAGGTCTAATCTAAAGAAGAGTATAGGTCATAGGAGGAGAGTAGTTTTGGTCTGGAATAGGAAGACGTATTGAACTGTGAAGGATGATCGGTGAAAGAAAAAAAGAGGAAGACCAATACGTTTCTGTTTCCTTGATTTGAAAAAAGCGTTTGGTAGACTTAAATGGCAGAAATCGATGAAGATTATAAATGAAAGACAGTAAACTGGAAGAAGAGAAAGGCGATCAAAAGTACTGTAAAGACGCAGGAAATAGCTATGAAAATAGATGATTGTCGAGTGCGTTCATTAGAGCTGAGTGGCGGAACGAGACGAGTCAACCTATATTAACTTCAAATTAAGGACATAGTAACTTCAATAAGGACATATTAAGGAATATTTTTGAAGGCAAAGAAGTGGTAATGCAAGAGGACAAAAGTAAACTGTATCAGATTTACCGATGTCATGATAATTGCTGCGAATGACATTAAAGCAATTAGCAGAATAATAACAAACTTGAAAGAAGGAATAAAGAAATCTGGAGGTAAGTTAAATGGAAATGTAAAAGAGACTGGTAAAGACGCGCGCGCGTGTGTGTGTGTGTTTGAAGCGAGCCGTTACGCAGTTATGAAACTTGAACTGAAACTTTCTAAATTTCGAATGTTAGGAAAAATGGAGAGGGGTTGACAGGGCAAATAATGACGGGGGGACGAACAGGACAGAACCCCCCACCCCTAGAAGGTCGAAAAAACGTTGACGTATTTTGATAATCTCTTAATTCTTAGCCTATTTTATTATTTTTTCCAGCTGTGTACGCTAATATAGTAGTAACTCTATTTTAAATATACAAACAGGTTTATTACATAGGATGTGCGTATATGTTTGAAATATGAAATATAGGAAAATCAATTGTCAATAAGTATCTTTAAGTGTTCAATAACGCGTGTTTTATTGTGTTATTATCGTTTACTTTAACGGAACTCATTTCAGGATGTTATCAGACGTTTTTCAACTACTTTAAAGATAGTACTGTTGATTCGTCTTGACTTATTTTTTTTTTGTATGAAGCCGACTTAACTAGCTCTCTACCACAAGATTGACGCAACTGACTCTCCAACAGAATCAAATGAAACGGAATCTTTTAGATACAGTTCTGTTGAGGACGGGAATGTGGATGAGCATGTTTGGGGGGGGGGGGGAATGAATGTTAACGACTGATCTCTGGAGCACAGTGGCGAAATAAAGGAGAAGAGAATTGAAGAGATTAACGGTGTGATACGTGGTGTTAAGAACAAGATTAAAAGAAAACTAAAGAATAGCCCTGAGACAGGAACAGTTGGAGGCAGTGGTGGTGATGTGCGTGCTACTGAACACCGACCGTGACACGTTGATGATAACTGGCTTGTGAATGTTACGTCTGCTAACGGAGACATTTCTGTTAATCATCGTTTATTATTCTAAGAAATCATACGTAATACAGTGTATCACAGAGTACCGTGTTAACCGTCTTGGCCAGTTAACATAAACGCGGTACAGTTGTGTAACAGGTTAAGCAATTAAACAAGTATAACTGGTTGTTACATTGTACAGGTTAAACGTGTTATTAAATAATTCATTTCCCTTCGGTTGCGTGTGCTGTTCGCTCGCTTGAGTGTGGTTTATGGTTCGTGTTTACATGCATATAGTTCTCACATATACGTGTGTTGGACACGTTGCATAGATTTTTCAATAAACGCAAAGTGTTCATGTCTTGACTTACGTTTAAAAAAAAACTTTTTCTGTACATAGTCAGTTTGTTCAAAGTTACAAAGTATCGTAAAATTAATTGGAAAAATAATATTCTGTAAATAATATGATTAATTTTTATCTTTTATTAATACTGTGCTGGAGGTTTACATAAGCGTTATTCCGTATATGACAAACGGCTTACAATTGGCGACGCACCCGGTTTCTGCTGAACACCTTCCCTCCAATGAGAAGAAAAAAGTCTTATTATTAATTATTTTTTTCTTAGCTGGCGTTACAACCTTTGGTGGGCTTTACCCTCTTCAACAATACTCCTCCATGCTTCCCTGTTCTTTACCCTTCCTCTCCACCCTCTGATGCCCATGCTAGCAATATCTTCTGTTACGCCACCCGACCATCTCATCCATGTGCTGCCTCTACGTCTAGTAGTATATAATCTTCCCTTCAGCATTCTTTTAGGAATTCTTTCCTCAGACATTCTTTCCACATGTTCCAGCCAACTCAGCCTCTGTGATTCGGTGAATTTCACTATGTCTTCTCCATCCGTGAGAGCCTATAGTTCATTGTTATTGCGTATTCTCCAACTGCCTTCTTCTCTTACTGGGCCATAAATTTTACCCAATATTTTGCGCTCAAATGATTTTAAAGCAGTTTTGTCATTCTCTGTCAAAGTCCACACCTCAGCTCCATGTGTAACAACCGGTCGCACAAGAGAATAATATACTTTAAGAATAATATATTGTTATTCCTATTGTAACAAGATTTTTTTTAAAGAAGTTAATATTTTCAAAGTAGGCTCTATTTCCTGCTTGTATCCTTTCTCTTAAGTTCATCCTAATGTTATTATCATTTGATACCAAGGCACGTAGATAACTAAAGCGGGACACTTCTTTTTAAACACTTCCCATTCACATTGAAATAATTAATGTTTGTAATATGGTTTCTGTCGACTACATCGAGGCTTTGATAAACTGTGACCAAATAAGCAATTGAATGTCTTAACAAGCTTGTGCAAAAATATAGAAGTCATTGTGAAAAGTGAGCCTGATGAAATTCTTAACGAAGTGATAATGAGAGAGATCAGATAAACGTTTATGATATTACTGTAATTTTTAATTTGTGTTCGGATTGTGTTGTTAGAGAATAGAAGCAAAGGCTAGAAATACTGAACTTCAACAAGAAATTAAATTAATATAATTTTGTCAAAACATTCATGTCTGCTGCCGGTCAGGTCACACTATCACACAGTGAAGATAGCTTCTATAGACCGTCTATGAATTGCAGCAAATAGTTATAACTTATGGCCTGGAAATTTGTTATCAAAACTGAGTGCATGGCTTTTAAACGTTGCTTTTCTGTAGGAATCAACTAGCAGCGAATGACCAACTAACTAAACAAATGCGTTCGCGCAAGTTGCGTAGGTGTGACTTGTCTTACGTTAGAGGGAAAATTGAACAAAAGGTACAAAATTTTAATCACGTAAGTCGTGCGAGACGATAAGAAGGATATCTGAAGGAAATGCCAGAAGAAATACTTATTTAAAACTGTTTAAAGTGCTGGCAGGAGACCTTTATCGCAATGAAAGTGGACGCCTAACGTAAAGATCTGTAGCCGAATGGTGGCTAGTGAAGATTTTAAAGATCGATACTGTATCAGAGAAGTACCGGCTAAACAATGATGACGTAGGGAATATACAACGTAAACAACATGATAAAGCCAAACAGACTGAGGACAGACCACTAAAAGGATTACTAAGAATGGGAGACCAAAACAAATTTTGGGTTATAAACCGCTAGGAAGAAGAAATATGGTCGGATCAAAGAAAAGATGGTCGGACCAAGGAATACGTAACGTATCGTAAGCTCCAAAACCTGAAGAAGAAGAAGAAGAAGAAGAAGAAGAAGAAGAAGAAGAAGAAGAAGAAGAAGAAGAAGAAGAAGTTGATGATGATGATGATGATGATGAAGACGACGAAGACGAAAGAGAAGAAAATAATTATTAAAAATGATGTGCTTATAAAGTGTAATTTCATTTTTATCTAATGAAGACTTTCCTGAAAGTCTTCTATTGTTATGATTTAATATAGAATCAAGATATAATTCCAGAAATCTTCATAATTTATACTCCCTTTCTATTCCTTTCACGTTCCGTGTGTTTTCGTCAAGGTATGTTAGTTTACGTTTTAGAAGCGTCGTGCGATATGTAATGTTTTGTAATTTCAAGACAAAATCTTTTTCGAATGTCTTTAGCCCTTAGACTGGTCTTCTTAGTGTTATGTGTCATTCCGTGAACAATATTCCGTCTAACTGCTGAAATAACTAAATGCATTCCGTCATTCTGTTGTAAATTGTAACCCTACGTTTGAATCTAATCGTATAGGTGTCTCGCTTTCCTAACGGTGGCTATCAAACAACTATTATCAATCGGCGATTGATGTCGCCTATAGGCATACAACGTTGAAAACGACCTGCGCAGAACAAACACTTTTTAACACACTTGAGACGTTTATAGAAGAAAGTCACGTGACGCAAGGCAACAGTGTGGAAGGGTAATTCAGTTGCCGAACACCGTATGCGAACTATACAGCGTGCCGTTGATTAGAAAGGGAAGGGGGGGGGCAGTAAGATAGAGAAAGTTTGAGAGGGGGGAGCCTTACCACTCCGCTCTGCGCGTACTGAAATCGGTGATGGCTTTTGTCAGACTATAGCTCTACGCATCTTGTTGCATCGTTGACTTAAACAAAAGCTCTGCCGACAGCAGAACAACGACGACGTGAAGGGACGGCTTCGTTGTATGCGAGAGTTGAATATATTCATTGGGGCAACGCTACGTCTTCGTAAATAAATATTTTACTAACAGGACAATCTGACTGTCGCTGATGACCAAACCTACCGTTCTAAGAACACGTTATTGCATCAAAACGGCTGCTTCTGATACACGGTACCCGAACAAAAGGATTCAACGCGTATTGCGCAGTAAGGTAGGCGTGACGGTTCGGTATATTGTTAGTGAAGAAACCTTACAAGTCATAAGAGACACGACTGTTGGCATAGCTGTAAGCTGCTTCTAAGAAATAGTTAGCAACAAACTAACTTTGTACGTATTCTGATGTACGCTTTGTACTTAAGAAGCTCTACGAGAGAGCAGCACTGCGTATCACTTAATTTACAAATGTACTTCCAGTCAGACCTATTTGTTTATTTGTTTGCATTAATCCGTCATGGTATTTCGCACTACATTCACATATTTGTGCATGTGTGAGCTGATACGCATGCGCATTTGTAATTTTATATGTGTAGGCCTGTAAATGTAGGCACAGATTCTCTCTCTCTCTCTCTCTCTCTCTCTCTCTCTCTCTCTCTCTCTCTCTCATATAAAATGGAGAGATACAGGATGTCGAAACATAGAGAGCAAGTCAAAAATCTGTGCAGTCTGGCAGAACAAGAATCCTGGTCAGTACACCGAGCTGCGGAAACGCACGAGAGCGCGGGCGCGCCTACATGTAACTCGTATGTAACTGCAAGACTTCTCTGCTCAGTTATTTTTTTAATGAAATATAATGGCTATTCCTATTGTCACTAATATTCTGTGTGTATTATTAAATGTCTTTTTTATCTTCCGCTTTAATCACTATTAGTAGAAATATGCAATATGATTTCCATTACGCATTTGTCCCAGGTCATTCTTCACGTATCCTTCGACTGACTTACCATCAGTAAATCACTGCTTTTTTTATATAAAACGACGTTTCGACTACGCAACAAATCTGTAGCCGTCTTCAGAGAAAAAAACAAACACCAAAACACCACGAATAAAAAATAAACAATACTCTATCTTACAAGCGACATAGAGTTAAAAACATACCGAAGTATTTACATTAAAAAAAAAATTAAATAAAACTTACCAAATATGAAATCTATAAGACACCATACACACCATGAACCCGCACGCCTCAAGGTCATCAACTGCAAACTGCGACAGATTTGTCGCGTAGTAGAAACGTCATTTTATATAATAATCGGTATGGAGAACCATACACGACTTCCATGTTCTAAGATTTATATTTACAGTCATTTAAACATAAATTGAAAAATTTGACAAGTTTGACAAATTGAAAAGAAATATTTCCATAGAAACTACTTCTTTGATGCCGATAACGTAGTACACATGTATAAAATTACACATCCTTCCCCTTCACCTATCATTTTCATTTGTAGATATTTCATCTGCCTTTGTACAGTGGATTATTATGACCTTCTTTTCAGGATACTTTATTTATCAAAATTAAGTACTTTACTCCTGTTAAATCGTAAAACGTTGCACCTTAACCGATCTCCACCAAAATCAATAGGCCTTGAGTACTCTACAACTAGAGCACATATGCAAAAATATTATTTGATTCTGTTTGAATTTGCGGCAGTTATCGTTCGCCATAGACATACACACAGACACTTTCCAGGGAAAAACGTTTCTTCATGTTTTGAGGGTAGTACAATCAGAACCCTTATTTGGAACACGATTTTTTCGCCATCATCATACTTCCATTTCCTCACGGAACATGGAAGTAAACAAAAAACCAGTGACGCAGACCTCCGTCTCTCTAGTAGGCCTGTCAATAACTGACGTCTTTTAAAGGAAAAATATACGTTTTTTACTTTTAGTTTTGATCACGATTAAAATTTTAGATTTTCTGTACATGTGTGATTTTCGGTTCCTACGCTACACCGATTAAGTGTTCTACATATGGTGTTATTCTACGCTTTACAAAAACAATAGACGAAAGCAATATTCCCATCGTTACTTAAGCTTTTAATTAGGACTTCGCATTATAAATAAACCAAGTTCCGTTTTCTAAATACGTAGAATAAGGAACTACAATAAGGAAAATTGTTTTCTTGCTCATAACGTTTCCGATTTAGCCTACTACATTAATTTCATCAGATCGTTAAAGTAGTAGGCCTATACGTCAGTTATTTTAATGATTCTTCGCAAGGTTTGTATTTATATAACGTATTCCGGCTTGCCTATCAGAGAGAGGACTGCCCACTGATAATTCTGTCCTGATATGTGGTGTGTACTCCGCCTGATCTTGTGGTAGATCAACAAGTGTGGGATGTTCTCTCCTTGCCGATCTTTCCATCTATGGACAGTGAGTACTGTGCTGTCGTGTTTCAGCAGATTACAGCCGCGATTAATCGTTCTTTGTCAGCACCCACGCCTCGATAAAACAAAACTAAAACGTTTCGCGGTAGTTTTAAAAACTTATTGCTTGTTTCCTTCTATGCTTTGTAGTCAAGATGTCTGTGGACTTGTACCGTGGCCCTGCCGATGAAGAGGCTACCAGTATTCTGATATCGTGCGTGGCGAGATTTACTCAACTGAGTACAGTATCGTCTGTTTCTGTGTTTCTTTTGTCTGGCAGCCATCCTTTGATTACCTTTGTTTCGCTTTATTGTACTGATAGTATCACATAGTATTCGACGGCGGTACCATAACGTTTTACTTCCATGTTCCGTAAGGAAATAAAAGTATGGTGATCGCGAAAAAATCCTGTTCGAGATAAGGACTGATTCTAATTTTACTACCCTCAAAACATGAAGAAAAGTCATTTTCCTAAAAGTGTGTGTGTGTGTGTGTGTGTGTCTGTGTGTAGAATTTTTTATATGGTGAACGATAACTGCCGCAAATTCAAACAGAATCAAATAATTTTTTGCATGTGTGCTCGAGTTGTAAAAGACTCCCAAGGTTTATTGATTTTGGTGAACATCAGTTAAGGGGAAGGGCTAGTTTACCTGCAACGTTTCAAGTTTTAACAAGATTAAAGTACCGTACTTAATTTTGATACATAAAGTTTCCTGAAAAGAAGTTCATAATAATCCACTGTAGAAAGGTAGATGAAATGTCTATAAATAAAAAGGGTAGCTGAAGGGAGATGAAAGTAATTTTCTATAAATGAAAATGAAAGTTGAAGGGGGAGGGGATAATTTTGTATATGCGTACTACGTTATCGGCAACAAAGAAGTAGTTTCTATGGAAATATTTCATTTCAATTTGTCTAACATAAAGCTCTATTTACAAGGTAGGGGATATTTGTTTATAAATTATCGAACCGAATTCAAGTAAATGATTTTAAATATAAATCTTAGAACATGGAAGTCATGTATGGTCCATACCGACTTTTTTTAAAAAGGAATTGAAAAGCCTGATAACTCTCCCAATTACATTACTATATTCATACGTTTCTTAACTGTATGCTGTGAATTTTGTACACTGTAAACTGACCATCCGTGTATACGATCAGTGACAATAATTAGAGGAAACAGAACACCTTTGACCCAATGCCTAATTACTGCTTACGTCATTGTTGCTTGATTGGGCAATGATTTCCGTAGCCAATTATTCACAATGTAGACGTAATTGACCCACTTAAATCTAATTGCTTAAATTGTCACAATTAGACGATATGGGCTCTGGTTCGATTTCTAAAAAAAAAAGTGAGTTTTAGTTGAAAAAATTGGGTACGAAGGGAAATACAAATTATTAAAATTATTATCCGGACTGTAAGGGCGTGGTGTTCTGAAACTTTCATGATGATTGACGTTGCAAATGTGATCAGACGTTTCGGCCGCACCTAAGTTCAAAAGCCTTTGCCACAGTACTGTGGTTTTCTGACGCACATCTTGTCAGTAGTTTCGAAAACCTTTCACTGAAGTTTTTATTCACCAGAGTTATTGTTCACATACACAAACACATTCACTCAAATAATTGTTCTGCTGTGTTTGACTTTTTTTTTGTATTCATACACAGGTCCTGATGATGACAATAAACGTTGTCGAAACGTCGACACAAATAAGTTAAAATTTGTGTTATATTGTTTACCGATCCTCACAAACCCTTCACCGGAAAAATTCATTGGTTAACGTCACTACGAATTTCAGAATTTAAAAATAAACAACAAAAATTTATTGTTTTGAAGTTGTAACGTCAACGTTTACACTTTTGTATTCATAATTTTTTAGACGCTCAGTTTCGGCTTTCTCTGGAATCATCCAAAACGTGTTTGTAACGCCACTTAGCCTCTGCTTCTGTTTGGTTTTCATCTTTGTCTTTTGTTTATTTTTTAAAAGTTTATATAGAAAACTCGACAATCGTTTTGTTTTCTGTGAGACGAGAATCGATGATAATACGAATACAGTTCGTATTAAAAAATCATACGTCTCGGAATAACACCACAACTAGGTGGCTAAAAGTAGCGCCGCATTTGGAAATTTCCTAAGAATACCAAACAGATTCCTGTAGCTACTTACTTCTTACAAACTGCTGTTTTGTGACTACTAGTTTACACGTCCTGGAAAACATAATATAAATCAAAATTTGTTATCTTCTAAATACTTTATGCTTTATAGTTTATAATGGGCGACAGCATTTATAAATCAGATATAAATATAAACGACGCTTCACAATGTCTATACAGTTTTGAGGACACCAAAACAAAGGTTGGCGCCGACACTTTGCGATAATGTTATAAATTAAAAAACAATAATAATCATTTTAATAAACTCAATATCCGTTAACGTCACATATCAAGCCTATTCAATATTATCACTTTCCAGTTTATATTAAATTTTTTGCCGATATGAATTTTGCGCAGCTAAACACAGGCAATCTACAGCCGTTCGTGAACCGCGCTCATTTAGAACGTATGGTAGAGGCGGCCCTGTGTAGCCTACGACGTGTTTGTTAAGTAACAAAATAGAAAAACAATACCAAATAAGAGTTCATCACTCTCCGATCGCAGTGAAATTATTCAGAAGCGTGACTCGTTACTTAGATATTCAACATCTCTCAGTATCTGCCAGTCATCTTGGCTTGGCATTTGTTTTGTGAAGCGATTCGCAGCGTGAAGTGCCAGATTTATCGCATACAATACATTTATCGAAAACAATGTGAACATAGGCGAAATGATTACACGTTAACAAAATTATATATTTTTACAACAAAAATCATCATCATCATCTTTTCCATGAATGGGTTCAGGGAGTGTTGCGAGTCAATACGCTGCCTCTTCCTTCGCGGTTCAGAGTTTTGCTTCCCTCCAGATTTATAAATAAATGCCAGCTTTGAAAACCTACTGTTGCTCATTTTTGCAAATGCTGCTTCCAATCAATACTCTTCTCTGAATCCGATTAAATATCGAGCATACGTTCTCTTTTCATCTCATCATTTGTATGTGGTCGAGCCTGATCGCATCAGTATGAAACTGATCGCAAGAACTCCATTTCCACCGTCTGAACGCTCCTGGCATCCTTCTTTGTGATTGTCGTACTTTGTCACTACAGTATAGTAAAACTGGTACCGCCGTCATTTATAACACTTCATCTACGTATCTTTCCTGGTTTTCCAATTAAACAAACAACTCAGACTCAGTTACAAATTCAGAAGAGCTGGAGTTGGATTGAACTGTTTAGATTTTGCTGACGGCGTGGCCCTTTTATCAAAGGTATAGAATCTGCCACCAATAATGTGTCTTCTGCCCAATGGCAAGTTTTACAAGGCATGCTCTCTCCACGTTTTCCTATCCTGGGATAGTCGCTTCGCTTCTTCGTATGACATCCGTAGATCGTCCACCATCTGGACTCTCCTCCGTTCTCTATTTCGTTTTCCATATACCAGACCCTCCGGAGTTTCACCATCACTTATGTTTGCCATACAGTGTCCCAACCAATTTCTCTTTCTTCCCCTAATGATATCCAACACTCTGCTTTTCTCTTCTACTCTTCCAAGCACTTACTCATTCGTCACTATATCCTTCCCGGAAATCCTTTCCATCCTTGTCCATGTCTATGCCCATCTCGAAGGCCTGTATCCTCCTCTTCTCTTCTTTCCTCATTGTCCAAGTTTCTGCTTCGTATGGGAGCACGCTCCAAACAAAACGCTTCACCATTGTCTTTCTCAGCTTTATGTCTAGTGGCCCGCACAATAAAATGTTTTCTTCCTATAAAGAGCTTCCTTAGCTAAGGCAATTCTCCACTTCACCTCTTAACTACAGCGCATGTCCTCTCTAACCGAGTATCCCAGATGAATCAGCAACAACGCAAAAAAACTTGCTCAAGAAAACAGCCGATAAAACTGGCTTACTGTTATACTTTGAGAAAAATGAATACATCATAAACATTGAGAAACCACCCGAACAGTTGAAGGCTGATTATAACAAAATAAACAAGATCAAGAAGTTGTGGTACATGGGAGAAGTAATCCAACTTAACAGATCAGAAAAGGAGGCCAACCAATTGAGAACTCGGAAACTGGAAACAACATTACTTACATCTGACCACAAATATATATCAGAAGAAATCCACATCCGTAGAACAGCGAAAGTAAGACATTACGACACAGTAGTTACACCAGTGACTCTATACGGCGCGGAGTTTGAACCTGATCGAAATTGGGGGGGGGGGGAGTACTGCATGAAACATAAATAAAAGAAAAAAGAATAGTCAAAAACATTCTTGGGCCAAAAACGGATGATAGAGATTGAGAAGCCGAGTAGAGATATACAGTCAGGTAGAAGACGCTTTGAGAAAAAGAAAAGGAGGGCACCTGGAGAGAATGGATTCCAGTAGAGTAACTAAACAAATCATTGACATTATTTGGCTCGAAGCCTAAAACTAGCTTGAAATGGTTCCAAGAGACTAAGAATGCTGTACGTTAATGAACATAAAGATACAATAATAGACTCAATAGTCAACTTAAAGTGTTTCCAGCAGGAAGATGTTAGCGCCAAGAACAACTGGTCACTAAAAAGGAAGGAAACTCCCAGACAAAGAATGATACAATACTGGTAGAACAAGAAGTTGAGCCAAGAACAGCCCTAAACGAACCGGAAAAATGCTTTATTAAATCGTAAGGTACAATTTATAATCTGTATGTACTGTATGGTGGAAGGGGAAAGTATAAAGGTGGATATCGATACAGTCGCCGAGGGCATAAACAAATTGAAAAACCGTAAAGCACCAGATCCTGGAGGGATATATGCGGAAATGATAAAGAATGGTACAGACACTTTACTAAGAATGATGACAGAAATGATTAACAAGTGTATTGAAAGGAAACAGGTACCAGCGGAATGGAAAATAGGATCATGTCCTCATTGTTCAAGAAAGGAGACAGACAGCAATGCAGTAATTATAGAGGCATAACTGTCACACCAACCCTTAGCCGTCTTTATGGCAGAGTCTTAAGAGATCTAATTGAGGAGGAGTACGCAGAAAATGAAACAGAAGAACAGAGCGGGTTTTGTGCTGGGAGATCTTGTATGGATAATATCCTCTGTCTTAAACACCTAATAGAAAAAAGACTATCTGTAAATCAAGAGGTTCACCTTCTCTTCATAGACCTGTCTAAGGCTTACGATAATGTCCCCGTCTCTAAATTGTGGAAGGTTCTACAGAACACTAATATAAACCACACACTTATTCAGGCAATACAAGGAATTTAAAGAGACTCCAAAATAAAGATCAAAATTGGGAAAAAAGTGTCAGCAGGGTCTACAGTGTCGAAAGGTCTAAGGCAAGGTGTTGTATCTCCCCGACATTGTTAAAAAAATATATAGACAATATATAAGACCAAGTATTTATGAGTGCGAGGTACTGAAACCAACTTGCAATTGGAAAATAATGAAGAAATTGAAAATTACCAGGCATATAACTATTTAGGAGTACAGATAAAGCAGGATGGCAGAGATACAGATGAAATAAAGGAGAGAGTAGGCATGGGACGGAGGGCTATGAAAAGGCTAAATATTATATGGTGGCATGACCAGATAACTAGAGGAAGGAAAGTACAGATATACAATACTATCGTAAAGAGTATTCTGTTGTATGGTGCTGAGAGTTGAAAAATGACAGAAGCGGACAAAAGGAAAATACTATCTGTAGAGATGGGTACACTAAGGAGATCATGCAGAGTATCCAGGCGAGAGAAAATAAAAAATGAACAGATTAGAGAAATGATAAATGTGAAACATGCAGTAGTAGACGAAATAGAAAGAAGACAGTAAATTTGGTTTGGACATGTTAAACGGATGGGAGGAGAAAGGTTGCCAAAAAGGATAATGGAATGGTTACCCCCGGAGAAGAGGAAGAGGGGAAGACCCAGACGATCATGGGGAGAGAGTATCCATAAAGCTCTAAGTGCGAGGAATCTGACCGAAGAACATTGTCAGGACAAAAAATATTGGAGAGAAAGTCTGAAAATCGGACAGCGACGACAGACGCTATAAACCGATGATATATATATATATATATATATATATATATATATACTGTATGGTAATTATTGGTAAGGTAACTACGATTCCGGAGTTTGGTGATTGGCGTATTGTGTGTGGTGGGTTAGGAGCACGATGTCCGGGTAAAACTACAGTGTTTAACTACATTGCCAGGCCAGAATACTTGTATTTTCCCTACTGTTACCGTTTGACGGCAATGAACTAGACAAGGATGGTAACGTGGAGTGACTTTGAATACAAACGTAGATTCAAGCTCAGACCTCGTCTTTGTTTCGTCTACATCGTGCACTCAATTATTTATGTCGTGTACGGAGAAACAGCGATCTGGTTTTGCTGTTTGCGTGAGGAGAATCCGAGTGATGGACTGCAGCGTTCTGCACATGCATCCGGCGTGCAGCCTCCAACCGATGTAGCAAAGGCTTCAAATTCCCACATTATGGATTCGGTTGCAGGGAACCTGTGTACTAAGACGTCCCGATTATTATCAACTGTGCGACAGTTGGACACGTTTTCCTCTATATCAGCAAATCAGAAAATACAGTTTCGTTCTCTTTAAAAATAAGTAAATAACTTCTAAAAGTATACAACTTTTACCATAGACAGATGATATTGATCTATTTGCCAGGACAAAACGAGATCTTATTAGTGCCTTTACAGCATTAGAGGAAGCCTCGAGTAAAATTGGATTGCAGATAAACTTAGAGAAAACAAAATATATCTATGCTGCCAACGAACTACCATTAAACCCAACTCTTCAAAACCTTGAGATAGGCACAAAAAATATAGAGGCAGTAAAAGAGTTCACATATCTTGCCTCCCAGATAAATAGCACTAACGACACCAACACCGACAATATTTCTCGCAAATTAAACATATTATGCATTAAAAAATCACTTGGCATCTAGCTTCATCTCAAGAACCACAAAATGCAAAATTAACAAAACACTTGTCAGGGCAGTGATGACGTATGCTTCAGAAACCCGGACAATGACAAAAAAAAATAGCGAGACACTTTTAGGTTGTTGTGAAAGACGGATTCTAAGAACAATATTTAAAGGAATACATGAAAATGGAATGTGGCGTAGGCGTCATAATTATGAACTATACCATCTTTACAAAGAGCCGGTCATTGTCAGGATAATCAAAATATACAGGCTAAGGTGGGTTGGAGACACAGAGAGAATGGAGGAAGGACAGCCTACGAAACATATTTTCTACTAGAAAGTTTCTAGTAGAAACCAATGGGTAGTAGAAGAAGGGGAAGACCACGAAGTAGATTCAAAGACCAGATAGAAGAGGACCTCAGAAAGCTGACCATGAGAAACTGGAAAGCCAGGTTACGCAATAGGGAAGAATAGACCCGACTCTTGGAGCAGGCCAAGACCTACCAAGGGTTGTAGAGCCACGGCTGATGATGATGATGAAATAATTTCTAAACTTATTTATGAAATAAAAACTAAGAGACGAGTTTCTAGCGATGAGATTTTATATCATACGTGACCGAGAGCGCGTGTAATACGTATGTAGTACATTTACGTGTGTGGATGCGAACGTCCATCGATTAAGCATACGTATTAATCTACAGCCAGCAGTAATTTGATCGACGTGTGTGTTGAGCGCGTGATTAAGAGATACAATCAAGTGGCAAGCGTACACGGAGAGAATTATTGTCAAATCACGTACGTAAGAGGTTAGGCAGTTTCGCTCCCCTTTTGTGGGCGAAATTGTTGTCTTCTTTGTTTTCTTCATTCCGGGCACGAAAACTATTGAAACAGTAGTAGTTAAACCTGCGGAAATTGTATCCGCCCACCTCCTCCCTACATGAGAGAGTGTTAGCCTTTATCTTTGCTCGTAGGCAGTGTGGTGAACAATCTCTCTGTTTAAGCGTCCGGTCTCCGTTTTTCTCAGACATTGTATTTCGTAATTAAAATTTTATTTACTTTTCGTGCGAAGTAGTCTAAATAATCATAATTTTAATGATAAAGAATCTTGCTGTTCTTCTTCGTTATTTATCATCATGTCCAACAGCGATGGTGTTCCAAAGGTAAAACTTACTACACGTCTTCTTTATAAGGGTTTGTATGCTTAGTTAATATATAATTATTCTTTCAATAATTATTAACTTACGACGTTTGGTGTTCTTTGCAGCATGAATAAATATTACAGCTGAGTGTCAGACACTTAAGGTTCTATCAAACTGTAGCTCTTTGCTGGTCCGACCGGGATACTAAATCATGTGATTTGCTAAGAATTATAATTTTGATAAATCACAAGATTATACACGTGAAATTTTGATAGACGTTTCTATTAGTAGAATAGATAGAAGTAGCAATTAGTAAAATGTGTTAGTATGTAAGTGATTTATGTTGAGGTAGTTTGGAAAAATAACGTTGCAGAATACCGCAATAGAAGATGACCGTAAAGAACGATCATGTAGAACCGATTAGTATCATTGAGAATAATTTTATGAACAATAAGGCATAAGTAGCGCATTCAAAATAGGTCGCCATCGACGACTGTGTTTAATAATACTGACAATAGTGGACGGGGTGTCGTAGTTCCCTGGAGTATGTGCGCTTTCCAGGGATCAGTTTGCAGCACAGGAACGTTAGTATCCCAGTCCCCTTTGCATTATTTAGCGTGCAAGTTAGGATATGCGTTTGATTTTGTGGTAGCACAGGCGTAACCCCACGTCTGGGGTACGGCTCAAAGCCTTCCTTAAGTATTCATTCGCAGGAAGTGAGAGTCGCACTGGAGCGGATGATAGGAGGATTGCGTTGCCATCCCGAGCCGGACATATTCCGCATGGAGGCCCTTGCACAACCTCACCCCAGACCGTGCCCAACAAGGCAGATCCAGCAGATTCTATTATTTCCTTAACGCGGTACGATACTGAGCCGGCCTAGCGTAGGACAACTATCAGTGAAGGATATTACATGACGGATTTACCAGGCGACGGATCACTGGGATTATGTTCGAAACGCAGATATGAATCATCAGTAACATTGACTGTAAGATCTAATAAATGATCTGTGAAAACGGTTGTATTGACTATTGAGTAGTGCGAATTAAGAGTTTCATTAGTGTCGCCGTTGTTAAGTGATGTGAGAAACGTGTCATTAACGTAATACATTAGTGGAGGAAAGAGTTAATTTCGACTGATAACAGCTGCTGAGTTAACGGTTTAAATGAAGAGGCTGTACAACGCATTATCTCCACTTCCGCAACAATTCGCAAGGAACATCATACTAAGCGGAAATGAATGTTCCAGATGATTTACAAAAGTTACTGTACTTTCTATTGCGTTAGTCCGTGCCAATGTTATAAATAGGTAGTGTGCAGAAGATACAGAATCGAAATTTTATAAAATAATGGCGGCACCAGTATTGATGTACGGGAGTGAACCGTGGACGCTCACCCAAAATCAGAGAAAACGAATTCAAGCTGCTGAAATGAAATTCTTAAGGAGAATCAAAGGGTGCATCCTAAGAAATCACATAAGAAATGTAGACATAAGGCAAGAACTGAATATATAGGCTACTCGATAAACGATAAAATTAAACAAAATAAAGAAAACTGGATACAGCACATAAATAGAATGGGTGACTCAAGAATACCAAAAAAGATAATCCAGTATAAGCCTCTTGGAGAACGAGATAGAGGCAGACCAAGAAGACGGTGGCTGTGAAGACGGAACAGGCTGCAAGCCTAATCCTTGAAGTGAAGAAGAAGAAGAAGAAGTAGTAGTGTGCAGACTGTATACGGCACTGACTTCCACCGGCTTTTACCAATACAAAGAGTTTATAGTAGAGTTGTTGGCTTTCGTCGATCTGTCTGGACATACGTGTATGATTTTAAACAAACAAAATCAAGTACATGGGGCTACAAATTGGAGACTGTAGCTTATATAGTCTCTACCTTGCTGACGATCAAATGGTCATAGCAGAACGTCAAGACGACATGAGTTATATGATAGATAAACTAAAAGAGATAAACTTATTTGACAGTTAATACAAACAAGTCGGAATTATAGCCGTAGAAGACGGAGATAAAGAGAATCACGGTTTCAGTCATAAAACATACAGGGAATAAGGAGATTAAAATATACGGGAGTTATGTTTAACAAATATAGGAACCAGAGTGACGTAATGAACCAACGCCTGAACAAGTGAAGACAAGGAATTCAATCTTTGTACTCGAAATTTTGCGACGAAAATATTAGGAAAAAGCGAAGAAAATACTAGGCATTTCGGGAAATGCCATTAAGGTCCTCAACTCGTTGAAGGGGAAACCCTGATATCCACCTCCCCGGCTTAATGTATACGCAAGCGATTAACGAATGCAGGAACCGAGCATCTCCCGAGATGAGGAGATTCTCTTTTACCAAGTGCCAACGGCCTCTAAGTAGGGCGGCTGAACGGGTAAAAGGATAGGTCACCCTCTTACCCCTGGTATAGGGAACGATCTCTAAAGGCGGATGAACTGTCAAGTCAACGGCATAGGATAGAGAAGGCAACGAGAAACCACTCCATTAAAGATCCAGTACGATACCCCTTGTTTAAGAATGAAAAAAAATGGTGGGGCAGTCTGTAGTTAAATATTCCGGAGCAATAGATCGGATCTCCGGATGGGAACAACTCACGACTACAAATGCAAAGACTAATGTGTAAGATAGAAACCCAGAATATTACGTATGTGAAGAATGTTGGGAAACTGGAAAATCTGAAGCTATAAATGGATAGGGTGGCTGTCGATATTTTAGGAATGATCAGTGTTGAGTGGCCGAACAGCTGAGTTTTTTGGAGCGGCGATTTTAGGATTCTGTACTCAGGAAACGAAGAGGGAAGTGGAGGAGTTAGCTTTATATTAAAAAGAAATTTAGTTAACAACGTAATTACCATTTGAGGTTATAATGAGAGAATTGTCATGCTGAGAATGAGAGGCGTAGCGGGAGGGGAAGGCTCAGACAGGAATATATGGATGATATAAAAGGAGACGAAGATCCTGAAGAAGAGATGTGGTGATTAAGAGCCTGCCTTTGAAAGGGAAGAAATTGCAAGCCTACTATTCTCTAGGTTGAAAAGAAGAAAAAGGAGGAGGAGGAGGAGAAGAAGAAGAAGAAGAAGAAGAAGAAGAAGAAGAAGAAGAAGAAGAAGAAGATGATGATGATGATGATGATGATGATGATGATGATGATGATGATGAAGAGGAAGAAAACGTAGAAAAGATTATATACAAGTTAATCTGAAATCGCAGTGTCGTTTGGTGTACAAGTGTGAGACACAGTTGCGGGATTGGGACAGACTTTTAAGAACGTAAACCTATTTATTAAAGCAAAGCATTCCAGATTGGAAAGAATAAAGAACAAGGTATACGGTGAAGGCAGAGATAAGTGTAGCGCGGAGAACAAAACGGAGAAACATAGACGGCTGCGGAAAATATTAAAATGAGTACCTCGGAAAAGGAGGAAAAGAGGACAACAGAAGCTAGAGGGATGGATTGATTGTACCATACAGA
Source organism: Magicicada septendecula (assembly GCA_034769895.1). Classification (NCBI taxonomy): domain Eukaryota; kingdom Metazoa; phylum Arthropoda; class Insecta; order Hemiptera; family Cicadidae; genus Magicicada; species Magicicada septendecula. The sequence continues at coordinate 191,190,141 of CM068375.1, read as the reverse complement.
CGAGGGATTTGTTGGAAGACAGGGGTACGTGGACATTGGGAACGGAGAATGTATAAATCCGTACTTTGTATACAGTACGTATAAAACGTGCAGTTTGTGTCTGGATTAACTGATACAGACGTCCGTCCGTTCTTTAGAATATAAAAAACACTGACGAGAAAAGGAATGTAAGGAATAATCATGAACATCACGCCATCACGTGCTTCTTACAAAAAGGCGGTAGAAGCGTTTCCCTTGTCCGCATATGTATAAAAGTCATTCCGTGTATATATAGTC